>CM031969.1:13771329-14380968 GCA_018804465.1 Populus tomentosa | reverse complement strand
TTGTCATTTGCCATAAGTACAAGTTGCTTCATTCATGTTAATAGTTTCCCGTGCTTCTCATGTAACACCAGGTGTTGGAGGTGTGTCAAACTGAAATATACAACCTCTAAGATTAAATAGAGATATCAACTGTGATCTAGAAATTGTCACATCAACAAGTATTTCAGCTAAGATCTTTGGAGGTTATTCCTAGATTTCAGCTATTTTTGTCACATCATAAATTCAACTGTGATCTCTCAAATTTTTCCTTGCTATCTACTGTTTTATGATCTCATGTGATAATTATTCCTAGATTTGAATTTATGATGACTAGTAGAGTTCTAGGTAGGTTTTGAAATAACTCTTTATGTGTACCAAATAATCTCTCAAATATTTTCTATTTAGCTATCCTTGTCTTCCAATAAGATACTCCATGCCCATGATCCCTCTTAACAATACCTTGAATCATTACTGCACTCATATTTAACTCACTCTTTATATTATTAACATCACCTCAATAATTAGATCTGAATTAATTTGATAATGACATTGCAAAACAAGAGGGTTTCAACATGTGTGTGACGCTTTTAATTTTTAAATCTCTCACGTAAATACCATTTATAAACTGGTTCCTAAACACATTATAATTGAACATATGACCTTGTACTACAAAGAATTCTTTATATGTCACCATTTTACTGCATTAACACATTCAAATTAGTCTATGAATTGTTTCCTAACCTTTAACTCATCAATTAATAAGCCTAAATGCCTATGACTATTAGCCCAATCATTGTATCCATATCGGTCATCCATATTAACAACCTTAAATTTAAGAGTGGAAGGTGTTATGTATTGATTAACATACTCATTCTCATCAATCATAACTTTATCAACGTGACACTCATTTTTATTATCACTTAATTCATTTTTTCTATAACACTATAGAACATATGTTAATCCTAACTAAAGTTTCATATTAACAATTTACAAAACCAAAAATTCTCTATTAGCATTACCACCTAACCTAGATAGACTAGTTGTTTGTGATGATTGTATGGTTCTCTAAGAATTACTTGGAAACTGAGTTAACTCCATTCTAGAAGAGTTTCCTTATGTAGATCTACTCCATTTTAGGTTTCACATGGCTCCTCACTTATTTTTTTTTTTCCCTTTGTAAAGAAAGAAAGAAAGCAAAAGAAGAATAGTAGAATCATAAAAAAAAAAAAGAGGGAAAAAGTTAAAATGAGCCATAATGAGTAAAAAAACCAAAAAAAATCTTTTAACCCAACTCAACCTTCTCAAACATATTGAAGACAAAACTATAATCATTTTATTAAAAGCTATGATTAAACTAGTTATATGAACATAATACATCTAATAGTAACATCATCATATGAATTAGTTTATTTTAGAAAATTATGCAAACAATATAATTATATGAAATAATAATAATGCAATGTGATATTATGTGATACCAGTAAATGTGATGATATCATTATTATTGAGTAAGTGATGATGATGAAGATAATAAACAATAATTTGAGTTGATTATGTTTTATAAAAAAAAAATATAAAAAATTTTTCAATGGAATTAAAATTTTAAATTAATTGTAAAATATTTTTATCAGTGATTTTTTTCTTTATATATTAACATAGAAAATGGAAAACAAATGCCACCTAATAAAATAAATAGTTAAATATGTAATAAAGTAAAACTTATTTACCGCTACGAGGCCTCAAATGGCCTTGGCTATCATCAACTAGAAAAGTCCAAAAGTCAGCCTACCCTCTGTCTGGTTATTGGCTGACTATTTTGACAAGGGTTTAGTTTCTCATTGACAGGTCATGTCCACACACAGAAAGAGAGAACTCCTCCCCCCTCTTCCTCCTTTCCTTTGTTAAAATCTCTGTTTCTTGATTACCCCCTCTGTCTCTCTCTCTCTCTCTCTCTCTCTCTCCCCCCCCCTCTGCATTCCTCCTGAGAAAGACGACAGAAACATACTCGATCATCTCAGACAAACAGATTTCATCAATCAAGTGTCCGACTTTTAATTTGATTCCAAAATGAATGAACCCTAACCCCCTGCCTGCTTCCTAAACCTTGAATGAGCCCAAATTCTTGAATTTTAACTAGAATATTACAAACTCGAGAATCTGGGATGCTAAAACCCCTTGAACTATCCAATCCAATTTCCTGATTCATGGAAACGAAATCATCAATCACCCCCACCTCTCTGATTTTAGGGCTTATATTAACCTTCTATTCGCTTGTTGTTGAATCACAACCACTAAATGGCCGTTCATCAGCCCCATCGATGTCCCCTTCTCCACCACCATCTCCTCCTCCACCATCACCGTTATTACCTCCTCCATCACTATCACGATCATCGCCACCTCCACCGAGAAAGAAGCTGCAGGTACCCCCGCCACCGAGGCATAGATTGACCGTAAATGAGAATAGAAGGAGAAGAAAACCACCACCACCAATGAAGAATAACAACATGAACGCAGGGAAAGCGATTGGGTTACTGTTTGTGGGCATTGCTGCAATCTTGCAGATTGGTGTTGTTGGGTTCTTGGTTTACAAAAGAAGGCAGCTTTTGAAGATCAAAGATAGATATGAAAATTGCTCTTCTTGATTCCTTTTCAGTGGTATCAATTTTATGCAATGGATTCTTTGGAAGGTGGTTTATTGGATTGATTCTTTGGTGGATGCAAAATTACTGGATTGATGGATATAGCATTCAAGGTCGGTTAGAGGATTGGTTTCTCATTTTGGGTCGGGTCCTTGAGGTTTTCCTGTAAATGGGTAATTCTTGATTTGGCATTTTCTTCGTCTTCTTTTTTCTATTTTATTATCTCATCTGGGTAGTTTTATCCACACGGTTTATAATTCAAAGTAGAGTGAATCTTTTCGCCATGGGTTTTCTGCTAACATGTATGAATGTAAAAAATGCTAGGAATTATGGAATTGGAAGGATTATAACGACAATGCCTATCTAGTGCACATTCTTTTTATGTGTTAATGGGATGTCTAATTTGTTATTTTGGTTCATAATATGTTTTGGTTTTATTTTTGTTGCGTTTACCAGTTCTTAGCTCTATGAAGTTATTATTTACTTGATTCTGTGAATTTTACCTGTTTCTTTCATATCCCTTGTTACTATAAGAGGTTCTTTGATCATATCCTTTGTTACTATAAGAGGTTGAATTCAAGTAGACCATGTGATTTGTTAAACAGGAGCTTCAAGGCGAGAGTCTTGATATTCCGAGTTGATGTCTTAAAATAGTTGGTCCCTTGTGCCAAAAACCTGTTTCCTTTTTACCCTTTCTTACAAGAGGTGTTTTTGAACCTTCACAATTGCATTGTTTTGTTTGTTGTCTTGTTTCATTTTCTTCTCTAGAAACTAAAAGTTTACTGGAGCAAGTTTATCATCTTCTTGGTGCCATTTCAACCGTCTTTTAGAGCCACAAAAATGTTTGGACATTCAAATTAAGTCATCCAATGCAATGCCCCGTCATAATGAATGACTTGAGATAATTTTTCTTCTCATTCCATTCATCAACTGCCTGATTATATCCTTATAGCACGAGGAGTTTTCTACCTTCATCAGCTTACAGACTTGTTCCACAGGTTAACTCTGCTCTGATTTAAGCTGAGCTACTTCCCTTGCATTCAATATCCTGTGTTTTTCAGTGTCTCCGTTGATCTGTGTAATAGAGTACTAGCAACTAGAAATGTGAAGTAGTGGTTTTCCATATGCTTTGATGATTGACCATAAGTGATTAGAAGTTGTAGGTCTTTCTGGCGGGGAAGTTCTTCAATTGATATAACAAATCTTAATAGGATGAGTCCTTTTGGGGCGGACTCCATCTATGTGAACTGATAACATTCGATTAGATGTTTGAAACTCCACTCCTCAATTCTTTTTATTTCATGTTTATTGTGAATGGTCTTCATTATTAAATGGATTGATGTGGCTTAACGAAAATACAAGTTTTCTACAATGGTGTTGAAGCAATTTGTTGCAATTTCTTAATGTTACCGCAGTGGTTATTGGGTTTATGGCCATAACGATTGATTGTTATGGGAGTCAGAGGAGGACCTGTACTAAATATTTTAGGTTATGTTTGTTGGAAATATGGCCAGTTTTGTGCTTTACTCTGACTGGTCAAGGCATTTCGCTGCAAGTGGAAGGCAACGAGGAAATTGATGATTGATTGGTGAGGACCTGCATAAATATCTTTGTTTTAAGGGTGATTTATGGATTTTATGCCAACGAAATTGATGATTGATTAAATGAAGGCTCGTGGAAGTTAAGAATGAAACCTGGAATGCGTGTTTTTTACCAGTAGAGGTCTGAGGATACAATATCAAATAAATAAATAAGGAAATCCATCACCATGGAATGTCTAGCTGGCTGATTATGCCTACTGTGGCCTTCTTGACTATGATTTTAGAATGGCATCTGATCTTTTTGTAGATTAGCCAGCCACGTTTTTGGAGATGGTAAAAGAGGGGCATAATGTTGCCTTCTTGTCAGTGCCATGATTTGTGGAGACCATTTTTAGAAGGTAGTAGGTCTGTTATGGTTAGTTCGGTTTTAATTATAAAAATTAATCGAATCGAATTAAATTGAATTCCGGCTCAAATTGAATCGGTTCGGTTGAATCTAGTTTTGTAATTAAAAAACCGGAAACCTAATCATTAAATTAATGGGTTTTTTTAATTTTTTTAATGGGTTTAAATTAAATTGGGCTGTTAAATTTTCATGTTGGGCTAAATTTATAGGTTTTTTAATCAAAACTCTTTAAAATGTTATAATTTGATTAATTTTGTTATAAGCTTTTTAATGAAATTAAAATATTGAAATTTTTTTGAAATGCTTATAGTAACAATAAATTTGAAATGTTCTATCTTACTATCTTTAATATGCAAAGAAATAAGCTATGAAAATTCAAATTAATGCAATATGCAAGATGCATGATCAAATTTGAGCATCTCAAATTAAAAGAGGTGTTCACACTAAAAAGGCTTACAATAGCAAATAGATACATTAGCAAATAACAACCAGTAATAAATTATCATAAACATTTGGCATAATTTGAAGAAAAAAATTTCGAAACCAGCACTACAACAACATCCAAAACTTCCAGCAACAACAAAAGTCAAAAGATCCAGCAAGGACAATGCTATAAAGAAACATTAGCAAATTAGCAACATATTACAGTTCGACTATTAAAAAAATTAACAATGCAAAATTTTAAAAGGAATTAATAAGGCAAAGTAAATTAATTATCCAAAACAATTATATTCTAAGATTGCACCAACATCATCAATACAACTTACAAATAATCAATTGAGATTTTTAAACTTTCACAAAATTCTACAAAAACATAAATTAAAATGTTAGATTAAACATATATAAATAACTAATATTATAAAATAACTACATTTAAATTTGTAAAAGATATTACCTGATTCAATCATCTCAGAATTTTTAATATAATCCATGAAGTTTCTGATGTTGATTGGAATTGATGCTAAACTCAACCAATTTTGACAACAAACCAATGCTTGCATTGTTGATGGAGATAAAGAGCTTCGAAATGGATCTAAAATACGATCACTAGTACTGAAAGCTGCTTTAGAAACAACTGTAGATACCAGAATAGCTAACACGTGTTGTGCCACCTTAAAAAAAAATATTGTATTTTGTGGTATTACACCTTCACCAACCCAAAATATCTAATTTAAAATCATTAGAATCCTCACAATCATCACCCAAATACCTCTCAACCTCATTTTTTTTTTGGACACCGCATTCTTTCTTTAAATGTTTTTTGAATTGAGAAGCTAAGTCATCCAACATATCATCATTTACCACCATTAAACTAACATTAACATTTTCATTTATACTAGTTCTAACACTATGAACCACCTCAACATTCTCATCAACATTCATATAATGCTCAAACAACCTTAGCAAAGTATCTTTAACCTTAATTGTAAAATTATCAGCCTCTTCAACATCATACAATCTTCAAAAATAAAATCTCACATACTTCAATTTGAAACGTGGATCTAACACAATAGCCACATACAACACAAAGTTTTGTGTATATTGATCCCCCCAATATTTTTTATACTTTGCCATCATATTCTTGGTCATTTTACTTACATAAACATCTTTACTTCTACAAAGTTGAGATATGCTTGTGTGTATGGAAATCAATTCATGAAAGAAAGAATTAGATATTACATACAACGAGCCAGAAAATTGTAACGTAACCATGTAAAATAGTTTCAAGAACTTGACAAAAGATCTAGCATTTTCCCAATCTTCTAAAGCAGGAGGACCTAAGTTTTTTTGTTTTCTTTTTGAATCAACCTTAAAGTAACTCAAATACCTGTGATCGGTTTCTTTTAACCTTATAAAAACCACAACAAATTTATTAGCCGCATCTAGCATCATATATGTAGAGTTCCATCTAGTTGCAACATCCAAGCAAACATATTTTTTACTCCTAATTTTCAACCTCTCCGCACATTGGTTAAAAACAAGTTGTCTAGAAAGAGAAGATCTAACAAACCTTAATGTATTCCTAATTTTAACAACTGAATCATCAATATCTTTCAATCCCGCACATATAATAAGATTAACAATATATGCATAACATATAACATGCATGAAGTCATTTGACAATATATTAGTTGTCCAATTACTTGTTACTCTCTTCAAATATTTTATTGTCAAATTATTTGAACTTGTATTGTTTACTGTAACTGTTAAAATGTTATCAATTCCCTATTCCAACAAACAACTCTCAATTGCTTGGTCAATTGTTTCACCTTTATGATTAGAAACTTGACAAAAGTTTAGAATTATTTTATTCAAGTTCCAACCTTCATCAATTCAATGGACGGTCAAACACATATAATTAATATTTTGGATTGATGTCCAAGTATCGGTTGTTAAACATACACATTGATCCTTAAACGCTTTCTTTAATTTTTCCTTCTCAACTACATAAATTTTCAAACAATCTCTCCAAATCGTCAAATGAGAAGGAGCATCAAATATAGGTTGCATTACTTGACAAAATGATTTAAATCCTTGGTTTTTAACAAAGTTAAAAGGTAGCTCATCAAGTATAATTATTTTTTCTTGGGCTTTTCTACACTTTTCATAACTATAACCCATCGCCTTATACTCACCAAATTTTCCTCTCCATTATTACCCCCTTTTATTATAGGCTTAGGTTCTAAGACTAAAGTTTTTTGTTTTCGGTCAATCACAAAAGGAAATTTTTTGCATACACCTAGATGACTCCACATGTTACTAGTTCTATTAAGTATAGTATGACATACATAGTCTTTTCCACAATACATACATGCAGCCCTAGAAGCCTTAACATTACCATCTAGTTTTTTAAAGTGATACCAAATTTGAGATGTTTTTCTTTTATTAGATCTAGAGGCTGGATTACCTTCACTTTCAATGTTGTTATTTGTACTAGAAGTAGCAACTGTAACTGGAATTGGAATAGACAAAGAATTGGGTTTTGAACTTGAAGGATTTGATTCAATTGGTGTAAGATCTTCCTGATTATCCATCTGAAATTAAGAAACCAATAACAACATCAATTAAACAATTATTTTCAGCTATGTAGATACATTTTGCAATACATGCAATACATACGGAAATAACCTAAGATTACCTTGCCTACTATTCTGCCAGTTAATACAAAAATAAAAAAAAAATCTATGATACATTTGCAATACATACAGAAATAGCCTAAGATTGCCTTGCCTACTATTATACTAGTTAATGCAAAAGCAAGAAAAAAGCCTATGATATATTTTGCAATACATACGGAATATGCCTACATTTTGCAATAATTTATATACATATTTTATCAAATTCACAATCAAATTAATTAGAAGCAATACATGCATATTTTTTTTATCAACAATAAACAAAAGACTAATAATTTAGCATGAAATTGAAATTTACATCTGGAAAAGAAAATGCAACAGTCAACAAAATGGAAAGCATGTATTGCTTCTGTTATCTAAACAAAACATCAACAAAACAGAACAAGATATGAATTTAAGCTTAAAATCACAGGGTAGTAGTAGGGACTAGCCATTAATAGTCTTTCAACAATTAATCTATATCGCTATTACAGAACTTCTAAAGCAATTAATATATATCGTTTCCGTTGCTCATTAATCTATAGTCACAGAAGCAACTAAAGTTTAACAACCCATGATATTTATCAAGTTATCAAAACTAAAGCAACTAAAGCAACACTCAACACTCAACAGATTATTTGAAATCTAAAGCAATATATATGGAATAAAAGAAGTATGTAACATAAATTTACCTTTCAACAGTCAACAGATGGAATTAAACGATGAAGCATGAAAGATGGAGATGGTTTCTGGGAAAGATGAAGATGAAAATGGAATAAACTTAGAAGAAGCTTCAAACCCACTAAACAAAGAATCAAAGATGAAGATGGAATTTACCTTGATGTCATTGCTAAAATGAAGACACCTGAAAGATGGAGACGATTTCTGGAAAAGATGAAGATGGAGACGGTTTTTGAAAAAGATGAAGATGAAGATGGAATAAACTTAGAATATACTTTCAAACCCACGAAACAAAGAATCAAATAAGATGGAATTTACCTTGCTGTCGTTGCTTAAATGAAGAAGGTTTCTGGAAAAGGAAGATTGTGAATTAATTATCGAGGAAGATTGGGAATTTCTATTGGAAGTGGGAAGGAAGGAGACAACTTTGTGAGAACTGAGATGAGAATGAGATGTTAGGAAGGGAGGATGATTAAGTTAACTTAACTATTTATACTGTTTTTTTTAATTGTTTAATGGGTCTGGTTCGGTTTGGCCCGGTTTCTGGGTCAAAACAAAACCGAACCGAACCTGTTAACATTTATGGTTTTTTAAATCAGTTTAATTGGTTTTTTATTTAGGTTCGGTTTTTTCGATCATTTTTTCTTTAGTTTTATCAGTTTTCTTGGTTAATCAGTTATTTTGAACACCCCTAGAAGGTAGGTTCATTTTTAGGCGTGACCAATTTATTATTAATCGGTAGCAAATTCAAGTAGAATAATTTGTTTTCCCTTAAGAAAAAAGCTAACAGGGACCAAGGCATTTACTATACTCTTTTTGTTGTTGGATTATGTAAAGAAATAAAATCAATCTACTAATTATATATATAAATAAATTATTTTAACAAGTTGCAATTGCAAGTGTACTAAAAAACAAAATTGTATCATGGACTATCTTCCAAACATTTCTCTTACCCTCTAAGCATGTTACAAGTAACTATGCACTGTATGTGAATATTATTGAACTTTTATTACGAGCTATGCCAATATAATATTGATGAGCTAGTTTGTCATTAAGGAATTAGTTTAACTGAGGAAAGTTTAGTAAAAAGGAAAGTTACGTTAAACTAAATTAAAAGTCAAGTGACTCAATTGTATCTCCTTGTCTTCCTCCCTATGTTAGTATACACCAGATAATTATCTGGGCTATGTTGCAAGAATATATTCATGTATTGGTAACATATTTTTTAGAAAAAAAATTTAATAAATTATATGAAGATTGATCTGATGTGACATAATCAATATTTTAAATCTGAAAACAGCTTGAATGATTGATAAAAATATAGCTTGACTAAAAAAAATCAAGATAATATTTTTTTTTAATATCGAGACGACAACATATTAGGTCCACATGGATTCACTTAGATCAACTCAGGTTAACTTGTCAAATCTCTAGCCTAAGTCATGAGATCCTAATAACTTTATAAAAACCAAATAAAAAAAAATCATTAAACCTATTTCCAAATCAATTCAATATTAAAGGATGAAATTAAAATCAAAATTCAATTAGAAAAATGATTCGAGTCAACCCGGATTAACATGTAAAAACTTAGTCATGAGACTGGATAACTGCTTAGAAAGAAAATTGAAATAAGTTATGAAGCTTAATCACTTAATGTTAAGAATGAAACTGAGAAAAAAATCAATTAAAAAAAGGTCATGAAAAAATCACCTTAGTCACCTTGAGTTAACCGACTTAACCCAACTTGAGTTATGAGATCGTGATAACCTCATATAAAATAAATAAAAAAATTAAGTCAAATTCTCAATTAATCCAATGTTTATGGATGAAGTTGAAAAAAAAAAAAGAGTCAAGTCAACTTGTGTTAACTTGCCAAACACGGGTCATAAGACTGAGCTAACTATATAGAAAATAAATCAAAACAAATTATAAAATTCAATATCTATTAAGCCTAGCATTGAAAGATGAATTTGAAAAAAAAAAACATTGAAGATTAAATTGTAGAAAGTCAAAGTATTTCACCGCCTATTGCTATAATGAAATGCCAAAAGCCTTTTAATAAATCTTGAGATTCAAACTGTAAAGGCCAAAGCTTTTTACTATTCATCACTATAATAAAATGTCAAGGTTTAGTAGTATATGTTTATAATAGTTATTAAATGGATGTGGTGTAAATTTAGTCCTTCCATTTTAAATGAAATTATAACTTAATACCTTTATTTTTATAACCAATATTGTAATACTTCTTTTATTATATAATGCTTTTAGTTTACTAATAAATATCCAAAATACCTTTGTATCCCTGTATTGTCACTTTTTCTCATCACCAACATAGTTTCATAATGTTGCCTTCAACAATAATATCAAATATAAAAATCATTTTAAATAAAGATATTTTTTCCAACAAAAAAGATTTTATACACAGGTTTTTTCGACACATTTTTGTAGTTAAAAAAATTCTAATATAAACCAAAAAATTTATGCATATATCTAATAAAATTAATTGAGAACTATGTATGTTAATAAATGAAAAAAAAAATGATAACACAAAATAAAAAAGAAAAATTAGATCAAGATATTAAATCTCACAATACAGGATATTTATCAAGTTTTGTTTGCTAATTTTTTAATTAAATTAATTTTTTTATTTAATCGAACAATAATAAAAATAGACACATAATTTAAATTGAATAAAAAAAATAAAAGAAAAAAAACCATGCAAAACTGCACATATTAGAATAATCATTTGAAAATAAATATTTTTATTTTTAAAAATAAAGTCCATCTATACAAAAGATTAAAAATAAAATATAAATGGACCAGAAAAATCTCTTAAAAAACTAAATGCATACAAAATAACAAAAAATAATTACCATTTAAAAGAGGCTCTATAAACAAAAAAGAAAAGAAAAGAAAAAAAAAGTGCATTAATTTAAATATAAATAAAAATTATTTGAACATAACTTGAGATTAACATCTAGAAAATATAAAAGTGGTTACTAATCATTTATTATAATATTTTTGTATGTGATGCAGGTCATTACATATCATTGAACATGACTGATATTGCTATTAATGATATTTTAGTTAATTAGGTATATTATTATTCATATTCACTTCTTATGTATATTTAGTAGAATCTCTTTGTTGTGTAATTAATTATTATACAATCATTTAAATTTAATTCTTTTATACTTACTTTTCGAATCATTAACAATGTATATACATATATAAATCTTTTGTGAACCACATGTTTAATCTAAATTGGTAAATGGTGAATTATGTGTTATTATGAAATGTTGATATAAAAATTATTTATTAATCATGAGATGAAGATTTAATAAAGTGGGGGTATGCTTGAGGCTACAATATGAAATTACGGTAATGTGTTATTTGTAGATTATAGTGAGATAAATTTTTGTATAAAGTTCTGTGTAGAAAAAACTCCGTTGAAATTTTATAAAATTTGTTAAAGCACATAATTAGTTTGATGTAAAAATAATATGAAATATGACATAGATATTGTTGAGACTAGAAATTATAGAATGAAAAATCTAAGTAGCATTGTAGATAAAATCAAGAAATGTAAACATGTAAAAAAACCATGTTGAACATATTATGTATATTGGTTTGATTCTCAATCAATACCAAATATATTCAGATTGTTGTAACAAGTATTAAGATATATTAGATAACACAATGTGACAAGGAAAGAAAATAATATTAGGGTTATATATATATATATATATGGCCTTACTTTTCATTTATATACTATTAGTATTTGGTTATAATTAGTGTGTATCAAATATTGGTATAGTCCGGGTTCCGGGTTTTGACCAGGTTGCTCGGGTCAAATTTTTTAATCAAAACGACATCGTTTTAGCAACAAAAAAAAATCAACGGGTTACAACTGGTTTTTAACCGGTCTTGCCGAGTCAATCGGGTTTTTTCTTCTTCTATTTTTTTTTTAACCCGGTCCGGTTCTAATTTTGGATCGGTCAATTTCTAGGTCGACCCGCCGGATCAAGCCGAATTTCAAAATTATGAATAATAGATTCTTACAGGAATCTTATTTTGTGATCTTGGAATCTCTATACTTTCTTCTATTTTATGGTGTGACAATATATGTTAGTGTGGTTTCCATTACTTCAAATTCATTTTTTTAATACTTATTTAATGCTTACACCAAGTATAATAAAGTTGATAATTATTTCATTTGAGAAAAAATAATTAATAAAGATATTTTGGTTTGCCATATTTCCATAAAAGATCAACAACTAGTTGAAAAAATAGGGAGTTCTACCCTTGGCAATATTGTCCTACTTGTGGAATTCCAAGAACATCTCTATTATGGTGAAAGGAGTTGTTTCCTTCCACAGTGGCTCCTTCCTTTTTTCCTTCCATGCTCACCATCCAAATTAGCCTTGAAGGAATTCAAAGTTGACAGCACTGTCTCCAATTGTAATTTCAATTGTTCCACCTTCTTGCACAGTTCATCTCCTTGCACCTTTATTTCTATTCGGATCTCCTAGCTATATTTCTTCGTTGATACATTTATTGTGCTCTTTCAGAGCTCTTAGTCTGTTGTTGTCTCCCATGGTGGGTTAAAAGTGTTTATGTGGATCTTCTTTGACTTTGAACCCAGATTGTGAAGGAAGGCCTTGACAATGGAATTGATAGAAAAGAAAGATTGAGAGATAGGTAAGTAGAGAGAAGAAGCTCTGCAATTTTTTCAGAAAAGGAATTCTCATCAATTACTTGCTTAACACATTTTCTACATCATGTATTTATACTAGCACAACTGTATTTAATCTTTGGTAGAAACTAACCTATCTCTAATTAATTCTTAACAGAATCAACTAACTATTACACATATATGGATTATTATTCTCCTCTTGTTAAATGCTTGAAGACTGTTGCTGCTACCATTGCTAATGTTCATCGTTAGCTGCTACTATTGCTTTCTTCTTGCTTATGTAACAAAGTTTTTAATAGCAAGTATTTGTTATTGAAAACCATAAGCTTATTGAGGGCGGATAATGTTAATTATAGAAATTCTGCTCCAATTTTGCATAGCAGATAGGAGAATGTAAACTTCTCCAGGTGGAGCTAATTTCCGTCAATCAATCATCAGAAATTTAAGAGGCATACGAAGTACAAAGGTGTCATATTGGAGGAATGGTTTTCAATAATAGTTGAGAGATATTGCTTGGACTCCTTGTTCAATTCAAAGAGAACAAAAGAGACAATAATTTTCATTCCTGCGGACGATGGATAAATTTTAATATAACGAATCCAAGAATTAATCAAGTTCAAATTGTTTGTCCTCTTTGATAAACACAGATTAAAAGATTTTTTCTCCCAGATTCAAGATTAAACAAGTCAGTACTGTTGGTAGTAGGGAATGGACAACTCATTTTCCTGAACATATTGGTTGATGGGACCCCAAATATGTATGGACTAGGCCAGAATGAGCATGCAGATGCCACAAGAGAAAAACGTATCTGCTAGTTTCTAATTCTGCAGTTGTGGAGCCAAAAGCACATGTATATTGAACATGCTTCCAGTCAAACAAGCAAGTCTAAAAATCCCAAACATGTTTCTTTCAAGGGAAAGAGCAAAATAACGATCGAAGGAAGCAAAAGACAGGAATCCTCTGGTGGCCCTACATTATTAATCCCACACCTTCAGAGCGAACAAAAAAAAAAAAACCCTTCCCCCGGGCACAATTTCATCATTTGAGGCAAGAAAGGCATTGATGACCCACGAACAAGTACTGATTTCGTCATATTACAAAGATCCATTATTGAGACTTCAATCATCTGCAAAACATAAGTATCCTGTTATACGATGACAAATAATAATAATAATAATAAGGTACAAGAAGCTAGAGTAACATCAAATTCGTTTACTATATTATTGAGATGATATTATTATTACCAGAAGTGTGAGGTCTTGAACTGGATGCAAGATCAAGCCAAGAGTCTGCGTCCTTTGGTTCCCACTCATCAAAGAAATGGTGCAATGGCTTCAGGGTTTCAGTTTCTTTCTCCAACTTGATTGACCTTGTTGCTGATGACTTGATAATATCAGTGCCTAAAACAAAGCAGTGCTGCCCTGGTTGTTGCTGCTCTTCTTTAGAAGTATCAGCAAAGTTTTGAAACTGTGACAGTGAGTAACCTTTGTAGGAACTCATTGTCAATTGGTTATATGAATCTTGAACGCCTCTTGCACTTCCTAAACCATCTGGAAAGAAAGCTCTCTCATCCACATCCTCCCTCATTCCATGATAATACCTTACAATTCATGCAAAAAAAAAAAATAAACTTAAGCCATCATGAAACAAAGAAATCAAAATATGCATTAGATTTGTTTCCTGAACCTACACACACCTGTGCTCTTTGTCAACTTGAGGAGAAGATCCAGACTCCAATAACAGGTTGTGAGGGGTGCTATTTAGAAGTGAAAAACCAGAATCAGGAGGTCCAGAAGATGAAGAATGAGGATAAAGGAAGGGGTTAAGGAAGGTTCCATGCGAAGGGTTTTGATGGGCATAAACTTCAGATTCTGCAGATGAAGGGTGAGAGAAAGAATAAGAGGAGCTGGAGGGTGAAATAGTGGGGTTAGAGAGGTTTCTGTTGATTGATGTTAAAGGAATTGTTGTTGCTGTTGTAGTAGTACTTGAAGTAAGTTCCACAGGCTTTCTTGAACGGCTTCTGCCTCTGTGCATGTGCCTCTCACAATATTTTGAGTCTGGGTATGCTTCCTTTGAGCACCTCCATTTTTTTCCATCAGTTCTTCTGCACCTTCCTGGCTCTGGGTCTGCTTTTCTGCCAAAACCCGCCTGAAAACAACCCCACCCAACTGCAGAAAAACACAGTCCCAACTTTCTTTCTGAACACTTGCTTTTTTAAAAAAATTAAAAAAAAAAACATTCAAAGCAATAGGTACAGATCAACTTACTAGGTTGGTGAGGGAAGAGTCTTGATGCCAAAGAAGATCCCAAGCTTCTTTTGACAGAATAGAGGAGTTCTGGCGGGACAGGAACACCAGAGACCATGTATTTGTAAATGAGAGCTTGGTGTTCAAGCTCTTGCCATTGAGTTGCAGTGAAAGGAAACCTATTTCTGGAAATTGTTGTATTCAACATATTTGAGTGAAAAAAGATGCCCAAAAGAACCAATTAAAAGGATTCGCAAGTTGTAAATTATAGAGAGATTTCAGAGACAAAAGGAGGGTTTTTTTTTGGTTCTAGTTGGGCTGATAGTTTTTAAGGGTATTTTCTCAGTCAATTACTTGCAGAATCTTCTTCTGTGAATGAATAGAGAAGCTAATGGTTGTGATACATAATACTGCTGCCACCTCCTCTCTCCCTCTAGCACTGAGTGAGTCTGCTCTTATTACGACTGCACCTCTGTTGCTTCTGCTGCTACTGCTGTTCTTGTCCCTGACATAGTTGCATAAATCCATAAAAAAATGTACAAAAATGTACTAAAATCTGAAAACAATTAAATATCGAGCTTTAGGGTTAGCCTTGTAAGCATCTTTGGTTTTGCTTTCTCCACATTGTGGAGACATGGAAATGAGTGCCGCGTCTTTTATCTGTAGGAGTGCATTTAGCAATCCTTTCCATCGCGTTTAAGAGAAGGCATAACGCTTGTGTCATAAATACACATCCTGATACATATGAGAGATTTGAAGTATGCTAGCTAAGGCCAGACTTTAGTTATTGTACAGACCACTAGGTTGGTGAGTTTTTTCATTTTAATTTCCATTTCGTTTTTTTCACAGAGAAACCTTGGAGAAAGTATGTGTGGTTACATACGATCATGTGATTGTGCTGTTAAATTTTTGTGTTCATTAATTACATGTTTATGCACTATTCAGCTCCACAGCATTTGTCCCAATTAAAGTTCACCAGTATTTTCATCTCAGTTAACTAGCAAAGCCATCGATTGGTTTGGATCATGAATATAAATTGAAGTTTAGAAGTGTAAGTAGTTTCGTAAACTAAATGAATGTAATTATTTGGGCTGCAAAACAGCAGGGGCAGTGGGTGGGGGAGTGAAGATGCCATAATATTGCAAGAGAGAAACTGTTGGTTAGAGGGAGGTCTGAACTTGCTTAGCAGAAAGCGAAGGGCCCTTTTTTCTCTTCCATAGGTGGAAGTGATTGGCGGCAGGTAGCAGGGAAGTGCACTGAGGAGGAGGAGGAGGAGGAGCCGAGGTGGGGACAGTTTACTCTTCTGTACAGTACTGTTTCTCTGCCCCAAACACATGCATGTCCTCCTTTATTTTGCCTCAACAACTCAGCTTTTCATTCATTTACCCAAGTTTTCCTGAATTAGTTTTTCTTTTAACACATCTCTTTCCATATTAGCTACTCAGTCTTCCTTCACTGTGAAGCACATTTCTTGCAGGCTTGCCTGTAAGTAATTTGCAGTCTCGCAGATACAGGTGTAGTGCTCACCTGGGATCTTTTGACTGGGAGCCAGGCCTTACTTATTATGTTACATACCTGCAAACAGCAGCATTCTTTCTTCAATCTCACAGCACAGTCAAACAAACACCTCTATTCTATTCTACCAAAAAGACAAAAACTATTATTACTGTACTGTCATTTGAAATGTCCCACTTATAGTTTGGTTCCTCCTTGACCATCTTAGTCCTTTTATACAGTTTTTCAGTGGGTTAGAACCCAAATTATAATACGAGGAGACTCACCATCTAAATCAATAATTAAAATCAAAGAGAGTTTGACTCACCACATAATACGAGGAGACTCACCATCTTAGTCTTACACTACATTGATCTTGTTCAAGAGAGTTTGGCTAAGAGTGGACGGTGGGATGGAATTGAAATCAAAGCTTTAATTCTCACTTAGTTTTGCATAGGCGCGTCATTTACTTCATCAAATTAATGATATGGCATTTGTGTTTTTTAGAAGCTAGTTAGGTAGATCTCTCATTGCTAGTAATAAATTCTGATATTGAGATCTTTATTGTTTCATCCTTTTAACGGAATGAGAAGAGAACACAGGGAAAGTGTTCATGTTAATATGCTTTAACTAGTAAAGTTACTTACATTTATATATTTAACCTTGATTTTAGTTAGTTAACCTGTGTTAGGAAAAATAATAATTAATTATAGTTAGATTAAAAGGTGATTAAGATGAATAAATGTAAGGTTGAGATGTGTTAGTTCTTTGTGTGTGTGTGTGTGTGTGTGTGTATTTATATGTTTCAATGTTCTGGAGGTATGCATGGAAAAATAAAAGGAAAAGAAAAAAGTTACAGTGTTTTATCTCCCGTTACTCATGCTATCTAGCGGAAAATTGCAGACTTGTTTTAATCATTAAAACCTGCATTTTGATGTTGTTTTAACCACATACAAGCTAATAATTTAGTCAACAGTAGTAGTATCAAGTAATGGTATCAGAGCTTACATCGAAGAAAGATTAGTTGGGAGGTGAAATCAAGTAAAATAAACTGATTTACAAGAGATGGCCAAGGCAAACAACTTAAACTAGAGTAGTACTGTCCAGCCTTCTGCAAGAGAAAATTATGAATTTAAAAGCATAAAGATAAAGACCTTGCTGATTTCACTTGATTTGTGAGAGGTGATATAGACTGAATTTGAGGAGCACAAGTTAGAGTTTTAAAGGGTAGAAGGGGTAGAAATGATGGAGCTCTTAGATTTATCCGGAGAGGGGTAGCTGATCCTATCTTTCCAAAAGTCATGTGAGCCATTCAAGTAACAAGCATGAAAGATTCTAAAACAGGAATGTGAAGGCGATGTGAATTAAGGTAAGGGTTGTGAAACTGCAAGGTTTTAGAAAAGAATTTCAGAATTTAAAATTGAAACTGAATGAGATTAATGAATATGTTAAAAAGTTTTGTATTAGGTTGATAGAACTTATAAATCAAATGAGAAATCCGATTAAGTTCATGATAGAAAAATCATAGATAAAGTTCAAATGAAATAAAAAAAAAATTGATGTTCTTGTTGTTGTTGAAGAAACTAAGGATTTGTTTAAGTTAACCATTTAAGGATTAATAGGTACCTTGAAGTCATTTGATAAAAGACTGGTACAATAGTTTAAAAAACATGTTAAGAGTTGATAAGGGAATTTTTAACATTTATATTTTTTACTATTCATGCTCGATTTTTAAATATTTTGGATATGTTGCACAAGATAATTAGAATTTTGAATCTTTTTTTGAACTATTGACCTCGTGGGAAATTAATGTATTTTAAGATATTAGGTTACTGAACAAGCAGAGCCCGGCAGTAAAACTGAACAGTGATTCATTATGTACTGCAAAAAAAGCTATACAACTTAGTTCCAAATGTTCGTCACCATTTTCAAATAGCTGAGATGAAGGTCTACAAAACATATGAAGGGCATATAACTCAGTTTTGTTGTTTCAAAGCCCAAAAGGCAAGTTGAAAAACAAGGATTGAACCAGCCCAAAATTCCTGCACTGCAAAGACTGTTTTGGTTTATGGCTCTTATCTCAAAGCTTAGAGGTCCAAAAATTACAAGATCAGTGTTGTTGGAAAGAAAATTTGATTCTCTACAATTTTCTCTACAAATAGAGATCTTTAAATTCACACGTTTCCTACCTCAAATCTGGCTCGTAATGTCTGGGTAGAAAGGAATTCAATGCAAAAAATGAAACTTTCCTCATTACTGCAGGGGTAGAAAAGCCACAATATAAAAGAAGAGAAAAGGGGTCTACAAAACAGAGGAGTGGAGACACGTAGAAACCCTATAACATATCAAAGAAAACCAATAGGAACAAAAAGAATAGAGGTAAAAATATTGAAGATCGGGAGGACACCTAGCTATTCCACGGAAATTCTCTGCTTTTGAGTGATGTTCATCGTATCAAGTTTGTTTCTCTTTAATTTAACTATGGAGTAGACTTTTATTATGGGATTTTTGATGTAACCTTATTATGAATATGTGAACAATCTCTTCAATTGAATTATTATATTAAGATGTTGAGTATTTCATTCTATGTGTAATGTTTGCGTGTGTTTGACCAACATCTGTATGATTTAGAATTCAATTTGAAACTGAGAAGTGATAAATCCTAGAACCGGTACAATTGAATTCATTAATATTTAATCATTTGGTTGTTTGTTTTTAATCATTAATTTTTGTTTCATATGTTATCTCATTCGATTCCTCAAATTGATCATAATTTAAAGACTTTGGTAATTAGTAGTAATTTTTATAAATCCTCATGGGACAATACTCTACTCATCACTTTATTACTTGTTACGATTTGTACACTTGTAAATTTAACCAACAAGAGTTCATTTCAATCTAAGATTACCCACGGCAATAAAAATCAAGAGAACAGGTCTTTAAATGATGGGAAAAAAAAAGTTTTATACCATGTAGAGGATGTAGATAAACTAGCAAAAACAAAGGAAAAGCTGGAAGTGAAAGTTTTAGGGGAGAGATTGATTTAATTTTGCAAATAGAGAAAGCTTTGACAGTAAACTAATCAAAAACAATTCTCCACAAAGTTGTTTTCATTATGACAAGCCAACACATGTCGTTAAATTGTGTTGGCAGAAAGAAAGAACTCAGTGTTTCAATTGTAAATAATTTGATCATATGTCAAAAGATTGTAGTATGAAAAGAAAGTAGTAAGCAAGTTATTTAGAAGAGAAGGGAGATGAAAGAAGTTTGATTTATGCTTGTTAAAGTGCATTAAAACATAAAAAATATCAATGACTTATTGACAGCACGCTCAACAATCACATGAAAGCATATAAAAGCCTTTTTAGTCATTTGACACTAATATCAAGTCTTGAGTGAAGATTGAGAATAGTGATTTGATAAAATAAAATCGTTTGGGGAATTGAAATTCAAATAAAAAAGGGAAAATAAGTGATACGTGAAGTTTTGCATGTTCCATAAGCTAATCAAAATCAATTAAGTGTTAGATAACTTATTAAGCATATATATATATATATATATATATATATATATATATATATATTTTAAAGATGATTAATGCACCATTTATGATAAAGGTATGTCAAGACAAGTACTAGCACGAGTTAAGATGGTGAATATGTATCATCCCCTCAACTTAAAGCATATAAATAGTGTGGCAATGAACATGAAAAGAGAAGATGACTTATAGCTTTGGTATAAATGGCTTCATCATTTTAACTCCACCAATTTTAAGTTACTTTAGCAAAAAAATATGGTGAAGGGACTTTTGTTTATTGAAGAGAATGAGTGTTTGTGAAGGTTACACATTTGGAAAACATCATCGACAATGTTTTCCGAAAAGAGTAGCATGGAGAACCAAAAAAAGCTTAAGTTGGTGCATACATATGTGTGTGGTCTTATGCAAGCTCTTTCAAATTCATTGAATATGTATCTCATCCTCTTCATTGATGATTATAGTAGAAAGACTTGGATGCATTTTTTTAAGCATAAATGTGTAGTTTTTGCTATATTTAAGAAGTTTAA
This sequence comes from Populus tomentosa, assembly GCA_018804465.1. Lineage (NCBI taxonomy): Eukaryota > Viridiplantae > Streptophyta > Magnoliopsida > Malpighiales > Salicaceae > Populus > Populus tomentosa. The sequence goes on along the minus strand of CM031969.1, from coordinate 14,360,105 downwards.
AGTACTTGTTGAAAAGCAAAGTGGTTGTAAAATAAAATGTTTGAAAATTAATCATGGAAAATAGTATATGTCACATGAGTTTGAGAAGTTTTATAAAGAAATAGATGAGCAAAGGCAATTGATAGTTGGTTAAATATACTCTATAACAAAATGGGGTATCCGAGAGGAAAACTCAAATAGTGATGGAAATGGCTAAATCTATGTTATTTGAGAAATGTTTTCTAATAAGTTTTTGGGCTAAAACTATAAATACAATAATTTATTTAATTAATAGATGTCCAATAAAAACCTTAAACAATCAAACATTATTCAAAGCTAGGAGTGTAAAGAAGCCTTCAACAAATTATCTAAAAGTGTTTGGTTATAGTAATTGCATATGTTATGCTCATATTAAATGGAGAAAAGGCATAAGTTGGAAGAAACTAGTTTTATATGCATCTTTCTTGGCTATGACTCTAAGTTAAATGGATACAGGTTGTATGATCTGAAAACAAAGAAAGTTCTTGTCAGCAAAGATATATTGTTTATTGAAAAAGTAAAGTGAAATTAGGTAAAAAAAAGTAAAACTAAAGGTAATAGTTCAAATGAAACTTATAATATGCTTAACTAGACTCTTTATATTTGAGTCTGTTTAACCCATTGACCTTACCACTATTGGTATAAAATTAATATAACTCCATAAAAAAACAAAAAAACAAGGTGAATAGCAATTCCTAATAAATTAAAGGTTGAATGATAAAATGAGAAAAAAATCAAATTTAGTAAAGAACCTAAAAAAAAATTGAAGTCAACTCATATTAATATTTGAAACATATGGCCAAGGTTATAAAGCCGGGACTAACCCTATAAAAGAAAAACCCTAAAAAACAATGATTAAAATTCTTAAACACAAAATAATAAAGGATCAAATTGAAGGAAAAAAACAATAAAAAAGAATTTACAATAAAACAAATAATAATAAAAAAGAAAGATGATCAAATTTGACATAAAAATAAATTGAAATAAAATATTGAGAAATGAAATTGAAAACAAAATTCAATTAGGAAAAGAATAAAACAGAAATAAATAGCAATTAAAAGATTAAGAATCAAATTTGATATAAAAATTAAATGAAATCAAATGATGAGGGAAGAAAATAAAGAAACAAAATAAATCTATAAAAGATAAAAATAAAATAAACTAAATAGATATCAAAAGAATAAGAATAAAATTATATATATATATATATATAAACAAATAAAAGGAAACTTTTGTATTTTACCAAGAAAAAAAGAGGGAAATAAAATAGGGATGAAAAAAAAAAGTTCACTAAAAGCATACTGTCAGTCCACTACCGACACATGTGTTGCCATTGACACCAAAAAGATCTCAAAGTGTTGCTCCTAACACAACCACAGTGTTTGACTGTTGGAGAAGCCCACATGCGTTGTCCAAAAGGAGAGGGCTCCTTTCATTCACTAACACCAACCATATTTTCTTTTAAAATATATTTTATATATGTTAGAACACCCAATTTTCTTTTGAGTCTATATATATATATATATATCTATTAAAATGATAAAAACACCTTTGGCACCTTTGGATGAAAGTTAAAGAAAATAAAGGTTCAAGGGTAGTTAACTACCATGGGCAAAAACAAAAAGATGAAAAGTAAAAAAAAAAAATCCTTGTCCCAAGTTAGATTTTTTTAATTAATTTTAAAAGTAAATTAGTAATTCCACTATGTAACAAAAATATAAAGATATCTATTTATCCTAATTTAACTTGATAATGCAAATTGAACCTCATAAAAAGACTATGTTACCCCTCATTTTGCTCTTTTTTTACTTGTACTATTGAGGAAAAAAATACATTACACCATAGCAATTCACAATGCAATGAGTCTTGCTTCACAATACATCACTAATGCCTTTTAGTTGTTTTTATATAATTTGAGAAGTTTTTTTTGTGTTTTTACTTTTATGCATGAGTTTTTTTGGAACAATAAATATTTTTCTTAATTATTTTTATTTCTTCTTTTTCAGTTGAGGAATTTTATTTATTTATTTATTTATTCTATTTTATTTTTCTTATTCAATATTACTAGGGTTTTCTATATATAAAGAGTTGAAATAGCATTTTGAGAAGCGAGATATGAATTAATAAAATTAAGTATTTTGAAAGTTTTTTTATAGTTATGGTATTATTTGTAGTAACACCCAATTATCATTTGCTTCTAACAATGTTAGTTTATATTAGAACACAACGATTCCGAGTGGTTTTGGTTTTGTTATGTGCTATTGAATCATCATGATTGGAGTTATAAAGGATGTGTATCATGCCTCAATGATTTTAGTGATTAGTTGTTGTATGATGTTATTAAAAATCTTAATGGTGAGATCCATGATAAGATAACTTATACTTAAAAAGATGTTTGTGGTGGAGGATGATTTATGATGAGATCTAAACTCCTAGATAAGTTTTTCTAACCCAATGGAGACTAATGCAAGAAATGTTTTAGGAACATAAATATTTTCCCTAGTTATTTTTATTTTTTATTTTCAATTTAGGAATTTTATTTATTCTATATCATTATTCTTTTCTGGTTTTCATATTTGAAGAGAATAATTTTTCTATTTTATTTTTCCTAATTAAATATTAATTGTTATTTTTTTAATTTTTTATATATAATTAAATAGTTGTAATAGTCTTTTTATAAGTGAAACATGAATGAATAAAATTAAACATTTTAAAAGTTTTCTCATAATTATAATATTCTTGGTATTTAATTATTTTAACTTGTAACAAATCTCCATAACTTTTTGTTATCGATGTAGACTATCTGAAAGATAAGAAAAAGATGTATAAGGAAGAAGAATAGCGGAGGCGCAAAAATGTGATGAATCTGAAAAGTCTGGCAAAACAATCGATAAATAGGCTAAGCTACAAAGATGCAAAATATATCTAAACTATATAGAGCTTATGAAAAAAAATGAAGAGGTAGACAAATATTTTGAGAAAGTGAGACTGAGAGCATCTGGTACCGTGGATGCATGTTGTTGAGCCAATACATGTAAATTGTTTGTGTATCAATAAGTGCATTATTTGAGCTTCTAGGCATTCATTTTTAAGCTTTCGCTGTACATGTAAAAATATTAATTTGAAACAAAGAAAAAAATTAAAAACACTTTTAAAACGTAAAAACTAACAGGTCCTAAGAATATTATCACTTGAAACATTAATATTGATCCATATGTTTTCCATAACACACGATTGCATTATATCATTAATATAAATTATATTTTGAGAAAAGACATAATAATATAAAATATTAAATTAAATTAATTCTTTGATATAAAAATTATTAAGATTAAGTATTCACGAGTTCAAACCTTATTATTTTTATTTATTTAATAAAAACTAAACATAAAATAATATAAATATGTATAAATTTCAAATCTAAAAGATTTTCATTTAAAAAAATATATTAAAAAATAATATATAACTACATCTAATAATTTAAATAATTTAAAGATTGAATTGATTCTACAATTCCTCAAACCTAACTTAATGATTTTCAATACTGTGTGCTTCCTGTAATTGCTTCAAAGATTATAATCCTTAACCATCTTGCTCCAAGTCTCTTCAAATTCAAAAATTTCTATGAATTCATAGTTTCATATGCGACTCTCTTCAACATCTTCTTTATTGCTTTGTATTGTGCGAACGGTCCAAGTTTCTCAGGGATTTTTTTCATAAAATGCCAAAGAAAATGACAATGATGAGAATTCGGAAACTCTCCTTTAACTGCGTCTTGAATAGTAATAATTACTTTTGAAGCATGAACTGACATACGTTGCAATCATGGCACCAAACCAGATGTAAAATGTCTCTGTCTTCCTTTGAAAGTAAGTCACATCCAAGGAACACTGTGTGCTTATGATCATGATTAACTCCAGAAAATGCATCAAATGGCATGTCGTACCTGTTAATTGAGGACGTTCTGTCAAAATAGATGACGTCAACGAATGACTCGTAGGCTGCATTAATCGACCCAAATTACATTCTTTAAATATCGACCGTCATGATCCATATCAGGTAAATGTAAGAAAATTATATGCATGGGATAAAAAGAATTGGTGGTGCCTGGCTTGATCATTCATCCCAAGTCTTCTCTTGATGTGGGAATTCATCTTATTACAAGTTAAACTCACTCTATAACAGTGCCTTCATCTTTGAAATTGAAACCATCCCAGTCTTTGGATCTTCTATATCATTTGAATTTTATTCCAAGTAGCTTTATCATTTATCGTTATTTTTATTTGATTTCATGTACTAAAAATTAAAATTGATATATTGAGCACTATCAAGAGTTTTGACTTGTAAAAAAATTAGAGAATCTTTAAATGTTTTGATTTATAATAAACTTTGTTACCATTTGTTTCTTATTCGTTATAATTGGTATTGGATTCCAATAATTACTAGTGGTTAGTTGTGAGTTGCTATTGAAAATCATGGTGGTGGAATTTATAATGAGGTAATTAGTATAGAAGGTTAGGAATTAATAATAAGATGACTCATATAAAAATATTAGAAACCAATAATAGAACGATTCACATATAAAAGAATTATTAAGTTTTCAACTAAGAAGGTTCTACTTAAAAAAGATTTTGTTAGTTGTTTTTATAGTTTTAATTGAATAGGTTCTACATCATAAATAATTTAAACCCGAGAACAAGTTTCTTCTAATAAATAGAGATTGATAAAGGTTCTTTTTGGAAAATATATATTTCCCTTAATTATTGTTACTTTTTCTTTTTTAGTTTAGGAATTCTTTTCTCTTTTTATATTTATATTCAGTATTATTATGCATTTTTATTTTTCTATTTGAATGGAATAATTTTCTTATTCAGTATTAATATATATAGTTATTTAGTTTTTTTTTTTTTGTATAAAGGGTTATAATAGTTTTTTGATAAATAACTTAGATGAATAAAAATTAAGTATTTTAAGAGTCATCCTTTTAGTACATGAATGTTTTGTTTTCTTTAATTTTCCAATAGACCTTGGATTATAAAGCATAAGTTAGTTTAATTTTGCCCCTCCCATCCTCATGAGTTGTTAAAGAAATCCATCTTGACTAGTTTCCGTCCAATCTTATTTTATTTTTATTTTTATGTTATCAACAAGGAGAAACGGTTCTAAAAATAAAAAAGACTGAGCCCAAAATTACAAGCATAGAGGCCTGATTGAGCCCTACTGGTCCCAAACAAAGGCTGGTATCATACAACAATACCCAGCCCAATAACAATCACACCTATTAAGGGATAAGCTAAACCAATTTTATGGAGGTGCGTTCAAACCTGGCTACGTTCTATTAAACAATTTATAGATATACTAGCTGCGTTTTGTTCATATGAAAAATCTAATATATAAAATTAGATTTACAAATAAATAAGTTAAACCAATTAAATTTAATGTTCTTGATTCTAATTAATTGTATTTTATGTGTTTTAAAAACAACCCAAGCTAATCGGGTTAACCTCCAAGGTCATGAAAATAGAATAATTCAATAAAAAATAAATATATTATTAAAAAATAAAATTACAAAAAAAATATTAATAAAAAAAACACTTGTGCAAACAAGGTCAAAATAAGATTTTCACTATAGATTGCTATAGTGAAAATCCCACATGTTTTAGTGTATTGTACTAGCTAACAGACCCGGCCCACATTATGCTCTGTGTAAGATAAAAAAAATTACATTTAAAATATTATACAGATGAATTTAACAACCTTGTTTTTTAAAAAAAAAATTGAATTAATTAAATGATTATAAAAATAATTTTTTTCATTGCAATTGTTTTCTTGTTATTAATGTAATTTTTTTATATGACAAAAAATATTATTTTTATTACCAGTATAGTAATAACATTGAAAAATCCAATCTAGTATATTAAAGAACACAACATAGTCTATTAGAGCATAGGTATCCACTTCTTAATGAATCCCTGCCAACAAATCTTCCCCCACCGCTCCGAAAGTCCCCACTTTCCTTGAACACAAAAGATAGCTTTATGCACACTTTTTACAGGTTGCATAAGAGTTCCTTTCAAAACATCAATTAAATGCATTTGTAGTCCTATTTTAAAACTACCTCCAATGATCTAGCCTTCGCTTGAAAGGGGAAAAAAATAATTATACCATTAATTAGTTCCTTTATCGATTTCTTCCCAACTATAGCAAGAAAAAAACCACTAAAAGAAGATTTGAAAGCAAATTAAACATTTAATGGGTTGAGTTACCCTTCATGCTAAAGCGATGTTCCTTTAGAAAAGTCAAAGAGTCTTATCCCCATTTACCATTTTCCATAATAATGTGTATGCTTTTCCCATAATCACCACAGCCATCGTAGGACATGGAATTTTTCTTGCTGCTCACTGTTTCATTTACTATAGTGTCTCGTATTAATTCAGTGAATTCTTGAGTTAGGCATGATGACATGTAGTTTTCATAGAAACTTCTACGGGACCATACAATGGCTGCTAAAAGCAGAAGGCCTAATTTCCTATTATGGTGAGTTTGTACTATATCATCTTATAAAGAATCCTTAATCTTTTAAGAAATCTCAGTACATATTATGTTGACTTGAAACGACAAGTGAGGTTAAAAATCAGGAAGATACCTTGAAACTATAATAACCTAATAAATAAATAAATAAATAAAAATAAGAATTTTAAAATAATAAATGACCCTAATGGTTTGAAGAATAATATTGATAGTTTACATGAAAAATAAAATAAAATATATAAAGGTATAAATAAAAGATAAAATTTTAATTAATAAAATAATTTCCTTTAAAACATCAAAGAGGCCGACTAGTCTATATAAAAAAGAAAAAAAAATATGAGAAACAAGATAGAAAACTTAGTTAAAGAGAGAAGTTGAGAATTTTGATGAGTCAACCTAGAAGATGTAGTATGCTCGGCCAGTCACATCTCTAGCATTAACCATTGGATTGTACTTGATTTTGGATATATTATTTTTCTCACTAGCCTCTACCATATAACCAATAAGATTTGACAGATCATTTTCTGTTTGATTTTGAAATTGTGTTGGTGCTAGAATTTATGGAAGGTATAGTTGTAAAATGTATTCTTGTTGTTAATATTGTCATGTATGAATTGTGTATTATTTGTAAAAGGGGAAGGATTATAATAGTGTAAGAATAAAAAAAAACATTGTTATATGAACATGTCAAATGATTAAAAGGCTAACTTGTATAGGTTGTATGGATGTGAATGAGATGGAACCATGATTAAAAAGCATATTAATCAAACATATTAAACTGTTTAATTTTTATTCAATATTAATTTCAATTATAGTTTTAACTATATATTTAATTTATAAAATAAACTTCAACTAAAAGTAATTTTTATAAAATTAATTAATTTTTAAAAAAACTATAATTACAAAAATTACCATAATATTAAATATATTTTTATTCCACAAATTAATTGATCGAGTCTTGATATAGATTAGCTCGAGTTAAGTTAGGTCAATTTTATATAAGATATACAAGCATTATCACCAAGTTAGGCCCATTTTCATATTGTGAAAATGGGGATCCATCGAAAACTTTATAAAATAAACATCAAATTTGCGAGGGGAAAATTAAAAATAAATAAATAAATAGTTCGTATGTCAAGGGAGAGTGGTCAATTAATTATTTGCAAATAGCCGCTCCTTGGTCCTCCTGAGAAACCAGGAAACAATGGAATCCCAAACCTGCTAAACACAGTTATTTCAGCTCAGTTTTGCTCACTCCTCATCGAGGAGATCAGGTTGTGCAGATTAGCTAGCTAGGGTCTGCAGGTTGATGAAGTCTCTTGCCAGAAAACACCCTTTTCATCAGTGAATAAAGCAAGCAATTTCCCTGTCAAAATATGACCAAACAAATTACCATTCTTCATCTATAAACAATAATTCTTAGCCATTTTTACTGCAGTTTTACCGTCTTTTAAAAATTAGAAGCGGAAGATTACGTAATTATGTAATAAAATTACTATATATATAAAATAAAATTACCAATTATTTTCCAACTCATTAGTTATATGGAATTGAACTCTATATCCTAGATAGGTAGCTAGCATTGTCCATTCACCGTTAGTGCAGAGAAGCTCATTCCAAGTAGGGAGCACTGTCTTCTTCTATCCTGGGTGGATATAAGACTTGGCATGAGTGAGGGGAGTTCTTCCAGCCACTCAAAATTTCCGTGGATACTATTTAGTACAGCAATTCAGACTTTAATGGATGCTATCTGGGCATTTTAATTAGCTGTCATGTTGTCTTGTTAGAACTCACTCTTTTCTTCCCATTTGCTTCCTATTGGACCACAAATTGATGATTTCCTAATCACCTCTTCCCCTCATCTAAAGTACTTCAGTCAGAAGCTGCACTTTATTGTTATCCACAAAAATTAGTTGATTAATTAAACTTGTAAGCATGAATTGTTCAATTTATTATTATAAGAATTTATTTAAAAAAAATTCAAGAAAAACAGGTTTAAAATTATTAACATGTAATTTTAATGATAAATTTATAATCAAATTAAAAACTCGGATGTATACTAAGTGTATATTCAAAATCGTATAAAAAATTTAAATACAAACATAGCATACAAACTAATTATATAATATATTTATGTTTGAATTAAAATAAAAATATTTTTATACTTGTTAAAATACTTTAAAATAATAAAGTTTTTTTTTTTTGTTAAGGATGAATTTTTTAACAAAATTAATAGTATTGATTACCCATCATAAAATCAAAATTAGAACCTTAACCGACAAAAATTAATTAAATTCATGCTAGTGCCCATGTTCAAGCATGCATGTATGGGTTAAACTTATATCATTTTGTTTAAGTTTATTTATCACTATCCAACTTTCAAATAAATTTGTATTTTTTCTACATGAAATAAAGAGTTTTGACTTTTGCAATAAAAATCCTAGCTAAGAGTTTTTAAGATTTATTTTTTTATTTATCTATAATTTATTTTAATTATACTAATTTTTTATGCTAAAGAACTTATTTAAAAAAAAAAATTTTGAATAAAATTTTGATCCAAAATAAATAAATAGAACCTACATTAAATTTGATCTCAAATATACTAATTAACCATCTTCTGTAAAAACAAATCCCAGCATATTTGTCCAATCATCAAGGAGAATTTTCAACTCAATACATATCATCACAATATTAGCTTTGCAACACTCCAGCCAAAGAATGACGGTATCTTACATGTCATTGTCATTATATATATATATATATATATATATATATATATATATAATTGACAATTGTTATCACAGAGTATAAATTTATATTTTAGAAACATTCCTTTAATTTTTAGCAATGCCTTGTTAGAATTTTATTTTCGTTGAGACAATGGTCTAAATCAGGTTTTTCCAAATGCTTAATTCTTCATACCTCTGATATTATTCGATGAGTAATTGAGTAGCCAACAAACAAAAAGAATAAAAGAATAAACCTTTTGAATTGATTAGAATACTATTATTATTAATTAACGAAAAGAAAATTCTTGTTGTTTTGCATAAGCACGAACCGGACTCCCAGCACAAATTAGAAGTGTGGTCCTAGCATGTCCAATTTGCACCATACCCAGGTTGGCAGTTGTGTACAAGTTCTATATAACCCTAACAAAACACCCAGAAAACACACTCAAAATCCAATAACCAATACCATTTTGGTGAAAATGCTTCTCTTTGTCTGTCTCTTTGCTCTCCTGATTTCTTCCTCCTCCCATGCAGCTGATTTCTGTGTTGCAAAGCTAAAGGGTGCAGGAAATCCTGCGGGGTATGCCTGCAGAATGCCCTCAAAGGTCACAGTCGATGATTTTGTGTTTACTGGCCTTGGCGTTGCTGGTAACACCACCAACATTATCAGTGCTGCCGTGACCCCGGCTTTTGTACAGCAATTTCCCGGTGTAAATGGGCTTGGTCTATCCATGGCTCGACTAGACCTAGCACCAGCTGGTGTTATCCCAATGCACACTCACCCTGGTGCATCCGAAGTCTTATTTGTTAGCTTCAGTGACCCTGATCCTGGCCTCCAGATCACTGATTTTGCGTTCTTTGCCAATAACTTGTCCTCGGAGTTGTTGGAGAAATCCACTTTTCTTGATGATGCTCAGGTTAAAAAGCTCAAGAAAGTTCTCGGTGGGACTGGCTAGGCTAGCTTACTAAAAACTGTTTCATCCATTTCTTCATGTGTTTTCATTAGACTAAGTAATGTGGTTGTGTTCTCATCGATTGTTTTTCATTTTTTGCAATTTTTTTTCGTTTTAATTTGAAAGCTCCAATAGATCTAGTGTATACAATGTTTCGCATATAGCCAAAATTTAGAGCACAAGGATCTAGTTTCTATTTTATATGGACAGTCCCTTGTTCCTTCCAGCAAGAAAGAAAAGAGAATGCTGCAGTTTTATGTTGGATTCTTCAGGAAATGGAAAACAAATTCCAAGTACTGCTGGATTCATGTATTTTCTTGGAAGCTAAGACAATACGAGTACAGTTTTTATTATAATCGGGTGTTTGGTATTGTAGTAGAAATTATTTTTTTTTAAGTGATTTTTATTTGAAAATATATTAAAATAATATATTTATTTATTTTTTAAAATTAATTTTTGATATTAACATATTAAAATAATCTAAAAATACATAAAAAAAAATTATAAAATAACAACTAGATAATGATAAGCTTATAAATTAAAAGTTTATCATTAAAACCTTATTATTTTGACATCAATAAGTTTTTTTTAAAAAAAAATAGCAAGATGATAAGTCAACCGTTACGTAAAAAAATCGTTAAAAGAAATTAGGCAATGCTAGGCCACTGGATAATGATAAGCTTATCCTTTCTTTTTTATGACTTGAAACGACTATGCAATTGAATAAGCATTATAGAGATAAGGATATATATAGGGCAATCAATTCAGATAACAATTTCTAATGGTTATCGTTGAGTAAAAAATACGATGTCATGTAGATCATCAGAAGGTATGGATAACCCTAATGCAGTTTGGTAGGTCTACTAAGGGAGTGTTTCACATTTTAGGTTTATACTGCTTTTGAAAATATTGAAAATTTTTTTTGTAATAAATTAATTTTTTATATATATATATTTGGATTGTTTTAATGTACTAATTTTAAAAAAAAAATATCTGAATGCATTTCCAAACAAACAAAAATTAACAAGTAATATCTACCATACTCCTGATTAAACAGACATTTATTATGGGAAGTTGTGTGAGCATTTAATACTAAATTCTAACCATACAAAGAATAAATGGAGGAATTTTTTATATATGTTCTGATAAGTTATTTGGATGTCATATATAGAGAGCCTGATACTTTCAACTTCACCTATATATTATGAGGGATATGGCATTTGGTTAGTACAAATCCCTCTGTATTGCTTCGACATTGTTGAGATACATTATCCAAATAGGATATATTATATTGTTTTATATTTATTAAATACAATAATAATTTCATTGTGGATGATAACTACTAATTAGTTTTTAATATAGATTAATTACTTGATACGAAAAATAGTAACAATTATTCATGAAGGTGTCAATGAGATGTGTTGTCAACACCTTGCTCAATTTATGTCATGGAAAACTTCAAGAGTTTGAGGAGGTTAAACATCTTGAAGCAATATTAATAGAAAATGAAATTGTTTATTGTAAGAGTGTTAGGAATATTGGCACATCCATGAGCATTTTAAGCCCATTAACAAGCGATTTAGGTCCATTCATGAGCTGAGATGATATTGGTCATTCTCAAGTCTACATGAGTGTTACAAATCTAACTTCGAGTTGGATGAGCTGATGAGATTATTAGATATAATTACACATTATTATATGTTATGATAATTGTGAATAAATGTATATTTTTTTTAATTTTTGATAAAATGTTATGTTATCTTAATTATCAGTGTATATTTATTATTTGCGATTAAATATGTTATATATTGTTTATGTGAATTGTGTTTTAATGGTGGAGAATTGATTATTTGTAATTATATGAATTTTTGTTTTTTTTAGGGAGTTGATGGAAGAATAAAATGCTCGTAGATCCCTTTATTAGTGGAATTGTAGATACCAACTATGAAACACAAGTTGTATATGCCAGTTGAGACTCGTGAGTCACAGATAACATTTATGATTTTAGTATCGCTAATGCCATTTACAACTCTCTTAACTGTGCAACATTTCTAATTATTATTTTTACCATTGTTATTTTTTTAAAAATATTCTAACTTACCAAAACACCAAGGAAACTGGGGTAAAGGACTTTTTGTCCGGGCTTGTAGCTTCATGCGCATCTTTGTTTATGCTTTGCAACTTCAGGAGTGTGAGTCCTTCTTCAATGGGGGTGTTGCCTGGGTTACGTGGACACCCCAAGCCCAGTCTGAAGTTAGTGCACTGCGGCCTAGTTGGGTCACTTAGGATTTTTAAAAGCCATGCCACCCATCATCGGTTTAGTATAGCAATGGCCAATATAATGTGTCTGTCTGGACCCAAAAGAACTCGGGTCTTGGATGAATGCATGGAGAGGATTTGGGCTTTCGGCTTTTGCTATGTTTCATGGGCTTCTCGGTGAGGAATGCAAATCCTAGGCCCAATCTAGAGTCCATTAGTGGGACACAGATCTTGAGCCTAATAATGCGATGCTGATCTCGGGCTCGTCAATATTTTTTCTTTTAATTTGTTTTGGTTGTTGACGTTCTTATTATTTTTCCTATGCTTAACCAGTATTATTTCATTGCAGGTCCCATTCACGAGCTTGTTTAAAAGTATGGTATTTTTTGTTTTTTAAAGTATTTTTATTTAAAAATTTATTAAAATAATATTTTTTTAATTTTTTAAAAATAATTTTTAATACCAGTATATTAAACACGATCCAAAAATATAAAAGATTAATTTTTAATTAAATCCAGCTATATACGCTGGCAGCAAGGATCTCACTATTATTCTTTGATTGATTACAAAGACATTTTATCTGCAAGCATGTTCTCAAGTTAGGTGTGGACGACCTAGCTCCAATATTTTACCTGCAGCCTGCAGGGTGCGTGCTCATTTATATACTACTTACCAGATGGCAGCATGCGCTATGATGTAGGAGGCAGACCTCATATTTTTTAATGTAAAAAAAATTGTCATGGCAATACAAGTGTCTATAAAAAAAACTGCAGTTCATTCATTTGATTATGTTTATGAGCTCCACTACTGATTCTAATACGATTAAAAAATTCCAATGATTTAAAATATTAATAACTTAAAAAAATATATGAATTCAAATTATTTTAGGTTAGCATGTTAAATCTATAATATGATTGTGATATCGATATAATTTTATTAAAAATTAACTAAATAAAACTATAAATTTTAATTATTAAAAATAAATAAGATAATGCTTAATTTTAAGATGTGAAAGATCCTACTTGTGTTTGTGTTTTAAACATATTTTTTTAAAAAATAATTTTTTTATATTTTACTTTAAATTAATATTATTTTGATGTTTTTAAATTAATATAAAAATAATTTTTTAAAAAATAAAAAAAATATTATTTTAATATATTTTTAAATAAAACATATTTTAAAAAATAATCACTATACAATCAAACATCAATTTATTTTAAAGTAACCTGACGCTATCTTTGAAAAGTGAAAGAGTCTCTCGTATAGATTCCGGCACTAAAGGAGGTACAAGTAAATTATATACCACAATTACTTTCAGACAGTGCGTATTTTTGGTGGGTAATAGTTAAGCAGAGCGGAGAGATCTATGGAGTTGTCATCTTGGATTGACTTCCTGATTTAATTTGAGACTGGATGCTATTATAATATAATTTTGAAAAACTATAATGATACGAAGTGAAAAGGGAAAAACATATTTTTTTAATTAAAAATATAATTTTTTTATTCATGCATTTCTTTTTTACTTTGATGAAAACATATTTCTTTTTAATAAAAAAACATGATTTTATAAGCAAAAACTTATTAGGATCATAAAAGCTCGTTTCAATTAAAAAATAAAGAATAGATAATTTTAAAAACAATAAATTTTAGAAAATTATATAATTTTTTAAAATAATAATAAAAATAAATAATATCAATAAGCAAATTATTTAAAAAATTCTACAAATCAAGCTAATACTTAATTATCCATAAAAAAATCAATAATATTATCATAAAAAAACACTAATTTTGTTTGAAACAATGGCATGATTGTTTTTCTTAGCAACATGTTTTTGAATAAAAAACAATGATAATTAAAATAAAAATTTGTTAAAAATTCAATCAAGTAGAAAAACTATAACTCTTCAATCTAAATCCTATTTCCTTATTAATACATGTTCTTGTTGTTTTAACAAAAGCATGTTTGTAAATTTAAAACACTCATTTTTAAATAAAAATTTATCATGATTTCAAAAATAAATTAAAATTAAAACAACATCTGAGTATTCTGTATGTAATCAAAGAAAAAAATTAATTAACACAATAAAATCATATCAAAATTCAATTAAAAATAACAAAAACAAAAAACAATTACTTTCATTTCATTGAACATTCATGAACATATATATTTTTTTTCATATTATATACATGATAATTAATAAAATACTTAAATACTATGATCTTAAATACCATCCTGATTGAATCTAGCTGACTTTAATGTAATGTAATGATTGGGTTTGCTTGTCTAACAATTCAAAGTTTCAAGAATATTTGGAACATTTTCTTTATAATTTGCTTTGCTTTTCTATACAAGCACCAGATGCTTAAAGCTTCCTTCTTTCTGCTAACATAATCCCTTGAAAGAAGGGTAAACTGTACATAATCTCCTTCAACCATTGCTGAAATTAATTTTAATTCCTAAGCTAAAAATTCCAGATTTAACTTAGTCTACTGTTAGACAATCTGTTCAAGGATGAAATACCTTGCTTGCATGTCGGAATTTGGAACACTTTTTCTCCGCATTCTCTTTGCTTTAGTACTCCTGAAGCCATCATACACGCTTTCGCTGCTGCTAGGAGATGCCTTTTTCAGTTTCACACTCAATCCCATGATTCCATATCAAGCCGCAAGGTAAGGCTTGACACTGCCATGGAAGAGTGCTTGACAACTTGCTATAAATCAGATGCAACTACGGAACACCTACAAGTGAAACCTTTCAGAAACTGATCATAAGCAGACCCGTCCACTAAAGCTGAGCTTCATGTCCTGTTTCCATCACTCCCCAGATTCCACATCGGGAGTGAGTGAGGAAGATCTTAGCTGTATAAATTCCTGGAAAAATGACCCTCAAAGCGATTCATGGGCCTAGCAATTGTGGATGCCGCGGTGCTGAAGTTCATCAGTGGAGCACAAAGCTGAAGATCTTTGGACACCTTTCCCTTCTCTGGCATCGTGGCTCAGAGCAGACACAATCATGCTGCTTACTCCCTGGAAGACAACAAGCTGTCCAAGAAAGTGCTTGGTTATTACTCAGAATTGCAGTGCCTCGGAACTCCAATTCCTCTTGTTCTTGTCAATTCCACTGTTTATTTCTGGAATTATCAAGTATGGAGAAAAGACTTGGGTTCTCACACGCTCACCTACCAAGCAAATATTAGAAACTTTCACTCAGCAGCTTCTTTGAAGGAACCAAGGAGCCAACATCCTCCTACTGGTCAATAATCTTCTCCATCAAGCTGCTTACTCAAAGTTCGTAGAGGTTGAGCTCGGATTCATGTATGACATGCTCTACGTACATTAAATTGTCCATTGTTTCTTCTCAACCGGGAATCTTTCTTCATACTATTAGCTTCTCGTCCTAAATTGCGACATTTCTCACTTCTCAATCATACCTCCTTGCAAGAGGAGACATGGCTGTGACTTGTTTCTGGATGAGCCTTCTTCTAGGGAAACTATCCTCCAACATAAAATATTGGATCAACAATCCACTAGTGAAGCCTTAGTTCTGGCAAGCCACGTTGCAGATATAATTTATCTTTCGATTTCTGTAGTAAGGATTCATGATCATAATCCTTCAAATGTCCAAGTGAAAGCACATTGGTTGGTATAAAATATATAGCCTGTGTTGAATTAAAAATATAAAAGACCATCCACCAGCAGGTTCTTGCTCTTACCGACCTAGAATACTGTTTAGTTGAAGAAGGGCGCATGGCTGCATAAAATAAATGGTGGAAAATATGTAGAGCAGACAGATTATCTACCACGAGCATTCACTCGGACACAAAATCTGCCGTAACAAAGCAAATCTACGCTGATGCTTAACACTGCTCATGAGCTACTTATTAAGTTACTACCTTTGTTTTCTGTTAGTGGTACTTCTTGAGCCTCAGAACCATTGTTTCAGAATAAGCATAGGTGGCCTCCTAATCTGAGGCAAGCTTCATGTCATGTATAGATTTTGTTTTTTCAGGCTGATTGCATACTGAAACCTTTATGTACTTGAATGTTAAAATGGGATTCAAATTTTCTGTTATCATATCTTGGCGGATAGAAATTAATTCAATTATCTCTACATTTACTGTGTTTTTCTTTTCTTTCTTTCTTGTTCTTTATAGAATATGACCAACTTCGGGAAGAAAGTGTTACAAGCAAAGATAAATCAAATTTTACCCACATCTCAAGCAACTAAAGTTTACTCAAAACAGCGAAAAAATGTCCGGGTTTTGAGAGTTCCTGATGAATGCAACACATTTAGAGTGTGCTGCTCAAACATATATCTTCTACAGAAATGCTAATTGATCACAAGACTTGACATCATCTGTTCTTTCAGCCTGGTAAGAAAAAAGAAATGAAATCTGTTCATCAGAAAAAGGAAAATTGCAATCATTTGAAGTTTCTTGCAATGTTTAGTTTTATTCGAGAACCTCAGGCAACAAAAATTGAAATAAAATAAAGCAGAGAGGATTTGATTACGGACAGCAGGTGTTACTATTTACCTGAAAATAACAAAGTTACAATGGAAGAGTCAAAACTGAGAATTGATTTGGTCGAGGTTCATTCCACTTTGGTCGGGCTCAAGTCATAGAACAAGAGGGCTCTTAACAAATTCTAAGCAACAATGGGGTATCTTCCATAGTAGTCCAAAACTAGAAACTTGGTTGCAGTGGATAGGTCTATTTCAATCCAGAGACAAAACCAAACCACAAATGGTACAAAACAGAACCAGACATGAAGTAGCAGTTTTAAATTAGCAAAGACAGAGTTTGCCGTCTCTTGAGAATCCAAATAGTCAACACCAATCACAATTCCCCAAGGCTCCTTCTGCGAACATCATCGTTGCATAGATCTCAACCACTCTGACATAACAAGAGAATAAGTTAATAACAAAAAACAAAACAAGAGTTTATGTTCTCTAGTCTCTATCTCCTATGGCTTAAATAAAACATCACAGCCTCCAAATGAACAGCACACCGAACCCTATAGAATATGCTCTCTACCGTCTCCTTCCAGAAAGAGAAATTAAGTCTACGAGATCTGCCCTCTGTTCCATTGCACCTTTTCCATCCTGTGTCAAGCAGAAAATGACCATCGAAGAATCAGAGCCAAGCCATACATCTGATCACGTATTGGATTGGCTAGAGGATTCAGTATCGTACGTGCCATCTTTCTTTGATGATCTGTACAACACAGCCGATACCGATCCCTATCAATGGTGGGATCAAGCAGAAGAGATTTACCAGGAGCTAGTCAACACCAACGCTAGTCTCAGCAGCAGCATAACCACAAGCACCACCACAAATATCAATACAACTAGCCTAGTACCACCAATTACTCCCACCTTATCTAACCACCCACAATCGACCACTTCAAACAAGAAACGGAAAGATCCTGAAGACCCAGTTACCAAAACGTCCCCGAATCATCATCAGAGAAAGAATCCAAATAATTGGATAAACAAGAAACAGCAAGATGGTGAAGCAGTCGTAGTAGTGAAAAAATCAAATGGAAATAAGAAAACCACCAACAAGGGTACAGGTATTAACGGCAATAACGGTAACAACAAGGAAGGGAGATGGGCAGAACAGTTACTCAATCCTTGTGCAGCCGCTATCCCTATTGGAAACATGTCACGGGTGCAGCACCTTCTCTATGTACTCCATGAGCTAGCCTCATTAACTGGCGATGCTAACCACAGGCTAGCAGCTTATGGTCTTCGAGCACTGACTCACCACCTATCATCCTCATCAACCTTGTCCTCAGCATCTACAGGAACCATTACTTTTGCTTCTACTGAGCCAAAGTTCTTTCAAAAATCTTTAGTCAAATTCTACGAGGTGAGTCCTTGGTTTGCCTTCCCTCACAACATTGCTAATGCATCTATCCTTCAAGTTCTTGCACAGGAACAAGATCCTAGGCGAAACCTTCATGTTCTTGATATTGGGGTATCCCATGGTGTGCAGTGGCCTACACTTCTTGAGGCCTTGACTCGCCGTCCTGGAGGACCTCCTCCTCTAGTACGCATCACAGTCATCACGGCAGCCTCTGAAAATGATCAAACCACTGAGACCCCGTTTTCAATAGGTCCACCTGGAGACAATTTTTCCTCCAGACTACTAGGTTTTGCCAAGTCTATGAACATCAATTTGCAAATCAAAAGGCTTGATAACCACTCATTACAAAAACTTAGTGGAGGAATAATAGACACCAAACCCGACGAAGCATTAATAGTTTGTGCGCAATTCAGACTCCATCATTTAAACCACAACACACCAGATGAAAGAACTGAGTTCTTGAGAGTTCTGAGAAGGTTGGAGCCAAAAGGCGTGATACTCAGCGAAAACAATATGGATTGTAGCTGCAACAGTTGTGGGGATTTTGCAACAGGATTTTCAAGGAGAGTAGAGTATTTATGGAGGTTTTTGGACTCAACAAGCTCAGCTTTCAAAGGCCGAGAGAGTGAAGAAAGACGGATGATGGAAGGCGAGGCAGCAAAGGCCTTGACAAATCGTGGAGAGATGAATGAAGGAAAAGAAAAATGGTGTGAGAGGATGAGAGGGGTGGGATTTGTTAGCGAGTTGTTTGGAGAATACGCCATTGATGGAGCTCGAGCACTGTTGAGGAAGTATGATAGTAACTGGGAGATGAAAGCGGAAGGGAAAGATGGCTGTGTGGGGTTATGGTGGAAAGGGCAGCCTGTTTCTTTTTGTTCACTATGGAAGTTGGACATGAAAGGAAGTGAGTCGAAACTTTAGCAGTATCTTGTTCTCTTCATGTACATGTGTTATGTTTTTTTGGTAGACTATGGAAGTGCTTCTGTTACAAATCGTCTTTGATATTGTTAGTGATGATATTACACAAGTGCAGCACAAAACATTTGCTCCTTTCGAGCACTATGTAACGTACTACCTTCTCCTTCCCATCATAGATGCAAGTACAAAAAACCAATTAATTGGCTCTTGAGACTGTTTTCAACGACCGAGATGGCTGATATCTGCCAGTTTTTTTCTCAAAAAGGAAAAATATCCAAAGCAAAAATAACAGGTCACACGTCACAACAGCACAGTTTTACAGCAGAAAATATGGAGTTCCTAAAGATTTTTTCCTTTCTATAGCTAGACAAAGTTTATGTTGATGCAGTGCTTGCCTAGACAGACGAAGAAAGTGTTATTGGTGAGAAATTGAGAACAGAAGAAAATTCGATGAGAAGTCAAGAATTGATGAAAATTCGGACACAGACAACCACTAATATAGCAACGAACAAGAGAAATAACCCAAAAGAAAGGAGCATTGCATCTCGGAGAACAATAACCAAGACAAACATCTCTTGGGAGTGTAGTTGACCATACCTTTTCAAATTAGTATTTTTTAAGAAAATATTCAAATTAATATTTGTTATCATTTTGATATATATATATATAAAACATCCTAGTCCCCTGGCAGTATCACAAGTACGGGGCAGTTCCAAACACATTAAGACCACAATGGTCCTTAGAACTCGCCACTCGGCATAAAATGGTAGGTCATCGAGTTTTCTTTTCTTTTCTTTTCTTTAGGTCATTTTCGGTTTTTCCTGACAAGTATCATCATCATCCTTGTAGTGTTTCGTTAGGGTAGTTTAAAAGCGAGTAATATAGACCGAGCTCTATTCCGTGACATGGAAATTAATTGAGCTACCTTCTATACCATAGATATACTCTTAATACAGCGTTATGTTACGTAAAACAGTAATTCTCTGTAACTCAACATTCAAAAACCCTGATAGAATTTCGGATTGCCTGCCTACAGAGAGGGCATTTGGGGGATACCTCACGTTCAACTGATATAGCACAGAAATGACAGCATGCAAGATGCCCACAGGGAATGAATGCAGATCGCCTTCTCCTCGTCAAGCAGATCACACACAACTGTCCATCTGGCACATCTCCTGCTTCATCTTCATCAATCCGAGAGACATCTGCATCAATGGTAGTATGGCTCGGCAGGTGAGAGTGTCTTTGCCTCCACGCTTGCCATTTATTCCAGTTCCTAAAAACAAATTGTTCTTAATGATTAAGATAATGAATCAGATCTGATAGCTAGAACTTGATTGATTATTTCTGTTCATAATTCAGCCGTGACAGATAAGCATCAGTTTTTTTCCCTATTGACATGTGACTGAAATAGAAATCCAAGTGAAAGGCAAGAAAAGGGGCAAACACTTCTGCAGCAAATAATCTTTAGCAGAAACTACTATACCTCATAACAGCGAAGCCAAGGACCCCAATTGAAAGTGAACCAAGAACAATACCACTCCATAGCTGTATTTTCGCCTTGAAGGCAAGATCTGCCACCATTTGATCTTTGGTAATGTCAGCCCTGCAACAACCCAGAAGAAAAGTTATTTCATTGACAATGCTCCAAGAACAGGAGAGAGAATAGAATATCATTGATTTCATACAGATACTCAAGTCGTGGACATAGGAGATTGGTTGAAAAAAACATTCAATGATCCACCATGGCTTCATGGGGTAAGCACGCCAACATAGTTTTTGAACCCAACAAGTAAATAGTCATTCTCACACACCACCATCATCAATGTTAACAGCAATGAATTAATGTAAGCTCAACACAATCCCATATGCAAGGGGAAGATGTAAATCACAATTGTAATCCATGTCTAACTACAAAACCCAACAGGCTATTTTCCAAACTAAGTCACTTACAGAAAATAGGTAAGATCCTTGCAAGATTTTATCTCAGGAATTCCTTCTTTAGAATTGCAAATGCCAACAGCACTGATACACTTCCCTAATGGCAGGATTTTCTCCTCGTGAAGCACCCCAACCTTCAAAACAGAACAGATTATGCTGTCAGGCCTAGCAAGGGCATCTAAAGGAGAAATGCAACAGCAGAAATAAAGCAATATAAGTAAAAGACGCATTAAAATTATTTAAAGAAAGATAAAGCAGCACCTAGAATTAATAAATTTGGAACTCACAGGGTATTCATGACCAAAAAGTGCCTGAATGAATGTATAACGAGAAGCAGCAATGGGTTGCAACTGATGATAAACAGTTGTAAGAGGTAGGGGGTGTGTTGATCCGACCATGTTCACGATAACATAATCAGATCGTGGCCATTGAGCACCTTCAACTAGTATAAAAGGAACCTAGCAAATAATCAACAATGCATAAGGTTAGTCCTTCCCATCAAATCCACCAAATAACCCACTTGACAGACATTCAACCCATTGAACAATCTAAGAGAAGCAAAAATCTCCATAAAATGACCCAAGGGAAGAAAATTGGCAAGTTAAAAGAATTCACCGTTCTTAATAAGGTTGTTTCTTGTTCTTTCAAAGATCTGCCAAAGATAGCCCGCAACTCGGAAGTCCATCCTAAAAAGCCCTTCCATTCGTTGTATATACACTGACAAACATAAACCGAAAACATGTACATATGTATATTAGCCTTTCTTGCAACTTGTGAAATAATCAAAGAAACAGCCAACAAGACTCCCAAAACAGAGCTTTAGACTTCAGTTCCTTGTCAATCTAAACAAATGCAAAATTTTTAGTCCTGCCCAATAATCAAGTAATGCCTGTGTAACAATCTAAACCTTACTTATATACACAGAATCTTACAAATATCAGTTTCTATCACCTCCCAATTTCTGTTCTGTTTTTTCTCAGCAGACTACAAATTCTGGGTTGCAAAAAATAACAATAAATTAACATTAAATAAATAAAAGGGTACGTACAGTTTGAGTTTTTTGAAGAATAACCGCCTTATAAGCAGAATTATGAGAAAGCAAGACATTAGGGGCTCTAAAGCTCTCCTTCCATGTCCATTCAACGGCTGATTTAGCCTCAACGATTCCTTTGACAATTACGAGGTTATGCTCATTGTCCTGCCCGTCTTGATCGTGATTTTGAAGGAGCAATCGGAGGTCGGAGACGGAGAGAGTGGGTGCCTTGCTGATTTTGGCAAGGGATTTGGAATTTGCAGTGTAATTAAGAATTGAACGTACGGCCGCGTAGGCAAGCGCTGCCCCGAGAATTGCTCCGTCGAAGGAGAGAGCAAGTTGGGATAGCAGGGCGGCCAGTGCTCGCTCATGGGAACGTGATGACATTTTTGTTTGTATAGGGGCTCGTTGTTCATGTTTTATTTATTTATTTATTTATTTATTATAACGGTGGCATTAGGAACTGGGAAGAGGTGTCTTGCGTCGGATGGCAACGATACAAATTATATATGTGTGTGTGTGTGTGTGTGTGTATAGTTGAGTAGGTATCAATCAAATTCAAATTAAATTACCTCAAATACAAAAAGCATCTATTTTTTAACTAAAAAAACAAAATAATAAGTTTACTTAAACAGTCAACAGTAATTTGTGGGGTGAAAAACACACCATAGGTTTTTGTTAATAAAGTAGTAATACTACTTCTGTTTTTTCTTTTATGTTCATAGTTGGGGCCTCATCACAGCCCAAGAACAAGACAAAAATTCAAACAATAGTTTACTGAGATTTATTACAGCAAGATCATCCTTCCCATGCCATTCTCAACCTCAGCACGACAAGAAAGAGTAAATCGGTCTGATAGCATAAACCCTTTTGTCTTACTGGATTATATCTGGTGGAAAAATCTTACATGATATAATTCCTAATACACTTGGCTGAAACTGGATTTTTCAGAAACTGATGGGATATCCCATTTGGATCGACCCAAAACAAACGATGTTATCAGATCATTCACAGCATCGGGCGACTCTATATTGGCCGCATGGCCTATATCCTTGATTATCTTTACCCTTGATCTTGGTCCCAGGTGCCTGTGATCAACAACAATCAACAATGGAGGTTTAATAATGGTCACTTCAGAATAAAATTCGTAAATGGTGAAGGCTTGAAAAACTAGCACTGTTGTGTTTACAGTTTACCTCTGCAATTGATAGGCCAAGTTTACTGGGAACACATTATCCTGATCACCCCATATTAGCAGTGTTTCCTTGAAACAGCGAATAGCAGAAAATGGAGATTAATTAACAGCAGTTGTCTTCACTCGAAATGATTCCTAAAAGTTGAAAAAAAAAGCATACCTGTGTTAGAATGGGAAGGCTTATATCAGCTTTTTTGGCCAGCAAGTGCTCCAGTAGCTCTAATTTTTCCTTTCTCTGATGATTAACCATTGCCTAGAAAATTAAAACCTGAGGATTTTATCAGTTCTAAACTAAATCCCACGTTAATTATCAACAAAACCATATTCTAGCAGGCATGCATCAGTTAAACATAGAATTGTGTAGTTGATCTAAACTGAACCCACGTTGATAAACTCCTGAAGGAATATATCAGGAAGCCACCTCAAGGGCTTGCACTTGTATACTGATAGGTTCACTAAGAACCTTAGATCTTGTGGATGTTCAGGCAAAAGTACCGCTGCTGGATCTCTTCCAATTTTCTTGATCTGCTCCTCTATCTGATCATCACTGGAACCTACCCCACTACTCACAATCACGACCTTCTCCACCTCCTCTGGAAAAATTTCAGCAATCCGATATGCCACAAACCCTCCATAGCTAATTGAGTACACAGAGAACCTGTCTACGCCCAATCTTTTCAAACAATCAGCCAAACACCTTGCTTGGAACGTATCAGTTCGGCCTGATCTCTTCGAAGAAGACTTGCCGAAAAACAATAAATCTGGAACATACAAATTGAAGTTTTGCGACAGAGAACCCACTTGATAGACAAATTGCCACCGCGCATCACCACCATAGCCATGGATCATGACTAGATTAGGTTTGTTAAACCTCCTATGATTGGAGGTCCAAAAATGCATCGTGGTTTGATCGTCTAAATCAATGGTGAAAGGTGAAAGGCCACATAACCTGAAGTATAATGAAATCACTGTATCAACTATGGTGAAAAAGATCGGAATCCGTTTCAGGCAAAAGAAACCGGTTTGGAGGTACCGAAAAATGGCCAACGCGGTGGAGAGATAGAAGGTGAAAGGGTGCGAAAGCTTGGTTGAGTCCATTGAGAGATCTTTGGGATTGGGATTAAAATGTTATGTTGTACTCTTATTAGTAGAACTTGAAGCCAACATCATGAGGTGGATTGATAAAAAAATAAAAAACTAATCTGATGGGCATGCGATTGCCAAATACTATCAAACAAAAATAAAACACAGAATACTCCATGAACACATCCACTTGTGTTCGTATCCCATGATTCCTTCACTCCTGTCAGGAACATGTCTCAAATATATATAGTAAGCTATTTTATGTACTTTCTTTTATGCAAACCTTATACGTTTTACTTTTCACCAGAAAAATAACAATAACAACAAACGAATATTTGAATTATTTTATGTACTAATTTTCAAAAAATTGCTGATTAAAAGTGATGCGTGCAATACACTTAGGAATGAACGCAAAAGTCATGCAAACATTACTGGTTCATCTGACTCGAAGAAATGAAGAAACATAAAGCCGTGATATCATCAATTTAAAGGGTACGGGCATATAGATTTTTACATATAGGAGATTATGTTCATATCAGAATAAAATTTAGCAGAAGTTTATGGTAACTTTTTTAATTTTCTGTGAAAGAGGCACGGTGAACTCATAGATTAATGAGGAAACGATGTTACAGTGAAAACAGAGCCACGGGGGCATTGAAATTTAGCGCAAGTTTAGAGTAACATTTGTCATGTCCTGCTCCACGGTGATTTGCCATTTGGCATATTCAGAAAAAAAATCAGCACCAAAATTGCTCAGAAATCTATGAAAACTGTTTTCAAGTTTCAACTATTCGATTGCATTGAAATAGAACAATGGCTATGGGGGATGCGGGCACCGGGCAGTGGAGAGTCCACCTGGCAATGTTTCCTAAATCATATACTGTGTCTTTGATGGGTTCTAACCATACACAACCTTAAAAAGATTTAAGTTGAGTGGTGCGCTTTATGGACTTGTAGGAAAACTCAGTTTGTGACGAGGCAACATCCACTACTTTTGCTTTGTTTTCTTAGCTTAGAAGAATCCTTAAACTTCGATTCACCACTTTTGGTTTGTTTTCTTCTAAGCTACCTAGTAGCTTAGAAGAATCGTTCAACTTCGATTCACTATTTCAATTTGATCATACGTGTAAGGATGATAGGCATTGCTAAAATTCAATTGAAACCCCCCGGAAGACTCTTTCAAAAAATTATTCATAAACTCAGTATCCCTATTAATAGATTTAGGAATCCATACAAATGAATCAAATGAACCTTTTTTTTTTTTTTAAAGACGAAGATGAGAAATACAAGGAGTATCCATGGTTTTTCTACTAGCAATACAATGAGTCATTTTAAAAACCTACTAGATGGGTTGTCAGTGTGTTATCGCAGACTTTTCTAGAAACGTACATTGTCTTTAATTATAAGATAATTGAAAAAAAAAGTTTTATAAGCATACAATCAAGAGTCGGTAGCTTTAAAAGGTATTTGATTTGGCTTTTAAACAACAAATATATAACATACAAAAAAATTATTTAAATTATATCAAATTTTATTTAAAAATTAAATTGTAAAATATTAAGGGACAACAATGTAACATATGCATTGTTTAAGCAACTCAGAATAAAAGGGGTATAGAAGCCCAACTTTTGAATGGGAAGTGAAGTCTCAGTCATTGTTAGCAAGTAAAAAGTAACAAATGTTTGTCAACTTCTAGTCACTACAAGGACATGAATAACTTAGTTAAGTGTCTATAAAAATATTTTATGCATCAATTTATGTGTCGAAACTCAATGTATAAATGAGTATAGTACATACTTTAAACACTCGTTTTAGAAGGTAAATTTTTCCCACAAAAGAAAGCAACCTAAAAGCACCTAAAGCCTTTAAACTTTCTTAGGCAAGCATTAGCTAAATAATTTCCTCTTCCGGATTTTGCATGTATATATATAGCCAAAAAAAACTCTTAGATGTAAACAATTCAATAACCATTATGTAAAGTAATGAAAAAAAATCACCAACAATAAACAAAAATGAAAATGATAAAACCAAATGAAAAATAAAGATCAAAATATCTAACATCGTAACATGGATAATTTACCTGGTCATATTTAATGAATTTCTCTATCAAAATAAATTTATAATAGAAAAACACATAAAATTTATAATAAAAACTAACACAAACATAAAATTTATTGAACATTAATTAAAAAAATCAATGCAAGGCTGCAGATATGAAAAATCTTATAAAAAAATAATTTATATAAAATTAAGAAAAAAACACCCAATATCATTTTTTTAAAAAAAATCATAATCTAATTAAAACATGCACCAAAAATTTAATAGAAACAATATACACAAATAATGCATTATTTAAAAAAAAACTAAAGAATATATAAAAAAGAACTAGGTCGGGCACTTTTGGGCCTGGTAAGCCAAGACCAATGTCTAGCCCAATAAAGCAACAGTATGCAGGTCCCTTTTTTAAAAAAGAATAATGGGGCAGGTTAAATAGTTCGAAAACAAAATGACATGTATCCTGCGTTAGCAGATGATGTGTCACCTGCTCCAACCCAAAATCTAACCACTGTGGTGGCCGAAAAAACAAGGCTCTTTATTTTTTCATCCAAAATCTTATTTTCAACCTGTTTTTAACCCAAAACACCTAGAAAACACTTTAGAGACCTTGATAAACCAATTCATGGCCACTAAAAGCCAAAAAATCACCCCAAAACCCGAAATCCACTCGAAACAAAAATTCTTTTTGAGCTCAGATTTGTTCTTTTAGATGTTTTCAAGGTAAAAAAAAAAAAAAAAAAAAACACATAAATATAACCCCCTTTATCATATGGAACCTTTTAACATAAACCGTTTTAATGGTTGGAATCTTCCCCAACGACCACTTTCTCTCTCTAGACCGGAATCCGACGACTCCCTCTCTCTCCTCCCAACAGAAAAGAACTGGAAAAAAAAAAAGATGTCTTGAAATTCAATGGACTGGTCACCTAATACTTAACAAATATGAGGGATTAAAATGAATGTTTCAACGAAACTTTCAACTCATCCCCTATGCTATCCGAGATTTTCACTTCAGTCCCTTAGCTTTCAAAATAATCCTTTCTCCTAAAAAAAATATACAATTGGGAGCTAATTTAGGTTTCAAAATATCAAATTACGCAAAATAAAAGTTCAAGGACTAAAATAAAAAATTTAAAAAAAAATACATTGCTCCAATCCATAATAAATTGTAAAAGAATGAATAGTATGTTGATACTCGGTAAAAAAACTAAAGAAATTTAGTTATTGTTATTATAATTCATCACCATCAAAATAGAATCAATAGCATGTTAGGTGGAAGCAAACCTAACATCAAATCTATGCTAACATCCACTAAATGAGAATTTGATATGGGTAATAAGTGTACAAACCAGCATTGATAAGAGTGTGTCATTGGACCATTAACAGATATTAATAAATCTCTTCATAAATCACATCACTTGACTCGATAACTTAATACAATAACAATAAAATGAGACAAAGACCAGCATTTTGTCACGTTCAAGGTGACCCTTGCAATGCAAATCATGAATAATATTTTTCCAACGGAAACATTCTAAAACACATAACCACAAACTTCAAAACAAGGAAAAATTAAAAAGTATGCAATCACCTCACTCACCATTAGCATCCACCTTATAATAAATTTACCCAATGGAAGAATCTCTTAGGTATAAATTCTAAAAAGTATCAAAACCCATGACCTTAACTTGATGAGCATGGTGCTGAGGAGAAACATGACCATATTGTTCCCATCCAGCATGCCAACAACTCAACTTTTAGTGCTTATTGATGTACTCTAAAAGCTTGCGATAAGTGGTTAGGATAAAATCATTATGCACCAAATAATGTTATCAATATTTCATTGACAAAGCAAAAGGATAAAACTTTTTTTTTATTATTGAGTGTCCAGACCAGTTTAGATGTACTTTGACTAATCTCATGGACCCTGAAATTAATGATCATGTAAATCTCTAGTGTCTATCATATTAACAACAATAGGACTTGAACCTGAAATCACTAGAAAAACAAATATCTTAATTCTAAATTTTTATTATTAGAACATCTACTATATAATTAGAAAAGGATAAAACTTAAGATCATGGATGGAGTGGTTATTCTAATTTCTAGGATTTTGATAGTTTTTCATCGAAAAAACGACATGGGATATCCTTCTTAGTTAAGGACACCTCCAATTCCTAAACTCGAGGAATCATAATCAACCACAAATAGCCTATTAAAATCAGAAAAGGCAAAGGACAAGAGTTTCAATCTTTTGCTTTACCAGCTACGAGGTGGCGTTTTCTATCTCCATTAACTAGAAAGTACACCCTTCGAAAAACTCAGTGATAGGAGTTATCAAAGCAAGGTTTCAATTGTGTTCTGTTTTATTTGGAATGATTAAAATATTTTATATTAATTTAAAAAATAAATAAAATGAAATAATTTTTATTTCATTATAAATCTCGATATGTTTTAGATTTTTTTAGCTAAATTTCATCTGGAATATTCCAGTTTCATTTCACGTGTTCCGTTTCGAACTTGAAATATCATTAAATCAAATTAAATCTGGTTCAATTTAATTAATTAAACCACCCAGGTATAAAAAGCTTTTTTTCATTACTATTTTCAATAACAATGATATTAATAATAATATTGAAAATTATTATTACTATTTTCATTAATAATTATATATTAATTTTTTAAAATTAAATCTATCACTAATATATATAGTTTATATTCATGTTGTTTTTTCAAGTTTATACTTTGTAGGAATTTGAGCAAAATAAAGAATATTTTAGATTCTATTAGCCTTGATAACATTGACCTAACTTTATATTTAAAATATTTGTGTTAAAATATTTTAATTTCATAATATTTTGATATATATTTTGTTTAAGTTGAATTACTTTAAGTTAAAGATTTATTCAATATTGACTATTTAGAAATATTTTAAATTTTAAAATTATATTTGTTTGACATTGTGTTTATATTGCATAATTTATAATTAATTTATCTTATATTTGAATTATGTTTGTTGAATATGAACAGTACAACCTCAAAACGGCACATCAAAACACTTTAAAATTAAAATTTTTTATTTTAATTAAAAAAATAAAATATTTATGGAAATAAAATTAAAAACCTCGGAACAAAGAGCTGAAATGATGGATGAACTGACTCTAAGAAAAGGTCAACCGTCAACCCGTTGAAACGCTTTACCACTTGCCATCTTTTTTTTAGAACTAGAAAGGTTAGGATTGCACAAGGATTCATAATCGTCATATTGTGCCCCTTTTTCAGAACTCTACCACTTGTAACTTTTTAGACTTTTTAGTTACGAGTCTGTACGTTGGTTTAGACAATAAGCTCTTTACCCAGTTTGTTTCAGCCATATAAACCACCCCTTTTTTTAGGCGATAACACCAAACATTTCTGCTTTCAGTTCTGAAAAAAAAAAAAAAAAAAGATTTCAGAATCGGAGTGTCACATAGGGAGATTAGGGAGCTACATGACCGAGTCTCGGTGGGCAGGTTGATATTGCATCAGCTACGCAGAATGAAACCATAAGTTTCCCGTTACGTCAATGAAAGAAATGCCCTTCCAACGGGCTACTGGCATTTTTTTTCACACGACCAAAGGTCGTTGCATTAATTTTATGAGAAATTATTAGGTGAACTTGATTGTTAATTGTTGAAGGACATATATCATTCTATTTAGCAAAACATCAACTTTAAATAAACAAACAGCTACAGTTGTCAACAAGATCAAGGGAGGGAAATATATATAATGAGTGATTAATTTATTTTCATGAAATTCTTTTTTTTTTAATATTGCTGTTATATTAATGAAGACAACATCAGCGTTGGTTGGGAAATAAGCTCATGGTACCGAATTACTTCAGGAAATAAGCTTAAAAAAAAACAGAGTGTTGCTAAAGAACTCCAGAAGAAATTATAGAAAAATTAAAGAACTTCAGGAAATCAGCGGTAGTCAACTTCTCTAGAGAACTGCTAGCTGTAATTGCATTGTGTTTCCATAAAATACACACAAGTCTTAGTGCATTAACCTTGACCCAATCATAGCGATCATCAAAGCAGCCTCTAACTCTCAAAGTCTCCAATTTTGCACAACAGATGTTTAGACTACGCAACTGAAAGCAACTCCCTAATGTGAAATCTTCAATGGCTCGACAACTGACCTTAAAATACTTCAAGATTCAGCTTCTTCAGACGAGGAAATGATGATTCCGTAAATAAGTTATATCCCCAAGATCATAACTTTTCTCATCTTCTTATCATTATTCAAAAACCATTAATGAAAAATAATTTATTTTATAGAAAAATATTTTTCTCAATATATTCAAATATTGAAAAATAACTTATTAAAAAAAATTAACTAAATATTCTCATAAAAATATATTCTATGCAGAACAAACTAAACTAATAAATCCATAGGCACTCCTCGATAAAAATTGAAGGCTTTAACAAGAGTTTTATATCAATCAAGACTCCAATATTTCCTGATTTATAATTATCCGCACAAGAGGATTAAGTTAATCAACTTCTTCTTATTGCTTTAATAAGATGGTTAATTTTTAATTACAATATATATATATATATATATATATATATATATATATATATATCATTCTAAATTATAATATCACTAAAATATGAAATTAAAATTTTAAAATAGAACCAACAATGTTGAAGTAGAAAAAATTGACCAAGACTAAAAAAATTAGTTACCTCCAACTCCTACCTCTTTTTTTACAGCTTATTTGAAACCAAATCATATATAAAATTATATTTAATTTCATATATGATTTGAATTCAATTAATAATTTATTATAATTTTTATATTTAGAATAAAATACTAAATCACATAATTGAATTTAATTATACTATTTAGAATATATATAGAATTAAATTGAATTAGTAATTTTAACTATTTATAAATTATTTATTTATATTTTGTATTGCAAAATATATCACTACCAGAAATTCGCTTAATAGCAACGGAATCACCGACGGAATATTTCTGTCGGTAATTTGAGGTTGAAATTACCGACGGACATCTTCCGTCTGTAATTCGGTCGGTAATTACCGACGGTTATAAGTCGTCCGTAATTACCGACCGAATTACGGACGGAAAGTTCGGGAAAAAGAAAAAAAAGGTGGGTCGCTGACGTGGAGGTTTTGGTGGGTGATATTTCCAACGGAATCATCGACGGATTCAAACCGGGCGACCGTACGAGTGACACCGTCAAAAAATACCGACGGATTTGAAATGGCAGACCCGTACGATTGACATGACCAATTCACCGTCAACAATACCGACGGAATCACCGAGGGATTTGAAAAGTTGGTCCGTACGGTGACGTGTCTATTTTCCCGTTAGAATAGCCGACGGATACACCGACGGGTTCAATCCGTCGGTGTATCCGTCAGAAAAAGTTAATGTATGGCCCCTCTGCCGAACCTCTCCTCCCCCATTTCTCCTTCTTCTTTCTAATCCTAACTCTCCCCATCTGCAAATAACCACCCCCCCTCGCACCCAAACAAAATTCTTCCTCATCTCAGCACAACAAGTTGTATTTCTTGAAGTTTTGTGGTCACAACATCCGTGTTCTGATTTACCGATGGATTTTATCAATTTTTGTAAGTAATTCTATCTGTTTAAATTTTAACATTTAAATGTCAATTTTATTGTTTTTTTAGTATATATATTTTTGTTAGTAGATGTACATGTTTTATTGTAATATATGAATGTATAATTTTGTATCTGTTATGGTTTGTTTTAGAATTTTTAAGATTGTATTTGTTTGTAAATTGTTAAAACTTTGTGGAATTACCGAATTACATGTTCTGTTTTGAAATAATTAATAGCTTGCTTAATAGGTCATTTTTAAGTTTTATCGATAGTATTGCAGAGTGGTAATTTCTGTTTTGAAATGATAATGAATATTTAATATTTATGAGAAGTTGTGATTGGTTTGTTGGATAATCTCGAGGTAATGTAATATTTTTGCAAGCTTATTTACCTAACTTAGTTAATTAATACATGATGTCATCATAATTTTATAAAGGTTCAATAGAAGTCATGGATGATCGTTCATGGATGTATCTAGATTCACCCCAAGGATTGCAGAGGATGGATTATTGTAATGGGGTTCAGGGTTTTATTAATTTCGCAACATCTATTCCCAGAAATTTTACTGGAGGCGGTATTAGGTGTCCATGCAGGAAGTGTCAAAATAAAAAGTATCTGCATCCAGATGTTGTAATGATGCATCTTCTACACAAAGGGTTTATGGAGGATTACCAGTGTTGGTATGCACATGGAGAGGTATTTGTTAATAATAGGAGAATGGGAGAAACGGTGGTTGGGTTAACTTCTAGTGCTAGCAACTTCTAGAATGGGATGAAGTCTTTCAAGTTAGTGAGTTGATTGAACCATATCGAGTTGCTCTTTCGATTGAATTGGAAGAAAATTCAAATTTTCGTGTTTTCGATGATAGTCTTGTTGATGTTGACGTAGAGGAGTTGAACGTTGTTTTGAGCTCTACCGGACAAGGAAATGTTGATGAAGAAGATGATATCCATATTGAAGATTGCGATGAAGGTGATGATTATTCAATTGATGACAAAGAAGAGATAATTCTGACTAACTATCAAAACGAAGCCGTGTGTAAAACCCTTTTCTTCATGTAATTTATATTATGGATGATATATTTTGTAACATGAAATATATATTTGTTGTGTAAGCATTGTTGCTATTGTTTTATGCAATGGACAGTTTAACATTGAATTTTTTGCAAGAAGATAAATAGAAAATACAAACACAACATCTCTTGTACATTGAACATTCACCGACGGATCTCCATCCGTCGGCATATCACAGAGAGTTCAAAAACAATTACAGCAAAATGCCACAATCACCGACAGCCCTACCGACGGATGGTGATCCATCGGCATCTCACAAAGAGTTTGAAAATAATTACAGCAAAATGCCACCATCACTGACGGCTATACCGACAGACCTATGTCCGTCGGCATCTCACAGAGAGTTCGAAAATAATTACAGCAAAATGCCACCATCACCGACGGCTTTAGCGATGTCTATACCGACAGAATAAGTCTGTCGGTAAGTTGTCGGTGGGCAAATTTTACCGACAAAAATACTGACGGAATGTGTGAATCCCAAAGAGTGTGAAATGAATGCGCCTCTGAATGTGTCAGCTTACTGACGGAATCACCGACGGACCATGAAAAATATGGAGGGTAATTAAAAAATTCGGTGCGAAATTTAAAAATTCCCGATGGATTTTGTGCGCGTTACCGATGGATTTAATTTAAATAATAATAATTTTATATTTCTGTCGGTGAATCCGTCAATAAAACTGCACGATAAGTTCTTGCATCCGCCCCTTCAGTTTATTTTTTCTTCTCCTCCGTTTCTCACCTTAGAATCTTCAAGGTTTTGAATTTTTTCCTCTCAAATCTTCAAGCTTTGTTGAATCTCTAGCAAGCTTGGCTGTGAATCTTCTTCACATTAAAAGGTATGTATTTTTTTCTATTTCATTTTATTTTATTTATAGTTATTTTTATGTTTTTTATGTTTTTTGTTTTGTTGAATTTTTTTGTAATGTAGATAAATTTTTTGTTTCAACACATTATTAAGGTATGCATATTTCTTCCCTAAAGTCTATAGTTTTTTTAAAAAATTTATTGAATTTTTTTTATTGTTGTATTGGCATAATTGTTATTAGTTAATTTATTGAATATTTGTTATTAATGTTGAATTTACCTTAGAATTAGTAATCGCATATATTGGAATAATTAGTAATTTTACTCTATTATTGCATGATTTGTGTTTAATTATTTCCATTGGTTTTAATTGTTAGTTTATAATTCTTTTTTAATTTATTGAATATATTTTATTGTTGTATTGGCATAATTATTTAATAATTTGTTGAATTAATATTGTTAATGTTGAATTTACCATAGAATTAGTAATTGAATATGTTGAAAGAATTGTTAATTTTACTCTATTATTGCATGATTTGTGTTTAATTGTTTCTATTTATTTTGAATTTATTGTTTTGTTGTATTGGCATAATTATTGAATAATTTGTTGAATTGTAATTGTTAATGTTGATTTTACCTTAGGATTAGTAATTAAATATGTTGGAATAATTAGTATAGATTGGGTTAATTGGTTGTGGCTATTGTTAATATTTGCAGGTTTGTTGATTTGGGTAGTATCCCAATATAGGGGAGGTACTGCCGAATTTTTTTTAACATTTGAATTTAATTATATAATTATTTATATAAAATTGGTTAGATGCACAGAATGAAAACCAGAGCTTCACGTTCGGTCGCATCAAGTTCGTCTAGCAGCAAGGAAGATATTTTCTTAGGTGCCTCTTCGCCTCTCAAGAAGAGGCACCTACACCACTTGCACCGTCAGCTGATGTTGCCTCTTCCAGCGTTGTTTCACATCGCAGAAGCGGCGTGCCTTCGCAGCGGAATCAATGGACCCGCAAGTACGAGGCACAATGGAAGGACGATCTTTCAATGTAAGTTTGTTAAGGTTTTAGTTTTTTTTAAAAAAAGAACAAATTTAAAACATAATTTATGAAGTCACTATTTAATTAATTTCATTTCTTTTCAGGTTCACAAACATTGAGGCCGCCTGAGTAATATCATCGGCGTTTAAATCATCGATGGAGATTCCATTGTTTCAATGGAGTTAGATATCCAGGCATCCTGAATGGATGCCTTAAATCAATGCATGGTTTTCCAGATTTCAGGTTCGTGTTAATATATAATTTTCAGCTTATTTCTAATAAATTCTTAATATAATTGTAAATAAATTATTAACATTTTAAAAAATTATTTTTATACATAGAATCGATTCTGCTGGAACGAGGAACATAACACTGTTGTGAGGAGGGTGTGGGAAAATCACGCGACAACTAGGTAACATCAAAAACAATACAACTTTTTTTTACAAAAACATTTATGTTTTGAAATGTAATTTTTGCTTGCGTGAAGTAGATTGCGTGATTTTTGGTACGAAGCCTAAAAAAAACTGCAAGGGATAGGGGATTCCAAGGTTGGAACGATGTTGCGGTTTGGAGGGATTTCAAACCAATATACATCTCGGAGGATATATGACCGCACTATCTTGAGCATGTGATGTCTGAGCGGTTCACATGACGCTCACAGTCCGGTGCTGGCAACCAAAATCGGCCAATTCATGCTCGGTGACAACGCGCATCGGCAGCTCCGTTCCGTTTGCTGCACATGCAAAATGGATGGTAAGATTAATTTAAATAAAATATATCGTTCAATTAATTTGTTTTTAATAAAATTTTTTCATTATAGGCTACGTCTCTTGGACGTGAGCTGAGCCCTATGGAGCTGTTTGTGGAGACGCACGTGCGGAGTCAAGACCGCCAAAAAGGGGTGCAATAGTTCGTTGACAGCCGTGCTCAACATTTTGTGGTATGTTTGTTCAACCATTTTATTTTGTAAGTTGTTATTATGTTTATTGAATTGAATATGATGATTACTTTTTTTTATTTTCAGAATACCTATAATAATCGGTTGAGGAAGAGATACGGGGACGATCCTTTGACCCATCCGGAATTCGATCCGAATTTGTGGATGGAGGCTGGATAGTCAGGTGGACCTGATAAAAATCGGGTTTATGGGCTCTCCAACACTATGATAGAAAACTTGTGGTCGGCCCGTAGTGCTTCAACCGTCGGGAGCTCCCAATCAGTATCGAGCTCCCAATCTAAGGAGTTCGTGGCCTTGCAGCAACACACGGCTCTGCTCACCGAAAAGTACAACCACCTATCAGAGGTGTACACACAACTTGTAGAACAACAAAGAGCGACATTCGAACAA
Source organism: Populus tomentosa (assembly GCA_018804465.1). NCBI lineage: Eukaryota > Viridiplantae > Streptophyta > Magnoliopsida > Malpighiales > Salicaceae > Populus > Populus tomentosa. The sequence continues at coordinate 14,323,615 of CM031969.1, read as the reverse complement.
TACAGAGCGGAGTCTGAACGACAAAGAGTGGCCTATGAAGAGCTTCGTCAAATGGTCATGAACATGGCACAAGGTGGAACATGTGCACCAAATCCTTTTTGGCCGCATAACAACCAGCCTCCTCCTTCTCCTCCTCCTCTTCCTCCTCCTCCTCCTTTATATTAATTTTTAATAAACATTATTTACATTTAAAATTTCATTTAATGTTTTTTTGAAACACATTCATTTTGTAATGAATATTATTTATCTTTCATTTTTTGTTTTTGATGCTTAATACAAATTTTATTTGCATAATTGGCTTTTATTACGATTAATTTATATCATTTTTATATTATGTATTAAAAATAATTTAAAAAAAAACATTACAGAGGGATTTACCGACGGAATTAATCTGTCGGCATTAGACAGGAGCCGAGACCATCACCGACAAATTTCCAGACGGATAAATTTGGTCGGTATTTTTATGACTCACCAACAGCTTTGCCGACAGAATAATTCTGTTGGTGTTTTAACTTACCGACGACTTGACGGACGGATATATTCGGTCGGTATTTCAACAATTCACCAACCAAGTCACCGACGGAAAGTAACCGTCGGTGACCTGTGATATCACCGACAGATTAAAAGTCGTCGGTATTGTTCAAGCGGGAATATTTTTTTGGCGTGCATATTCCGTCTGTAAAACCGTCGGTAAATGGTTTTTTTGTTTTTCCGACCGATACAGCGACGGAATGTGGAATCACCGACGAAAGGTAAGCCGACGGAAGTATTCCGTCGGTAATTTAGTCGGTAAATAATTTACCGATGAACTCCTAATCACACACCGATGGAATATTTTCGTCGGTAAAACTGTTAATTCTTGTGGTGTATATTTAGTCCTTTAAAAATATAAGTGAAAGGGCCAAGTAATCATTTTCCTTTGTATTTATTCACACTGAAGGTATTGTCTTCTTCAAGAACTTGGCAATTCATTGCACACAAAACCTCCCAGCTAGGTCATAATGATAAAAGTCTAGAAACTGCGCTTGGACCAATATCAGTTCTTGAAACACTTCATATTTGATGTCCCAGCAACAAACCTTGAAGCCATGGCAGCAATCGAACCAGCCCGCAAATGCTTAGTGGTATTCATAGCAACACCTTCTCGTGCCTTAAACTTACTTTTGTTTTTACTCTCCAAGACAATATTACCTCTCTCTGCCACCTTATCCTCCTCCAGGCTCTTGCTATCTCATCTGTTTTGTACCGAACACACCTTAGATTCCTGTAGTAACCCATCATTTCTCAGACTTATTGTTAGAAAAACACCACTAAGCACCACTTCATTACTACTCCCTCTCTTTAAACTCCCACAATTCACGAGTTTAAAAGAAAAAAATGGGATTCAATATAGTGATTGAAGAACATTTATGAGAAATGAGATTAACAAAAGAAGAAGAAACGGTGAGCTCCAGAAATATGCCACCGAGAGTGGATGAGGTTGGAGAGCTGGGAGAAAATCTATTGAGAATAGAGTTTGGGATTGTGAATTTCTTGGACATGTATCAAATCCTGGCATTTTTTTTATGAGATGGAGGGGGAAGGGGTTTCAGTGGAAATGGTTAAGGTAAAACTACTTGTGGTGGGTATCAAGGTTTTTGTTGAGAACAAGAAATATAGTATTTTTAGAATAGTATTTTCAGTGATAATTTTCAGAGGAATTGATTTGCAAATCAAAAATCTCTCCTGATTTACTCTCGTTTATTGTTTATGATTTGAATTTCATTTACAATTCAAATTAATACCCTTAAAAAGATTATAAATATAAAAATTGATTTAACTTTTAAAATTAAATTCAATTTCAAAATTACAAACAGCTTGAAGATCTTCAAAATGAAATCTCGCTCTTGAATGTATATGCCAATATGTTATTGCTTCAGCAAAACATTTTTATATTAGGATTTATTTATTAAAAATAGTTTTCTTCATTTTTCAATGCAAAACAAATAAGAAAAATATTTCCATTCATACTACCAACTCACAATATTAATAACATCATAACTTAACTATTTCAATAATCATTAATATCACCACCATCATTATCACAACTATAATTACTCCGCTACTAGCTTCATTTTAACATTATTACTAATATCACTATCATAATAATAACAACTCCACTACTATCTCCACTCTAATATCACCACCACTACAACTTTAATATCAACCACCACAAATATCATTTTTTTTCACTGATATAACTATCATTTTATCATCACTTTGTTATAACCCTCAAACATCACACCACAATCAAAAGAATAACCAACAACAACAACACTTATTAATTTATCAATATAACTGCAACTTCATCACCAGTTTTACTATTTTCCTTATTATTGCTACTCCATTACTACCATCAAAGGCGAAGCCAGGAATTTTTATTTTTTTTTCCATCTTAGGCTACTGAATAAATACATAATTTATTTTTTTAAGATCAATCATTAACTTATGAACATGAATTTATGAAGTTAATTATAAATTTTTAATTCAAATACATTACTCAAAATATTAAAAAATAAATTTAAAATTACTTGTGAAAGTAAAAATAAATTCACTATTAAAATTATATTTTTCACTGTTTTGTAAAATAAAATTCATCTATAATCAAATATGAATTGATATTTTCAGCAAACTCACGTTCAATGTAAATCATCATAAAATATGTTAAGAACTCCTCTTTCATTTTATTATGAAACATATTTTTAACATATTTCATAGCTAAAAATGCTCACTCTTTGGTGACAGTGAAAACATGCAAAGTCAAAATAAGACAAATCAACCTATTAATCAAATGATTGTATTGTGACTTATTTGTTTTGATTAATCCTCGACATAATTCAAAAATGATATACATTTTAAAGCTCTCATAATAAATCACATCAATCTGATAATACTCTAGCTGAGATCTTAAATAATACATATCTTATTCATTAAAATCTTCATAATAAAAATTATTAGCAATCTTGCAAATAGCAACAACTTTAAATGATTTAAAGTTGTTTTTAGATTCCAAAACAGAGTTAAGTATAAGAAGTTTCATTGTCCTACCATTGAATCTAGAATTCAACTTTTCCAATTGAAAATTATTACCAAGTTAAATATATTATAATGAAGTGTTAATAAATTGTCATCAATCTTTGTTATTGACATGAACAACTTATAATCTTTTATATGAAGTATTTATATGAGGTACGTCAATCTCATACTGTATCTAAACAGATTGTACATGTGCAAGGAAAATATCAAATCCGACATCTCTTAAAATTTGAATTAATGTTTTAGTAGTTGAGACAAGATTGAGTTGAATTTGTGTGATGGATAGTACCATACAATAAATAAAAAAGGAAAGGATGTGTTGTTTTTGTTAAATTTTATGAGTTGATTATGTATATATAAAAAAAAAAAAACAATAAGTAATCTAGCATAAGGTGGATACGATTTTCAACTTTGACTCTCTTAACTAAAAAAAATAGAGATTTTAATTTAAAAAAAAAAAAGGTGATAATTTTATGGACAAAGCATGTTTTTTTAGTTAATTTAATTAAATGTAACTTGGACTTATATAATATTAGTATAAAAAAATATTAATAAAATTTTAACCAGGGCCGTAGCTAACTCTAGTCTTGCATGTACATCCACCCTTGACTACCATATCAGCAATTTTCATTATTAATCGTTACTGTCATCACTATTACCATTACCTTGTTATTAAATTAACCACCAAAACAATTATTATTTTATCACTGCTACCATCATTATTATTATCATAAAAATTATCAATTTATATTTTTACCGCAATTACCACCATAAATATTACCACCACAACCATCATTAGTATATCTATCATCAACTTCACAACTTTTTTCATCATATTATCATCGTTCAAAAACCATCAATGAAAAATAAATTATTTTATAAAACAAAAGCTCCTTGATATTTTTAAATAATGAAAAATAACTTACGAAAAAATCTATTTCAAGTAAATATTTGAGGCAGAACAAACATACCTTAGTGAGCATCCATTCTCATTTCTAGAATTGTCAAACACAGTAGTAGTCATGTACATACCATCTAGGATCTACTAATTCTCGTTATGCGACTTTGGACAAGGTATCTAGCTAACATAAAATATCAGTGTTGTGCTCTTGTTGGATAAGGAAAAGGTTAATTTCCATAGCACCGAGCACCTGCTTGCCAAAGAAAAGGGGTACAGCTAGCATTGCTTTATATATAGTTACTTGATGAAGAAACAAACCCTAAGTATTGCTTTTTGCTTAATGTTCCAAGTGAACGCAGAATTGAATAATTGAGAGATACCTTACTTCCAAAGTTGTGCAATCTCCCTCTTTACCACTTTTTTAACCTTTCCTGAGGGTTTGTCTTCACCGTGTAGCTCTTTTCCTTGCTTTCCTCCTCACTTTTTGGACGGCTGTTAATCTGTCTATCTATTACTTTTGTCATCAGACCACAAGCTATCCACATAGATTCCTGCTGTTCTCCACCTTCTCCTTCCTATAAATCCATCGCTTCAAGTGGCCATAGCCCACTGAGCTGGTTCTTCTACTAGAAAAACCTACCTTGATAAGGAATTAACAGTTCATTGAGCCTCACCAATATGGCCACATATGCCTACACTGCTGCCAGCCGAAACTCGTCACAAAGAGCATTAGCCATGGTGTTGGCTCTAGCATCAGCTCTGGTGCTATCACCATTGTATGTTAAGCGAAAGAACGACCATCCGCGTTATTTTAATCACGAGACAAAATGGAGCTCTGGCTTTGTTCTTCCAATGGTGCTTGCTGGCCTAATAATTGCTATTAGGACTACTTCCTCTTCCATGTCAGTCCATGGAGGTGCTGCGGCTTCGTTCATCCCGTCTCCAGATCCCTCATGGGTGCTTAGAATGGGGAGCTCTTCTTGGGGACTTGCTGGAGTGTTAGTGATGCTTGTGCTTGTGCTATCATGGCAAGACTCTGTTCAAGAATTCTTCTGGAGATAAAAGAAGGAGATCTGATTTTGTTCTTAGTATATAGGCTATATATGTTTGTTGTTTTGGTTGCAATAATATTAATGAACCTTATCATAGTTTAATTTTCTCCAAGTTCAAATTACTTTTGTGAATTTCTGAGAAAATCTTGTTGGCTATTCTCATTGATCGATCATGAACGAGGATTTGTTTGTCTGGGCTGCCCGTTGCCTGGTATGAGCACGTCCATAAGCACCTGGCTGCAAGAATTAATGGTATCGCCTAAAGTCAAAAGTTTATATTAATTTTGTAATACTGTAGCCTTCCTGCCTTATGTGTGTAATAATGTCAACATTCTACTACTAAAAAACCCAAATATTAAGAAATAGAAATAATCAAAACTTTGAAAAAAAAATTCAAATTTTGAAAAAAAATATCCTACGAAATCAAAATTAAAATATTCAAAATTGTGATTTGTTTTCATTTAAAAAAAAAAAACTCTTAACATCCATTAAAAATGGTGTTAAATTCTTTCGTTAACTCTACCACATGATGACATGCTGACCTGTGTATTTATTGTATTAATAATCACAAATTTCATCCTTCTACTCTTTACATTTTAAAAAATATTATGTCAAAAAAATCCCAAATATTAGAAAATAAAAATAACCAAAACATTGAAAAAGAAATAAAAATTTTTCAATAAAATTTCAAATTTTGAAAAAATACCTAGAAATTCAAAATTAAGATAATCAAACTTTTGAGTTTTTTGCATATTTAATAAAAACAATTATTCAAATTTCAGGCATAACATGATACAATAACCCATTAAATTTAAAAAAAAAATAAGTCTTCATTCTAGATCATGCGTTAATATACAGATATTAAAAATAATTTTTAAAAAAAAAACTATTTTAATATATTCTTACAGCTATCTCCCATAGCTAAAGATTAAATATTAATGGGCCACTACATTTAGAAGAGTTGGGCCTAATCAGTCGTATGCTGGCTTTAGGACAATGGGCTTCCTAAACGAAAACGATTTCTACATGTAATGCTTTGGTTTCTAAATGTGGTTTCTCTACTTCCCTTCCCCTTCTGTTTTCTTCTTCGCACTCTCGCTCTCTAGTCTCTATAACTACATGTATTCACAATTGAATAATAGCAACAGAGAGTAATTTACTAAAATCTCTCCCAACAAGTCCTTGTTCCTTGGGATCAGCCCCAATCATTTCCAAGGTTAGTGCCTCAGTTGTCTCGCCTTCACTTTTGAATCGATCCCATCTAAGTATTTAATTTTTCTGTTTCGTTTTTTGAAATTTGTTTGAAGCAGCCAAAACCCACTTGTTAATTTCAGCTGCGGTTTAGTTTTTTATTATTATTATTTATCGATGAATTAGTGTTCTTTCTTTTCTCTGCAAAGAAATTCATGTACTCCATATTGACAAGCTTGTACTTACAATCTTGTAGCATTTCAATGCATGCCCGACATTAGACCTAGAAGATATATATAGGATTTTTAGGTTGTTGTATGTGAAATTGAAATGGAGAAAATCACCCCCAACATGATGGGTTTTGTTTTGTGGGTTATATCCTTTGCTTGAATGCTTAAACAATTGAAAAGGCTCGATAACAGCATAACATTCAAAAACGTTCTTAAGCCTTTGGGCAGTCTTTAAGTTTACACCAGGTATTCTGCGTTACGGAGATTTAGGGTCAAACCTGATTATCCATGTGATGGTCCTTTATACTAGCACACGGGTCTCTGTTTGCAAGCTGATTTATTTGGTACATGGTTTTAATTTTTCGATTGTTTGGTTGATTTCGTATAAGACATCTCCTGCTGGGAAAAAAGGATGTGTGTTGTGTTGTGCTGTGTTGGTTCTGTCTTTGGAGGTGTCTAATGTTGGCTTGTAATGCATATTTACAGACAAGCAGAGAGTATGGCGGAGGGAGAAGAAGACATGCCAAGGGATGCCAAGATTGTGAAATCATTGCTTAAATCAATGGGTGTCGAGGATTATGAACCTCGTGTTGTGCATCAGTTCTTGGAGTTGTGGTATCGTTATGTTGTTGATGTGTTGACAGATGCACAGGTTTATTCAGAGCATGCTAACAAAACTGCAATTGACTGTGATGATGTCAAGCTTGCTATTCAATCTAAAGTCAATTTCAGCTTCTCGCAACCCCCACCTAGAGAGGTAAGTGGCTATCCGTTGGATGATAAACCTCCTCCCCTTACTTGTTTTTTGACTCTAATACTATGAGATGAAAATTTTAGCCGTTCATTATTCTATAGTTGTCTAGACCATTGATCTTCAAATGATAGAACTTGCATAGACTCCCGTATTTCATTGCCTTCTCTCCCACTACCTGATTTTCAGTATTTCTTTGGAATAGTGTTTGCTCGGTCGAAATGGAGCAAGTTTTAATATTGGTAAACTATCTTCATTTTTCCTCGTGTACGATATGATTCTTTTAACACATGTTAGCTGTAGATGGCGCAATCAGTTGCTATATTTGTTTTCTTCATCTCATGTAGAGGTTCAAGAAATGATGCCTAACATAAAAAAAAAAAAAAATGATTCCTAACATCCTAAAGTTACACCAATCTTCAGGTTTTACTAGAGTTGGCCAGAAATAGGAACAAAATCCCATTGCCTAAGTCAATAGCCGGGCCTGGTATCCCTCTTCCACCCGAGCAGGACACGTTGATCAGTCCAAACTATCAACTTGCTATCCCAAAGAAGCGGACTGCCCAGGCAATAGAAGAGACAGAGGAGGATGAAGAAAGTGCTGATCCCAACCAATCACAAGAACAGAAGACGGATCCTCCACAGCTTACTCCTCAAAGAGTATCCTTTCCCCTCACCAAACGTCCCAAGTGAGAATTATATATACTGGCAATGTAGGATTACAAGACATTATTCTCTTGACCTGAGAAGAATGAGCCCGTGTGAAAAGGAATTAAGGACGAACTATTGGATCATTGTAAAATTGGAGTCTTTATGTGAATGCTATGTGTTTTGGATTATTGTGATCTTCATGAAAATTCACTGCCACGCAGTGCTTTTCTGAGTTCAGTTTTTTACTAGCTATAGGTTCCAAGTCATGTCTTCCATTTGTTGTTCAGGTAGTATGAATTCTCTGTATGAGAATTGCCCTGATAAAGTTTGATATAGTTTAGTTGACTTGATGGATTTAAAAATAATATGGATAATTAATAAAAATATAGATTAATTTTAATTATTTTTTTATGATGATTTTTCTTTTTTAATATTAAAATAGTGACATGGTAAATTAATTCGGGTTTTGCAACTTTACCTGTAAGATCCATAGCCTGAATTATGGATGTAAGCAGATTTAATAAATTTATTTTTTAAAAAAAATTATTTTTTATTTAATGATATGATAACAAAAATATATACCAGTTAAATTAAACACCAATTAAATTTTAAGATGTTTGTTTGAAACTAAGATAATCTCGTAGAAAGAAAAATAAAAATTAATTTAATATCAATCAAATATTTAATGATGAAATCAAAAAATAAAAACTAAAAAAAATTCAATTAAAATAATAAAAATCACAAGATGGAATTAAAAAGAGAGGAATTATTTGTTAATATTATTAAATATAATCTAGCGAGTTAATTGTGAAACCTCCTAACTAATTCTTTGTCTAACTTGGTTTTACAATTAACTAGTATGAGAGTTGCTTCTATATGACCCAGTTGATCTGGTGGGTTCAGAGCTAACTAGAACAACGGTAAAAACATGGTTTAATTTGACATTCTTAAACAAATATGATTTTTTTTTTTTTAATATTGAAACGATTCAGACTTTACAGCTTAACTTATGGATTCCACTGAGTTTAAAAAATTTTATTTTTTAAAACTATTTATTTTAATGATATGATAACAAAAATAAACCCTTGTATAATTAAGCATCAACCAAATATCAGAATATTTGTTTAAGAATATAACAAACTCATAGAAAACAAACCAAAACAAATTATGATTAGTTTCAAATCAATAAAATGTTTGAAGAATAAAATTGAAAAAAAAAACTAAAAAGCATCTATGGGAAAAATGCATAAAAAATTAAGCAACAATCAAATATTTGGATGTTTATATGAAATTGTGATAAGTTTATAGAAAAAAAATAAAACAAATTATAATTCAACAATATGCTGAATAATAAAATTAAAAGAAAGAAGTTAAAAAATATTTTTAAAAAAATGCATAGAAAGAAAAAAAATAGAAAAAAAATTAAAAAAAAATCATATTAATAAACAGTATAGAAGGCGAGGTATCTAGTGTCTATTTGGAAGTATAGTAGAATTTGTTTTTTAATATTTTTTTCACTTGATAATGTATTAAAATAATATTTTATTTATTTATTTATTACATTAACACATTAATATGATCAAAAAACAGAAAAAAATAATTTGAATCTAAAATAAATTAAAAATTTATAAAAACATAATTAAATGACAATACCAAACAGAATTTTAATGTAGTGGTTAATTATTTGGTAAGCCCATCTCGTTAATTCGCATATTAGCTCCCTAAACGTTATTTTTTAGTGTATTTTACTCGTGAATATAGTAAAATAATATTTTTATTTTTAAAATTTCATTTTTATATTTTCATATCAAAACAATTTAAAAATATTAAAAATATATTAATTTATAACAAAAAAAATATATCATAAAAAACAGGTTGAACCGGAGCACAACTGTGTCTCTTAGCATGGAAGTCCCAGCAAGTTCCCCATAGAATAGCGCCATAAAACATGTAGCTGGCGTCTACCTGTCCAAATACGCATGACAGTTTTCACATTTAACTTTACACAGACAGAATAATTTGAACGTTCTAATACTGACTCAACATTGAAAGTGATGGGTGCCGGTGGCACAATGGTAAATTGGAAATAGAAGGCGAATGGCTGCTGCAACAACGCCTCCGTCTGCATTTCCTTCTTAACATCAATCTAAACCCCAATAACAAGACCAAACTAGAGCGGAGAATAATAAGATTCACGATAATCACAAGAATTCATTGTGGGGAAGTGAGAAAATAAATCTTTGTTGATCGTTCGAGTCCAGTTAGCCATGGCTTTTTTCATACCAGAACCATATGCCTGTTCTGTACAAACATATGCATGTCCAAGAATAACCAATTGTCACTAATGGGGTCTATATACTATTTATCGGTCTATAAGCAATGGGTCAACTTCTCCATCCAACAGCGCCGCCGCTAGCAGCAGGAACTGTGCTTGAAACAGGGGCTGAGCCACGTTCATACATGCGTTGAATCTCTTCCCTGTAGTCGGACAAAGATTTGTTAGGTATAGCCGGAGTTAGCTCCACGACATCCCCCATCTTTAGCTTGCAAGTCACATCATACACTGGCCGATGGTTCAGCCTTGGCCTCAACTCCTCCTTCACGGGAAACCCATATGGGGACCATCTTGAGCTCGTACGCCCAGCCCTTTCCAGCAGACCAATCACTGTTGAGTTTGCAGGAAGCTCTTGCACAGACATCTGCAATATTCACAAAGCATGCATACTCAGTAAAGGACTAGTCAACAATTTACTTTTCTTTGGTCACTCACGTTGACTGGAGATGCCGTAACCCCTAGTACCTATTATGAGCCAAGCTTCTTCTCATTACATTAAACCATACATGGAAGGAGCCTAACCTTATCATTCTCAATCATAATGACAAAGACAGGTCCATCTTGCCCACAGTGAGGCTTGTAAGAATATGGGCAGCCATCAGAATGTGAAGGGAATGTGCATGGAGGCTTTATGGAATCACCACAGCCAATGAAAGAATGATCTTTGCTCATTGTCTCGCAGTGCCAGGTTATGACCCATCTTGCCCACTCAACCATCTGAAGCACAAATGAGGAGTGCTTGCTATCACCTTCCTTGTACCTCCAATGAGCTGCAAATCCAAACTCTGCTTGCAGATGCATCTCCCTTGTTCGAATCTGAACTTCAAGTGGCACTGTGCCCTCACCCATTACTACTGTATGAAGAGATCGATACCTGCAAATAAAAATCAAAGTTTGAAAAGAACAATACATTCGATAGCAACCACCAATAACAAGCCAAAGCCAAAACATACCCATTGAACTTGGGATTATTTATATAGTCTTTGAATTTTCCAGGTACTTCGGACCATAAACGCTGAACAACTCTCAATGCTCTATAGCAGTCTTCGTTATTTTCAACAATCAGACGCAACCCATGAATATCATGGATCTGATCCATGTTCAGCTTTTTCCTACACAAATTTAAACTCTCTTGTTAGAAAAACATGCAGAATGATAATTGCACAAAAAACTAATAAGTTGATCTCATAGTTCGTTGTCAATTCAGAGCATGTGAAAAACTTTTCCACCTTAAGAATTTGAGGGGCACAACCATAATTTTTGGTTAAATAATTGTTTTAATCTAACTATCTTATCTGTCCGTGCTTCAGAAACCCTAGAGTTGATGCAAGAGCTATAGCCCTAGTAATCAAAGTAATGACCAACTGAGTGAACACCCCACGCCCAAGTGTGTGAGTGAGAGAGAGAGAGAGAGCGTACTTCAACATTTTGCAATAAGTGCTATATAAGCTTTTATGCCTTCCAGATAGATCGTAAGAAATGGCTTCATCCGTAAGAGCTTTCTCTAATTTCTGTTTAGCAGAAGCAATCATTGCCTCATCAAAAGAGTCCACAAGTCTAGCAGACAAATCATTGTGCTGATCTGGGTTGAGATGCTTAAAACAAAGATTTTCTAACTGCTCTTTCCAACTGGAGATACCTAAACGGTTGGCCAAGGGAGCAAATATCTCCGAAGTCTCTTTAGCAAATCTCTGTTGCTTCACCAAAGGCAATGCATCTAGCGTCATCATATTATGCAATCGATCAGCTAATTTAATCAGGACAGCCCTAGCATCTGCCATGGCAAGGAACATGGTGTGCAAGCGATCTGCCTCAACAGTTTTGCTTGCTGTATTGTTATCACGAGCAAGCTTGCTCAGTTGGCTAAGCTTAGAGACCTGAGTGAATGTATCAGAGAACTAGATCAGAAGTTTGTAAATACTAGATCAACAGAGTATGGGCTACATCAACCAAGGAAAATGCTTACAATTTCTTTCTAAGTTTCTCGTCTTTCAAGTGATGGACCTCAAAAATGCAAGTAAAAAATGATTTCCAAATTTTGATCAACCTCTGCTGCTGTCAGATGCTCCTGACTTCTAAAAAAAAATAAAAAATAAAAAAAAAGCTACTGCAGATCGAGTTCCAGTTTCTACATTTAGCCTACGAGTCTACGACCATATTCGTCATACGCAATAAGCAGCAACTACCTCATCCTAGATGAAATGGAGTTGCAGACAAAGTCCAAAAACACTTCTTATATTAGTCCAATGTAGTTTCCATTTTAGAAAGAAACGTGCATGAAAAATTCTGTCTCTTACCCCTTCAACCAAATCAGCCACCCCAGCTCCAAATGTTTTAAATATGTGGTCATAGCTTAGGAAAGAATCATCCATAGTGTCATGTAAAAGCCCTGCAGCAACCACTGTAGAATTGGCACCAATGATCGCAAGCAGAACTGCAGTCTCTACACAATGCTGCAAATAAGGGTCCCCACTGGCTCGCATCTATAAGAAAACAACAAAAAAAATTCTCAAGAACACGAAACAGAAATTTAGAACAACAAAATCCAATAATAATTCTAACTTTTACCTGTCCCCTATGTGCTTTCTCAGCCTCATGAAAAGCCTTGATCACAAAATCATCACAAAAAATTTTGTGCCTTAATTGTGCGCCCAACAACAGCTCCTTAGCATAAGGCTCATAATTAGCGTCCACGCAACTATCCTCCATACTAAAAGTCAATTCATCCACAACAACAGAAGATGAACCTTCATCAATACCATTACTGTGAACCTCAAAACTCGGAGAATCATAATCAACACAAGACCCTAATGCATTCCTCACAAACCCATTAAAGAGCCCATTAGCCCCACTGCGAAACGACCCATGAATTGAACTCTGAAAACCCACATCACAACCACTCCTTTCTCTAGCAATCCTCATAGGAGGACTGCTAGAACAAGAGACTTGACCTCGCAGAACCGAAACCGGACTTTGATCCCTCTTTATAGAAGACCCAGCAAGGCATTTACTTGGTGTATAGCAAAATGAACTACTCAATTCCTTCAATTCGTCTCCTCTATCATGCCACCCCAGCTCCTCTCTATCACCCGAAAATGATGCATGTTTCACAGCTGGGGATGAAAACAAACGAGATAAACCACCAACAATTGGTTTCTGAGAGGAAGATGCACTAGACGAAGCTGTTGATGAAGATCTTGAATTCAATTCAAAATCATAATTTGCGTGTGCGTTGATTTGGCATGGAAATGGTGTTGAACACACGCTACTAGGTGGGCTCGCGTATAAAGCTATTGTTGGGACTGCCATGGCTGTATAAAGACCAGATTTTTCTCAAAAACAACACCCCAGAATCCCAGATCAAGCAAAAGATTTTGCTTTCTCAAATTTTAACAAAGACCCACTATTTTTCTCTAGAAACCCACAAATTCTATAAGGATTTCATGAAGATTCAGTGAATTTTTTGAAAGACCCCATTAGATCAGGATGGACTAAAAACCCAGACGGAGTCGAGCTAGGATTGGTTACAATAAGAAGAGCATACAAAAAACCGAAAATTCAAGTGAGTTTTCATTAACTGTTTGGAGGTGTAAAGGAGGAGGAGAAATAAAGCTAGAATTAATGCGTATGTATAGATTTATAGATTGATTTGTTAATTTTTTGACTTTTTATGGGAAGAACACTAAAGGACATGAAATCAAAGAGAAAGAATTAACAGAAATTTTAATTTAACAAAAGAAAAAATAGAGAGTCAAAAGAAAGTTAGGATTTGTATTTTGTACAGGGACTGGGAGAGAAAGAATGTTCTTCTTTTGTGAAAATCTCACTGTTCCTCTCTCTCTCGCCTCTGGTCTTAATTTGATGAAAGGAAGGAACGGCGAAAGTATGGAAATATCCTTAGTAAAAAACCAAGTTAACGGAGTTGGTTTTTTGGGTTGCCACATAAGTTTGGGTGTTTTTCCAGCGAAAAATAGAGTTTATAAAATAATACAGTTCAGTAGAGACAACAGTTTTGAAGCGCGGTATTTTCATTTGAAGAGGGAGAAAATAAAAAATAAAATAAAATAATAAGACTATAGAGTCACATTAAAATTATTATGATGATGATATTTTTAATATTATTAAAAAAAATTATTACGATAAATTTAATGGCATTAAAATAAAAATATTAATAATAACTAAAATAAATTATACTCATTGTTTAAAAATAAAAAACAATGAATGATTTAATTTATTTGAAAGATACGTGTAGCTTTTTTAATATTGTTAAATTAATTTCAAAGATTTTTTTAAAATATATATAATGGGACTGATATTTGAGAATTTGGTATTATGTAAAATAAATATTTTTTATTATTATTTTGAAATTAATTAAATCAAGCTAATTAATTATTTTTTTTGAATTAATTAATCCAATAATCATGCATGACAAGTTATTAAAATAATTTGGATAAAAATTATTTTTAAAATTTCATAAATATATTGATGTGAAGATATATGTCTTTAAATTTTACAGATATATTGATCTAAAAAAGTGTATTTTTAAATTTTAGAAACTGAAAATGTATTATTTTCATTATAAATACTAATTTGATATTAATAAAAATTAATTATAAATAATTTTATTTTCTATTTAATTTTTCTCAATAAACTCTTTGTTTATATTTATAAAAAATAAAACAAAATTTTTTAATAAACTTATGAAATTTATTATTTATAAATTTAAAGTTTTATTATATAATGCCATGCAGCAAGCATAATAGTAGCAATTAATATATTGAAATAGTCATGCATCAAAGCCTGTTTGGTGTACTCACGTACATTATAATTAGAATATCGAATTCATACCAATCATCTTTATTGTATTTTATTAACGATGACTATATCATAAATTTTGGACACGACATGTGTGAATAAAATATTAAGCAATAAGTGTAAAAATAATGCAAAATGGAGAAGTTTCTTTACTGTTGTCATGTCCAAGTCAGTCCAGAAATGATATCATGTTAAAAAGTCCCGGGGTGTGAGGTGATTGCGATTAAATAATTGGATTTGTTTTATTCATTATTATTATTTTATTATTGCTAATTTCAATACAACACCAATGTTTAATGTTATTTTATGTCACCCTTATCCTCTTGACTCTTTCTATTTTATGCTGTAAACTAGTTTAGTTTCCCCCACTACAAAGAAAAGAAAAGGAAAATATAAAAACTATCATTAAATCAGGCCAAGCAAGACCTAGAAGGTTTTTTTAAGTATATGAATGTTATTTTTTAAAGTAATTTTTATTTAAAAATATATTTTAAAAAAATTATTTTTAATATCAGTACATAAAAACGATCTAAAAATACTATAAAAAATCTAAAAAAAAATTAAATTTTAACTAAAAACATATCCATGTTAATCATATTCTCTATCTATGAACATAAAATAATTTTACTAGTATGTTTATTTTTTTATTATATTTTATTAATAATAATATTAGTAGTTGTGAATAATATTATTATCGATGACAGAGAAAAAAAAAGACTTTATTAGGATATTATGAAACAATCTAAAAAAATCAAATTCAATTAATTAGAAAAAAAATGTTTTTATAAAAAGTTTTTATTTGATTATAAAAAATTCTTATATAATTAATAGTAAATCATGAAAGATTAAGCGCAAAAAAACGCAGCGGCACTCTTGGAAATGACAAGGTCTTTTGTGGGTTCAATTTCTACTGGATGCACGCCACTAAGACCCTCCAACAAGTTTTATTGAAATTGGTTGCCAATAGATAATCCATGCATAATGGATAAGTGTGCTATATTCTCATTATAACATACAAACAGTAAAATCTAGTATTATTTTATTCAGCCTAGTCGATTTCTCCTATGAGACCACAATTATCATCAAAATACTAATTTAACGATGAAGAAAACATTTTTGACATGCTACTAATTAATGGTATGTTTGAAGATATAGTTATGGTTGTTTTTTAAAATATATTTCGTGCTGAAATATATTAAAATGATATTTTTTATTTTTTAAAATTATTTTTAAGATTATCATATCAAAACGATCCAAAACACATAAAATAATTAATTTTTAATAAAAAAAAATTATAATTTTAAGAAACATGATTTTCACTGTATTTCCAAATATTTTTATGTCTATTTGAGTAATATTTTTGCTCTTTTGTTTTCATGAAATCACAAGTCAAAAGTAAATTGTTTGTTTGAAAGTATAAATTAGATAGCATATTAAAATTTATTTTTAATATCAATAAATTAAAATAATTTAAAAATAAATTTTTAAAAATAAAAAACAACAATTTAGCCGAAATAATATTCACGGTCTAAAAGTACAAGCAAGAGCATCAGAATGATGCTTTTGGCGTAACTAAGAGTAGAAGTGTGCCAAACGTGCACAACTACTTGTACTTGCTATGCCAATCATATGCATCCACAATGTTTATTAATTATTTTCTATTCTGTCGTTGAAATGGCATTAGCATGGGAACTACTCCATGGCACGCTTGTCTCCTTCATGTGCTCAAAAATATGATGAAAGTAGCTTTTAGAGGTACATTTTGTGGGGGGAGGTGAGGTCATTGCTTATTGGATGGTTTAAAAGTCTTGTTTTTATTGTTTTTTAAATTATTTTTATTTAAAAATATATTAAAAATAATTTTTTAATATTATCGCATCAAAATAATTTAAAAACATAAAAAAATTTTAATTTAAAATAAAAATATAAAAATTTTAATTTTTTTTAAAAATATTTTTAAAATATAAAAACAAACATGTTAGTCTATATTATTTATAAAAAAAAAAGATATTTTTTAATGTGTGTTGTTTGTACCCCACTGGAATAAAAAGAAAATATTACGAAACAACTAAATATTCGATTCATTAGCACTGGCAAATATTTGAGTATGGCTTGTATAAATAACAAAGAAAATTCGTATAATCCATATATTTTACAATCAAGTCCCTGGAATTCCACCGTGCCAGGTTCATAACCCTTTTTACAAGTGTGTCAAGCGTCAAAGTTTTGGTTTTATTCCGTGCGAAGAATGAGAATTCTGCTTTTATTTCGATGCTAAGAATAATGCTATACACGGCAGGTTCTCTATGAATCACAGATCAATGGGAAGGGCTTTTCTATATTGACTCTGGCTGGGGGGGACCGTTTCCCCCAAGGAAAAAAAAAACCTACAACGAGTCAAAGTAGTGATTTGGAATGTGGTCTAAACACTATTCAGTAAAATATCAAATTTTTTTTTGTTTAAAATTATATATTTTTTAATGTTTTTGATAGTTTTGATATTCTAATAAAAAAATTAATATATTTTCAAGATATTTTAAAAAATAATCATCATCACAAAACCAAATGCTATATAAATTAAAAAAAATTATAAAACAGAAAAGTTTGAACTTGGTATTTGCCATCATTTTATTATTCAAAATTTTTAAACTATTTCAAAATCATGTGTTAATTAGTAAAAAAAATGTCAACTATTTATATTTTTGTTGAAAAATAATTGCCTGGTATTTTTTACAGTTATATAATAATTGATGAATTTTGCATGATTTGTCAAAGAACTACAATTCAAAATACCTAAGGGAACATTAATTAAATAAAAAAAATCTAATTCTAAAAAATTAAAAGATAAAATAATTTGGTAGGTTGTCATACTTTGATATATATTTTTGTATTTCTCATGTAATTTTGATGGATATTTAACATTCGTACACCTTCTCATATTTTTATATTTTATTGAGTTTTTAGTGAGAAAAGAAATTAAGAATCGTATAAAAATTTTATTTATTTATTTTTTGTTGAGAATTTTATTTCAACTTTTTTCTCCCATTGTGTTTAATTTTCGGCTCTGCCGCTGAATTTAATGTACGGGTATTTTTGCTTGGAAATTATACCATGGTTTGTAATTTTACCTTTGTCTAGTGGCTGTAACTGCGAAATTTAGAAATATAGGAAAAAGAATGATTGAAATTCCAGTTTCATATAGTATTTCTTAAATAAAAAGAGAGAGTAAATTTTATTGAACTTAGACATTAAACTTTTATTTGAATTATTTTTTCACGTGTAAAGATATTATGAAAGGGTACTATTGAGAATTGGCATATAGTTTACATGCCCGCCCTCCACCACGACTTTCCTAGGTAGAGATTCTCTAGAACTTGAGAGACCATGGTAAGGACAGAACTACCTCTCAGAATTCCTTGATTCTTTCATTGTCTTTTTATGTCATGTTCAGTTTCCGTGAAGGCTGTCACCAACACGTGGCGTGTCTCCGCCCGCCATTTTAGCCACGTGGTCAACCTTTCCCGCGCACACAGTGCCTTGAATGACGGCTATTAGGTGAGGATTTTGTTTCGGTGCGGCCACAGTCCGTCACGCTCCGCTGACGTGTTAATTGAATGGCCGGACTCAGCTCCGTATTTTGAGCTCCCATGGATGTGAACAGCACGAATCTGGTCCGTTGATTTCACAAAATCTCATGCCGACGCCATTGAAGTCAGTGAGTTGAATGGCTCTGATTTGTATACTGTTTTTTATCGGTGGGCATTTTTGCGGTGGACTGTGACGGCGACGTGGAAAATTGACTGGGTCAAAAATAAGAACGATTCTGTAGATAGATTCACTTCACTTGGTTTTTTTTTTTTTTTCAAAATTAGCATTGAGAAAATGTTTCATTTTCTTTTATCATATTTCTTTAGATAACTCACAGTGAATAAATTAAAATGAATGGAGATAGATGTTAAAAATCCAAAACTTAATTACTAGTTGTTGTTTTCACTTAAACTACCTTTAGTGTTTCAACGTTATTGTGGAATACTTTTAAAAATATATCTTTATTTAATTATATAGTAATTAAAATAGATATTTATAAAAAACGTGAAAGAATTATAAATAAAAAATATAATTTTTTAACCAAAATTGTATTTTTTTTATTCATGTAATTGATAATAACATATTTTTTTTATATTAACAACATAGTTTATTAAATAAAAAATAACGCAACAAAAAATAAATTTGTAAAGATTCTAATGACTTTAACTAAAAAATCAAATACATATTTTTTTTTATTCAAGGGTTTTTTTTTTGATAAAAATATGCATTTTTTCCACAAGTATTATTTTTTTATATAAAAAACTTATTATGATCATTAAAGTAAGTTTTAGTTAAAAAATAAAAGAAAAAATCATGAATAAAATATTTTTACGTGTGCTTCTATATATATATTAATGTTTTTTGTCGTAAATATCTATGCAATTTTCTCAAATTTATAATTTTTATATTCTTCTGTACAAGCAATTTTAAACAATGACGGCTTCACGCTCGATGCACGTGTTAATTGCATGCCAGACTCAGCTCCGCATTTTGAGCTCTCATGAATGAGACCAGCACGAATCTGGTCCGTTGATTTCACGATGTCAACACCATCGGAGCCAGTGAATTGAATGGCTCTGATTTGTATACTGTTTTTTATTGGAAGACATTTTTGAGGTGGACTGTGATAGTGACGTGGAAGATTAAAGTGTTGGTCGGCATTGCGGTGCAATCACTTTAAAAAAAAATTATTATTTTTTAATTTTAATTTAATTTTTTATATTTTTCATTAATTTAATATATTAATATTAAAAATATTTTTTAAAAAAATATTATTTAAATATTTTTAAATAAAAACATCTTAAATAAAATAAACAATGAAATATATATTTAGATAAATAACATTTGATCTTCAAATTAAAATTTATCGAGTATTGGGATTTTAAAAATCTAATTTTTATTTTTTAAACTTTAAAACACATTAAAATAGTATAAAAACTTTTATAAAGCAATTTCCAACCTTTATACATTATATAATGAGCATAAAAACCATAAATTAAAATAAAAACCACAAGTTCTAATTTTTATTTTTCTTCTTTTGATAAATAAAATTGCTTCGTTTGAACTCTTCTTTCTAAATGAATTAATTGACCTTAAGATTAGAATTTTTTTTAATAGCTAGAATGCGGTTATTTGAATATTTTCTGTCCCCTCTTTTTTATATATATAATAATTCTATTTCTTCTCCTTAAACATTCAGGCTTTAAAAAATAATAAAAATGAAATTTAAGGTTGAAATGTAATTTAAAAAAAAAAATCAAATTGAGAAAAGAAAATTTTAAGAACCAGACTGAAGTTTTCAATGCCCTTTGAAAAGTGAAAAACAAAAATGAATGTGTTATATGTGTTATATTTGGTATTTATTACTTTTATTTTTTAAATTATAGGCTAAAATTCTATTTTTATACTATTGAATTTTAATTTAATAACAAAATAGTTTACGACATCTTAAATGTATTGAGTATATAAATCAAAATAAATTCTAAAACATAAAACCAAGGCAACATAAATTAAGAAAAAAAACTGAAAAAAAAAAAAAACAATCCAATGATCATATATTATATAATTTTTCTAAGTTTTTAGAGGATAAAAATAAAAGGACCGTTGTGGATTGTATAATGCTTTCTGAAGTGAAACTCAATTTCTTTTATAATTTGTTTATAATTATAATTATAATTACCAATGTTTACAGAAAAAGAAAAAAAAAACAAAGAATGCTTTGTTATTGTTCTATTTTCATATATATAACTTTTAGCTTCTTTTAATTCAAAACTAGTATAATATTGTTTCTTTGCTTTAATTAAAAAAATAATGAACTTTATTCTCGTAAAACAAGAAGAGAAAAGAAAAGAAACAGTGGTATTATTTTTAGTCGAACAACTTGCTATTTTCACTTCATTATTGATCGAAAAGATTAAAATAAACTTATTTAATGTGTTTATTATAATCGATTAAAATTTCAAATTTAACAAACTTTATATTAGTCTTCTTTATATTCTTAAACACATACTTACATAGATACACATGTAAATGTACAAGACAAACAGGCCATGGTGAAACAAAGAGAGACGGGGTCCCACAAAGCTAAAGTATTTTTTTTATAACCTAACTTAAAAATATATGTCAGTAAAAAATCTAGCCACTTTATTCTCTCTCTTTACATATCCCATTCCAAAAACTGTCACTCCCTTTCTTCCATCAAAACAAGGTAACCCACACTCAGCCCCCTCTTTCTTTTTCTTCTTGTTTTCACTATCTCTTCTTGCTTTTGTGTGTTGTTTTATTAGTATTCTATTTTGTTTTTACACTTGGGTGACTTGTCATCAATTTTTAATTTTGATTGAATTTTTATGAATTTGAGTGGAATTAAGGATACCCATTTTATCAATTTATGGTCTTGATCTTTATTGTTGTTCCTAATTTTGGGTCTTGAATTTTTTTAATTAAGGTTTGTCTATTTTATTTATTTTGATTTTAGGTTGAACAACGAATGAGACAAAAATAATTGATTTTTTTTAAAAAAACAAATATTAATAACTCACAACTTAGTGAACCAATTGCAGTATATAATGTTAAATTAGTGATTGAGCAGCTCCAACTTATAATTTGCAAAGAACTTGCATTGATTATTGAGTAGCTTCCACTAATATACATTGTAAGAACTGAACATTTACATTGCTAATTTAATTTGAAATCCAGGTAATTGACCTCAAATAGTGGAATATCCGGTTAATCAACAAAATGAAATTTGAAGGGCATGCATTAATTTAGGGCCATATCAACATTTGTTCAAAAAAATTTATTGGCTTGAATATTTAGAGAAAAATATTGCATTTTGTTCTCCCAACTATTTATTTGCAAGTAAACCAATTGGAAAGTCAGGATAATACACATTTATTGTTAAAGGATTCAATTGTTGGAAGAAAATTAATGACAGGGACCTATGTGTTTTTTTTTCCACTCATATAGAAAAGGTTTCAAATTCGGCTCATAAATTTGTTGTTAGATGCTTGGAGAATTTAAAAAATTAATCATGTCATATTGAAAAGATGGTTGAGAGACAAACTTCTAAAGAAACTATAAATAATCGATTGCATATTAAAGCCTCATTAAATATTGTTTATTGGCTTACATTTCAAGCATGTGCATTTAAAGGACATGATGAAAGATCAAAATAAAAACATTATGGTAATTTTCTTGAAATGATGGAACTTTTAGCATCATGCAATGAAGAAGTATTTGCTCTTATTTTGGATAATACGCCATAAATTACTAAATACACATCACATTAAATTCAAAAGTAAATCTTACATGTCTTTACTATAAATGTTCAATCTTTAATTCGTCGTGAGATCGATGATGCAAAATTTTGTTTGATTGTTGATAAAGCTCGAGATGAATCCAAAAGAGATAAAATGACTCCTATTATTAGGTTTATTGATAAAGGTGATTTAAAGATATAACTGCTTTAACTTTTAAGGAAGATATTTTCTTTGTTTTATCTTATCATAATCTTGATATTCAAAATATTAAAGGTCAAAGGTATGACAGTGTTATTAATATGCGTGGAGAATGGAATGGATTACAAGTTTTATTCATTAAAGATTGCCTTTATACATATTATGTACATTGCTTAACCCATCAATTACAATTGGCTCTAATTGTTATAGCTATTGAAGTATATGATATTCACACTTTCTTTTAAAAATTGATTTTTAATATCAACATTGTTAGTGCTTCTTGAAAGCATAATGATGAATTGTAGGCTTTTCAAGTAGCTCAAATTTAACATTTCATTGTTATTAGTGAGATTGAAACGGGTAAAAAAACTAATCAAGTAAGGGGTTTGCAACGACCTAAGATAGTAAATTGAGTTCACACTTCAAATCAACTTCCAGGGTGATAAAATATATGGAAAAACTTGCTTGGTTCTTGAGAAAATTACTTCAAATAGATTTATGTATTCTTAACATAGTGATGCAGCTTTTGCAGTTAAGTTGCTAATGTCATTTATTTTTGCATTCATTTTACATATAATGAAGAATGTTATGGGAATTACTGATATGTTTTATCAAACCTTGCAACAAAAATCTCAATATATTTTAAATGCTACGCATTTGATGTCTACCACAAAGATATTAATTCAAAAGTTAAGAGATAATGGTTGAGAAATTCTTTTAGAAAATGTGACATCATTTTATAAGCATCAAGACATTTAAGCTTTTAATATCGAAGCTTGTTTTTTTAATGCGGGATGATCTCACTGAAAAAAAAAAAAAAAAGGAATTGTGAGCAGGTTATCGAGCTTCTTATGTTGAGCGCAACTTTGGATCCAAAAAATACGTACACATTATTCAATATTGAAGATACATGCAAACTTGTTGATAAGTTCTATTCTTGAAGATTTTTCTAACCAAGAAATAATTTAGTTGAGATTCCAGCTACATCATTATGAGCTTGATGTACCCAATCATCCAAAGTTAAAAAGTTTGTCATTGATTGTTGATTTATGCCAAGGATTGGTAAAAACTGTAAAATCAACAATTTATCCACTAATTGACATATTAATTCGCCTTATTTTGATTTTTCTTGTTTCGATGATAACTATTGAACAAGCTTTTTCTACAATAAATATTGTTAAAACAAGATTTTGTAATCGAATGGAGGGTGGTTTTCTTTTAGATTATTTGATTGTTTATGTACATAAAAAAGACACTGTTAAAAGATTCTCAATATATATGATAATCGATTATTTATATTTTATGAAAGAGCGACGGGCGCAATTAAAATAAATATATAAGAAACTTTATTTATTATTTTGTTTTTACTGCACTTTATTTCAAAAAATTCATCAAACAAAAATAATGCTTCATTTTAGCTAATAATATTTCTTATAAATTTTGTATGTTTATATTTGATATGTATGAAGACCAACAAAAATAAAATAATGGATTCATTAGGAAGATGAAATTAATTTTATATTTTTTTTATTTAATTTAGTATTCCTCTTAGTCTCTTAACCGTACAAAGATCGTTTTATATTTATAATAAGTTTTTACATTACTTATCTTGTTTATAGAAAATTTTGTTTCGTTTTATGTTTTGCTTTGCATAAAACTAAATTATGTGGTGTTTTTATGTTTACAATTTATATATAGTAGATTAGAAAATAAATTATATCTTATTATATTAGTTTTGCCACGCCCTAAAAGATTATGTATTGCCCTGCCCTAAATGATTATCCTAGCTCCGCCCTGTATGCAAACAGTAAACTATACATAAATAATTATGAATTTACTCTTAGAAATTATGAGTTCAGTACAAATATTTTTTTTCTAACGAATGAATTATTATTGTATATTTTATAAATAGCTCATTCGGTAAATCATGATCCTTTAATTTGTTTTATGAAAAAATTATATATTATAAATCATAAATCATTACTAATATTTAATATATTTTTATGAGTTAATGATTTTACTATTATATATGTTCGAAACTAAAAATGTTTGGTAATTATAGATGCTGAAAGTTAGATCCTCTGTAATATATCATTTGAAGAAAAACATATATTAAAGTATAAAATCTGAACAAATTAAAAATAAAACATTTTATTATTATTATTATTATGTTGTAATGAATTTGCTATTTGAAGCATATGTTAGAAACTAAAAATGTTTAGTAATTATTGATACAGAAAGTTAGATCCTATCTAATATATTATTTGAAGAAAAACATATATTAAAGTACAAAGCCCGGACCAATTAAAAATAAAACATTTTATTATTATTATGAAGTGTTTAATGGCTTAGCTTACAAGCATGTGCATTTAGAAGTCATGATGAATCTTCAGCTTCCAATAATCGAGGTAATTTTTTGGAGATGATAAGACTTATAGGGAGATTGAATGTTGACATTAATGATATTGTCTTAGAAAAAGCTTTGAAAAATACAAAGTATACCTCACCGACTATTCAGAAAGAGATTTTGCATATTCTCGCAAACAAAGTTAGAGATGCAAAGTTTTGTATTTTGGTTGACGAAGCTAAAAATACATCAAATAAAGAACAAATAACTATTGTTTTGAGATTTGTTGACATTCAGGGTTCTGTACGAGAGTGTTTTTTTGGTATTGTGCATATTTCAGATACTACTTATTCAACATTTAAAAGAAAAATTTTGTAATGTACTCGCTCGATATAACTTGTATATTTTTAATATACGATGTCAAGGGTATGATGGTTCTAGCAATATGCATGGTGCATATTATATAGACTACAATCTCTATTTTTTAGAAATCGTCTCTATACATATTATATATATTGCTTTGCTCATTGTTGATTTTTAAGAAACATTCACATTATTCATTTGAAAAAAACAAGTGAAGTTAGGGACTAAAAATAACATTATAAAAAAAAACATCCCAAAGAATTCTTCTTACTTACAGCCAAAGCAAAACAACCAGCGTGTGTATAGGAAATTTAAAGAAATAGTAATTCACTACACGACTTCTTATACTTTTTTCTATTTACTTTAATATAGCGTAGCATAGTCCGATGCATTAACCCCAACACAGCATAGCTCAACAATATTGAAAGAACTCATAAATCATTCACTTGGCTTAATTTCTAACACACGCAATTAAACTTATTGCGCATGGATTTTTTTTAATGGTTATTTTATTGATCAAATGCAAATAACATCGTGGAAGCCAAGTGAATGATTTATGAGTTCATTTAAGGGTGTCTTTGTTTATACGGTAAATTCATGCTTTAAAAAAAATAATTTTTAAATGTTTTTAGATTATTGTGATTTAAAGCATAAATCTTAAAAAATAAAAAAAATATTAATTTAATATATTTTTAAATAAAAAATACTTTAAAAAACAACCACTACTACAATAACAAACAATATTTAAAATCAAAGGTATGATTAAAAGTTTAAAGAGCAGTTTAGAAACGCGTTTGGAATTGTGTTTTTTTAAAAAATAATTTTTTATTTGAAATTAATTTTTTTATGTTTTTTATTATTTTAATATACTAATGTTAAAAATAATTTTTAAAAATAAAAAAATATTATTTTAAAATAAAAAATACTTTAAACAGTAAATATTACTACATCCTTTAACCCTCTTAATAAGTAGATACTCACAAAAGGGTGAACTGGTTGATTCTCTCTAACTTGGTGACTGATCATGCAAGGAAAAGCATTCCAAACAAGCTTTCCTACGTGTCAATGAATGCATGAATAAGCCAATTATATTTGCGTACGAGGGAGGGTGTCGTCAAAACGTGGAAGCCTCGTCCGTGCATGTGCTTGAATGGGCCACGGGGGACTTTACGGGCACGCTACCCTTCAATCAGACGATGCCTCTCTGTCCCAAACTCTCGTGTACGACGTGCCTCTAATTTGTTGTTTTCCTCCTCGTATCAAAATCATTAGTTTGTTCTTATCAAAAACAAAGAGGAGGAGAAGAAAAAAAAAACATTATTTAGTTTGCTGATTATAGTTTTCGGTTTTATCCTCTCGAGATCTTTTGTTTGTAAGTGCATGCATGTAAAATAGCCATTTGAAGTGCCCTTCCTCATCCCGTTGGACAAAAGATTTATACTAATTCTAGATTTACAAATCAACGTTTTAAATCAATTAAACATTTTTGTGTAAGGAAAAAAAAATCTATATTTTTGAGAGGTTAAACTCTCTCACTTTTCTTCTTATTATTTTTATTTAGTACTTGTTTCATATGAGTGGCTGTGAAAACTGCACCTAGAACTTTAATTTTTAAAAATAATATAAATTATGTAATTTAAGTCCCTATAAGTTTTTTTAAAAATTATTTTTGATATAAAATTTTATTTATAGCATTTTTTAATTTATAATTAAAAAGAGGAGTCATTGTTTCTAGCAAAGAAAAAACAGAAAGTTATTGTTTACACCATTTAGGGCTGTCAAATTAGTTTTTTCTTGGTGTTTGCAAGTTTCATAAAATAAAAGGAGTTTGAAGGTAGTTATTTAAATCCTCAATATTACTTGAAAAAATAAATCTAAACTAAGAAAATCAAACCTAACTTGATTTAATTTCAAGTTCTTGGATATTTTTTTTTTGGTATTTAGAGTTGGTTTGCAGGTATTTTAGGGGGGTGTTAGTGAGATGTTTATGCATTTAAATTACTTAAAATTAGGTTTTTCAGCAAAAAAAATAAACATATAAACATGTAATGGCTAAAATATGAATTTGTAGATGACATGTAGTTTGTCTTAGCAAATGATATGTTGAATGCTTTTTTTTTTTTAAATCCTCCACCCCTTAAAAAAAAAAAAAAAAAAAACAAAGCAAGCTCAACCCTACCAACCTACGTGCATAAACTCTTCGTTACGGATGTAATATTTGAAGAGCTTAAAAGTAAGGGAACTTGAATGAAATTTTTGAAAAAAACACATGCACATGATTTATATTCTCAAGCAGGACCTAGTAGATCAAATTTCACTCTACACGATAAATTTCTTGTTAAAATCAAGCTCGATGCGATCACGATAGAGATAAACATGAACATAATTATCTTTTAATATTTTCAAGCATGTATGTTTTTGTGTTTTAAAAGTATTTTTAAAAAAATTTGATTTTTTTTATTTTTTATTAACTTTAAATTAATATATTTTTAGTATTTTTGAATTATTTTGATGTGCTAATATCAAAAATAATTTTTTAAAAAATAAAAAAAATTATTGATATATATATTAACATAAAAAATAACCATAATCATAGCATAAAATAAGCTTTTAATAAGTTCACGTGTAATGCTCAAGAACTTCTTCATTTCTGGAAAGATAGAGAGGGACCTAACACAGACTTCAATAAAATGCCTTCTATGATTTTTATACTTTCGATGGAATTTTAGCTTCTCTCTTCATGCATCATTCCTTCCATATGGTAAGGAGTTCGAGCTTCTTTTTTTTTTTCGGAAAAGAAAAAATTCACAAGGCACTGTGCTAGTGATTTTGTCAATTCCAATGAATAAATATGGTTAGAAATAACATGTGAACTATTAAGTTCAATTAATTATGAAAAGAAAATTCAAATTAAACAATTTTTTTAAAAATAAAAAATATTATGAAGATCTTCACCGACTTAAAATATTTATGCACATAAGTTTATAAAAATTGATCTAAAATTTATGTTTTTTTAATTATTTTTCCCACTAAATCGATTCATAGTCCAAAAATAATAATAATAAAAAAAAAACAGATTGTGTTCTATCAAAATTTAATTTGTTTTATTTTTTATTAAAAATTATTTTTTTATATGTTTTGAATCATTTTAATACACTGATTTTAAAAATAATTTAAAAAAATAAAAAAATATTATTTTAATTTATTTTTACATAAAAAACACTTTAAAAAACAATTACATCCATACTTTTATACAAACAATTATTCATCTAAAAGCTAAATCTCTTGTACATTGGACCTTTTTAGATTTTTAGATGATTGTCTTGAGTTTTTGCTTTTAGTTTAACGGAAACGAGCCCAAAATCGTTGGGTTCCACTTAACTGGAGAATTGGCTTGGGTTTTGACCTTCATTTTGGATTGTGTACGGACCCAAGGGCTTTCATCCACTTATTTTCTGCTTTTCCATTGTTTTGTTTTTGTTTTTCTCTTTTTTTTTTTACACTGATAAAAATAAAAAAATAATTAGAGTAAAATATTTCAAATACAAAAAAAATCTCTTTTGAATTTAAAATTGGTCGCTAAGCTGATACTTTTTTCCTTTTCCATTGTTTTGTTTTGTTTTATTTTGTTTCTCTTTTTCGTTCTTTTTTCTCATATGGGTAAAAATAGCACAAAATTAAAGTAAATTATATGGCAAAATTGTCTATCGTAGTAAACAATCATCTATCTATAACGTTCATTAAAGTGGATCCATTTCTATTTTTTACAAAAATAAAAATAAAAATAAAAATAATGACAATAATAAAAGGGCTCAAATTTCCTGGAAGAGAAAAACAGATTTGCTAAACAATAATAATAATTTCTTATAAAAAAAATACTGCTGGGATACATGAGAAGAAAATAATAAGTTATTAGACCGGTGGAATCCACAATATTCTCACATTTGATAGGATATTTTTTATAGCACATAAATGCATCAAAATAAACAAGGGAGGGATAGTAAAATAGAAGACCAAGAAAATTAGTGGCGGGGGAGGGTGAAATTGCTGGTGAGAGCTCGATTCATTTTAGATGTCACTGGAGCATTCATTGGCAACAGGCGGCAGATTGGATTAAATTTTTAAAAATATTAAAAAGCAAATTAAGTATTTGCTAATATTTTTTTTGTAAAAATAAATAAATTATATGAGAGTTAATTTAATGTAATTCATCTAATTTAACAATTCCAAAGATAATTTTGATAAATAGTAAAAATACAGTGTAACTCAAATAAAAAAAATAAAATGAGACGATAATATTTTTAATTGAATTGAGTCAACTCGAGTTAACCTATCAAATTTACAACTTTAATCATGAGACCATAATAACCTTTTAAAAAGCAAATTAAAGAAATTAAAAAGTATAATTCTCAATATAATCATTGTTGTAGGATGAAGTACAAAAAAATTCAATTAAAAACAGAGACTTTAGTCAACCTGGTTTAATCTGTCAAACTCGTGACCTAAGTCATGAGATTGAGATAATCTTATAAAAATAAAATCAAAATAAATTATAAAATCTAATTCCTAATCAATCCAATATTAAAAGTATGATTTTTTTTATAATATATAAAAAAAATCAATTAACAAAAGACATAAAAAAAGAATTAAATTAATTCAGGTTAACCTGTTAAGCCATGATACCGGAATAACCTAATAGAAAATTAACTAAAAAATTATTAGAATCAACTCGAGTTAATCTATCAAATCCGTAACCTGATTCATAAAGTTAGGATAACCCGATAAAAAATAAATCAAAATAAATTATAAAAGTACAATATTCAATCAACTAAATGTTGAATGATGAAATTAAAAATAGAATCAATTTAAAAAATAAATAAGAAAATTAAAATCAATTCAGGCTAATTCGCTAAATCCATGACTCAGGTCATGAAACCTGAATAAATTTTTATATATAAAAAAATTAAAATAAATCATGAACCCTTATCTATAATTAATAAAATATTGAAAGATAAAATTAAAAAAATTAATTAAAAAAAAATCTAGTTAATCGGATTAACTTGTCAAACCCATGATTTGGGTCATGAAACTATAATAACCGTATAAAAATAAAATTAAAAAAAAGCATAAAACTCATTCTACAACAAACCAAAAATCAAAATATAGAATTGAAATTGAGAATAAATAACCTTTAACAAAACACAATTGAAATAAATAGTATTTTGTGATGTGATGAACAATAAAAACATCATTTTTTTTAGGATCTTGTTAATTAATTAGTGATGTATAAGTGTTGTTGTGTGGATATTTTTCATAATTTATCTTTTATTCAATTATATAACAATAAAAAAAATATTCATAGAAAAAAAATGAATAAAATTGTGATTGAAAAATGCATTGGTTTTTCGAAAGTATTTTTTATTCATGTAATTCTTTTCTTGTTTTTATGATAAAAAGATATTTTTAATTAAAAATGTTGTTTATTGAATAAAGAGTAAAATGGATGAGAAAAAAAGTATTTAAAAAAAACAAACCCAACTTTTTATTTGGTCCAAGATTTAAATTCAAGATTTGATAAGTCAAGCAATATATTACCAAACCATCTTAAATCTTGAATTAAAAAAAAAATCTTAAACAATATAGTATTAAGATTTTTTTAAAAAATCTAAAATAATATTATTTTGATAAAATCTATTAAGTTTTATAAACATGCTAAATTTTTCATATCACCAAATCAAATTCTGTTTGTTATGAAAAAAGAAAGATGCATAAATATTTTCACACATAAAATGTGTTTGGCATTTTGATTACAAGTGCTCATGCAAAGTAGTTTTTACTCTACAACACAACAATTCAATATCTTTTCAATTTAAAAATATTGTGTAGAAAATTATTTTCAAAGTTTATCATCTCAACAAAATGTGTTTACCAAACTATAAATTAATCTCAATTCAAACTTCGAATTTATTTTTTTAGTTTTTGTTTTTGTTGCCTTGCAAGGACATTGGTAGTAATTTGATATATCTTAGACTCCACTCTTCTTCCTGCTCTTAATGCCTATTTATACACTTAATTTATTTTCAGCACAATTCTCTTCCCTTCCTCTGGAGCTTACTAAGCTATAAAACTATATATTAATCCCAATCCAAACACGGTCTACGGATTTCTCCTCTTCAACCCACAGAAACCCTAACTCAAACCCACACCAGTGACGCACATAGTTATAAAAGATCTCTGAAATCATCATCAGCAAGCTTCTTCTCATAACCCTTAAATTTAAACTGAAAAGATTCAAACTTTGGTATTGGGCTCTCGTGCTCTCTTTAAATTTCTCAAAAACCTAAAAAAGCATTCAAATTTTATTGGGTTTTGATTCGTAAATTAGTTTTAATCAATGGATGATGTTGAAAAAGCAATACTTATAAGTTTTGATGAATCGGGAGCTATAGATTCAGCCCTAAAATCACAAGCAGTCTCTTTCTGTCAGCAAATTAAGGAAACCCCAACTGTATGCCGTCTTTGCATTGAGAAGTTGTGTTTTTGCAGGCTTGTTCAAGTTCAGTTTTGGTGTTTACAGACTTTACATGAGCTTATCAGGGTTAAGTATGCTCTGTTGAGTTTACAAGAGAAAGATTTCATTAGGAAATCCGTGTTTTCTATGTGTTGTTTTGAGGCTATTGATGATCAGAATAATAATGCTGTAAGGATTTTAGAGGGCGGTCCTGCATTTATAAAGAATAAGCTTGCTCAGGTTTTTGTTGCTTTGGTTTATTTTGAGTACCCTTTAATTTGGTCTTCGGTGTTTGTTGATTTTTTGCCTCATTTGAGAAAAGGGGCGGTGGTTATTGATATGTTCTGTAGGATTTTGAATGCTTTGGATGATGAATTGATTAATTTAGATTTCCCACGGACATCTGAGGAGATGGGGGTTGCAGGGCGGGTTAAGGATGCTATGAGGCAGCAATGCATAACACAAATAGTGACTTTTTGGTATGACGTTGTATCTGTGTATTGGAATTCTGATCCGGACCTTTGTTCTGGTGTGTTAGATTCGATGAGGAGGTATATTTCATGGATTGATATTGGGTTGATTGTGAATGATCTATTTATTCCACTATTATTTCAGCTGATTTTAGTTGATGGGGGATCTGATCAGCTTCAAGGTGCTGCTGCTGGGTGTGTTTTGGCTGTGGTTTCCAAGCGGATGGATCACCAATCGAAGTTATCAATATTGCAAAGTCTTCAGATAAATAGGGTTTTTGGGTTACTAACTGGAGATGGTGACTCGGAGTTGGTATCAAAAGTAGCTACATTAGTTACTGGGTATGCTTCTGAGGTTTTAGAGTGCTATAAATGGGTGAATACAGACGATGCTAAGGGTGTTTCTCTTGAGCTTTTGAATGAAGTTTTGCCATCTGTTTTTTTTGCAATGCGAAACTTTGAGGTGGGCACCACATTTAGTATTGTGCAATTCCTTTCGTGTTATGTTGCCACTATGAAGAGCCTTTCTCCATTGAGGGAGAAACAGCTGCGTCAAGTGGGTCAGATATTGGAAGTGATATGTGCACAAATTCGTTATGATCCTATCTACCGTGATAATCTTGATATGCTGGATAAGATTGGGAGAGAGGAGGAAGAAAGGATGGCGGAATCTAGAAAGGATCTATTCTTGTTGTTACGTAGTGTGGGTCGTGTGGCCCCAGATGTTACTCAAATATTTATCAGAAATTCTTTAGCCAGTTCTATCTCATCCATGTCAGAAAGAAATGTTGAAGAGGTGGAAGCTTCTCTTTCTCTTTTGCATGCACTTGGGGAGTCATTGAGTGATGAAGCCATAAAAACTGGAAGTGGACTGTTGCATGAATTGGTGCCAAACCTCCTCTCGACAAGGTTTCCGTGCCATTCTAACAGGTTAGTTGCACTTGTGTATTTGGAGACTATAACTAGATATATGAAGTTTGTTCAGGAGAATACCCGCTATGTCCCCATGGTTTTGGCTGCATTTCTGGATGAGAGAGGAATACACCACCCAAACTTCCATGTGAGTCGTAGAGCTAGTTATCTGTTCATGAGGGTTGTGAAGTTGCTGAAAGCAAAGCTTGTGCCTTTCATAGAGAAAATTTTGCTGGTAGTAAGACAACCATATTCTTGTTTTATAGTAATCAATGATCTGTAAAACTTCTTCTCATATATATTCTTCGATCTTAATTATTCTTCAAATTGACAGAGCCTCCAAGATACAGTAGCCAGGTTTACAACTATGAATCATATATCGAATGAATTTTCAGGATCTGAGGATGGTGTCCACATCTTTGAGGTACTCGAACTATGCCTTGTGTTCTCTTCTTAATTTTTTAAGTTTTGGTTTTGAATAAACATACAAATGGAGACATGCATCATATATTGACATACAGGTAAATAGATATTTTTGAATATGTACAAAATTTCCATAGAGTGCGATGGTTCTTTGGTTTCTTCTGATATTTGTGGTGGGTATTCACAGGCAATTGGTCTATTAATTGGGATGGAAGATCTACCTTCGGAAAAGCAATCTGATTATCTATCTTCGTTGCTCACGCCTCTTTGTCATCAGGTTACAGTTAGATTTGAAGTTTCCTAAAATATTTATTCAACTATTCCTTTCTCCTGCTCATATTTTTTAATGGGTTTACTTACACTTGCATTTAAAATTGTTCTTGGAATGGCTTCTGAAGAGCTTACTCAAATATGCACCCAGGCCTGATGGCATTTACACTGACATTCTTATAAATGCTTCTGAAGTATTCTTATTTGATCCAGGTGGAGGCATTACTCATAAATGCCAATGTACTGAACCCAGAAGAATCTCCAGTGAAAGTTGCTAATATTCAGCAAATAATCATGGCAATTAATGCCCTCAGCAAGGTTCCTTTTTCCTTTGGCTTTCTGAATTCAACTTCATGCTCATTTCCCTCTTCAATATAATATGTTTTTCTTTCTATTTTACTTTGTTGTTGGTGATGGGGTGGATATTTTTTAATCACTTGTAATTAATCGACAGCTTATAATCACATGAATTTTTTGCATACTAAGTTTTCTCACTTTCTTGATTATATTTTTTTGTCATTATTGCTTGGATACAAAATAGCATGTTTATGGCTTCTTTACACCAGTTTTTGGTTCTTCATTTGAGTCTCAATTTCAAAGACATGCAATGTGAAAATTCCTTTTCTGACCCAGGGCTTTAGTGAGCACCTGGTAACCACGAGTCGCCCTGCAATAGGAGTCATGTTTAAGAAGGTTGGTATTTCAGATCTTTTGTTTTTGTTTCTTGCATCAGGTGCTATCTCTGGTTTGATCACCTTTTGCAATCCAATAAGTTCACAAATCCCTCTCCATCTATGATATTACATAATTGTCATCATCATCGTTACGATTAAGAACTTTTGAGTCATGCATGATATCTTGCCTATGGCCTGGTTGGTTTGTTATTCCCCTCCTTGTCTCAGAGTGTGGTGGACTGTTTGTGTATTTATTCATTTACCTCCTATACTGATGGAATGGCAGTTTTGCTGTGCTGCCGTCCATCTTCTTGTTTTATTCCTTTTCTTTGAATTCCTAATTCAGGTCTTCTATTTTTTCATTATTGTAATATCTATGGTGAGAAATTGAGAATGGATTGTTACATTGCCTATCAATAGATTCCAGGATCTGCTAGATGCAACTGGAGAAATGCCAGAACAGAAATTCTCTTTCCTTTTTGTTGAAGTTTTATTTTCTCTCTTTGTGATCCAGACATTGGACATTCTCCTCCAAGTACTTGTTGTATTTCCAAAGATAGAGCCTTTACGGAATAAGGTGAGAATTGGATATGGAGCCATTGAAGCGGTTTTTGTTTTTGGATATTTTGTTGGCTTTACATATTGCCTAAAGATAGCATTCATTGTATTCAGGTTACATCCTTCATTCATCGTATGGTAGATACTTTAGGAGCATCTGTATTTCCTTGCCTTCCAAAGGCATTGGAACAATTGCTTGCAGAAAGTGAGGTAAAAAGATAACAATTCCCATTTTACCAGTCTATAG
Organism: Populus tomentosa; assembly: GCA_018804465.1. Classification (NCBI taxonomy): domain Eukaryota; kingdom Viridiplantae; phylum Streptophyta; class Magnoliopsida; order Malpighiales; family Salicaceae; genus Populus; species Populus tomentosa. The sequence continues at coordinate 14,288,292 of CM031969.1, read as the reverse complement.
ATTCCACTCTTACATCTAATATTGATGAAATGTCTTTTTTGGTTGCGTTTTGTTGATTACCATTATGAATAGTCTTATCATTTTTAAGTAATCCTGAGTGCTCTTTGGCATGATAATGAAGTTAGATTTTTTATTTTTTACCTTGCTTATTTGGTCTATGGTTGCTGTTCCGGGACAGGAGCCGTGAATTTACCTGATTGCAAAACCCACATCAAGTTTAGGAGGGGTCTGTGTTTTGGTGGGGTGTTTTTACATGCAGTTCTGTTATGATAATGCCCTAAAAACTGTCTGCAAAATTATTAAAGCATGGGAAATCCCCATAATTTTGTTCTTCACCAATTGACAGTGGAATTGTCATGTCAAGATATTTGACCCACTAAGAAGCAATTTGGCCTTGTTTTATTGAATTAGTAGAACAATGTTCATTGTCATATAATAATACCAGGTACAAAGCTGGTGCAGGACAGGTTTGAGTTTCTGTTACTAGTGTTTTACAGCGGGCCCGGGCTTGGACGCTATTGGAATGAAGTGTCTAGATTAAAGAAGAAAGGGATTGGAGTTTGGAAACTGAGTTGGAATGAGTGTAAAAAACTAAAATACATAAATTCTAGAAATAATGCAATTGCACTTTTTGAAAGACTATATAGCTATAATACATAGAGAGAGGGTTAGTGCTCCCTCTACAAGAGATTATTAGATACTACTGGTAGAGCGCTTCCTCACTCGTATAAAAGTGGGATCCATGGATAGTTATCAGCTACACTAGGAGTACCTAATAATTTCTTAGTGCAACAAGGACCCGGGTTCCCAAATAAGAGAGTATATTAGACTGCCAAATAAGGTTTTTTTTTTTTTTGTTTTCCAGTCATGCATCTAGGATAAAAGAACCTATACAGGGAGGCTTAAAACATTTATCGATTACTAAAATAGAAACCATGACCTATAAATTTCCAGGGAATATTAAATTACTGAAATACCCCTGCAAATCTGAAATTACAAGATATTCCTGAATTATGGAATTGAATAAAGCCAAATAAAACTAATCTGTTCGTTTCCTGAATCACTAGCAGGTGCATTTTGAGAATTTACGTTTTGTAGCAGTAGAGCGTTTAATTTACTCCCAACTTGAGCTTGCATGAATGTGGTAGTGTAACACAAGGAAATGATCCCATCTTGTAACTTCTATTGCACGCATTAAATGTTAAAGTTTTCTCACATTCAACTTCTTTATGATAACATTAGAAAAAAGTGACTGTTTCTCCCAATGTGATGGTGAAAACTTTAAGCAACTCGCCATGGACATCTTTTGGAACATGTAAACCACATAAAAATGTTAATTGTATTAAAGTTTTATACATTTTCTCTCGTGAAATGAATGTTTGATTCTAGCTTATGTATTTTATTGTAGCCAAAGGAAATGGTTGGTTTTCTTGTTCTGCTCAATCAGCTTATACGCAAATTCAACACCTCGATGCATCACATAGTGGAGGAAGTTTTTCCAGCTATTGCTAGTAGAATCTTTAGGATATTCTCAACTAAAGAATTGCCTTCAGGAGATGGAATCAGTTCTGAGGTATGAAAATACTATCTATAGATATTTAAATTAACCCCTAGGGTGTAGTTAACATTCTCCTCCCAAGATTCTCTTTAAGCAAATGATGGGTGTATTTTTAGCGTCATTACATTAGTTTCCCAGACATTATTAAAGTTTTGGTGCTTAAAGCTCAAATGTTATCTTATGTGTGCTTGGATGGTTATTTTCCCGACTGTTGCAAGCTGCTATCCTATATTACTTCTACTTTTGTTTGCATCAAATTGTTTTATAAACTTCTAAAGTTGGTTCTCCTCTTAAGCAACATAATAGTCGCCAGCACATTTTTTTTCTCATCATGGTGAACGGAGTTTTTCATTTATAGTAACCCTTGTCAACATTCTTTTCTAAAGCTGAGATGTTACGTGCTATCTTGAAAAAGGACCACTTGACTTATTTTGCAGGAAATTCGTGAATTACAAGAACTACAGAAAACATTTTACACATTTCTTCATGTGATAACCACACACGATCTATCTTCAGTCTTCCTTTCAACCAAGAGTAGGGGCTACTTGGATAAAATGATGCATTTGCTACTGCACTCAGCATGCAATCACAAGGATATTCTTGTGAGAAAGGTGCATCTGATACATCCTTTATTTTGCCCACCGAAGTTTCTGATCTTCTGACTATTAGTGCTGTTGTGAACTTAAAAGTGTTATTTTATCCCTCTTAATTCAGGCGTGCGTGCAGATATTCATTAGGTTAATTAAAGACTGGTGTACAAGGCCTTATGGTGAAGAAAAGGTTTGTCTTCCTCTAAGATATCATTCTTAGTGGCTTTTATGTCAAGGATTTTCTTTTCTTCACTCTAATGGAGTTGAATATTTAGGTACCTGGTTTCCAAAGGTTTATAATCGATGGCTTTGCGATGAACTGTTGTTTTGACAGCGCGCTTGACAAATCCTTTGAGTTCCATGATGCAAATACTGTAAGAACTGTTCGATCAATTTTGGTATCAGTGCTGTTCCTTCTAAAAACAAAGATATGGTCTTGAAAGTTGCACTTTATCAGTCTTTTTCCCCAATTCGCACTTCATACCTTTTCTGCTCCAGCTTATTGATCATCATTCAAATCCCATTTGTATTAGTTTTATAATTGCGTGTTTGATGTTGCTTGCCTGTTGAATAATTTCTTGCCTGGTTATTAATAAATGTTTTTGAAATTGCTGTTCTGATTCTGTCTGGCAGCTCATTCTGTTTGGAGAAATTGTACTTGCTCAGAAGGTTATGTACGAGAAGTTTGGTGATGATTTTCTTGCTCATTTTGTAACAAAATGCTTTACTTCTGCACATTGCCCTCAAGATTTAGCTTCACAATATTGCCAAAAGTTGCAGGTAACAAAATAGTGCTCCATATCTTACTAAGTTGTTGGAAGTGTGTGGAAGTGCATTTTGTCCATCCACATATTGTGGGATCTGTCCCACTTTTGTTCTTGCTTGAGTATTTATTTTTTCTGTGGTTTTCAAATCATTTTATATTTTAGCTGTGGTCTAGGGGAGATTATATTCATTTTGGGATATATTTCATAAGTTTGATCAAACTCTGGTCCACTTGGGGATTGTTCTCCAAACTTTTTAGTGACATGATAATTTTAGTCAAAGGATAAAATTTGATGTCATTATGCATGCAGAGGTGAGCCTTTCCTGGCGCTAAATTCCTGCATGGAATTTCCACCCTGACTTTTGTTAACTCAGTAATTGGATCTGGGACTTAGTTTGACCCTGGTTACAGGATACAGATTAGTGCAGATGTTTGGGTTTTGATGCATTATGGACAAGATTTAAGCCCATGGTCTTGGAATTAAAAGGTTTTTTCAAGTGTAATTTCTTGTGTATTTTGATGGAAAAAGGGGGGAATGGAAAGGTTATGGTTTTTAAGGAGAGAAGGGAATGATAACAAGTGGCAAGATAATTTTTTTCTCATTCCTTGGATGTATGGAAGGAAGTTGGAAATGTCATCTAACTTTCCTTGTCTTGTTGAAAGGGTGTTTAATTATATATCTGTATCTTTCTTCGCTGGAGGTTGGAGAGGATTGAAGTGTAATGCTGGAAACACAAGTCAAAGATTATGAACTCTATTCCCTTACTTTAAACCTTGAATTTTGGGTATTGGGATTTTAACATTTGAGTGAATTGTATGTCAAACCCTCCAATCCCCCTTTTCTCCCTTAAAATAAAGCCCCTTCTAGACACAGCTTGAAGGGTTTGATCTCTGTTTTTCTTTCCCTTCTCTCAAAACCTTCTTATCCAAGCCTAGTGTCAAGCATGTATGTTTGAGAAAGGACTGAGGTTGGTTATTTAAGCTCTTAGATAGATCTTGTTATTGAAATTTCAGGATTAATTTGTTAGGAACATTTTTCTTACATGCACTGAAAATTTAGGTTCCTGGAAATGTTTGTTTGAAGGAAGCATTTGTTTTTGAACATCTTTGCTTTATATTTCAATGAATCAGGCTAACAAGTTGAATGCAGCTAATAAGTATCACCAAAACCTGATGCGTGTATCATTAAAGTTTTATCTCTAAATGGGTGTACGAATGGTCAAATCTGGTTTAATTGCTCCAATTTTTCTTTGTGCTTCTGATGTTTGTATGTGCAGGGTAATGATATGAAGGCATTGAGATCATTCTACCAGTCACACATCGAGAATTTACGATTTCAACAGAATGCAAGCCTAGTTTTCAGATAGCAAGAATTAGCTTGATTTTTGTGGGAAATGAAAATCGTTGTTTTGCCTAATTGTTCTGTGATACATATTTTTGTGCAACAATCCAATACCTGTTCACCAAAGGTGTTGCAAGGCTTGGATATCAGCTGCCTGTCATCTTGTTGGAGCATATTCTTTATACACGCTGCTCTTACACGAGAATGTGCAGGCTCTTCATGTAAATAGAATATCGAGTTTATTGTATGGAGAACGAGTTATTTTATAGACTGATTTCCTTACATGCTGATCCAATGAAGGTTGATTATTGCTTTCTGAAATTGTTTTTTGTGGAGTCATTGATTTGATCTCCCATATTTTGCAGTTGTATATTTCCGGCAACAGTTTCTTTATGGTGAATAAGCTGGTTTGGACGAGTAGCTTATTTTTTTGGGTGGATGCATGTAATCAAAAGTTATCTGTCTAGGTATTTAAAATAAATGGCAAGAGTTTTTGAAGGGCCATATTTTGCAGGAAAAAAACGAAATTTTGTTTGGGAATATGTTGTGTTTTGTTATTTATTTATTTCGCTCTCATTCATTCCAATTGAGTGCCTGCTAAACCCTCTCCACGTTGGGGAAGAGTAGCAGAAATTCTCTTTTATTTAGTTAGAATCTTGGGAATCAGAAAATGAAATATTTGCTACTTTGCTTACAGGGGGAAATTCTCTTTGAAGTTGAACATCTTTAATCAGACTTCAGTAACTATCCACAAAGAAAATAATTTTCTTTCATATAGGGGGGGCGGGGAGATTACTATACAGCATGAGGACTTCAATTTTACACCAAGTCTCCAAAGAAGAAGAGACAATGCTAAAAAAATAAATAAATAAGATACTATAGCTTTAATGAACAAAAGCTCAAACATACTGAATGATGTTATGTGGGACCGAATTGTTTTTTTTTTTTTTCAAGATTGCAAGCGTTTTCAACTAAAGTAATTTACTTCAATCACAAGAGTGCTGAAATACCCCACTCAAAGCGCAGCCGCACTCCCTGTGTGAAGCTATTTTCACCAACTTTAGAGATACTAGATCGTCAAGCCCATTGAGGAGCACAAATTCTGGTAACATTCCCCAGGTTCAACAATGTGATTTTATTTTTTTCCCCTGCCTTTTCAAATCAAAGGAATTTCCCTAAGTGAAGGGCTCATCCTGAGAACCCCAATTCTGTCAACCCATTTTAAGGGCCTTGCATAATTAGATAGTAAAATCACAATTTAGTTTTGTTAATCTTTTATCTAAAATAGAATAGACAGAATTGGTGAGAATTTGTTTTATTTTGTTTTGTTTTTTAAATGATATGAGAAATACCAACCATTAGGGATGAAAATAGAACAAAATTGACAATTTGGTGTTAACAAATTATTTTATACTGGTAGTTTTATATACTTCTTTTTTTAATGTGAATGTCCGAGTCACTTTGCATGTTTTTTGATTAATTTAATATGCTATAAAGTTAACAATCATATAAGTTTTTGACCATTATATAAGCAATTATAATAATTATAAGATTTAAATTTAAAATTATATATACTAGATGATTAGTAGTTTTATAAACTTAGTTAAAAGGTGATAGTTGTGGTCCTCTGTGGGATAAACGTGGTCAGAAGTTGCAACTCTTTTCAAAGAAATCTAGCAGCGTGATTACCATTGATCACTGTGCCTTTCGAATAATAACAAAATATATTTCACATGCTTTTGTGGAATTATGTATATACAATGCCAGCAAATATATTTTCTTTTTATTTTATCTTTTAAATTAAGTAGGGTGTGTTTTGCACTACTTGAAATCATGAAATTATCATCTTTTCGCAGAACATTTTAGTAACATCAACTTTTAACAGGTCCTCTTGTATTAATTTTTATTGTTTTCCTTCTCATTATCTGCACGCATTGATACGTTATTGCACAAAGACAGACAAAATCACTGTAGAATTAAGGTGGCTATGTCCTTGGTTGTGCCTTTTTTTTGGAACCTAGTCACGCCTTTAATGATTTTATGTTAAGGTTTTCTTCCTTAACAAGTTCATAAGAAAGAGGATATTTGAGAGGTAGAAGAAAGTGAGATTGAGAGAGGGTTCTGTAAATCTTTACAGAAAGAAAAATCATTCATTAATTACTTGCCCTCCAAGCTTTACAATCACTGTATTTGTTCTTCCTCATGCTAGCTAACTAACAGTGCCTAACTAATAACTATTAACAACTTCTTCAACTATTTTCCAACTAATTCTATAAGATGAGAATTATTAACATCACAAGCTGAATTATTGCTGTTATTTACAAATAACAGTGGCTATTTACTCCTATGCTACAGTGGCTATTCTGTGTTATCTTACTAGAGCTGCCATTTCTTCATGGTGCTGTGGCATTCTAAGGGGGGAACTTCTCTGGGTTCCATCCAGTTCTATGGAAGGCGCCATAGAAAGCACAATCGCATGGCCATTGACAATGGAGGCCTATTAAGATTATGAAATTTATGAGGACATTGATTGGTTTTTACTGTTAGAGAATAATATAAATCATATCTTGGAATCTCACCTAATAGCTTAAGTTATTGGGTTGAGATTGTTTTTTAATATGGTATTAGAGCCTTAATGATTAAGCGGCCACGAGTTCGAATCTTGCTATCCTTATTTGATAAAAATTAAACACAAGGTAATGTGAGTTTGTGCAAATTTCAAGCTTAAAAGGCTTTCATTTGAGAGGGTATGTTAGAAAATAATATAAATCATATCCTGGAACCTTATCTAATTGCTTAAACTATTGGGTTAGTATGATTCTTTGATACTTACCAGCAAATTTATCGCTTGGCACCTCGGTGTGGGCATTGTAGGTCATCTTGAATATGCTTTTTTTCTCCTAACTAGAATTGCATTTTTTTCTCGGTTGCTTCATGTTTGTGCCCTTTTTCCTTGACAACAAGAGAGGAAAAATCTTCCCCTTAATTATCCGTGAATCACATATTCTTACAGTACCAATGGGAAAGGATTAAGTCTGGATGATGAAAATAATCCAAGTCTTTTCTTCTTTTAACACAGTAAGTCAGTCTTGTACAGGCCCTGTACTTGTTAAATTACAACGCGTATTCAATATTTTTCATCCTATTCTCATCATTTTGGTGCGTCCACCTAATAAACATATGATGAAGAAAAGAAGAAGAAGAAGAAGAAAATATGGGTAGACCATAAAATCGTCAAGTGTGAAGAGTCTGTGATGGCGAAGAATTCTTAAGAAAGAGGGGGGCGTGCTCTGTGTATATTCTCATAGGAAACAGACGATAAAATCTTTATGCACTAATTATTTATTCTCATAGATAGCGATCTTGCACATCCTTGTCAAGAAAACCATCGTTAAAATTCCTAATTTTCTTGCTTAAAACCATCGTTAATATATCTTGGAGCAAGAGAAAAATGGATACAAGTGAAGAATGAAAAAAAAAATCCAGGAAATATGGATTCCTTATATAGCTTTAAATCTCCTTGCAAATCGAAAAAAATTTTCACCAATTACCGATACTTAGAACCTAAAATGGAAGCTAGCTATTGACACTTATTCAATATAAAAAAGACAAATGTGATCGAAACAAAAACGTGGATAGAAAATAACAGAGAAGAAAACACTGGTCATGGAAGAATGACCCCAAGGACGAGCACATGCACGGCACCCAAGGCTATCTGAAACGAAGACTTCGATTAGAAAAAAAAAGGCTTAAGAAGGATCACACCTTCCACTTAATTTCTTTGATCATGTCAAACAATAACGTTTGAATTTCGTGGCAAAGATGGGGACACTAATTCAGGGGTTAAATGGCGTCCAAAACTCTATCTTGCTGTCCAGTTTACTTTATTGCTAGTTAGCACCGTGTAAAAGGACGGGACAGTGCTATCCTGGATTGTTAATTGTTTGTGTCTGTGGGACTGCTTGTTCTATGTTAATTTCTCCAGTGCTCTACTAATCCGTAATCTTGTCTCTTAGTTGTATTGTTCTGATTGAAAAATATTGCTTAATATAGTAAGACAAAAACTGAAAAAGTTCATATTTTCACTGTGTATTATAAGACAGATTACTGTAGTTTGCATAGTGATTTCTCCTCCCTTTTTTTTTCTTTTTTTAATTTTGTTTTTGTGTTTTATTTTGGTATCTCATTTTTTTTTATTTGGTTCTTTAATGTTCTATTGATTTGGGAGTAGTCTCGTGTTTTTTTTTAGGATTTTATGTTTTTAGAGAAATATTTTGTCATTTAGTTGATGCTCAGTTTAAGATTGATTTTTTTTTTTTAATCCTTCAACATTACTACCATAAAATTAACAACTACAAATGGATACATCGATAGAATATTTTCACAAGTATATTGCGGTGAATGCTTCTGACTGAATATGCCCTTGTCGTATCCATCAGTGAGAATTACAGTAACAAAAATATAATAAAAAAAAAAACCAGCAACTATGATGACGTGTTATTTTTACAAACAGAATTACCGATAAGTTGACATTTGCCGATTCAATTTGTCGATGAAACCATCTATAATATTTAATTTATGACATGATAAGCGACCCTCCTCACTCTTGCCCCCCTCCCCCAATTTCTTCCTCCTCATCCTCCTCCATTTTTCTCTGCAACAAACATCATACCTCTCAATTTTATCACAAATCAATCTCCCACTATAAATTCGGTCACCCCAATACTCAATTTGTTAGCATCCTTATTCTGATTCAAATTTTATTAATGATTCTCTACTTTAAGTAAGCAAAACTATCCATTTTTTTTATTTGAATTCAATTTTAAATGTTAATTTTTATTGCATATTTTTGTACTATATGTATTTTGTTTGTGTATTTACTTGTTTTATGGCTTTTTTTCATAGAAAATTGTTGTATGAATGCATGATTTGTACATGATAGGGTTTATTTGAGATTTTATAAAATTATATTTGTTTGTAAATTTGTGAAACTTAATTTGAATTTATGACTTCGATGTTTTGTAATGAAATAAATAATGGCTAATTTAACAAGTCTATTTTATATTTTATCAATTTTGTTGTTGAGTTTGAAATTTTTTGTACATTTATAGAAATTTATATATATATATATATATATATATATTTGATAATGAATGAGTTATATTATTAAATCAATTTGAAGAAGTTTGAGTTAAACCAATGTTATGTTATTTATTTAGTTTACGTAATTAATTAATATATATATTTTGTTATCAATATTCTATAGAGGTTTGAGGTAAGTAATAGATAATCGTTCATGAATGTATCAAGATTCACATAAAGAGTTACACAAGATTGATTATTGTAATGAGATTCAAGGTTTTATTAATTATACACTATCTAATATGAGAAACATTATTAAATATATTTTTAATCTATTATTGACAGGGTTGCCAATGGACACAGTCCATCGGTATATTCTAGAGAATTAGAAAAGAATTATAACAATTGTCACTGCCACTTATTACTTACCGATAAAATAATAGACGATTTGTTTGACGATTATATTCAAATTCACCGGTGAACATATTGACAAATGAAAAAAAATCACCAATGGAATGCCATATGGTTTTTGTACATGTGATATGTTATATTTAGCAATGAAAATTCCGATGTAATGAAACGGGTAAAGTTTTTTTTTTTCTATGCTTTATCCGTCAATAAATTCATTTGTAAAATCATTACTAACAAACTCATCGACATATCACAAATTATCAATGAGAGTTTTTTCGATGGATTATTCCATCTATGAGCCCGTCGATAAGTTTCGTGCTGATGGATTGTGAATATAAATATCAACATAAGATTCTGTTTGTAAATCTAAAAATTCTGATAGTCCATTTGGTTGGTTTGAGAATTCAAGCTTCATATTTTTCTCATTTTACTTTCTATTAGTTTATCCCGCTCGTATAAGCTGACTTGTGGGGCTTGACAGACTTGCCCGGGTTTGCTAGTGTTTTTTTTCCTATTTGTTAATTGATATTTTTTTTTCTATTTTATTCTTTTATATTTGGATTGTTAAGAAAGTGACATTGTGATTTTTTTATATTTGCATATGATGTTATTCTGACTTCACAACTTGGCTCGTGTGCTAATTATGGTTGATTCGAGTAATTTTTTTTAATTATTTTTTATTTTTATTTTTATTTTATTATTTAATGTTGGATTATCTAGGAATTGAATTTCATAATTTTTTTTGCAAGCTTTCTTTTTGTGCACATCATCGTTATCATTTTTTTAAGAAATAATTTATTTATTGTCATTGCTTTTTTATCATTATCATATAATTAAATGAAACTAAACTAGTTTATAAGACATACTTTTCTTACTTTTTCAAAACACCCTAACAATACCTATAACATCACTTTTTATATTATTATTTTTAGTTCGACTCGTGACGAAGTGTAAATTACCTATCTAGTTCCATACTAAATTATGAAGTATATCAAGTTAGAAACGGTAATAAAAAGGTTATTTTTGGTGGTTCACGACAAGTTTTAATTGGTAGGGTTAGAACCTAAACACAGAGTCATAAAATTTAGGTACCAAAATATAATTTAGGCATACGTTGGCGTAGTCGCAGGAGTTGCTGGTGGGGTGTCACTGTTTCTATACCCTTAATTTAATAATTTTATAGGTAAAGCACGCAAGATTTTTCCTTAACTTTCTACATGAGCTCAAAGCTATGTTTGCGGTCCTTAATAATTTAAAGCTTTTGAAATTTTGAGGCGACTTGATCTAAACCTTCATGGGGGATTTTGAAGGTTTGAAAAGGACAACTCCAAGCAGGGGCACATTAATTAACTTAATTTAGTTTAATATATATGGTTGTTATTATTTTTAAAATAATTTTTCAAGCTAAAATGTATGTTAATATTATTTTTTTTATTTTTAAAAAATTATTTTTGACAAAAACATATCAAAATGATTTAAAAAAACTAAAAATATATTAATTTAAAATTAATAAAAAATAAATAATTTTTAAATTTTTTAAAAAATATTTTTAAAACACAAAAATCAACAATCAATACTATATTGCAATTCCAGTCCTTCTGTCGTTACTCACAATTCTTGGCGGGGACGGTGTAAACAAGGCTAAATTCAATATCTTGATGGGTTGATCCATGATGTTACTGATGTTGATTTAGGGTGGAAAAATCTGTATACTTTTTTTCCAAGAAATTAAGAGGCAGATGAGGTAGAGATTTGGATAGAAGGGTCTCCACGTTCCTAATTTACAATTTAAATAAACTATTAAACAATATCCATGGAATATTACAGGTATTTAATAATATGCGTTGATTTATGTGTTTTAAAAATATTATTTTTTATTTTAAATTATTTTAATATAATAATATTAAAAATAATTTTTTATTACAACACTTCCGAACATCCTCAAACTTGATGAATCAATGTCTGCTTTATTATAGGTTGTCATCTCTAGCACCTCAAAATAAAAAACAAATCACATATCAATTTGCTAGAGAACCCGCCATGCGATTTGAGCCGGCGGAACTAGTCGGCTAGTGGTGACCGCATTAATAATAGCTGGCTTAATACAAAATTAAATTTATAGAAAAACAAAAAAAAAACCCAGATGGGTTTATCATATTATAGATGTTAATCATAATTAGAATTAAGTAATAGGGATGCAAAGTGGAGATTTGCCTATGATTAAGGTTGTTTTTGTGTTTTTATAAAAATTTAAGTTTTTTTTTTAATTTTTTTTTTATGTTTTTAGATTATTATATTAATATCAAAAATAAAATTTAAAAATAAAAAATATAAATTTAATATATTTTTAAATAAAAAAATAACTATAATCACAATTAAACAGTTAAAAACAACAGAAGTCTCATGTAAGTTTCTGTGTCAATGTAGACAGAAGATTTTTTTTGGTTAAAACGACCATTATAAAAGCGTGCCTGCTTTTCAAAGTCGTGGATTCCCTATGAATTATCTACGATAGAGACTTCGGAAGAAGTTTTTTTTTTTAAAAAGAAAAAGAATAACAAGAGCAGAAGAATTCCAAAATTTGCCACGTGGGAAAGCTACGTGATTGGTTATCATTGGTTGATATAATGTGGTAATAATTATTTTTAAAATATTTTTTATTTAAAAATATATTTAATTTTTTAAAAAAAAACAGTATATTAAAATAATTTAAAAATAAAACTTAAGAATCATGAAACGCGGTGCAACCAGAAAAGTCATAATCCTATTCCTTAATTTTTCTCATAAAAATTAATCTTCAGCCTTTCCAAGTCACGCATTCTACCAGCACCACAAATCCTATTTTCTTAAATCTTCTTCCTTCACTTTTCTCATAAAATAATTTAGCCAGCAGTACTGAGTGATCCAGGAAAGGTCGTATATATACACAACACACTTCAGCCCTGAATAGATATCAGATCAAAATGGTTCTCAAAAAGCTCACATGGAAATCAATACTCCCAGGATGTCTCAAAAGCGAGAGCTCATCCTACCCAGAGCCGAAACAAATATGTTCCCAGAGACTATCAATATCAGACTTCAGTAATCCTGGTTCACCAATCTCTTTCAGTGACCTATCCAGTTCTATATTTAACCTTCATGTTTTTGCTCTGAAAGAGTTAAGAACAATAACACAGGAGTTCTCAAAAAGCAATTATCTGGGGGAAGGTGGATTTGGAGCTGTATACAAAGGTTTCATTGACGACAAGCTCAGGCCGGGATTAAAGGCTCAGCCTGTGGCGGTCAAGGCATTGGATCCGGATGGCTCCCAAGGACATAGAGAGTGGCTGGTAAGCAAATAGAGTTAATTCAATATATATAGTCCATGGAGTAGGCTAGAATCTTTAGATTTTCTGATGAAAACATGAGAGCATGACCGGTGTTTCCAATTTTGTAGGCTGAAGTCATCTTTCTTGGGCAATTAAAGCATCGCCATCTTGTGAACTTGATCGGCTACTGCTGCGAGGATGAGCATCGGCTTCTTGTGTATGAATACGTAGAGCGAGGCAACCTAGAGGACAAACTATTTTACAGTATGTATTCCCTTATTGGAATACTGCAGGAATCAATTTTTGAATGGATTAGATAAACCATCAGCTTCGTATCAATCCACATTATTGAAAGAAATACCACGCCAGAAATGTTTCTTTGATCCTATTCGCGGTTGCATAGATATGTTCTTGACGTGTTTGAATTGATGCAGGATATTCTGCAGCCTTGCCTTGGTTAACAAGACTAAAGATTGCAATTGGAGCAGCGAAAGGGCTTGCCTTCCTCCATGAAGAAGAAAAACCAGTCATATATCGTGATTTTAAGGCTTCAAATGTCTTGTTAGACTCGGTAATCATTTCTCTTCCAGCATTAATTTAATGTATTGCAGACATATACTGCTCCTGTTTCAAACAGAGTTAAGTTCTAACATGATAAGAAATGTTATTATCTCAGGACTATAATGCAAAGCTTTCAGATTTTGGCCTGGCAATGGATGGTCCTGAAGGAGATCACACACACATTACAACGCGTGTTATGGGAACTGAAGGCTATGCTGCTCCGGAATACATAATGACAGGTGATTCAAGCTAATGTTTAATTTCACTATCAATAGTAGCAGGAAGATTTGGCATGGCTGATTAACAGTGATGGTATTTCTCAGGTCATTTAACAACCATGAGTGATGTATTCAGCTTCGGAGTGGTACTCTTAGAGCTTCTTACTGGTAGACGATCCGTGGACAAGAACCTTCCGAATAGAGAGCAGAACCTCGTAAAGTGGGCACGACCGCAGCTGAAGGATCCCCGTAAGCTAGACAAAATCATGGACCCGAGACTTGAAGGCCAGTATTCGACCGAGGGTGCGAGAAAGGCAGCAGGATTGGCGTACCAGTGTCTGAGTCAGCATTCCAAATCAAGGCCAACCATGAGCACTGTTGTCAGGACCTTGGAGCAGTTACTCGACTTAACTGACACTCCAATTGGAACCTTTGTGTGTATTGTTCCAACTGAAGGCAAAATCCATGGTGGTGTAGAAAAGAAGGGAAACGAAGGCAAAAATGAATGTGACGAGATCAAAAACGGAAACAAATGTGAAGGAAAGGAGGTGGGGATTAAAGAGAAGGCCGGCTGTGAACACAACCAAAGAGGTCGCCGGCACAGACGTAGGGCGAAGTCATTGAGGAATAGAGCTGTGTATTCTGATACAGCTTTGTATAAAACCTTAGGAACTGGTTTGTACTTTCCCAGGAACTAGAGGAAATTCGCAAATAGGCATAGATCAGCTTTACTGATCAGCATTCTGTACAATTGGGTTATCTTCCTTTTTTTTCTTCTCCGAGGAAGCTTCCATGCAGGAGTGGTTTGGTGTGGGCTCAGAAAATCTTGTACTCGTATAATTATAATTATATAGGATTCACACTAAATTAATAATATACTCGGTTTAGCCAGAATTGCTGACTTTGAACCTTCACAACTAGTTCCATAGTTCATACTCTCACATAGAAACACGTACAATTCATTTTTAAGTACTTTTTTTTCCCACAAAAAGATTCATTTAAACCCCTTTCCATCTTCTCTAAAGCATAGTTATAATAGCGTATTAAGAGTCATTCCAGTTCGATAGTCGAGTTATAAATCGAAAATTAATCATGATTAATCTAGAATTTCATTTTAAAAAACCTCTAAAAAGTGTTATTTTAATAAAAAAAAATAAAAGAAATTAGCTTTTTTCATGAACCTAACTTGTATTAATGATTATTAGTTGACCCGTTAAACCGAACGGGATGTTATAATTAAAACCAAAAGCTTGACTCAAACCCAAATCCTCGAAAACGAAGAATATAGAACCCTCATCATAGAAAATCATTATATATAGAAAACGAAGAAATGTCATTGAGTATTCTTTAGTATATATACATGATGGATCACATGAATTTCCATTATGAATGTGCTCATTGCCAAGTTGTAAAAGAGGAATTCAGGTGGGCGGTCGAGGCAGCGCAACCATGCCTATCATCTTGTGGCGGCACGGCACCCTTATTTTGTTGTTCCAGGACCGTCGGGCGCTAACCTTCCGGTGAAACGAGAAAAAGGAGAAAAAGAAAATAAAAACACCAGCCCTAGAAACACGATTTTCTGAGGAGAACTTGACTGCAATTGATCGAAAGTTGAAAATCTTAAATCGCATTGCTTACCTATGATTTTTGACCGAAGACTGTATAATAGCGCTAACGAGCACCGGAAAGAGACCATTCTATTAAGTTCAAACAAGAGACAAGGAATTCATCTAACCTGTTCAAAATCTACGCAACAAATTCCATGGTAGTAGTCTTGCAGACCATTCTATTAAGTTTGAACCACATTCACTTTTCATCACTTCCACCAACCCACCAAAAGTTGAGTCAGATGAAAGGAGAGATCGCAGATCCATTGGGATGACAATAATTTCCATTTATCGAGTTTTTATTTTATTTATATCATATCCATTGTATTTCTAGAGAAAGAAAATTATGTAATACGGTTTTGGATATTTATTTAAATATTTATTATTCAAGTATTATTTATTTTTAAATATGAAATAAAAATATACACACACACATGATACTGATGTGTATATACTAGTCGGGTTTAATAATATATATAGCATGAATAAAACTTTCAAACTCCATTATTTATCACTATACAACTAGCTCGTGCTTCATTGCAGATTATATATATATATAAAAAAAAAAATTGAATGTCACAAAAATTTGTAGGTGTTGTTATTATCTTTTCTATTTATAAGTAAATTTTTTTAATTATAAACTCAAAGTATGATGTGAATAAAGTATAAATTTTTTAATTATAAATTTAAAATTTGATATGTACAAAATATTTTTTTAAAATATCAAGATAATGATATTTCTTAGTGACCTATGTTTAACTTAAGCTAACTCATTAAAATAATGACTTAAATCATAGATTTGATTAGTTTAATAACATTTAAAATTAATTATTTTTTAAAAATAAAATAAAATTAAAAAAAAATACAAAAACAATCCATATATATAAGCTGGGTAACCTAGAAAGCCAAGCCCTATAAAAAGAGCTCACGTGCTTGGCTTTAATTAAAAAGCCTAGGCATGCACCTTAGTATTTTATTAATTATTTTTTAAATAGATGATATATTATTTTTATTTTTATTTTTGAATGGACAAAAGTTACATATTATTATCTTTATAGATTAGGTGATAAAAAAAGAGAGTAAATCTTAGACTTTAAAAACTTTATTTTCAAGTTGATTTTTCATTGAAAAACATCATAAAACTTCCATAAATCACTAAAAAACTAAAAATCATATGAATAAAAAAATTATAAACAATATTGATCTACCTTTTCATATATGTATAGAAAAACATTATAATATTAGTATATTAATATCAAGATCAGTCATTTTGATTGCCAATATATAGTCAATCAAATATTTTTTTTTTTTTTATTTTTAGTGATTTTCTCTATACTTTCTCAAATCTAAGAATTATTGTGTAAAAAAATAAAAATAAAATCTAAAGCTAAAAATAAAAATGAAATGAAATGAAAAGGTAACAAAGCCTTTTGTTTCACCCATAATATCAATTTGAAAAATTGAATTGTCAATATTTTTCAATCAATAGGATCAAAATTGTTTTAGGATCAAATTTTTTTTGTAAAATTGATGAATGGAACATGGAGAAAATTTTTTTTATACCCTAAGAATCTCATGGCAAAGTAATTGAAACAAATTCTCGGATCAAAATCCAAAACAGTGTAGTGTGCAAAGATAAAATTTTAAAAAAAGAAGCTTGAAGGACTAAAAAGAACAGAACAGTCTTCTAGTAAAATCTCCAAATCATTTAGGTTTAGTTTAGTTACTGACAAAACTAAAAACTAAAGATCACAGAACAACACTTCCAATGGATGCAAAAAATTGAAGTGAACGTGGTATGGCGAAATGCGGCGACAGACGGCGGGTAGTTCACCACTAGGACAGCTATATACTTTGACCTTCAGGGAAGCATATTGGTGGTGGAAGACTTTAAACACAGGCAGAATCTCTCTAGTTTGGTTCCAGAAGGAGGGCCATCAAACCTTCTGTAAAACAACGAATCAATGTGCTCAACTCGAATTGCCTTGCCAGCAGACAGTTCTAAGTTTCGGATTTTGACAAAACCTTGTATTCATATTCTAATTTGATCTAGGATTGATATAATGTTTGAAAGATCAGATTAGAATTCCACTGTCTCATTTATCATGTAGAAAAACACAGGCATTCAAAATAATTGGAGCTACTGCTACATCAGTAGAGTATTTTCTAACATTCAAAATTACAGCAAATTTGCAGCCAGAAATGGAAGAGGAAAATATTCAAACAGAAAATCGTTCTGTAAACAACTGCACATTTGTTAGAATACGTGGTTTCCTCAGATAGAAAATGATTCAACTTGTAGCAGTAGCCATAACTCAAGTGAACGCAGTTGAGCTTCCTCAGCAATGATGGTGCCTCATCTTTTGACAAAAGCGACACCGGTTATTTGGCCTGGTTTCCACCACATTTTGCAATCCGGCTGTAAGTGATTCAAAAAAAAATAGGGTGGATGAGTAATAAAAAAAATTAAAGGCACAAGTATGCGGATCCTTATTAAGATAATATTTGTTTTTGCAGTCTAATTATGTTTTAGAAAAAAAAAAAAGAATTTTGTTTTTGCTTTAAAATTTTTATTTTTTAATATGCTGATGTAAAATAATTTAAAATAAAAAAATAATATTATTTTTATGAATTAAAAAAAAATATTTTAAAAAATAACTTTTATTACTATCCATCCCTGACATTGCCTAAATAGTTAGGTGGGTTGACCTTGACTGTGAGGCCAACAATACTTGGTCTTTTCATTTTTTTTTATTTTTTTTTATCTAATTTTTTTTATATGTTTTTTTAGATATTATTTTTTATTTATATTTAAATTAATATCTTTTCTCTTTTTATTTTGTTCATATAGTATTTTTTAAATGACGGTTATTTTTTAGTTAATTTATTTGCAATTAGATTTTAAAGACTCATGTTGCTAGGTTTAATATCTTGATTTATAAATATTTTTAATTTTTTGATTTTAGTTTTTATTTATTGTTAATGATTTTATTTTTCAGTTTCTTACACATATTGTTTTTTATTTATTTGATTATATGTATACATAAATTATTTTAATTTATACTTGTAATTATTTACAAATAAATAAATATTAGAAACACTTGTATATATAATTTTTATATAAAAATAATAATTGACCCGTGGAGTGAAATAGCTAGTCTTTTCTATCCAATGTCATGCCTGTAACATTGTCATTTTGCTGGAAGAGAACTCTTATTCTTCACTAACTGGCAGCATGGAAAAGAAAAAGTAACTCAATATAATTAGAGAGTAAAATATTATTTTTTATTTGGAAATATATTAAAATAATATTTTTTATTTAAAAAAAATTATTTTTAATATCAATATATTAAAATAATTTAAAAATACTAAAAAAATATTAATTTAAAATAAACAAAATAAAAAAAAAATTAATTCTTTTTAAAATACTCTAACGTAAAAATACAGGCAGGACTTTTGGCCGCTGCACGACGGTTATCTGTGTGATTATGTCCATGTAATTCTTCTCTTTTCAGCGAATCAAGCTCGTGTAATGATTGGAATTAGGAAATCATGTCGTCACGTGGCAAACAGACAGTTGATTTGTCGACATGCTCACATAGAAGACAGTTTTGATTTAACACCATGAACCATAGTTTCAAAATTCGGACTGGTTCAGTGGGTTAATCCGGGATCCGACCGACTCGGGTATGAAATGGATCTGGATGAAGGTTAAAATCTATTTAGAAATTGGCCCGGCTAAACCCGATCGACCTGGCAGGTCAACCCGGAACTTGGCTAACCCGGCAAGACCCAGTCAAGACCTGACCTCAAACTCGTTGACTTTTATTTTTTTTGTTTTTTTTTATTAAAACAACGTCGTTTTGATTTTTTTAAAAAAATAAAATTGACCTGGCCGACCCGATGATCCAGTCAAGATCCGGTAACCCGGTCAAAACCCGAAACCCGGGTCTTGAACCGGGCCGACCACCAAACCGGGTCTTAAAACCATGCCATGAACACTATCTTAGCGGCTTCCTTTATCGAAGCTACTTTTTCCTTTTTTTTCCTTAACAAAACAAAGGATAATTGAACCCTGTCTGCTCTGCAATGAAATCACGTTGGGTACCTTTTCCTTTCATACATGGTTTGGAAAAAGCTCTTGTAAAAGCTGCGTGAGAATCGTGGTTTCAAAAAAAACTCGAGTTGTAAATAACAATATTTTAAGAAAATTGCTAAAATAGGATGCCACAATTTCAAGAAAGAGAAAGAAAGAAAAATAAAATCTTTAAAGTATACTTAAATTTTAAATTTTAATGATAACACTTTTAATACTATAAAAAAATTTCAATAAAACAATTCTAAAAATACTATAAAATATCATTAATAATAATTAGAATGGATCTCACACGTTAATTAAAGATTAACCGTTATTTTTTTTTTATTTGTTGTGTTTTGAAATAAGAGGGAACTTTTTTAAAAAAATTAAGTCCTCTAAGTTTGTTGCTTTTCTATTTTAGTCCTTGGACTTTTATTTCCTTCATTTTTGGCCAATTTCAACCCATTTCTCTTTATGTCATTCAATTTCATCCCTAATTGCATTAAAATGGTCCCTCAATGTCTACATCTTTTTCAATTCAATCTTTATCTTTTCAATTTTCAATTACTTAGCCAATTTCAACTCTTTTCTCAAAATTTCATTTCTAATTGCATTTTTTTTCTTTCTTTTTTCAATGTGTATTTCTTTTCATTTTTCTTTTATATATTTCTTTATTGATTGAAATTCATTTTTTTTGTTATTTTTATTTATATATATTTTTTGAAATATTTTTTTTTCACTTTTTTGATTAATTTCTCTCTCTCTCTCTTTTGATATTTGAGAGGGATAAAAAAACTGGGTTATAACAATACATATACTAATCAAGAGGCTACCTTCTATGATCTCGCTTTTATTAATTTATGATCACACACTCCTCACGATCATTTAGATTCTTCACCACCATTAATTATCAGGTTAATTTTACAATTTATCTAGGCAATATTTTTTATTATCTGCTCTTAAACATTTCTTTCCCAGGGATAACTTTATTATCCCTTACTCCATGAGCATATCTTATTTTGTGTCATTTTTCAGCCATGTTAATTATCGGTGAAAAGAGCTTAATAAGAGAAACTCCATGATGGACGATAATGGTGACACAGAGCCACCGTTAAATTTAATGCTTGCTTGATGATGACGGTGAGTGTGGTGGCATTTGTCGTTCAATGGAAGGAGGAGGTTGAAGAAGGAGAGAAAAGTGATCTAGAAGTCCAGTGATGGAAGTGCTGGGCTGAAATGCAAGCGTTGGGCCGATATGAGCTCAGATTCTCTTTGCCAATTAAACTTCTTGAAAGAGCAGATTTTGCTGGAAAAGGCCAAAAGCCCACATATCAAGGGCTATATAGTGAGCCCAATCTTAAATTCTCCCATATGGACTAAACGATTGACAAGAAGTTGGATCCATGGATTTTCATTTTTTAAACAGTTTAAATTTTAAAAATAATATCTAATAAAGTTTTTCTTTAAAATTGTATTGATAAAAATCCAAGATATTTTACTTTTAAATCATAAAATATAAATAAAATCACTGAATGGACAAATTCAAAAAGAATAAAAGCACAATTATGTGTAATACATGTGTATTCAATCAAGCCAGCTTTAGCTTTAACTTCAAAGTGATCTACCCCAGCCTTTAACTTAATACATGTGAAATTTTATTTTTAATTTTTTTTAAGGTTAAGAATTAAATCTTAATTTCTAAAAATACTATACAAATAAATCAAGGTTAATCATTTGATTTACAATTCTAAAATGGAAAAAAAAAACTCAGTACTAACTTTTTTAAAATACTCATTTGCCTATTTTTTTAGAAACATTTGAAGAAATAAGATGCAGATAATGAGGGTAATATATAAAAAAATAATTAAATTTTATCAAATTCAAACATATAAATTTATTTTATTTATTAATTAAATTCAAATAAAATATTATAATTGACTTCAATTACAACAGAAAATTCATTTCAAATAACTTATAAGCAAGATGTTAACATATTGATTTTCTAAATGACACACCATTGTTTCTTCCCTCGAAACAAAATAAATAAATAAATAACTAATAACATTGAATATTGACAATATTTCCACCAATATCAAATCTCGAATATGGACTATCACATTTAAATTTTCATGAATAAATTATTCTTTCAGTTCCACATTAAAGAAGTAGAGAATTTCCAATTTCCAATTTCTTTCTCATTACACTAAACACAACTTTTCATAAATTGATTTGGCAGTTAAAGAAGTTTACTTCCTTTTTTGGTTCAAGCTTTGGCATAAATGTACCTTCAAATCATGAAATTTTTCTCAATGTATCATATTAATGTAGATACGTGCCTTTAAAATTATTTATATAAAAAAAGAACTTAGTTTTAGCTAATAAATAAAGCTGAAAATCTGTCAAATAATCATCTTCATCTAATAGCTTAAACTGTTAAATTAGATCTCAAGATATGATTTATATTATTTTTTAACATATTTTCTCAAGTGAAAGTTCTCTAATCTTGAAACTTATATAGATCTATATTATCCTATATTTAAATTTTATTAAATAAATAGGGATGGTGAGATTTGAACTCATGATTGTTTGATCATCAAGATTCTAATATCATATTAAAAAATCATCTCAATTCAATAATTTAAGTAGTTAAATAAAATTAAATGATATAATTTATATTATTTTTTAATAAAATTAAACAGCACCTCGGCTCTACGTAATTAGCACATTTGGTATACCAAACACTTTCTTGTCGCTAAGTGGCGAAAGCTACTCATGTGAACACAGCGCTGAAAGGGAATCGACTACATTGTTCTTGAAAATTGATTCAATTTATAATTAATAGGATGATCATGTACATTAGGGCTCGGATTTTTATGCATAAATAAACCAATTTCCAAATACCAACCATTTCTTCACCCAACAATTTCTTGTCGTAGATGCCCAGGTCTGGATAAATATATCATGTATTGCTTACAAACTTATAAGAAAACGAGATACCAACAAGTGGTAGTAAAAGAAGAGGTAATGCCCTCACCTAACCAATAGGTGGTATAAATATATATATTCCAAGAGCTTGTGTATCATAATGTATAAAAAAACCCTAAATATTATACAAGTATATCTATAATTTTACAACTATATATTTCGAGTTAGGTTTAGATAAATTTTAAATAGATTATAAAATATTTATATTTTATTCATTCAATCAAATAAAATACCAATTTAAAAAATATTTGTATATTCAAGTTGGATCGGGTCATATTTATATTTGAATGAAATTATTATCCTTAAATATCTCATTATAAAAACAACCTAGTTTAGGAGAAATGATTACAAGATTCCTAGTAGAGGTGGTCTCATATCTATTTTTGTATATTTTATTGTATTTAATTTAATTTTAAAATTTACATCATATTATTTGCACATGATCAACTTTATATTTTATATATCCAAAATGCTTATTATTAAAAAAAAAATTAAAATTCCAAGAGTTATTTTGTTTTTGCTCAAAACTTGCCACATGTACAACTTATTAAATCTCAATTTATTGAAGCTTAATTAGAATCTCAAATCTTACTCTAAATCTTTTAACGAAAGTAATTCTGGATATAAAAGATCTAAATTTTATTAAATGCAAGTCACGTGATGTATTTCCATTAGTTTTGAAGACCTAAATTATACATTAGAGACGCAAAGAATTTCAAGGATTGATTAGATGTAATTAAATACATTGGTGCTTATATTTTTAATTTTAATACAATGCAATTAAAACTTAATTATTTCATAGCTTGTGATCATCATATAAATAATTTAATCGTAATCATCAAGTTCTCTACAAAACTATTCTTTCCTTTTTTTTTTGTTAATTTTTAAGAACACCCTAGCCTTCTTCTACGCTGTCCCGTGGTGTTTGTTTATCCTTGAATTTAGAAGAAATGATGGCCAGCTGCATTAACACACAATTAAAACCTCTCAGTTTAATTAGAACCGATGAAGGGTAATTAAAAGGAAAAAAGAGGATTGGTGTTTATAGTGTATGGCTGTCTCACTTTTCAGCCCCATGTTGGCTAATCTGCTGCTGCAGTATACCAGCCAACCTCCTGCACTCCAATAAATCAATCAGATACATGCTAAAACTCCTGTTGAGTCCATGTTAACTTCCTTGAAATTTTTATATGTATTTTTTTTTTATTAATATAAATATTTAAATAGTTTTTGTGTATCTTGATTAATTTTATTAATTTTAAAGTTAATAACTATACAAATTTTAATAATTTTAAGATTGAAATTTAAACCGACAATTTCTAAAAAACAAATTTAAAATATAATAAATTGATGAAACTCACATGCATTCTACTTCGACTTGCTTGTTGCTTGAATTCTTACTCAATCACCCTCTCTTTTGACCGCTCGATTTGCTTATGCTTATGTTTATGGTAGTGTGTCTCTCGGTTATGCTCTTCGAGATCAAATTGAATTTTTAAAAAAATTTTAAATGATTTTGAAATGAAAAAGCAAACGGTTTATCGACCGGAGTTTATCTCCCAACTGCACCTGGCCCCGGCTCCGTGCGTTGTCAAACAAATTTTAGGCATATTCTTGGAGCTTCTCTGTGTCTACCTTTCTGCCTGCTCTGTTTCCTCATGTGATGTACAGTTCCTGGTGGCAAAATCTATTTCCCATCAAACACAAATCCATTTCTAGCCTTCGAAATGAAAGTAAGAGGAGGAAATTAAAGTATTGTGTATTAATATTATAAGCAACGGAAACACATTATTGATAGGGATTGCAAGTTCAAATGGAATACACCTTTTACCATGAAAGTGCCATCAAAGCTAGCACAATAATACTATGATCACAGCAATACAAAACGAAATTATTGAAACCCCATCATCAATTATTTGAAGTGGGTATCCTAGAAACAAGTTACTTGGGATAAACATGAGCCGGAAGACGAGGCTCGGCGACGGCAACAAGGGGGTATTTCTTCGGTGTGGAGAGGCCAAAGATTTCCTCCATGCTCAATTCCTCCTTCCTCACACCATCAGGTAATCTCCATTTAAATCCATGGAGAAGATTTGACAAAGTTGCTTGAATCACCTTTAGTCCTAAAGGATATCCAGGACACATCCTCCTCCCAGCTCCAAATGGCAGTAGCTCATAATCATGACCTCTAACATCAATAGAATTACCAATGAATCTCTCAGGGCAAAATTCATCAGGCTTGTCCCAGACCTTGGGATCTCTTCCTATGGTCCATACATTAACAAGGACACGAGAGCCTTTTTTAATGTCGTAACCATTAACGTTGATATCCTCTCGTGCTGCTCTAGGGACTAACATTGGTGCCACAGGGTGCAAACGCATAACCTCCTTGGCGATGGCATATATATATGGCAAATCAACCATGTCTCTCTCTTCCACCCATCTTTCTCTTCCAATTACCCTATCCAGCTCTTCGGTTGCTTTCTCAAAAACCTCTGGCTTTCTCAAGATTTCTGAGATTGCCCATTCCACGGTCACTGCAGAGCTCTCAGTTCCACCAGCAATCAAGTCCTGAGAATTAATGAATTTTATATTGTTAATGGTTGTTAAAATTGCTGGGGTCCGTCGTTATCATCAAGAAAGTGACCAAAGAATAAAGATAGATAGATACTAGTGCAAGTGAGGCATTTTTCCCTCTTCGTTGTACTAACCTAAGCATTATAGGGTCAATCAACGTAATTAAAGACCAACAGTTAGAAAATAAACGCTGTACCTGTGAAAATGCCTTGACACCATGTCTTTCAAGCTTGACCTCAAGATTAGGATCAGAAGCAAGCTGCAAAAGGACGTCGACCATGTCCTTGGGCTCCCAATTCTTGTCTTCTCTCTTTCTCCTACTTTCGTGCTCATCCAACACATGCTCCATAAACTTGTCAAACTTCTTGGACAAAACCTTCATTCTCTTAATGTACCCTTGCAAATCCAAGAAAGCAATCCAAGGGATTGAGTCCCCGATATCCAACACCCCATTAAGCAAGAACAACTCATCAAGCATTTCCTTGAACTCCTCTGGTGTCACTATCTCCTTCTCATTTTCAGAACTCTTAACAGTGTATTTTTTTCCCAACACCATGCGGCTGATTACATTAAGACTCACATCTGTAAGGTGATCTTTTAGATTAATGGGCCTGCCACTTGATTTGTGAAGAGTTTTAAGGAGTGCTTTCAACTCCTCTACACGAATGTACTCGTATGACTCAAGGCGCTTAGCACTAAAAAGTTCCATTAAGCACATTTTACGCGCTTGACGCCAATAAGGTCCATACGGAGACCATGTAATATCTGAGTAATTATAGGTGGTGTATTTGCCTGCTGCTGTTTTGGGGCGGCCAGAGAAGATAACATCGTGGGTTTTGAGGATGGTTTTTGCCATTTCAACGGAGGAGCCAACAACAACTGGGAATGATCCAAACTGGACTTGCATAAGGGGGCCATATTTTTGGGAGAGGGCATGGAGGGAACGGTGTGGGAGTTCGCCTATGAGGTTGAGGTTTCCAATTATGGGCCAGGGTTTTGGGCCAGGTGGTGGGTTGAGTTTGCGGCGGCGGAGACGGCTGGCTAGCAGGATAAGGGATACAGTGGCGAGCCATGCAAAGGCATAGGACACCCAAGTCTCCATTTTGCTTGTTGGGGGCTTGCTTGTGTTGGATGTAAAGAAAGACTTGGCGGTGATACAAGTAGCAGGGGGTTACAGGTATTTATAGCAGAGAAAAGCAAGGCATGTGTCTTTGAGATTCTGAGTGTTTTTCTTGTTGACTGGTTAGTTGGCACTGCTGCTGTCCCTATTTCCCAGTACGACAAGCTTAGAGTTGGTAAGCGAATGGTAGAAAATCATGTGGGCCCATTTTCAAGCAACTCTTGACCCCACAAGCTTCGTTATGGACTGTTAATTTTTGTGGTTTTTCACTGTCAGCCAAGAGGTGAGTCAGCTTCTTCTTGCTCCGGATGCTCCTTGAATCAAATTTCTCGAATCAAATTTTTCACTGTAGGTATTTACTACTGATTTTTTTTTTCTAATTTTCTGTCATTTTGTTTGGAACAAACCATATGTTTCTTCATTATCATTAACTGAAAATTAAAATCCTTTTTAAAAAATATGTTATCTATTTCTCGAAACTCTATATTAAAAAAACTAAAAAAGGGAACTTTTGAAATTCTTCTTTATAAAAGAAATGAGGATTTTAATTGGATCAATATCCATTTTCTTTTTATTATTCTCAATGTAAACCAGCATAATCCTTTTTTAATTAAAAATTATATTTAATAAAAAAAATCTCTTTATTTTCCATCAAGAAATCCTTTTAGAATAAATAAAAAATAAAAACTGTTTCTATTTTTTAAAATAAACACGGCTTAAAGTTTCCTTTGAAACTTCTTACATGCATGGCTACCCAGCTTTGCTTTGCTTTGTAATTGTAGCGATATTTTATTTTTAAAATATTTTTTTGTTTAAAAATATATTTATATAATATATATTTTTTATTTTTTAAAATTTATTTTTCACGTAAATATATCAAAACTATTCAAAATCATAAAAAAATTGTCCTTAATTTAACTGAAAGTCAGTCGTACTAGTTTGACAAGTAGATGCTTTTGGGAACTTTGCCGTCTTTTTCTTTCCATTTTATTGTTTGGCCTAGCCGATGGACCTTGATATCGAAATCCGGCACCTTCCTTCACCGATCAACAATAATTAACAGCCCCCCCTCCAAAAACATAAAATAAATAAATAATAAGAATTAGTGGAATTTGGAGTGGGATTGATGGTGGTTTAAAATCTAAATATTGATTTTTTTAAAAGTAAACAAAAGCGTTGAAAATGAAGCTTCCCTCAAAAAGGGAAGAAGACTCGAGCATTTACTATCAACTTTAGAATTTGAAATCGACGTGATTCAACGCAGGCAGCCGATGGCTGAATAATCTCCGATCGAGAGGATCTTTCGCGGAAGGGAGGAAAGCACTGTGAGGCGTGACATGAGAGTGAGTATTTCAACAATATTATATGGTTGTTGGGGAAAGTTCAAGTCATTTTCTTCCCGAACATCAGCCATTTCCAACCGCTCCTCCAAGTTTATGTTCACACTTGCTCTGTAAAATGGACAAAAGGGTTAGAGATTCCAACTCCGTCCTTTGTTACATTTGGAACTAATTATAAAACTGGATTGAATAATTGATTTAGTAAGATAATCTGGTTATGAATTTAATAAATTAATCCAGATACATTCAAATAAAAAACCAAGTCACATGTTAATATAATTGTTTTAATATAAAATATCACATATATATTACTATAATTAACAAGAAAATATCGTATTAATATATATGATTGAGATACAATATAAAAGTAGATTTATCTTTTAACCCAAAAAAAGATTTTCTTTGAAAGAATTTAGCATTGGATTAGCGTTTGTGTTTTAAAGTATTTTTTATTTAAAAATTTATTAAAATAATATTTAAAATTTAATTTTTTTATTAGCTTATTAAAACAGTTAAAAACATAAAAATTAATATTTTAAAAATAAACACAAAAATTAACGGAATATTTAACAAATATAAATAATTCACGTTGCTCTGGGTCCAGTGGTTGCGAGGCCTGCCCAACTTTTTCTTGAAGAGTTCACGAAGCGTGGAAAGCTGATTCGGAGACCAAAACCAAACCGAAAACACGAGGCTGCAGATATGAGAACAGGATACAAATATTTACTTCTGTCAATTCTTGAAAATTATTTTTAAAATGACGTGAATAATAATACCAGATTACTTATTTAAACAATAAGTCAAACTATCTAAAATATAACCACACTACAAAATATGAATAATGCCCATTAACAAGACAAAGTCAGGAAAATGAAAATTACGAGGGGCATTCAATGCGTTTTTTTGGGATAATTATCAAAACTTTCTCATATTTTTTTAAAAAGCCCTATCAAAATATATATATATATATATATATATATATATATATATATAATTGAAAAACAAGATACTATACATGCATATGAGTGTTTTGGTATAGAAAAGTTTTGATTTGGAGTTTTATAGATTACAAAAAATATACTGATATACCTAAACATATTTTTGAGGCTTTATAACTTTTATTATATTTGAGAAAATACTTTCAATTATTTACATTATTTATATAATTATATATGTGTGTGAGTGAGTGAGAGATGTGATATGATGATTTTTCCTTCAAAATAAACTCGTTTTTTTCCTTCTAATTATAGTTGTAGTTTGGAATATGATCGGTTTAAAATATAATATTATGGTATCACAGTTATGTATTTTATATTATAAAACATAATATAAATATTGTAAATATATATATATATATATATATATATATATGATATTGTAACATATTTTTGTGTATAAAAGTCTAATAAATATTATCTCATGGGTAATACGTACCATGATCTTAAAAATAGGCCTATATAAAACCCTTGATCGACAAATTCACCACAATCATCGGAACTTGGAACTTTCACCTCGGAAAAATAAAGATCTTTTCGACATAGATGAATGCGTTGGTAATTAGATTCAGAAAAAAAATTAATATATTGAATTAATTATGTATGTGCTTCGGCATGTCCATATATTATATATCAAGATTCTGGACAAAAGACGTCCTGTAGCTTTTCTTTATTGAGGATAATGCCAAATCCGCGGTGGTTCAATTTGTACAGTATTCGATGTGATTAAAACCAGGTTGAATATAATTATTTGCATGGTTTTTCTTTGAATTTGCGTGGGAGTGTTTTTATAATTACTTTTTAAAATATTTTTTATTTAAAAATATATTAAAATAATTTTTTTATTTTTAAAAAATTATTTTTGATATTAATACATGGAAATAATATAAAAATATTAAAAAAATATTAATTTAAAAAAAAATAAAAAATCATTGTTTGATTTAATTATTTGAACAATTTTCAATTTAGTGGTCCACAACCCTTTCTGATATCCCATCCACCCATTGTCCTGAGGATGTTGTCGACAGAGTTGCTGCGTTTTTTTTATTTATTAATTTAATATGTTTTATAATTTTAATGTATTGGTTTTTTTAAAATAAAAGTTATTTTAATATATATTTTTAAACAAGAAAACTTAATCTTTATTTTTTATATATTAACATGAGAGAGAGAGAGAGAGAGAGAGAGAGGAAAACATGTGGCAATTGAACACTTATCGCTTCACCTGACATGACCTCACAGCAGTCACACATGGTCCTGGTAATAACAAATCCCATATCATGTGACACAAACATCGGTTGACGGAATTAAAAAAAAAACAAAAAAAAAAAGAGAGAGAGAAAATAACTCTACTTATCCTGATATCTTATGAATTATGCATCTAAATTAATTAAAATTATGCAAAGATGACAATGTTCATCTACAGAATAACTCTCTCTCTCTCTCTTTCATCGTTTTTTACCTTGATCATAAAAACAAAAATCAAATTTAACAAATTGAAAATTTTAAGAATAAAATTGAAAAAAAATAATTTTATAAATTATTTCAAATGAACAAATAATAATAAAAAAAGTGATCAAATCTAAAAAGAAAACAAATTAAAATGTTACTTTCAAAATTTAGAGGATCAGATGTGGAAATTAGAAATGAGAGAGAAAGATATATCAGTGGCGCCAAACCGGAGAATTGTTGGCCACACATGCCACCCACGAAAAAAAAGCTACTAAGATGATTCAAACACCTTCATAAAAGCCAGTGTTTGGACACCGGACGATGTCACACGCGTCATCTAAAAAGTGCAAATCAACTCA
Organism: Populus tomentosa; assembly: GCA_018804465.1. Taxonomy (NCBI): domain Eukaryota; kingdom Viridiplantae; phylum Streptophyta; class Magnoliopsida; order Malpighiales; family Salicaceae; genus Populus; species Populus tomentosa. The sequence goes on along the minus strand of CM031969.1, from coordinate 14,257,943 downwards.
GCACACACCAACTAATTTTTTTAATTAATATTTTGTATTTATTAAAAGATTAAATTGCTTATAAGTCAACTTGATAATAACTAAAAATACCATCATGAAAATGCAAAAAGCTTCTAAAAGCAAGTTAAAGAAATTTTTTATTAAAAGTAATTTAATCATTTTACAACGTTTAAAAATAACCTCAAGTTAAATTCATTTTTCTTTTAAGAGTAAGTTAGTCATTTTATTATACCTTTAAAAGTTAAAAAGACCAGAATGTCTCTAATTAGTTTGGTAATGACTAATTGATCTTGAAGAAAAGACCGTATTACCCCTATAACTAGCTCCTTAATTGGTTTTTGGAAGGGAAAAATAATAATTACATTATTGTGGTGAATAGTGATGTGTGTTTAGGTGAAAAATAAATTCACCTTAACTTTTATTTTTTACTACATTAATGACTTGTATTATGCTACAGGTTGGTTTAAATTTTTTTTGAATGTTAAAAATGAATGCTTAGGCAATGATAATGTTCTTAAAGAAGTAAGAAAAACCTAATATTCAATTCATTAACTTAATTGTATCTAATAAGATCAAGTAATTTAATAATCTTATCTAAATCACAAACTATATATATATATATATATATATATATATATATATATATAATCTTGCAACAATTAGCTATAAAAAAAGAGAGTCAACTATAACTTACATGTAAGGAAAAGAAAGAAAATACCAAAAGAGTTTGTTGAGATGTTTTGAATCCCACTACATAAGGTTGCTCAATGACGTTGAAAGATTTCGCATGGGTCGCTAGAGCAATGCACTGGAAAAACAATTTGAACGAAACACAATGAAATGATAATATGTCTATGACCAATCAATAAATTCTATTTAACTCAAGAATAAAATTCATTTTGAATAAATCAACTTAACAAAGAACAACAAATAAAAAGACTCGAGATAAATCAATTAAATATAAAAAAAATCAAAGGACAAAACAAAGGATGTAGAAAGTAAAAAACAAAGAAGCCAATGTCCAGTTAAACAAATATCAAAGGATAAAATTGAAATAAAAATAGCTTAAAATGATTTAAAAAAACAAAGTTACCTTAGACGAACCTCCTAAAGCTGGGTTGAGTTTCCAAACCCATAACTCATGAAATCTTAAACACAGACTTAATCAAGAAGTTCAATTTCAAACCAATTTAATATTGAAAGATAAAATTGAAAAAAAAAATATCAACCTAAAAAATTTGGCGAAGCAAAAACAAACAATAATAAAAAGAATTACGATAAAATCTGATAGAAAAAAAAATGATGGAGGGTGAAATCACAAGAAAAAAAATCAATTCTATAAATGATCTCATATTACATAAATAGCAATTAAAAAATAAGGACAAAATTTAAAAAATAAAAAATAAATCGAATGAGAATGAAATTAAAATAAAATTTTAATTTCATAAGTTATTTAGAATTAGACAAATATTAATCGAAAGATCAGGGATTGAATATAAAAGACTTAGATTGCATAAATAGCAAAAAAAAGAGTGAGGACAAAATTTGACGGACAAATAAGAATAAGAATGAAATTAAAACAAAAATCTAATTTCATTAATTATTTCAAATAAAATAAACATTGATCAAAAGACTAGGGAATAAATCAAAAGCCAAGAGATGGAGATTATTTAAAAAATTACAGGGTAGCACAAACATCAAGGTAAAGAAAAAAAAAGAAAACAAAAAAGGGAAATGCTTGTCGGAGTCAAACCAGAGAAAATTGCATTGCACATGTCATCTTAACAAGAAGAAAAAGTCGAGATGAATCGACCGCTACCCTGGAAAGGCATTGTTGGCATCTTAAATCAGCCTTACGTGCCGCCTAAAAATGACAAAGCAGCCGATGCGCTCCTAGCATGCTCAACATTTTTATTTTATTTTTATATACTTTTGATTTTTAAAAAAAGATCAAACCACCCCTAACTTTACCCAATAATAACAAAAGAACCAAAGGTACAATTACAAAAATACCCTTATACCCAAGATATAAAAAATTAAACTCCAACGGTAAGTGTATTTTTATTGTGCTAATCAAACAGAAAAGACCAACAATCCCCTCATTCCAAGTTAAATTATTTTTGTTTACAAGAACAAATTATTATTTTATTGCACACCTTTCATATGAAAATACAAATATAACCCTACATGGCATACAACAACTTCTTACCATCAATGGTATTAATGTTTTTTCACCTCTCAATTTGAAGATGCCTTGATTGTCCTATGGCAAAGACAATATTTACCTTTAACCATTAGCAATTTTTTATTTAGAAGATAAGATGATAAAAACAATGTTCTTGTCCACATTGCACATTACAATGCGTTTAGAGAACAATATTTTCACCATCTCCTTCAGTTCTTTTTTTATTTTATTTTAATTTTAATGGTGCTAGTAAAGATGCCTAGGAAATGCTATAAAATTTGGTTTCTTGTTACTTCTTTGTATGTTGTTATCTGTCTCTCAAATACCCACATGGTAAATACAATTCTCTCCTCTTACTATTTCTCTCTCTAATGAGTTCTATATTAAGCTAGATCGTAACGGCATTTTCATTCAAGTATAATCAATCAAAAAAGCATAATTGGGTTACAACTAAACTCTATTTATTTTTGTATTTTAAAAATATTTAAAAAAATTAAATTTTTTAATAATTTTTTTCTTTACTTTAAATTAAGTTTTTTAGTGTTTTAATATCATTTTAATATGTTGATGTTAAAAATAATTTTTTTAAAATAAAATAAAAATATTATTTTAATATATTTTCAAAAAAAAAATACTTTAAAAAATAATTCTCACTACACTCCACGCAAACCTCGAAACACTCTCAAAACCATAGTTTTGAAACCCGGCCCGACCCGGCAAATCAACCTGATGATGGAACCGAGCTAGATTTAAGAAAAAATAGAAAAAGACAAAATCCAGGGTGACCCGGTTGATTCGATGACCAGGTAAAATCTGGTCAAAAACTTAATTACAACTCGTTGACTTATATTTTTTTTTTAACTAAGATAATATCATTATAATTTTTTAAAAAATGAGTCAAACAACCCAAAAATCTAATTAAAACTTAAAATTGAATCTTGAACCTGATCCACCATCAGACTAGTTTAAAAACTATGCTCAGTGGTGCCCTTTTATTAATTTGGGCTGGGGTCCAATAAAAAAGTCCTAGTTTTGACGGTGTTATTTACTCAGGGCATGATGCCCTTTTATCAATTTGGGCTGGGGTCCAATAAAAAAGTCCTAGTTTTAACGGTGTTATTTACTCAGGGCATGATGCCCTTTTATTAATTTGGGCTGGGGTCCAATAACTTAACCCGTCAGAGGCACCAAGTAGAGTACCCACTGTAATCTCTCCCTGTAATGGAGATGCACAGGTGAAGTCACAAGCAAGCTATGGAGGAGAGCAACACAAGACAATACTAGTATTATTTCGAGAGAAAAAGGCTGAAACAAGCTAATAATTCCATTTAAACGGAGTAGAGATGCGGCGGAAGTCGAGGCTCAGCAACAGCGACAAGCGGGTTCTTCTTGGGAGTAGACAGTGCGAAGATTTCTTCCATATCCAAGTCCTCTTTCTTCATGCCTTTAGGCAATTTCCAATTAAATCCATGCAAGAGATTTGCCACACTCGATTGAATTATCTTTAACCCGAGAGGGTACCCAACGCAAATCCTCTTGCCAGCTCCGAAGGGCATTAGCTTGAAATTCTGACCTTCAACTTCAATATCCTCCCCGAGGAATCTCTCCGGACAAAATTCATTAGGGTTGTCCCATATCTTAGGATCCCTCCCAATGGTCCATACATTCACCATCACAACAGTGCCTTTTGGAATATCATAGCCAGAAATTTGAACGTCTTCACGGGCAACTCTTGGGACCAGTAATGGCGACACATTGTGTAGACGCATGGTCTCCTTCATGATTGCAGTAACATAAGGTAAGTCGACGATGTCTTTTTCTTCTACCCATCTCTCCCTTCCGATTACTCTATCTAGCTCCTCTGTTGCCTTCTCAAAAATCTCTGGCTTCTTCAAAAGCTCAGCCAGCGCCCATTCTGCTGTCACTGCAGTGCTCTCAGTTCCGCCCGCAATCAAGTCCTGATTCAAAAATAGAATTTACTATGAGAACTAACCCGATTGATTTCGTTGGAATGGAATGAATATTCACGTGTATTGAATATGCTCTAATGGCACAAATTGAAAACGTGAAGAGCTATACAATAGTTAAGAAAAATAAAATTTACTGTACAAAAAATAATTTAAAAAACATTTTTTAACCACAAGAGAAAACATACTCTACAGGCACAGGAAATAAGTCAAGAGATGGACATGGTGCCCTACAGGCAAGGCACGCGTTTTCTTTTTCTTTTTTGTCCACAAAAAAACAAGCTTGTGGTTGTTAAGGGGGGGAAAAGGATGAGAAATATTTAAGATGCTTCAAATAATAAAAGAAGAGTTTTCCATAAAACATACCAGCGTGAGGGCCTTTACGCCGGTTCTTCCGAATTCGACATCAAGACTAGGATCATCGGAAAGTTGTAAGAGGATATCCATCATATCCTTAGCCACGTAGTTCTCAACCCCATTTCTCCTAGCATCGTGTTCCTCCAGCTCATGCTCTATAAACCTGTCAACCTTTTTGGCCACAGCCTTCATTTTCTTGATGTTCCCTTGCAAATCGAAGTAAGAGAGCCAAGGGATCCAATCCCCTATTTCTAACACCCCATTGAGGACGAACAACTCATCTAAGATTTTCTTAAACTCGTGTGGTGTATACACTCCCTTCCCTTTTTCCGATTCAAGTGTGTAGTTTCTCCCTAACACCAACCGACTAATCACGCTAAGACTCAAGTCTGAAAACTTCTCTCTCGTTTTGAAAGGAGTTCCGCTCGTCTTGTAAAGACTTTTTAGCAGGGAATGCAGCTCCTCTACACGCACATGCTGGTAAAAATCAAGGCGTTTTGGACTAAAAATTTCCATGTTGCAAAACTTGCGCAGGTGGCTCCAATAAGGCCCATATTGTGACCATGTAATGTCTGAGTAATTATAGGTGGTGTATTTACCGGCAGCGATTTTGGGCCGATCAGCAAGGCTAATGTCGTGGGTTTTGAGGATGGCTTCAGCCACTTCAGCGGAAGAGCCTACAACCACGGGGATTGACCCGAATTTGATTTGCATAATGGGTCCATATTTCTTGGCAAGTTCGTGAAGGGAGCGGTGGGGAAGGGGACCTATAAGGTTGAAGTTTCCGATTATAGGCCATGGTTTTGGGCCCGGTGGAAGTTTTAGTTTACGGCTGAAAAGGCGGCGAGAGAGGAGGATTAGCACTACCGTGGCAAGACCAGCGGCGGTATAAGTAATCGCTGGCGGAGTAGGATTGTCCATTTGTTGGTGCTTGTGGTGGTAATGTGGATCTTCAGTGACAAGAGTGTTAGGGTGATGTGTTACTTATAGTAGAAAGAAATGTACCTGTGTAGTGTCACTTTGCATAACAAAGTTACATGTCATCATGCTGTAATTTAAATTAATTTTTTTTATTCTTTTTTAAACATAAATCGAATCTGACAAACGATGGTTGTTGAGCAATTGTTTATATTATTATTATTATTATTTCTTTTCTCATTGACGCGATGTTGCTAGACTTGTGTGCGATATTGATACTATGGCTGTCGGGAAATTAGTGTTTTGTTCTAACTTTTCTTCTCTCTGATCCGTACTATGGTTGTTCTCTGTTTTTTAGAGAAGAACCAGTACATGGAATAATTATTTTTTAAAAATATAAAAAATTTTAACATCTTATAATTCTTTTTAACTATATTATTAAACTCGTTAATTAATTTTAAAATTTCTTAACTCAACTCTTTATATAATTTAAGTTTTCAATTAAATTATATAAAAGCTTTATAAATTCAAATGTAATCTTTATGATCAATAAAACATAACTTAATTTAAAAAGAATTAAAATAATATTTTTTTTAAAATATTAAGATAATAACATATTAGATCGATTTCAGTTTCTTTGTAACCCTAATTATGGACTCTATTAAGGTTAATAATTTTTTTATAAATGTTTTTTATTTGATTATATAATAAAAATAAATACTTATAAAATAAAATAAAAGTCTAAATATAAAAATTTATTTTAGATAGTTATCTTGATTGAAGAACCATTATTGTTATTAGCAATTGTTTAATACCATTGTTATTTTTATTAGCAATTTATTAATAAAACTGCCCTTTAACGGTTGGGTAAAGTGTATTATTTTTCTAATATTTTTTTTATCATGTGCTATATTTTGAAATGTTTTATCAAATTATGTGTCTATTTGGAAGTGTGGTTGTGATTACTTTTCAAAATTTTTTCTATTTAGAAATTCATTAAAATAATATTTTTTTATTTTAAAAAATTATTTTAAGATCATCGCATCAAAACGATCCAAAACATAAAAAAATTAATTTTTAATAAAAAAATTATTTTTTTTGAAACACATGTTGACCCGCGTTTGCAAATACTTTCTGTGTTAATTTGATAAAAGAAATAGGGAGTGGGAGATACTATGCTTGTGTTTTTTTTAAATATCTCTATCAATTTAAAAATAATAATCATTTTATATTTTATCAATATAAATTAAAATATTTATCAATTGAGAATTTTATTAAAATAGATAGTCTTTAAGTGAATTAGAAAAATGAAAATAATATATAGGAATATTAATATGAACTTTAATATTAATAATATTATTTCGTTTCAATAGAAAAGAATGTAGACCATATATCATCCATTATTCAATGGAAAGCACCTCGCGGGGTTCGAAATATTTGGAGCATCTTAAACAGTCCTCGCATCACAAAACTATGGGAAAAAGATCGCTTGACTTGACTACATGATGTGACAATTAATAATTTGATTTGATTGATATTGAAATTTACTTTTACCTTTTATTTGTTTTCACTATTATCAAGTATTCTTAACACTTTATCTTTAAAATTGACTCTCTTTTTTTCACATTTTTTTTTTAAAATATGAATTGCCTGTTTAGCATTGAGTTTGAAATTGTTTTTAAAAAAAATTTAATTTTTTTTTGTTAAAATTAAGTGCGGTTTGTACTTTTTAGATCGTTTTGATGTGCTGATATCAAAAATAATTTTTAAAAAATAAAAAAACATTATTGACATGCTTTTCGGCACGAAAAGCACTTTAAAAATCAACAACAACCACACTCCCAAACACCCTCGAAGTCCATACCAAACATAATTTTTGTAAGTATATGATGAAAAGATGACCAATGATCTTTCAAGGAATAAAATAAACCAATATATATATATATATATATATGTCAAATAATTGGTTAAATGTCGCTTTACTCCTTTTTTAAAAGCTACCTACTTTTTTAAGAAGTAGATAAGAGAATTAAAAATAAACTTTGAACTACAAATACGAAGATACGAAAACCCAATAAATAATACAGAAAAAAGTAAGTCCCACCAATCTTATCTTTTCTTGATTTAAAATTACATTTTTTTAGTTTAAAAATTATATAAAAATGAAAACAAGTGAAATACAAATAATAATAAAAAATGCTAATTAAAAAAATCTCTATTATTATTTTGATGCTAAAAATGTTCATTGGGATTTATTAAAATTTAATTTGAAGTATTTTTGGATGGAATCAATGATCACATGTTCAAATTAAATGATCTTAATATGCTTGTTTTTTATAAAACCTTTACTCATGAATATTTAATGTGAATAAAATATTTATTTTATTAGTTTTTTATACAATTTTTTTCAAATTTAATATTTTATGATAATTTTTACTTAAAAATCAAAATGTTATTATTTTGACCAAAAATACTTTATTTTAAAATAAAATCAACAAATTAAAAGTTATATTTTAATAAGATCAAGTCAATGTCAACCAGGTCATCGATTCAACTCAAGTTTTTAACTAAATTAACTAATTTATTTTAAAAATTTTCTTCAACCCAAATTGATTCAAACCTCGAATCGGTCAGATTTTAAGTTGATTTATTGGGTAAATCTAAATTTTATAACTATAATTGAAACCTTTTTTCCTTTTGCAAGACTTAATATCCAATATAACAAACATAAACTCATGATTAATGAATAAACAAAAAATGATTTTTAATAAAATGTAAATTAACTTGTTTTCTGTACAATCAAACAATGACTTTCCTGTCCTGGCCGATAAGAAAGTTTTCACACCCAAGACAATTTGGATACATGAAAGGTAATGGTTATACACTAATCAAATTTCTACTATATTCATACTTCATATATACACTAATCAAATTACTCAATAAATAAAAAAAGTAAATATTTATACATAATTCATCGATCCAAATAAATATTTATTATTTAAATACTATTTATTATTCAATATAATATATACACTCTAAATTTATATATTTTGAATTAGATTTTAATCAAGTTCGATAATATTTATATTTTATTTATTATTAATCAAATCAAGTTACTATTACAAGCAATTTCATTGCACAATAACTTATCTCATCAAGTTTATTTGCATCATTACATTTGATAATATATATATATATATATTCCAGGTCTTTTGAAATCTTTGTTTTTAAGAAATAATCATCCCACTTGTTGACATTTTCTTAATTTATGGTTTACAGAGTCAACATTAAAAATAAAACTCACAATTACTTCTTGATTTCTTGATCTATATGTGAAATAAATGAAGTTTCTTTAATATTCTCCTCACTCTAGCAAGATCATATATATATTTCTTATACTTTGATAAATTCACTCAAATCCTCCCTTATATCAAGCACGTTAATTTGAGAATTAATATGAAAGAAATCTCTATTAGTTATTTTTTATTTGGGACTCGAAAAATGGCATGCAAATGAAAGTGAAAGGTCTCCTTTATACGTGAAATGCAGACAGTCATGATAAATTTCTTATATGAGAATTATTTTAAATTAAGTTGTAATAATGTTACAGTCATGATAAATGTTTTTCTATTTCTTTGGAAAAATCGATGGGGTCAATCTCTTACATACAACAAGCTAGGTATCATTTAGATTTTAAGTTTTATTTTTACGCTCTTGAGATATGAACAAAAGAAATTTATTACAACTTTTAAATATCACTTTATTTGATTTAAAAAATAATAATAATTGCAGCAGCTCATTTTTGGTTTTTACACTCCCGGAAACAAGAGCAAAAATAGAAAATGAAAACACAAAAAAATAGCAAAACACAATATCTTAGAAGAACTCGTTAGGTTGTTATAGTTTTTTAATATGATATTAAAATCTTAATTATTAAATGGTTACGAGTTTAAATATTATTATTTTTTTATTTAATAAAAATTAAGCATTTGATAATATTGACCTGTACACATTTCAAGTTTAAATAATTTTTATTTGAAGAGTGTCTTAAAAAATAATATAAATTATATTTTGAAATTATATTTAATAATTTAAATTATTAAATTAACATAATTCTTTGATAAATTTATTTAGCATAGCTTGAATCTTCTCAACACACAACTTTTACTAAATTCAATAGGAAACGTGAGGGAGGCAGCAGGGTTTTGTAGCCCCCAAAAAACCAGTTCTGTCTTCCTAAAAATTGAAACTGTCAATTCTTTGTTTTTGTTTTTTTTTTTTTTAAAAAAAAGACTACTTAAATTGGCAATTTCTGGAGATTTAGGTAAAGGATGGTGTTTCATGCTCCACGTTATCAACCTGTCAGCACGTTACTCACTTTCATCCAGAAAGTTTCTTTAGGCTTTTGCTGAATAATGGCAATTACCTTTTGAACCTTTTGAGTTTTGAGCATAACGCCAAAAACTTGGTTGTTGAACCAAAATTATTACTCTGCCACATGGGCCCATACGTCCAACGAAAGACCATGATTCTTCACAAGATTATAGATTTTATTTTAATTTTATTAGAATATACACATTATTCATTCTTCATAGATTTTATTCATGTTATTTCTCATTTGTTTGATTTTAGTTTTCATACTAGATTCTTGTTTTGCGAGCTAGATTATTTTTTTTAACATGCAAAAAAACACTATGACATTGCTAGTGTTTTTTTTTCATTTTAGAAGTTGAGCTGATTTAACAGTTTCAAAAATAACTCGAATTATTAGTAAAAATAGAATTTAACTTGCAAAGATTTTAAATGAAATTTTAAAAAATATTAAGACGATAATATATTAGATCGACCCGTGTCAATCTAGGTTAACCTATCAAATCCACATTCTAAATCATGAGATCATGATAACTTTATATAAAACAAATCAAAATAAATTATTAAACTCATTTCCTAATTAATCTAGTATTAAATGATGAATTTTTTTATACAAAAAATCAATTCAAAAAAAGACTCAAAGCAAATAACTCAAGTCAATCCAAGTCAACCTACTAAACCCACAACCCAAGTCATGAGACTAGTATAATCTCATTAAAAAAAATCAAAACAAATTAAGAATCCCATTTCCCAATCAACCAAATATTGAATGATAAAATTAAAAAAAAAACACAAATAAATGACTCGAGTCAACTTGGGTTATCTTATCAACTCATGACCCGAGTTATGAGACTGAGATAACCTCATAAAAAAACAAAAAATAATTCAAGTCAACTCGAGTTAACTTGTCAAACTCACAATCCAGGTCATAAGACTAGCTAATGCTAAGAAAAAAAATTAAAACAAATTATAAAGTTTATTCTCAATAAAGTTATTGTTAAATGATGAAATTAAAAAAAAAATCATTTTAATAAAAAATACAATAAAATGACTTGAGTCTATTCGAATTAACTCGCAAAACCTGTGTGATTTAGATCATAAAACTGAAATAATCTCATAAAAAGTTAACCAAAAAAATTTTAAAAACTAATTCTCAAACATCTTTTGAGTTCATGAATTTTCATTTCTTTCATAGCTCTAAGTCCAGCTTGCATGTGCTTTTAAAAGTCATTTTTAATTAAACAAGTGACTGAAACCAATAAATAATGCTCTCTAAACGTGAAGGGTTTTTTTATGAAGATCATGCCTTCACAAACTAAGTTATTAATTATTATGCATAATGATAAAATAGTTGTTTTAAAAAATAATTTTTATTAATAGAACCTGGAGTCTTGAGTCAAACTTCTTGATGTTGAATTCCATATAAGCATAGAACAACACCTTATTATTTACCATCAAATAATATGTCTCAAATGAGATATGAAAATTTTCACAAATAACAATAAAAGAGCCAAACAGTGTTTCATTGGTAAGTCTCGCACAATCCTTTATGAAAATAGTGCAAGGAAGCAAATTTATAATGCTCAGATAAGATAAGAAAAGAAGAGTAATTCTTAGATGTATGGTCTGAAAAACCAAGAGAAATCATATGATTGCTTGGAGCGCTACCTAGATTAACCGAGACAATTTAAGAAATTGAAGAACATCTTGAGACCCAAATTTAATTTCAACCCATTTCTCATGAACTTTATTCTATATCGCAATCCTTGTTCTAAAGTCTATATGTCATATACAATACTATGTTACAAATGCAGCCAGAACAATACTGCATTATATGGACACAAAAATGTAGGAATGGTCTACTCTCAGTACCGACTCTAACTTTGAGCGGCCTAAAAATACCTAATTAATAAACTACAGGGGCAAGTTCCATGCAGCTACTCGAGTCCAGGTTTATTTTGGCTTATATTGACACGCTATTTGGGACACCTCTACATGTAACTCCAGGTCCTGAGCTAGGGGCCAGTAACTCATATGGCAGCACCCCTGCACCACACCGGTGCTTAAGGCGAGGATCAGCATTCCTTCTCTCTATCTCCTTCTCGATCTGCTGAATCTCTGCCGAGAACTCATAAAATGCCTCGATTATTTCAGCGTCGCCTGACCATATTGACGGCTGCTGTCGTTCCCCTATGTACTCCTCGTCCGGTGAGTGTGTTGATAATATGTCCACCACAGCCATGAATTTTGTTGCCTGCAATAGACTTGGCAGTGCCAACAGGTAGTATTTTTGTGGATCAGCCTGGAAATTTGCATACTCAGGGTCATTTTCTTCGGGAATTAATCTTCTCATTAGGGGCGGTCTATTAGGCACATAACCACCATAGGGGTACTGCCCAAAATTGAGCGCGGCATGTTGCGCGGATGCAAGCCAGATGATGGTGGTGAGGACCGAGACAAGATCATCAGTGGTTTCCAGCTCGGGCCACCAGTCAGCATCACGAAGATCAGAATGACCTACATTGATGGACTCAGAATACCATGCTTGGAGCTCCTTGTCGTTACAAACCAAGCTTGAATCCGGGTAGTAACGCTCAACATAGGTGCGAACCCAGTTCTCGATTGCAGACCAGATTAGTAGCCCATCTTGGGCATATGGGTAGTCCTCAATTAGAAGCTTTAGACCGTGTGGTTGTGTCGGGTCAGGTACTGCCATACCCCTGCAACGGTGACAAAGATAAACTCATGTTAAATGCAAAGTTTCTACAAATACATGCTTAATCTCTGATCCATGTCGACCCTATCTTTGCGTGCTTAGGGTAATAGTGTTTAGGAGCTGTTAATAGATGCTCGTAAAAAGAAGTGCTTGGTAAATGTACCTGTGAATGAGATCGGCAGGGAGGCCTTCCTTGTCAAAACGCCAAGAGCTTTTGTAGGCCGCCGCGCTGATCTCCATACAATAGCGGCCGGGAGTGAAGCAAGACTCAATAACACCATCAGCATTGATTAAGTTTTGGCGGGCTAAGGCATTGATCTCTAGTGTATATCTCATGTGTGGATCCAAAAGTTTGAAAATAGGATGCATTGCACTCATTTGCCTGTGCGCTGCTAGTATAAATGGCTCCAGGGAAGCATGTGTACGTAACCTATAATCATCACAACATTTCCATTAGTCCGCCAACATCTAGAACCATGCATCATTGTTCAAGCAACTTAATGGTCATCTTTTGATAACTTGAGTTATTCAAACTTTTGTTCTTACCAGTGATTGACAAGCTGGTGAACACCAGCATCGTTGGAGCAAACATGAGCCTTAGCGAGTTGCCAAACCCAATTGCTAGTTGCATCCATAGGAGGTGTAACCACACGCTTTGATCGGGAATTTGGCCCCGCTGGTGGGAGGCTAAGCTCTATAGCGATGGGCTTAAGTGTCCCAAGAGGCGTCAAGAAAAACAAGGTACGAGTTGCATACGCTTTTCTACCATCAAGGGCATTAATCCGGTCCAAAAATGGGAGATAAACATCATGGTAATCAATTATAAACAGTTTGTTTTCCTCCAAGGCCTGCAAAAGTCATATAATAACAATAATATTTAGAGGCATGATTAAGAACAAGTGCATTAAGCATAAGATCTAACGAGCAATATCAAAAACGAAAGAAGAAAGTAAAGAACAAAAACACACGTGATAATACAAGTCTTTTTTAATATAACAAAAGGAAAGAAGGGAAATTTATGATTATCACCTGCGAAACAGACAAGCCATTAAGATGGCCCAGAATGTGTTCTTCCTTGAAAGCAGATTCTTGCGGACCGTAAATTTCAGGATCAAGATTGCTTTTTGGTGGAAAAACCTTGAGGCTCTCAATGCTAACTGGGTTAACTCCTGAGACGGCTTGACGAGCAAATTCGTCATCTCTCAACCAGGCAAACTTGTCCCCTGCAATAGTGCGAATCACATTATTGTAGATTTTGGGTTTTGAGCAATTAATTATGTTTTGATGCTTACACGTGAATTGTGAGTTTACAGGAAATCCACTTTGGACATAAAGAACTGTGCAGTGCCATTAAGGCATTGAAAACTCACAAACACGTTTTTAATACATCCAAGATTGGTTCCCGATTAGGCATCCGACAAAGGGAAATGGACAAATCACTGATGAACTTTTCTCTCTTGTAATCAAATGCTAGACACGAATATTCTTCCTTGTGAACAGCTACGAAAACCAGAATATCCACCTTTTTTTTCTTCTAAAACTTTTTGAGCGTGCATGACTTGGATCCCACTAAATGATGGCAAATGCGTGGTGGGCTGCCAGAATATTTACATGTGATTTTTATTTGTTTAGTGGTTTTTTTTTTTCTAGGGATTTAATATTTATTTACCTATTTCTTGTGTTTTTTTTTTTGTTGGTATTTTCATGTTAGTATAATTTTAATTAAAAACAAGCCATCCACAGCTAAGGAACCTAACTCTAATGAATCATACGATCAAAATTCTGGCTATATAGAAAAATTAACAAGTGAGTTTACCAAGTGAATTATACAATCAAGATTAATTCCATGTCTATATATCTTGTTTTAATGCTAAATATATTATATGGTTTAAAAATCCCATAGTTCTTATGATCTTAAACGAAACAGGTGAATAAAAAATGAAAGACTGAAAAACGAATGATGCAAAAAAAAACATAAAAAAAGACAGGAATCAAGTGTACTCACTGGAAAGGATCTTTGGCGTGTCATATTTGAGCATTCCCTCACTAGATTCTTGTATCTTAGTAACCACTTTGGGCAATGGTAGGTTCTTCCAGATTTCATCTTGCAACCCTACTTTAAGAAGAAGCCCTTCTTTGTAGAGAATATCAATGTCTGAGAAGCCACTGAAGTCATGATTTTCAGCAGAAATGGTTGCCTTCAGGGATGGTATTATGGTATGAAGCACTGCTTTAAGCCTCCCAGCTGAGAAAGTGTTTTGCTTAGACTCCTCGAATTGTTCATCTCTCGGTACGTATAGCGGCAAAGGCTTCTCCACCCGGCTCTCTGCAGTGATATCTGGTACGCATGCAAGAAATTGTTCAGAAAAATTACACATGCAAGAGAGATCGAGATGTCTAATCGGTAACCAATATAATTAACCACATTTTCTTTTCCTGTAAGTTCGAATTATCAAATTATAGGGGGGGGGGGAATGGCAAAGACCCCACTAACCAGAGTCCATTGGGAGGCGACCAGTACGGCATCGTCTTGGGTATGGAATGGTTTTACCGCCAAGACTTGGTCTAGTCAAGTTAACGCTCTTGTCCGGATTTCCCAAATCGTTGTACACATCGAAGTCGTAAATCCTATCTGACAATTTTCTAACTCCTTTTCCATCGCCCCTAAGATCCCTCAGCTCCTTCTCTCTCAACGCCCGAAGCCCAGCTGGTGTCTCGCTTGGTAAATATGGCTGCTCAGATGAAGACCACGCACAATAATTATTAAAAATATAAATAAATAAAAAAATCTACTTCATGGGTACAGTCGAAGTGGGCCCACAACTAGCCTATCTTAATCGAAGTACATGAGAGTAAGACCTTCCTCCTAATAAAATTTAGGAAACAAGAGAAGCATGATCCATGCACAGCACAATCATGGACTTTTGAAGGTATCAGTGATCAGATGACAGTTGTCTTAAACAGTTACGATACATTAAATACAAACAAACTGAACCGACGGATTTATCATGTGCAAGCTCGTGTAAGGAAGACGGAAGTTATTACTTATCACGTCAAATAACAGATTGGTTGGATCTATATTTTAGTGGGGCGGCTTTTTGATATATATGTTTTTTAAAATGTTTTTTTAATGTATTAAAATAAATTTAAAAATATTTAAAAAATTAATTTAAAATAAAAAAAACTGGCTGGACTCCAACCCTAGCTTTAATTTCTATTTTAAAAAAAAAAACAGAGACAAGTTCTTGCCCTAGTGACCCATCCATGTTCTAGCTGCTTGAGGCTCATGGGTTCATGGTCTATTCAAGAGAGTGACCCGTCCAATTATAGGGGAATCAAAATAAAGTCAAGTTGTTGCAAATTTACTTTTTCCTTGAGGTTTGTCATCAAAGTGGGCATTCCACTAGTTATTTTTAAAGTGACGTGTGTATGGAGATTCAATTTTCCTTTTTAAAAAAAAAAAACTCAGTCAACCTAAATTAATATCCTGCTGGGAAGAACTGGTAGTAATCTCTTGCTGATCACTTCAACCTTAACCCCTCATCCTCCCCTCTTGAAAGACGAGGAAAAAACATTATGATCAGAGTCCCACGCAAGCAAAACCAAACTTTAAAAAAGCAAGAAGGAAAAAAGGAGGAGTTGAAAATTCAGATGTCAGCAGGTTCTGATTTGTTCTACTCCCTCATTTGCATATAAGTCAAAACCTAACTGCGTCGATTTAAAATCTGGTTTGACCTTTATGAATCGTATATTATTGAGCAACAACATACAAAAAAAAATTAGAAAAAAATCAAATCTAACCATATCTTGCTTTTTCCAAAAGGGCATGATTCTGAGAAGGAAAAAAAACAAAAAAGCGACACATACCTTATTAGAGAAAAGAATTCTCTTCCCAGGATGATCTTTCTTAGATTGTATCCATGAGTTGCAAGGGAAATGGACTGGACCACAAGCAAAACCTTCAATGGTGATACTCTCCATGAAAAACTCCTGTTGATGCTTGTTGATCACTGTGATTGCCCCAGGCACACCGAAATTTGAGTCCACTGTAAATTCAGCAGTGTAATGGACCCTCTCAGCTTTAAGATTTGATTTCTTTGACCAGTCTCTCAACGCAGCTGGCTTGCTCCTCCTTGGTTCCTTGCTTTCTACAAGAACCAATTAAGATCATTGTTGAGTTAAAAGTATGATCTAAACAAAGTATGCGGGTATTTAAGGCCGTAATTAATTGTGTTAAACATGTAAATCAAGCTAGGTTCTTTATATCACAAAAAAGAAAAGTGAAAAGTGAACGATCACTGATCATTACTAAGAATCCCAAGGGCGGTGCTAATGATCGATGATCACCCTTTTATTTAGTACCCAGAAAAAGAAATACCACTTGCTTGACTTACTTGGATCAACGTCAGTGCTAATAAGCTCCAAAACAACATTTCTCCCAATCTTGTCAGTTAAAGAATCCAGCTGCTTCACAATAGTCTCCTTCAAGTCCTCCTTGTGCTTGTTTCTCACAGTCACCACAGCTCTCACCTTGAAATTCACTGCCTTTTCAGGCACAGTAGTTTTGTTGTTGGTCTTAATTATATCTTCACTAATAGCTGCCACAGGAGCTCTCACGGCTCTCTTTAACTGCTCCTGTCTTCTAATTTGTTGCGAAGGCACCAAAACTGGACTCCCCAGGAACTGGTTCCTCTTAACCATTCCTACCCGTTGGTTCCTCAACATTTTTGACGTTGGTAAAAATGATGATCCATCAATCAAACGACCCCCAATGATTTCTGTAGCTAGTGCCATCCTGTTTCTCTCCCTCTTTTTCTCTCTACAAAGGCTGTATGCTTTTGCGGAGATGAGAGAATATGGGTGTCGAGGACTAAGAAAGAGGAGCTTGGTATGAGAGCAATGGATGAACTGTAGGTCTGTGAAAACTGCTTTTTTATTTTATTTTTGATGGATCTTTAAGTGCCTGTGTGACCTTATTTATACATGTGTGAACTTCTTACGAAGCCAGAACGAAAATGATGCGTCCCATAAAGCATTTCTCACCGTCCACACGTTTTTCAAATTATTTATTAATTTTGTTGTTTTGAAATCGCTTTTTCTTATTTATTTATTTATTTTATGTAGAGAGTATTAGTATTTTTGAAGGCTAGACTGGCTGCTGGGTCAAAAACGAGTTTTCTCGAGTAAAAAATAGTGACGCGGTTACGGAGGGAAGGCGAAGTGAAAGTGGGGAGGTGTTCTCCGGAGAAGGACATGCGTGTCCTTGTCTTGCACTGAAATTGACAACCATGTCCTACCGTGTTAAAAAGATGCATGATTTATTGGATCTCTACATTATAGATTATTAGAAGAATAAATGATAAAATAGAGTGTTTTGAATTTAGATTTGGATTCTCTTTATTTTTCTGAGGAAACACAACCATCCTTTCTTAAATCATCCCGATATTTTTTAATTTAATAATTCAAATTAGATATAAAAATTACAATAATTAAATCGGTATATATCATGTAATAAATGATGCTCATTTAATTTTATTTAGATTTAAGATTTAAGGAAACTTGGAACAAAAGTTGTTAAACTCCCCTTTTTTTTAACTAGAATTAGTGGATAGTTTAATAAATCCAATCATAAAATCGCAAGATTATTGATCACATATAATCAATACGTAGTTTATATTAATTAATAAATAATCTTTGGTCATATATTTCATCTAATTATTGATTACCACCTATCAAATTAATTAAGCATTAATAATACTCAAATTTAAATTCGGTGGTTATTAATATAATGATTATTAAAGGCTTACATGATCGTTAATTTTATGATCAGTGAAATTAGTCGAGGTACACGCAAGCTAACTCGAACATCCACGTTAAAAATAATAACCTTAATATATATAAAATAAAAATCAAAGTTTTTATTTTAAGCCTAAATTAAGAATGGAAGCATGATCTAGTGAATTTGTTTCTAAATTAAAAGCCATTGTATTTAACAGTATCTTTCAGTTACTATTAAAATTCCAAGTGAGAGCAAGCTAGAAATATAAAAATTGCTTATAAAATCATGATTTTAATGGTTTTATTGTTTTAAATCCTAAGTCAATTACGATCTCACTTGATTGCGATCTAAATATTTAACATGTTTAGATTGTGTTTCTTAGGAGGACAATTGAGGAGTAAATAAAGAACATGGGTTAAAAACGTTAAAATTTTGTTTTGAAAAGATATTTAAAAGGTATATTTGAGTCCAAATTAAAAATAAAATCCATTTATTTTCAGGTTTAGAATCTTATTAAAAAATATTTTAAAAAAAAATTATTTAACATGAAATATTAACAAGATTAAAATAAATCATTGATGAATAAAACATTTATTTAGTTAATACTAATTAGTTTACCGCTGTTGTTGTAAGAAACTTTTGACAATATTATTAAACATGAATAAATTTAGGGGTCAACATGATAACTCATCAATCCTAAATCTAGTCATAGCAAGATTTCAAAATAAATTACATGGAAATTATATTAATATAATTTAATTTTATTGATTGGATTAAAACATGATTTGATAAAAAAATTAAAATAAAATTATCTTAATGATTTTTTAAATATCAAAATCATGATATTTTAAAATGATTCGGGTCAATTCTTAATCAATAACCTAAACTTGGATCAACTAAGTTTAATAACTTTATTTTTTAAAATATATTTTTATTTAATTATATAATAATAAAAATAGAATTATATATAAAAAACAAATAATAAAATTATGAAAGAGACATGTATTTTTTTCATCAAAATTATTTTTTTGATTCATGTGATTTTTTAATTTTTGACAATAAAGTGGGGTTTTTAATTATTATCATCATCATAATAATTCAATTGTCCTCCTGGCGTGATTAATAAAAACCTTAAAAAGACTTGGCTACGATATATCGTATAGGGACATAAATGCCATTAAGGGAAGAGTAGAGGGCATGTTTGTTGGTGTTGGAAAGCTTAAAAAGCCGCAAATGTTGGCATGCTTGAATTCCTTTTCGCACATGTAAGCACCGCAGAGCTTCCTATGTTGACTGAATAATAGATAGTATATATCACATGCGACGAGTCTCGCAGCCCAAAATGCTTTCATTCTCTTGTAGTCTTGTGTACCGCCAAACAAGAATATATATATATATATATATATATATATATATATATATATATATATATATATATATATATCAAGTTAATTTTGCGAAGAAGTTTCACTAGTCTGACAGGCAGCTTCAGAGGGAGGAAAAGTATCCTAGTTCATCACTATCTATGAATTTGAGAGAACAAATCATTCATTATCTGGAAAGAACTACTTGCTTTTTCCCTTTAAAACAATTATTCAAACCTGAAAATAATGGCTTGTGATTTTTTTTATCTAGTATATATACCGGAGATAAGTGTTAAACTGCTAAAAAACTAATTTAAAACTTGAGTTTATATATATATATATATATATATTGTGTGTTGGTGAGAGGGAGAGGGAGAAGCTATAAAAGGAAAAAGAAATAAATGAAATGATAATGAATATATAAAGAATAAAGATGTAAATATATATATAAAATAATCATAGTTTTTTTGGAAAGCAAATTAGAATAATTAAGAGTATAAATTAGAGTGGGATGGATCAACTCCTAAATAAAACAATTAAAGAAGATAATAATATATTAATTTCCGAAAATGCAAAAATCGCTCTGTTACTTTTCGACCGAAATTCAGCCAATATAGTTTGTCTCCGAATCGTCTTGATTGGTGACTGTTGTAATTTATCTGGTCCGCATTCTTCCTTTGAAAAAAGTTTTGTTTTTAGGTGGACAGTCGTTGGTGTTCGTCCATTATTTCTCTGGTCGATCAATCACCCACTTGGCTGCTCCAAAGTGTTTATTTTAGCTGCAAAACTATATATATATATATATATATATAAAGACTTGAAAGTTCGATTTAATATCTTTGTTTTCATTTGCTTTTTAAGTAAAATATTTTTTGAGTTGTAATAGTTAATATAAAGTATTAATACAATATTATATTAATTTATGACAATTTAAGAGGCTTATTCTATATTATTTTGGATTTGTTTATTGTTTAAATAGGCTTATAACTATATATAAAAAATTCGTTTAACTTATTTTTAAAAAAATGATATTCGGGTATATATTATTTAGGAGGCAAAGTAAGATTCCATATTAGTATTTTTAGCAATTTTCTTGTATTCGCTAGCAAATTATAAATGCTAGCATTGGGTGAAGGGTATAATAGTTTATAAAAAAAAATTACACAGTTTATACTTATTGGATAGATGGTCTAAGATATCCTAATATAATTAGACAAATTTTCAACATAACTATAAATTTTTAATTGTGTCTATTATATCCATGGTATCCAACCCTGTAATATAAATTTTTATCAAAAAAAATTTTCAGATTAATATATTATATTTTTATTTTGAAAATATTGTTAAGCTATACTAAATTATAATTTCAGAATTAAAAAAAAAATAAATTCTTATTTCTTAATAATTTAATGGTTAAATATTTTAAGCAATTTTTATGTGATATTAATACGTAACTTAAGAGAACTTCTTAAATGAAAAATATAATTATACTAATTTATATACATATATAAACTTGATATATTGAAAAATTAAATACTTTACAATAGTATAATATATCCCATTAAAAATTGATGATGTTCGGATTTATCCAATAAGCTTATGGGCTAAGCTAATATCTCAGATAAATAGTTAATTTTCTAGCTGTAGTGATATAATTTGTTTTCTTTAATCAATGTGATAAATGAATAATGCTTAATATTTGCAAAAGAAATAATTTTTATAGAGTTGATGACTCTTTAATATTTAAATGAGTATCATTTAAAAAAAAACTATCTTTAAAAAAAGAATTCTTAGAATAGATATGCAATAGAAAGACAAGAAATTGAAACTATTTTTAAAAAAATTATCACTATGTCTTTTATAGTTCATGTGGTTTGTCTTTTTTCAAAAGAAAAGGGTTTAAGTTTAAGTAAAATATTTATGATTTAACAAAGTAAAATATCCTTACTTGATTAATGGTAAAATATTTTTTGACTTGTCAAGTGGTAAAATATCTTTAAATTATAATCTAATCATAGAGCTTAAGATTTCAAAAGTAAAATAGAGCATGGGCTCAACGTCAAAGGATTGTAAATCTAACAACTCATCAAATCAAGATATATATAGGTTTAGCGTTTAACTAAATTTAAAAATATTAGATTATCACTTCATTTTTAATTATTTTATAGAAAAGATGACACAAGTAAAAACAATATATGTTTACGCATCAAAAACATGAAAAGAAAATATATTGAGGATTTGCTCAATTAAATATGGAATTATTATACTCATTATTTGATATGATGGTCTCGGCAAGTAAAACATGGAGCCCTTTACAATGGACAGCCCGCACACAGTAATGAATCAATAATTTAATTTAAGCATACGAAAAAGAAGGATCACTGCACCAAATGGTGTCGAGAAAAGTCAACAAACTTCATGTGTTTAATTAAGAGACATCTTCTCCTTTGCACGCCAAAAGAATTTCGCATTCCTCCTTGAGTGTCATACTTAGCAATTGACCACTTATCCCCAATATTGACGTTCTGACCAATAAAATTAACACTTTCACTATTCTTCCATTATTTTGACCACTTCTTTAGCTTAATGGGAGCAGAAACTGTACACACACTTACCAATTCCTAACTTATTTTTATTTTATTTTACTTTCTAAACTTATCATCATTATCGTAATTATCAACATTATCAATAATATTATCATTCTTGTGTCTCCAGAGTTTCATTATAATTAATATCGTATGATTTATTATGTTGTTGTTTAGAATTGCATTCTAAATAGTATTTTATTAAAATTTAAATTAACTTTTTATATTTTTTAGATAATTTTATATTTTAAATAAAAAATATTTTCAAAAATAATAGCTACTACACTGAAAACGCTTGGAGACACAAATGAGATGTACTTCAGGAAGAGACACTCTCATTTCCTTCCTCATACATAAATGAAGAAAGAAAAACACGAAACATTGACTTGAAAATAAAATTCAGAAATTAAATAATCATACTCTATCTTCTCTCCCTTTCCTTGAGGTCGAGTCTTGTCCAGGTCTTCAAACTCTCACCAAGTCTCAATGCCTCAAGTCTTCAAACCCATCAACGATGAATTAACCAGTGATGGTTTCAGTCCTTGTTGCTTCATCGATCGGCGATTCTCGAAAATTCAGAATAATTCACAACAAATTAGCTCCATATATTTTCACACAAGCATCTCAGGAGCACAGAGCACGGGTTGGTTATCGGAAATTCGGACTTTTCAGACGCAGAATTCCTGCCTGCTGACTGCTGTAGAGATGAAGCCGTAGTTAATTGAAAAGTAAAAAGCAGTGGCATTTAAGTTGTTGAAAAATCACCAGAGATTTGTCAATTTATCAAAATTTCAAACACAGCCTGGATGTGTTCGTTCCACTTCATAACTTGCTATTTCTCTCTACTACTCCTTATGAAGACTATTATGATCGTAATATATATACAGTGGGAGCCACATAGGGGCAATTACCCCCTTAATTATTATTTTTAATTTCAATTTTTTTTATATTAAAATATTAATATAATAACTTTACAGGGGTAATTTATTTTGTTAGCTACTGCTTCATCCAAGCTCTTTTTCTTCTTTTTTTACTATTATCCTTGTCTCTTTTCTTTCTATAAAATTTTTGAAAAAACTATAAGCTATTAATTAGTTAAGCAAGTATTTTATATTTTACACTTTAAAAAAGTCTTTTTTATCTTTTTTATTTGTTTCATTATTTAATTTTAGTTTTTTTTATATATATAATTAGTTATAGAAAATGTTAGGGTTGGTGATAATTTATGAGTTTGTTGAATTAATATGTGTATGGGTAATATTATATACTAATAGATATGAATTGAAATGAGTTTTGATGAATTGATAAGTATTTTTCTATGAATTTCATATGAAAAATAATGGTGATGAATTTACCAGTAATTAAAAATAAAATACAAGACAACTAAAAAAATTAGGGATATAATAGATAAATTAAAAAAAAAATTTAATATTTATGTTTAATTCACTTGTATAAAATAACAAGTCAGCAAAAACAACATCAATTTATATCATTTTAAGCTATGATTTTTGATGTTATGTACCATATGTCAGCATGGAATTGTTGTCAAGAACTTTTCTAGTTCTTGAAGGATCTAGAAATAGATAAATGAAAATTGGTTGTATATGAAAGCTATTTTTAACGAGATTTAAAATAAAATTATTATGAAGCAATTTTAAAATATAAAATCTCGAAGAGAATAATTATAATGTAAATTTTTTTATTTTAAAAGTATTCTTAAATTAATTTTGCTTGAGTTGAGTTGGTACATATATTTCAAATTATTTTTTCTATATAACACATGTCTGTATAGCATATAATATCAAATATTTGTTAGTAATTTGCCCTCTCATTTAAAAAATTATGGTTCCGCCACTATATGTATTTCTTATAACTTTAAATACTAAAATAATTTTTCATGTTACTTTGAAAATAACAAGAAGAAGAAGAAGAAAGATGATGAAAGAGTTATATTTCAAGATCTTTATTCAATCTTCAAGTGGTTCGAGTATTTTAATTTATAATATTTTTTTAATAATATATTTTGAAGAATCTAACTTGTAAAGTAGAGATTGTTATCTATAATTACTATATTTTTTAGTTCCTGATATATATTTTTAATAAATAAGTCATTATATCTGAAAAAAATACTAAATTAATAGTAATAGTTTATTATTTACAGTATACTAAATTTTTTACCCACACCCAATTTTTTTTCTCTTTTTTTATTTTCCTTAAAAAAACACCAAGTTATTTTTAGGAAATTGCTTAATTTTGAAGAAATGGAGAAATCTTATTAAAAATTAATTCTTGAAAAATGTTTAAAAAATTGAGGGTAAAAATAAGTTATGACACTTCTGTAGAACCTGTAGGGTTATAGCCTATGCTTTAGGATTAAATTGTGCTCATCAATGTATGCAAGCGCTCTCATATAGGCCCATAAACGGGCGGTTTAATGACATTAAGGGTCCTTTAGGTATTGATTTTTGACAAAGATACCCTTATAGTCTTAATTTAGGCAATTAGGTCTTGATGGTTTAATCCATTAGCTAACAGAGGTTCCTCCGTCTACGGTGAGCCCAATTTTCCTTTAATTTTAACTTTTAAAAGGGAGAAGGGACACATGCTAGCTTCTTGAATTATTAAAATATTAAAATTATTTATTTACAGAAATTATTTATTTATTTATTTATTATTTACATAGAAAAATCTTGAATTTATTTTAAAAAGATAAAAATAATAAATGATTCTTTTTTACTTTTTTTTATTAATTTATGCTGCATTGATTTTATTTTATTTTATTTCATATTGTTTTATTTTTCTAACTATGTTTATTTTATTTTCAAAAGAAAAAACAAAATGTTAGGAAAAGATGAATTTTATGTAAAGATTATTAAATATCACACACATAAAAGAAAAACCTTCATGAAAAAGTAAATTCAAAATTCTTTCCTATGAAAAAAAAATACATCAATTGAATTAAGTATGTTTTAATCAATAAATTGATAATTTTATGCTTTATTGAAGAAGTATAAAAGTAAAGTAAAAAAAAAATTCCAAGATAAAGTAAGAAGATTAAAAATTAAAAACAATGATAAATAATTAAACATATAAATAAAAATGGCAAATAAAAAATCCTACATAAATTGATGAAAAAGTAAAAATATATATTCATTTTTTAATCTTTTATTTTAAAATAAAGTTAAAAAGAATCTCAGTGTAAATTAAAAAAAAAAGATTCTAGAAATAAACAACCAATTTCTTAAAAAAACTTTTTCTAATTTTTAATCAAAGTTTTTTTTTTATATAAAAAAATAGAGCACATAAAAAAACTGACAAAGTCCCTTAATTCACACAAGAAACCCAGATCTTTGACTAATGAACAAAATCATGATTCTTAGGACCACTAGGATCTTTACGTGTCAATATTATAATGGATACGGAGTGCTTCTACACAAGTGACAAGAAAAGTCAACATATAAACGTATCGAACTCAGCACCGTCCATGAAAATTGACGCCTGACTACCTCTTATTTCTCTTACGGGTTTGGTGTGGGAATCTCCACCATAGATTATGGTAGGCCTATCTAGTAGCCATTCAAATCTTATTTGGAAGTTCAACCGTATTTTATTAAAATTTTAAAAAATATTTAGTTTAAGTATTTTTATATTTATTGATGTACTAATGTTAAAAATAATTTTTAAAAAATAAAAAAAATATTATTTTAATATATTTTTAAATAAAAAAATATTTTAAAAACCCGTAACTGGACTTCTCAACCATTAAAAATAATCAAAAATTGAACTAGAAAATAATCCGTCGTCTATTTGTTAAAAAAAAAGTGGACAACTTGACAATCATGTATTTGAAAAAAATAAAAAAACAAGCAAAGCTATATAGAGGGGCTTTCCTTCTAAACTAATGTGGGCATATGTTTTTTTTATTATAACATCAATAATATTATGAAAAATATTTTGTAAAGACAAATACAATAATAATGAAAAGGTTATTAATAATAATTAAAATAAATAACATGAATAGTTCAAAAACAAGGAAGTCTTGTCATTTTAGTTAGCATGGATGACCACTTCATTCATAATTGATGTCTTTATTAGTGTTATTGGGTTTATTTTATTAATGTTTATTAATAAAATTAATAATGCTATCATCAAAGTTTTGATTAATCTCTATAATTTCTTTTTATCTTTTTCCATCCTGTGTGCTGCATTCCAAAAAAAAAAAATCTCTAATTTTTCAATCAGAGCTTCTCGTTTCTTGTGCAATCACTTTATGCAGTGTTCAATTGCATCATTTCTGTATGTGTTTCAATAATCAATTCACTGGCTCTAACCTGCCCTTAAAAGCTGGTTTTATAACATCTGAAATGCTCCATTTTGTTTTGGACGGTGGCTTCTGTTTTTTAAAGTAATTTTTATTTAAAAATATATTAAAATAATATTTTTTGTATACATTTTAAAAATTATTTTTTATATCTACACATTAAAAAAATTAGAAAAAATTTAATGAAAAAAAAATTCAAATATATTTTTGTAAAACAAAAACAAACATTGCGAAAAAATAATCACAAATTGTAATCTGACGAGTGATTAACTTTTCTACATGCACATTCGTAATTTTTTTCCTTTCTTTTTTTAATACTTGTTCAAGCTGAGGACTCCCACGTATTATTGTATGCTTCCATTTCAACTTTTCAACCGAATGCCTTTCTCTTGAGAGGATAAAAAACAAAAACAACGGCTATATTAATGCGAATTTGACAACAAGGCGCTGTTCTTTGTTGAAAAACTCCCCACATATTATTAAAGTTTTACTTATAAGAATATTAGATCCATACGATAAAAGTAAGAGAATATCAATCAGACAATCAAGCCGTTGAAAATATGGTTGCTCACAACACAAAGCATGTTTCATGCACAAGCAGCTTTGGGCGTTAGTGACCTTTTTCTTATATGATTGAAAGCGCTTTGATGAAGACAAGAAGCAGCTGCCACAGAGGAAAGCAACACGACACCAAAAGAAGAAGAAAAGGCAAAATATGATATAAAGAGAACTATTTCCTCGTGTAAAATGCGATTATACACACACACACACGATCTGGGATCTGTACAACAAGACAAAATCATCACATTTAGTATAGGAGTGATAAACTGAGTTTATTGTTCATTATTTTGATGATTTTGAAAGTATCAATGGAAATTCAATTTTCTCTCTTTCAAATATAATTATGTACTTATCTCCCATTTGATTCAATAATTTATGATAAATACATGATTTTGTAATAAATTTCTTTTTATAAAAATTCAAAAAAGAGGTACATGTATTTTTTTATTTAAAATTAATTTATATTGTTCATTATTATGGTAATTTTGAAAGGATCAATGGAAATTCATTTTTTTTCTCTTTCAAATATAATTATGTAATTATCTTCCATTTGATTCAATGTTTTAAAAATATTATTTTAATATATTTTTAAATAAAAAATATTTTAAATCACAACAATTATTGCTACCATATTTTCAAATATTCTCTCCACCGAGTTATTGTCTCGTACAGTTTATCAAACCAATCTTGACCCTGCAAAAATGAAATTCTTCCAATAAACCTCACAGTAACAGGAAGAATAGGATAGGCACCAACAACTTTATTGCCTCAGAAAACCTCACAGTATCTTCCTCTTTCACCGTTCACTCATTACGCCATATGATCACAACTGTGCTTCCCTTTTACAATCTTAAGCAAGAATTAACTAATTATTAGAAGTAAAAAGAAATGAAATCTCAACCAAAAATAGAGAGAAGAAAGAAATGAAATTAATAGACAAGAATCACAGTCGACAAAACAAAATTGTATGCAATAAAATTGCAGCAACAACACAAGAGATGCAGGGTATTGAAATTCATAAAATAAAAAAAGGCCAGTAAAAGTACCATAAAGTAGTATAGCTGTAAAATTCAACATCCCAACACTTAAAGAGAAGTGAAGCACAAGAGAAACAGGTCTGCGCCCAAATCTCAAAGCCAGGCTGCTCCTTGACCCCATCCCCCCCCCCCCCCCCCCCCCCCCCCAACATCTTCATGTCAAGAACTTCATTTCTCTCTTGTTTTTTAATTTTATCCTTTATGTTTTTCTAAATTTAATTTTGATATACAACTTCATTTCAGTCATTTTTAAATACTTCATTTTTTAAGGAAGAAAAATTTGTTTCAAACCTCAATATTACCTAAAAAGATAGATCAAGATTGAGGAAGATAAATCTAACTTGATTTGATTTTATGTTTTGGGGTTGTTTTTGAAGTTTTTTAGGTTGATAAATTGATTTCTAGGTGTTGTGAGGGAGTTTATGAGATATTTCTTGCTTAAAACATGTTGAAAAATAGGGATGTTTAAAAAACTCCTTTGTCCTTATTTTTCAACCACCACAATAGTGGTCAGATTTTAGGCAGACAAACAACACATCATTTGCTTTAGCAAGCGACGCGTCTCCTATCTTTTATCTTAATAAAAAGGTCGGATAACAGGAAGTCCGCCCCTTAAAAAAATTAAAAAAATATAAGCCCTAGGCATGCGGGCTTGCCTCCTTTATTCATATGCCCAGACATGTTGGGTTGCTAGGCCCGTGCGCTGGGATTTTTTATGGGTTTTTTTTTTATAATTTTTTTTAGTTTTTATTTAGGTGCAATATAAATTTATTAAAAAAAAAAGTTATTAGATCTCATTGAGCCCTTGATACAAATCATTGATTTGATGGGTATACATCATGTAAGGCTTTTTTAATAATCCAATTTGTGATTAATTAAGACCCAATAAAGGTCCAACCAGGAAGGGAACGAGGGAA
Source organism: Populus tomentosa (assembly GCA_018804465.1). Lineage (NCBI taxonomy): Eukaryota > Viridiplantae > Streptophyta > Magnoliopsida > Malpighiales > Salicaceae > Populus > Populus tomentosa. Next base: position 14,228,865 of record CM031969.1, on the reverse strand, counting down.
GGAAAAAGAAAGATAAATTATAAGTTAGGTTAACTCATTATGGTTGTTAAATCCTTTGGTAGTTCTTTGTTTTCACATTTAAGTTAGAGTTAGACAAGACTAGAATAACATATGTATTTTTTAACCAGATCACCATTTGAGTTAGACAGCTATTTGTTGTTTGCTCGCTTGGTCGAACAAGTCACTCCAACATTTTCTTTTTCATTTATTGACACTTATAGTGATCAATTAATTTATCAGGATATACTAGTCTAATTTTTAATCATCGTTTCAAATATTTCATTGCATATAGACAAAAATAACATTATTTATATTATTTTTTAATGCAATTATATGCTTTCTACGTCACTTGCAGCAAAGAACAGGCCCAAAGCTTAGTAATAGACTAAAACCCATAGTTATTAAATCCGGCCCGGGGGTTGACTCGGCCGAGAGGCGGGGTCTCGGGTTTCATGGGTCAACCCAGGTCAACCCAAATCAACCCGAAAATTCACTCATTTTTTTTTTTAAAAAAGCTGTTGACAATAGCTTCAACACAAAAGTAATATTCCCACAACTTTATAATTTACCTTTCCCAGCCAAATGGCTCCAAAAGGCAAAAGCTACGGGGAATGCCCCACTTGCGATGCCCCACACACAAAACCTAAACTTTTTCATGTCTCTGCCAAATAAAACAACAACTCAACAAGCCACCACCCCTATGCTTTTTAGATTTTCTCTCCCATTCTATCAAGCAGCAGGAGACTAGAGAGCCACGACTTCCTTCATCCATCTCTCAGTCACATCCCTGATTTTTTGGCCAAAACTAGAGAGCCCCCCCTTCTTCCCCAGCCGCCTCCGTCTCTTGGCCAAACCAGAACCGCCGCCCACCGACACAGGAGACCAGCCCGACCAGCCTCTAACAATAGCGTCCCTCACTCTCCTTTCCTCTCTGCTGTTGCTAACAACTCATTGTAGAGAAGATGATGAAATAAGAAGGGAGGCCGAAGGACAGAAACCACATTTGAAAAGGAAAAAAAAAATCGGGTCTCGTCCAGGTTTGCTAGGGTCATGGGTCAACCCGCCAGGTCGACTGGGTTCTGCCGGGTTGTTGCATCAGCTGGTTTTTTAACAAACCCGAACTGGCCCAGGTCTTGGATCGGTCGGGTCCCGGGTCGACCCGCCTGTCCGGTCCAGTTCGGGTTTAATAACTATGCTAAAACCCCTTGGTATTTCATTGTAGTAGTGAACAATAAAATAACAAGGCATTGTGTACATTTAGTCCTAAAAAATAAAAATAAAAATAAAATTGAGAACTATTTTTGTTTTTTAATGTTCAATTTTTTTTTACAATCTTTTTAGTCTTTATTTAGGTGCAATATATATTTATTAAAAAAAGTTATTAGACCTCATTGAGCGCTTGATACAAATTGTTGATTCGATGGGTACACATCATGCAAAGCTTTTTTAATAATCTGATTCGTGATCAATTAAGATTCAATGAAGGTCCAACCATAAAGGGAACGAGGGAAGGAAAAAAAAAAGATAAATTATCAAGTCGGGTTAACTCAGTATGGTTGTTTAATCCTTTGGTAGTTCTTTATTTTCACATTTAAGTTAGAGTTAGACAAGACTATAATAACATATTCATTTTTTGTTAGCTAGATCATCATTTGAGTTAGGCAGCCAATTTGTTGTTTGCTCGCTTGGTCGAACAAGTCACTCCAACGTTTTCATTTTCATTTATTGATGCTTATGATAGTCAATTAATTTATTAGGATATTTCTTTTTTATTTATTTACGCTTATAGTGGTCAATTAATTTATTAGGATATACTAGTCTAATTTTTAATCACCGTTTTAAATATTTTATTGTATAAAGTAAAAAATAACACTATTTATATTTTTTAATGCAATTATATGCTTTCTATGCCACTCGTAGCGAAGAACATGCCTAAAGCCTAGTAATATACTAAAACCCCTTGGTATTTCATTGTGGAATGAACAATAAAATAACAAGGCATTGTGTACACTTTAGTCCTAAAAAATAAAAATAAAATTGAGAACTGTTTTTGTTTTTTATTGTTTATTTTTTTTCAATTTCATCCTCCAACATTAGGTTTTATAGGTATTAGACTTCATAATTTATTTTAATTTACTTTCTATTCAGTTATTCTAATCTCTTCACCTAAGTTTGACAAGTTAGTCGGGTTAACTCAGGTTATTTTTTTGTTCTTTTTTATTTGATTTTATTTTCAATTTAGTCATTCAATATTGTGTTGAATGAGAATTGAGCTTCATAATTTGTTTTTTATTTGTTTTCTATAGGGTTATCATAATTTTATGACCCGAGCCACGAGTTAAGCCGGTTGACTTGAGTTTTTTTCCTTTTTTTTTAGTCGATTTATTTTTCAATCACATCTTTCAATATTAGATTAATTAAGAATTAGGGTTTGTAATTTGTTTTAGTTTGTGTTCTATGAGGTGTTCTTGGTCTCATCATCCAGATTACGAGTTTGTTTTCTTGACTTAAGTTGTTTATCATGTTTTATTTTTCATTTTTGTAATATCAACCTTTAACACTTAGTTGATTATGAATTAAGCTTCATAATTTATTTTGATGTGCTTTTTATGGGGTTATCTCAGTCTCATTACTCAGGTTTGAAAGGTTAACCTGGGTCAACTTAACTTATTTTTAAATTGAATTTAGTTTTTAATTTTATTCTTCAATATTGTGTTGATTAAAAATTGAGTTTAATATTTTTTTTAATTTGCTTTTTATAGGGTTATTAGGTTCTCATGACCTGAATAATAGATTTGACAAATTAACCCAAGTTGATCTAATATGTTATCATTTAAATACTTAAAAAATGATGTTGCCTTGATTTTTTTAGTTAAACCATATTTTTCTCGGTCATTTGAGTTGTTGTTGAACCTGTTAGGTTGAATAAGTCACATCAAGTCAATCCTTAGTTTTAATTTTTTCATACTAAAAAACACATTAACAACATCTGAATATTTGTTTTATGTAAAAAAATAAAATTAATTTGACCTATAGTATAGACAAGAAACTAATGTAGTAATATACTAAAACCCGTTGGAATTTTAATGTAGCAGTGAATAGTAAAAAGCCAAGGCATTGTACATTTTAGTCCTAAAAAATAAAAATAAAAAATGAGAATTTGTTTTTAGTGTTCAATTTGTTTTTCAATTTCATTCTTTAATATTAGGTTTAGTGTGTAGTATACTTCATAATTTATTTTCATTTACTTTCTATGTAGTTATTTTGTCTCCTCACCCAAGTTTGACAGGTTAAGCCAGGTCAACTCGAGTTATTGTTTTTATCCTTTTTAATTTTATTTTATTTTTAATTTAATCATTCAACATTGAGTTGAATGAGAATTGAGCTTTATAGTTTGTTTGTTTTTTTCATTTGCTTTATATAAAATTATCACAATGTTATAACCCAGGTTACGATTTAAACCAATTGACTTGGATTTTTTTCCTTTTTCTTCCTGATTTGTTTTTCAATATCATCCTTTAATATTAGGCTAACTGAGAATTAAGCTTCATAATTTTTTTTAGTATATGTTTTATGAGGTTTTTCTAGTCTTATCACCCGAGTCACGAGTTTGTTTTGTTGACTTGATTGGGTTTTTGTGTCTTGTTTCTTTATATATAATTTCATCCTTTAATATTAGGTTAATTGTGAATTGAGCATTATAATTTATTTCAATGTGTTTTTTATGATGTTATCACAGTGTCATGACTTAGATTTTAAATGTTAATTTGGGTCGATTTGACTTATTTTTTTAATTGAATTTAGTTTTCAATTTTATTTTTTATTATTGGGTTGATTGAGAATTGAGTTTAATAATATTTTTAATTTACTTTTTCTAATGTTATCAAGGTGTTATGACCTGGGTAGTAGATTTGGTAGGGTAACTTGAGTTGATTCGAGTCGATTTAATATATTATCGTTTCAATATTTTAAAAAAGATGTCATCTTATTTTTTTTTAGTTTAACTATATTTTTCTATGTTATCCGGGTTGTCTTTAAACCTGACAAGTTAACTAGGTCACATCAAGTCGATCCCTATATAGTTTTATTTTTTTATACTAAAAAACAAATTAACAATACCTAAATATTTTTTTTATATCCAAAAAAATTTAACCTGATCCGCAGCGTAGCACAGGCAATATTATCTAGTGTTACCTATAAAAAGGTGTAAGATTGCAGATGAACAAACACGCTGATAAATTGTTTGGATTGAATTTGGACAATGATTTGATTTAAGTGTGTGATGCATTGCAATTTGTTTTTTTTTTTTTTTACTACAATAGCTAACAAAATAGTAAAAAAAAAATGACCAGACAACTTTAGGCCTAGCCCAATGCTAGCCAGGCTGGCCAACTGGATTGCTACCCAAACAAACAATGAGGGATTTGTTAGGCAAAGTAACCAAACCAAACAAAAACTCTTATGCCAAACACCTAACTAGCTATAAAAAGAAAAGGAAAAGAGAAATTATCATGCTAAATAATATTTATGCTCGTACTGCCACAACATTCTCGGTTTTTACAGTGCTACATGACACAACTAAATTACCCGTTTTAGAAGTTATCAGTGCAAAGCTTATAGAATACATTGTTTCATAAGTTATCACATATACAACTTGTATTATTGTTTAGCAATGTAGTCATAAAAGATATCCACGTGGGCCATACATTATCATCCAATTAAAAAATTCATTTTATTGGTGAGTTATGTAGACGTTCAATAAAGATATTGTTCTCCAAGATTTCTTCTATAAGTAGATTTCACAATAAGCCTGTAACCTTCTTCATGTGCAAGTAAATCCATATGATCCCAATAATAAAAGATTGTATAAATAATCAAGGGTTACAAGTGTTGGGTTTTTCAAAACATATATACACAACATGAATGATAAATTTACTATTTTTCAAGAGTTATAAGGATCTTGTTATATAGATCTAGAGTTATTTAGAATTTATGCAAAGATTACTTGAAGATAAAATGTTTTTTTAGGCTTTGAATAATTGTTTCAAAGCTGGGTTGTTGTAAACAACAAGTCATCCAAGTGTTCAACCTATAACGGTAATTCATACAAACCACTAATAAGAAATCTTCTAAACCCTTTTAGGAAAGAGGGATTGCTGTACTTTTGAGTACTAACTCTTTTCTTTTGTGTTTTTTAAGAACTTGTTTAGTTTTTACCCTCTACATAAAATAAAAGCATAACATTTTATTTATAAGAAAACCTAAAAATCTTGTAAATTTGAAAATATCAATTTGCTCCTTGAATAATATCATACATATTATTTTAGAATAATTTTAGTTAATTATTTAATCAAGTCACTACTTGATTTTTTTTTCCAGGTCTACAGTTGTAATTCCCTATATTAACTATATTCTAACTCTTAATTTCTAAAACTCATTTATAATTAAGTCACACTTGATTAATCATCCAAGTTTAATTTCCGACCAATAATTCTTATATATGTGGCCCATTAGATTTTCTAATAAGCTGGCTCAATATAAACCATAATCTTAAATAAAATAATATTAAATAAATTAATTTATTATTATGTCATCAATTGATTAATTTATATTTGCAGATCAAGTACAATGTCTAGCAACATGTCATGATCGTCAAATATTAGGATCGTCATAAGTGCTTTGAATTAACCTTTCAATGATCAATTTTTCAGTGTAATTATTATCCTTTCATTACTAATTTTCTAATTTAAATATTATAACATCGTGTGTATCTATTATGTCAAATCTTGTTTGTTCTCAACACCATAGTTATTGATTTTTTGAATAAGATTTAAAACTCTTTTCAAATCTCATTTCACCTAGCACAAGAATTTATAATCAATAATATTTAAGAAATATAAAATATTTTCTCTAGTTCACCTAGAATGATGAATTATTTCTTAATTATTTAAATACATTCATATAGTACCTAATATCTATTATCTTGTTTGTTACATTTGATTAGGACAACATATAGCAGAATCAAAATATAACATTCTCTATATAAGATAATTTAGTGATATCAAATTTAAGGATTACTTACACAATTGTCATATGAGTCTTTCCATAGACATAATTGATCTCTTGATATGGAATTTTTGTGTGGGTTAATTATTTACATGTAATCTAATGAGCACCTACATGTTAGTTTTAGTTATCCCTCGATATCAACTTATATGGGAACAACTACTTCATTTTATAAAAAAAAGAACATAATATATACAAGTCTCAATTACTCTAATTAATGTTCAATCTTAAAAAAGCATTGACAAGGAATATTTATAAACAATGCTTTTATGTAATAGGTGTAAACCATGAGATAAATTAAAAATAATATAATAGAATTTAAGTTATAATAAAATGAAATTGGAAAAATAAATAGAAAAAAAAAGAAAGTTAAAAAGAGAAAATGAGAAAGGTTTATAATTGAGTTTGTAAATTATTCTAGGACCACAAATGGTCTAGCTGCTTTGAGAAATGGCTAGACCAATTGAATAAAATAGTCAAACTATTTTAGCTACTATATTTCTTAAAGCCAATGTTGTATAATCAAGAGGAAAAAAAAAGGCATTTTCATTTCTTCTTTTTTCCTTTAACCTTAAAGAGCTAAAGAATGATGTTTAAGAGTGAAGAAATAGTGTTGTGAGAGAGAAGAATACATCCACATTATAAATTAAGAAAGATCAAAGAGAGAGAAGACTGTTTTAGAGAGGGAGAGGGAGTGAAGGAAAAGAAAAAAGAAAAAGGAGGAGGCTTGGGAAGAATTTAACTGGTTGGCGTTCGAAACTCAAATTGTAACCAGGTAAGGTGTCAATTTAAACAAGAAATACTTGATTTTCATTATTATGGAATGTTATTATGTATATATAAGTGCTGCACACGTTGTATTACAACCTCCATAATATTCTCAAATACTCCTTCTCCCTTAACTTCAACTTGGTATCAAAGCATTATATTCAAAAGAGCTTCCATCGGCGCCTCCTTTTTCTTCTCATGGATTTTACTATAGCCCAATCTTCCTCTCTTCTTACAGCAAACATGCTAGTTGCAGCACTTCCTGTTCTCCCTGCTAACTCTTCACTTATGCAACCTACGTCAGGTTTTTCAATGGCTCATCTACCTAGATTATTTGCGTTTGCAACTATTCCTTCTCTTGGATGCAGCTTTCCTCTAACAATGGCAGCAATACCTTCCTCTACACTGATTGTTTCGGTACTGTCTGGACTCCCCTCTACAGCGTCAATTGTTCCCAACACACATCTTCATGGTGTTGCCGTAGTTCTTCTCTCAAATACTCATCAGGTTATCTCCTTGAAACTGACCACCATTAACTATTTATACTGGAGAATGCAAATAAAACCATATTTGTTAGGTCAGGGTGTGTATGCTTTTGTGGATGGATCTTATCCTTGTCCTGCACTCTATGTTACTACCACCGATACAGCAGTTCCTGATATAAACCCATTCTTTCTCTCATGGAAGCAACAAGACCAATTAATTATAAGTGTACTCTTTTATTATTTACCTACTAAAATTCTACATCTTATGGTTGAATGTGACACATCTCATAGCATATGGCAGACACTTGAAAAATCCTTTGCTTCACCGTTACATTCAAGGATTATGCAGTTACATGGTTCCTTTCAGGATTTGCATCAGGGAGATGATTCAGTTAGCACTTATCTGCAACGAGCTAAGGTCCTCTTTGATGAGTTGGTTGCTGCTAGTCGGCCTCTCTCCGTAGAGGATTTTAATCTTTATGTATTTCGAGGCTTGCGTACTGATTTCAAAAACTTAGTGACCAATTTATCTATACGGGCAGAACCCTTATCATACTCTGATCTTCACAGTTACTTGCTCACTCATGAATACCCGAATAAGAGCTCCTTTCAATCCACTCTTAGCTCTTCTATGACAGCACCTCTGCTGCCCACACCTTCATATTCCATAGCTTCAGCATTCTCAGTTTAATGTGGTGGTTTTGGTGGTCCTTCTAGCCATTCCTACCATGGGCCATTCCTACCAGCGAGCTAAGGTCCTATATATATAAGGGGAGTGCTGCACATGTTGTATTACAGCCTCTATAATATTTTCCAATACTCCTCCCTTAACTTCAACTTTCATCAAAATAATAGCAAAAAATGATTAGGGTTCTAATCTTCAATTTAGGGGAAAGTTAAATTTCCTTCAAATTAAACTCCTAGGATCATTATGGATTGATGAACGAGTGAGTTTATGAAGGAATAATGCAGAAATTTTGGTGGGCTAGGGAATCCGTAGATGGTCAGCCATTGATAGAGCTATTTGGCAATGATGTATCAATGATATCTCTTATAAATTGTGTTATTGATATTGTGAATAATAGTTATAGATGATTGGCATTATTTTTAGATAATGGCAACGAGTTTTTAATGACTTGAGAATTTAATTCAATTGGAGAAAATTGTTGGATGAAAAAAAAAAAGACTTGATTTTGTTACATGCATGACATACTTGTATGAAAATGTGTTTGTAAATTAAAATGGAACATTGAAAATGGATGCTATAAAATGTGTTATAAAGGAAAAGTTATTATATTGGAATAGAAAGATGCCTTTTGAGTTTACTAATAATAGTGTTAATCAATGAGTTAATTGATTCGAAAGGGATACTTTGACAGCCAGACCACTCGCTCAAGCTAGAACAGGGACTTCAAACACAATAGATATATGCCTAACACCTATAAAATTATTAAATTAGGGCATTATTAACATTATTAGAATTTATTTCTTCATCTTCAATATTGTTGTGTAAAGTAAGTAAACAAATGAATAATGGAAGAAAAGAAAGGACATGGGTGAAAAACCTGATTAATTACTCCTAAAAGGAGGCTAATTATGTCAATGGTCTTTTGATACCAGTATTAACTAAGGGCAAATTAAAGTATTAAAAAGAATTTGATTCGCTATTTCAAGTTTGGATAGCTAATGATATCAATTGGTTGCATTAATATCATAATTAACATGAAATTTGATTAGCTATTTTGAGTTTGAGATATCTAATGAAATAAATGTGTTGCATTGATATCAGTTTTTTTATGGAACTTGATTAGTTGTTCCTGAATAGAGGCTAATGATATCAAGGGGTTTCTTAACATTAGTATTCTTAAATAACGAATTAAGATACCGATAAGAGTTTGAATAGTTACTCTAGAATTGGGTAATTAATGATATTTATGGATCATATTGATATCAACATTATTTTTAACCTTGATCAGTTAATACTGAGTAAAGAAGGCTAATGGTGCTAATATGTTTATTAGTATCAACATAACCTTAAAGAATGAGAGAATGGAAAAGGAACTTGTTTATTATTTCCATGAATTTGAGGAAGCTAATATTATCATAGTATACCTTGATATTGGTGGATTTCCAAGACTTGGACTAAATTTCTAATGAATAATAACAAATTGATACTATTGACTTAGTATTAGCACATTCTTGATAAAACCTTCTAAAAATGAAGGAAATTGTTACCCATTAATGATTGACAATGAAGTCACAAATATTATTTCAATTTTAGAGGATTAAGGATGATATGGGAAGTTAGGGAGAAATGCATAAAATAAAAAAAATCATTATTATATACTAATGCTTTAGTATTGTGTAAAAATAAATGGACTGGATATAGTGATATTGTTTTAGTGTATTTATTATTGTTATGGTTGCTTCATTATTGTAATGTTTATGTTGAACTTTTCAAGGTCATCTCATTCACATTCAGAGCAGTCCCATCTTATTATGCTTTTGTTATCATAGACTAGAAGTAATATGTATCATTTTGGGACCAATTGTAATGTACTTAATGATGTAATAACTATGTTAAACCTCAACTTCTGATGCATGGATATAAACAAATTCTATTATTAAGATGTTTTCATGAATTTTATGTGTATGTTTTGATTTTTATTTTCCTTTAAGATGTTTAATCATTTGCAAGTATATTCTTATGGATTTAGGTGAAATAATAAGTTGAATTGATGTGGTTGAGATCTAAGATGATTGGATCATGTATGGAAAATGTGAATTAGAAGTGTAAAAGGTCATTATTGATAATGTATGACCTTATGTTATAGGGGAGACTACTAAAATTTTGGAAGATTATATATATATATATATATATATAAAGATTATGTATTTTAATAAGCTTGATTATGAGTGTTTTTGTCCTGATTATTTGGGATTGTTACAATAGAAATCACATAGTTATAATAACTTTATAATTTATTTTACAAAATATTTTTTCCCATGGATATTATCCTTACACTAGATTCATTAATTAAATATTAATAAATATTAAAGTTAAATAAAGTCTTTATTAAAAATTCAATATGTTTACATGAACAAAGTTAATGCCACGTGTAACCAACTCATTGATTATAAAGCATATACATTAACAATCGTCTACTTGCACCAAAGTCAATCACCCATGTATCAAATACCATACCATTCCACTTGATTATAATGCTTTTGTTGGGATAATAGTTTAGTAAGAGAATTTATAAGATTCTCTTTAGATGATACTCGTTCAATTTTTATATCTTTTCATTATATTACTCTCTAATAAAATGAAATTGTTTAAGTATATTTTTTTATTATTAATGAGACTTTGGTTTCTTTGCTTATGCAATGTCTCCATTGTTATCACGGTACAAGACTACTGGATCAACAATGCTAGAAATCACACCTTATTTAATGATAAATTTATTGATCCAAACAATTTTTTTGTTCCCTAAAACACAAATATGTACTTAGCTTTAGTTATAAAATCTATTATGATTTTTTATTTGAAACTCTTTCAACACACAACATTATCATTTAGAGTAAAATATAATCAAATTAGATTTTTTAATTTTAAACATTTGATTGAAAACTAGCATTTAAATAATTATAAACTACTAGTTCATCTTCTTTATAGATAAAAAATATATATATTTTTAGTTCTTCTCAAGTACTTCAAATATTATTAACTATTTTTTGGTGATCTTCATCTCAAAGAGAATGATATCTACTTTTTTATACTCAAAGTGTAAAACACATGTAGTCTTGTACACAATATAACATGTATGTTATGAATTCTATATCTTAAATACATAGAACCATTTTCTTCCTAACTTTCTCAATTTATATTTTATAGCGTGTATTTTCAAGACGCATACTAGAAATAAGTTTGTGGTTTTTAAACTCAAGCTTGGAAAAAAAAAAACATGTATAGGTCAATCGACCTCTAGACCTAGTACATTTTTGTATCCACCGCCGGCCACCGGTCGAAGTAGAGGCGTCTTTTGTTTGCAAGAAAACAAAAATCAAGCATGCGATGCAAGGCAAGCCTGCAAGAAAGGCCCAAGAGCCAATTGGTTCAACATTCTTAAGTTCGTACATGCCATCGTGGGGCAAAAAGTTATTGCATGGCCCAAAACTTGTAAGCGGCGTAATTGATTAATTCATTTTGATGGATTTCGATAGGGTAAAGCTATAAATATTTATTTTCGAGAAAGGAAATATAACTTCATTAATTCCAAATATATCATTAATTGTGCGGAGAAAATTTATGATACTCGAGAAATAAATAATAATATTATATTAGTTATTTTTTAGATACAAATAAAAAAAAATTATAGTTCATCAAAATTGATAAAAATATCCCAACCTAATATTTTTTTTCTTATATTTATCTTAAAGAGTAATTAATGAGATTTTATTAGTTATTTCATATGCATTTAAAAAACAAAATAGGCTCATGAAATAATTAATAGGATCTTATTAATTGTAAAAAAAATTAAAATTAATAGGATCTCATTAATTATCCTTTAAGTACTATATAATTTTTTATTTGTGCTAAGCTCTTGTAGAAAATGCAATAAATAATTTAAAATAATAATATTAATTGGTTTTACAATTTGAGAAATAAAGTAATTTTAAGATAACAATCAATTCTTTTATCAAATTTGATTAACAGATTTAACTCTCCAGAATTTTGAAGTTGAAATTACATTTACACCTAAAAAAGTCTTAACTATAGTAAATTATTGAGGAACGTCTTATATTATCGAATCTTTTTAATAAAAAACAAACTTTTACCCTCTTAGTAATATCAAAATCATCCCACACAGAAGCGAAAATATTAACTAAACTTGTAATAAAAAGAACAACCCTCACATAGTTATGTTGGCTTTTTTCTCCTTTTTTTTAATGAAAAAAGAAAAAGAAAAAGAAAAACCATAAACGCATCAATTTCAGTATTGATGCATTAAAGGTTCAAACTTATCAATCCTTTTCTTTTTCTTATAGCACATCAATGTCAGGACTGATGAATGAAAAAAATTCTCATATTTTTTGCTTAAAATCCAATTACAGTTGTAACTAAGACTTTAAGCTTGATCATGGATGCCTCAATTTGATTTATTTATTTCTTTATGAAATTCAGTTATAGTTGGATCTAAGCAGGAGGGTGACTCAACGCTGTAGGGGCGGATTTGTTTTATATGTAAAATCATATTTATAAGCTAAAAAATTAATGACTTAAATCATATACTTGTCTGAATTAAATAAGTTGATTTTTATTTTAATTAAATAATAAAAAAATAAACAAAGACAAAAAATAAGCTGAATAAAAAATAAAAGTGATCACGATAACCAAAACCAAAACTTTATCTAAAATAAAAGAAATGATGTATCTCAATTCCCAAACAATTAAATACGGAAGGATAAAATTGGATTAAAAAAAAAAAACAGCTCAAGTAAATCTAAGTTGGCACGACAGATCTGCAATAGTGGTAATAAAGGTCAAGACATCCAAGGTTAACTAGTAAAATGTGCGATCCAAGTCACAAGGTAGAGATAATCCGATAGAAATAAAAATTACAAAGCCTATTTGTTTTTTTTTTAAAAAACAATGTTGAATTATGAAATCAGAAAAGAAAATTAGTAAAAATTAATAATAATAATAATAATAATAATAATATCAACTCGCGTTAACTTTTCAAACCCGCGACTGAGGTCATTAGACCAAAAGCATGCTATCTGGAAAAACCATGAAATCCAATTCGGAACTAATTAAATGTTGAATGATGAATTTGAAGAAAAAAAATATTATATAAAAAAGATCCAAAATAAAAAAAAAAAAAAAACAGCATAATGATCATCAAAATTAAAATAAAAAATAAATTAGAGGACACCTATAAATTTGTTTTATAAGGGTGAAATTAAAAAGAAAAATCAATTTAACAAAAGGACCTATAAAAATCAAAAGAATAAAGATCAAATTGAAAAATAATAACATATCACAAATTGGATTGAAGGATGAAATGGAAAACAAATTGAAATTTTATAAAGGACCAAGAACAAAAACTAGAAATCAAAAGAATAAAGACTAAAGTTGAAATCTCAATAAATAAGAAGAACTCTTTTAAATTTTGAATAACCAATGTGAATTTTGAGGAAAAGAGAAAGAAAAGATAGGCAAAAAAATAAAAAAAATCACCTTTAGAAATAAATCACTCCACCACCACAACAATGTGCATCCCTAATTGAAAAAAGATATTGCAACGATTTCAACAACATAATGAAATGAAAATTTTGGCCACCATGAGACAGTGCACGAGTTGCTAGAAAACCACGGGCTCCTCTTACACATTGGTGTGTATTTGTTTTTTTAATTATATTTATATTTATTAAAATATCAAATTACCCCATGTTCAACTTGATTATAACTAAAAAAATCAGGTTGAAAATATTAAAAAAAAACCCCTTGAATGCCAGTTTTACAAATTTTGCTTCAAATAGTAATTTAATCATTTTATTGTGCTTTACCAATATGAAAATACTAAGTTGTCATTGATCAGTCTTACAATGACTAGTAAACCTTATGAAAACACTGTACTATTCTTAACAGCCAGTTTAATGATTTTTTTTAGGAAAGGCAAAACCTTTATTATATTGTTTCATCTCTTTATAAACAATGTTTTTCCAATGACAATTAACTTTTGTTATTTTTTAGCGGAAAGAGAAAAACCACATTACACTATTCTAATAAATAATAATTCTCTTTCTATAAGAAAAATGTTTTTGCAATGCTAATTAGCTAAATAACTAGATAATTTATGTGTTACATTATGGTCGAATTAATTTTTTTTAACATAAAAAAATATCCAGGTATTGCTAATGTATTTTTAGTAGAAAAAAAATTAAAACTATATAAAAATTAACTTGATGTGACCTAGTCGAGTTGACAAGTCCAAAGACAACCCGAATGACCGATAAAAATATAGTTTAACTAAACAAAAATCAAGACAACATTGTATTTTTAAGTATTGAAACGACAACATATTAGATCAACTCGGATCAACCCAGGTGAACCTGCCAAATCTGCTAACTAAATCATGAGATGTTGATAACCCTATAGAAAGCAAATATAAAAAAATTATTTAACTCAATTCTTAAAAAACTCAATGTTGAAGGATGAAATTAAATAAAAAATAAACAATAAAAAACAACTTAAGTTAATACATCAAACCCATAACCCATGTCATTAGACTAAGATAACTTTATAGAAAAAAAAAATGATCTGATTTAACCTGGGTTATCCTGTCAAATCCATGACTTTAATTATGAGATTGAGATTGAGATAACCTTATAGATAGCAAATCAAAAAAAAAAAATTATGAAACTCAAATCTCAATCACCCCTGTTGGACTCAATGTTAAATGATAAAATTTGTAAAAATTTTAAGTAAAACAATTACATAAAAAATGAGTCGAATCATCCCAAGTTACCTTATTAAGCATTATTCTCAAGTCATGAGACTAGGATAATCTAATAAAAAGCAAATCAAAATAAATCATGAAGCCTAATTCTTAATCAAACACAATATCAAATGATGAAATTGAAGAAGAAAAAAAAGCAATTAAAAAAAATTGAATCAACTAGGTTAACCAGTCAAACTCGTGATCAAGTCAAGAGATAGAGATAACCCATAAAAGACAAATCCAATGTTAAAGAATTCATGACTCGGATCATGAGACCAGGGTCAGACTGATTTTCTTGAGACCTTGTAATCTAACTTGAGTTTCCAAATAAATCACATGGGAACTAACCCGAATTAAATTGATTGATTTCTAAGGTCTAAATACAATCTTGATGATTGATAAAAACATAACTTAGCTTTTTTAAAAAAATCTAGGATGATATAGTTTTTCAAAAAAAAAAAAACTATTAAAACAATTACATATCGGCTCGATCTTAGTCCCCAAGCAACTCGTGTCATGGATTCCATTGAGTTTAATAATGCTTTTTTAACTATTTTTTAATTACATTCGTATTTTATTTCTCAACCAATCCAATATTTAAGGATAAAATCAATATTAAAAACAATTAAATGACTAACAACAAAGAAAGCATTCTCGAGTAGTTGGTGAACTCGTCAGACCTATAAACCAGGTAACTTGGGCTAACACGCCGAACCAGTGAATTGGATTATTGATTCTAGTGGGATTATAATTTGTATTTTGAAAAAGTATTTTTTTTATTTAACTACATCATAGCAAAAATAAACGATCACAAAATCAAACACCAACATAATACTGAGATGCTGAAACCAGTAATGAAAAAAAAATTTTGTTAGACCTTTTCTACGAAACTATTCAGAGTATGAGAAAAAATAGATAAAAATAAAAAAGATTCTAGTTTAGAGAGAATAAGTGAGTGAGTGAGGGAGTGAGACAGAGAGATAGAGAGAAAAAGAGAGAGGGAGGGAGAGAAGACACCTTAACAAAACCATTTTGGGTTAGTGCTTTTTTTTCTTAAAGAAAAAAATAGAAACTTTAAGAGAAAAATATATATCAATATATTTAATATGATAATATAGGTAATTTACCTGGTTATATTTAATGAATTTCTTTATTCAAATCAAATTGAAATTGAAATTGACAAACAAATAAGATTTATTGGATAAAATAAAAAGAAAAAATTACTATGTAAGGCTTCACATATTAAAAATATCATATTATATTAAATATTTTTCATTTATAAAAATAAATTTAATATATATAAACTATTAAAAAAAACTACAAATGAATAATCCAATCTCTTAAAAAAAATAAACAAATCCAATATAATTAAACACTAATCAATATTTAAAAGAGGATAAATAAGTATAAAAAATTGCAGATAAGTAAAATATAAATTTAAAAAAAATCTAAAAAAAGGAAACTAAAAAAAGAGCAAAGAATAAAGCCAAGCCTAGTGTCCGGCCCATGACTAACGGATCGTCAAGCTCAGTCACACTAGCCTATTTTTGTAAGATAATGGGTCGGGTGGTATGTTGTCCAACCCAATTCAATTGGAAAAAAAGAAAGATGACGCGTCATTTGACATATCCAAAATCAATCCAATTTGAAAATCGGGATTCCTGGTTTTTGTCCTCTAAACACCAATTTTCAACCTCAAACACCTAGAAAACACCTTCATAACATTGTTCAATCCATCCTTCACCTTTAAAAATGCAAAAATCCAATCAAAAACCAAGTATCAACTCGGAATCCAATTTCTTCCCTAGCTTAAGTATGTTTTTTTAGGCAATTTTAAAGTAATAAAATACCTAATTTAAACTCTTCTCATAATATGGAACCATTTAGAACAAAGATCTAATGTTTTGGTGGTTGGAATCATTGAAATGATACCTTTCTCTCTATGCTGGATTTCGATGATTGCCTCTCTCTCTCTTCTCATCCAATAAGGACGGAAAAATGATGAAATTGAAGTTAAGTATTGAAACGAATATTTAAAAAATGCAAAAAATTGGTCTCCTTATAGTAAAAACATACAGGGGAAAGGGAAAATGGTACTTCACCAAAAAAATTTGAACGCACTAATGAAATTGAAGTTAAGTATTGAAATGAATATTTAAAAAATGCAAAAAACTGGTCTTCTTATAGTAAAAAAAAAAAAAAATATGGGGGAAAAATGGTACTTCACCAAAAAAAAATTAAACACACCATTTATGTTACTTGTGCATTACTTTTCAGTTACATGTCTTACAATTCAACCCTCATCTAACAAAATAAATAAAATTATATTCTAAATATAGTTTAATTGTGTAAAAAAAAATATTTAAGGATCAAATTAAAAATTATCAAAAATTCCACTTTTATAATCTATAATAAATTATAAAAGGGTAAAGAATGATACGGCTAGGGGTGTTCACGGTCCGGTTCGGTCCGGTTTTAACATAAAAATTCAACCGAACCGGAAAATACCATTTCTTGTTAATATAACCCGAACCGAACCGAGAACCGGTTCAAACCGAACCGATTTTATTTGGTTTGGGTCGGTTTTTTAGTTTTAGAAACCAGAAAAACCAAAACTAATTAAATAAAAAAAAACTTGCCTGAATCACAATCACTAAAAAACTCGGTTATTTAATATCGGTGATTTCTTAAGAAACAGAGTATTAATTGGCAACTATGTTCTAATGTATTCGATTGCATAGAGGTTTGCGTCCCACATTTTTCTTTCTTTCTTGGAAATTATTGACGTCTTCCTAACTGAATGCAGGCTCCCTTGATGTTGAACCTGCTTCCAGAAGATCAGAGGATACACAGCAGAGAGTTGAAAGAGAGAATTGTTAAAGGGGAGGCTCATGTGCTGGTAGACGTACCTGCACACCACTACAAGATTGTTTCTCTTCCCAATGCCATGAACATCCCACTATCAAGTCTAGAGTCTAGGTTAGCTGAGATCTCATCAGCTTTAAAGGAAGAAGAAAAGCGGGAGCATGGTGGCTTTGAATCCGAGCAGCTGGAAAGGTTTTGGGAGGAAGAGAGAGTGGGGAGGGAGGGATGGGGTTGCTGGAAGGGGGAAAGGGAAGGGGGAGGGTGAGTGAGCTGGAAAGGTTTTGGGGAAAAGAGAAGGGGAAGGGTGAGTGGGCTGGAAAGGTTTTAGGAAAAAGAAAAGGGGGTGGAAAGGTTTTGGAGGGAGGGGGGCGGCGGGTTGGAAAAGTTTTGTAGGGTTAGGGTATTTATTATTAAGGTTTAGGATGTTTTTTTTTTTATATTTTGTTTTAGATTCAATTAAACCGGTTCGGTTTGGTCCGGTTCAATCGGTTTAAGTTTTTTTAAACCGGAACCGGACCGGACCGGGTGGTTTTTTAAAAATTTTTAATCGGTTTATTCGGTTTTTTTTATCGGTTCGGTTTTTTCAGTTAATTTTTTCTCGGTTTTCTCGGTTTAATCGATTGGTCGGTTTTTTTGAATACCTCTAGATATGGCTATGGTAAAAACACCATGCCATATAGCTTTACAAATAATAATAATAGATAACAAAATATAGTGTATCCATATTGTCAGCCGATGTCATTGAGTTGTAAGAATTTATATCACAAACATGGAGCTCGAGATGGGACAGACCCCTCTGCTTATGATCCATTCCGAGTAAAACAGAAACATAACGTGGCATGTTCATCTAACTTTATCCTCGTATATCATGCTTTTGTAACTTGTTCCATTATTGGTTGTTGATATGTCCCCGTCAATATTGTCAATTCTGTTTTATTTACTATTTTATTTTTTTCAATTGGAACACATTATGTTTTAGTTTTGAAGTATTTTGACTGTTGTCTTGAAATTGTATTGTGTGTATATATATACATATTAAATAAATATAGTTTTAAAAAAAATAATTTAAAATTATGTTATTCAAATTTAAAATATAATTAAAAAGGTAATAGTTGAACTTATATAAGCTAATATACTCGACAGGTCCAAAAATAATTTGGACAACTAGTAAAAATATTATTTGACTAAAAAAATTTAAAATGACATCTTTTTTTTTTAAAAAAAAATATTGAGATGATAACATATTGAAAATCAACCTGAACTAACCTTTCAAATCTATAACTCTAGTCATAAGACCATGATAATTACAAACAATACAAATCAAAATAAATTATGAAACTCAATTATCAATAAATTCAATATTAAATAATGAAATTAAAAAAAATGAATCTAAAAAAATGACATAGTAAAATGACCTTTCTAAATAAAATTATGAACTTCAATAAAATTATAAAAATATCATTGACAATCTCACAAGACCTTTTTAAACTTTAATTGCCCTAAAATTTTGACTTGAGATATAACAATATATAAAGAGACTCCTTATAAAATTTTAGTCTGATCTAATAATTAGATTAAAAGATATAACTGATACTGTAAAACTGAATATTATTTAAAAAAAACTAAAACAAAAAAAACACTATTTGGCCAAAAAAATACGGCTAGAACGGAACTAGAATATTCTAACCAGAATTTAGATAGAATTAATTTATGAAGTGGGATGAGATTCTGAGTAAAATAAAATATGTTCCGGTCTGTTATATTTTTTTGAATTGAAATGAAATATACCAGCTATTTCAAATGAAACATAACAAAATTAACAATCTTTTTACTTTATAATTTAAAATTTATCACATTTCTTTAAAAATTATGGACTCACAATTGTATTAAACAAATTGTTTTTTGTTATGAATTGCTTCAAAAAATTTATATACCAAACATCGCTACATTATTGATGTATTTGTTTTATTAATAACATGACTTGAAAAGTAAGTTCAAATAAAAACATAGAAAATTTCTTTTAATAATTTATATGCTGTTGTATGCAAAATTTGAGGAACAATTAATTTTAAGAAATTGTATAAAACCTCACAAAAAATAGATATTTTATTCGAGGAACTTTTTAAACAAGTATTATGCATATTACTTTTATATATAAATATTTATAAAGTAACTACTAACATTGCCATTAAAAACTTGGAATATTACCATTAAAAACCTATAATCTTAATTGAAAAGTATGATATTATTATATGATTTTTAAAATACAACTGTAATTATTTTTAAAAAATATTTTATTTATAATATTTATTTTTTTGCAAAACAAAAAAAGAACAGACCAACCAAGTGTGCATCAGCTTCAAAGTCTAGGCCTACATGTCTAGGTTTAAAAAGCAAAAAACATAAACTTGCGTGCTTGTTTCATTTATCTTTAACAGAAATGGATGACAATTCACATGCTGAAATTTTTTTCTTTCATAAATGCATAAATGATATGTCGCCTATATAGATAAATATTGTGTCATTTAATGTAATAAATTTTAACCATTAAAGATGGCTGAAAATTAGAGTTTGGATAATTTGAATCCTTGAAATCCAAAATTCAACTTATTTTTTTTTTAAAAAAAACCCTTAAAAAATATAATGACAGTTTTAATAATCTTATTTTCAACTCAAAACACTTCAAAATCAGTCTAAAAATAATAATAATAAAAAAACTAAATAGAATAAAAAACAAATTAAAAGGCAAAATTATCTTCATTGAACTACTTCTTCAAGGTGAATACATTGATTAACAACAAAATCATCCTTTTTATTTTTAGAATATAGCTAACTAAACCTCTTCTTTCTCTTTTCTTGTTTTTCTATAATTTTTTTTTTCATCTCTTAACATGAAGTAGAATCCAATAAAAATAAAATTTAAAACCAAGATATAAATATCTAAAACTACATGAACCAAATATATAAGATAAAAAAAAATTAAGAACTAAGTTGTATTTTTATTTGCCTTATAAATAATTAGTTATATTATGTACTATAGCAATCCATGTATAGTGCATTTATATTTGCCTTTATAATAGCTAGCACAATAAGTGCTCGATTGAGAATCACTACTTTGGATGTGGCTTTATGCTTGAAATGTTTGGTAATACTTTAAAAGCTAATATCACAAGCATTCCATGTGTTATCTTCAGAAACTATAATTTATAGTTTTTCGAAGTTCACGAGCATCATAGTTAAAAGCCTTAATTTTTCTAAATATACTCTAAACATCCTAACTCTTTATTAATTCTACAACCAAATAACAAAAAAAATTATAATTTGAAGAAATTGTATAGAATAATAGAAGACTAATCATTTTATGATTTTAAATTTTTTACAATATGTTATTAAAGAATTATCTCAACTCAATAGTTTAAGCATATCAAAGCTTCGATACCATATCAAAAAACAATTTCAACCAAATAGATTAAGCTATTAGGTAAGGTTCAAGATATAATTTATATTATTTTCTAACAAATATATTATTATTATTATTTTCATGAAATGATCAATAAAACATAATCCTTTATATAAATGCAATCATAAACGAGACAGAACCCAATACTACAATTAATATAAAAGAAAACGAAAATATTAAGAAGCAAAGAAAGAAAGAAAGAAATTAAAGATTCACAATTAATCAAACATTATTGAAATTAAACTTAATTACGATCAGTTTTTTTTTATATATATATAAAAAACACATTTTACATCATGAACGATCGAGAGGGATTGGATCCAGCCTGAACGGAAAGATAGTTAGAGAAAGTAATACCCATGCCAGGAACAGCAAAAGAGGTCTCCATTAAAAGCCTTTGTTGATATGCCTCTATAGTCGCTCCAGATACCGACAGATCGTTCATAAAATGACGATAACATTCCTTAAGCTTCTTTAACATGCATAGGTATCGCAATTTTAGCCACCTCAGCCGCGTTCCTCTTAACATCCTCAATAAAAGCATCCTTCGTCGTCGAGGCTTCTGATCTCCTCCTAGACGTATTATGGGCAGTTTACGCCTACGTAGGGAAAGTCTCCGTCGAAGCGGCCACCGGGACGCGGTGGTGAGATCGGTGTTCCTGGGAGGGATTCGGTGATGATCTTGAGCCATGTGATCAGTGATCTAGCAGGAAAGGTACGAGATGTGGGAGAGAACTTATTTGAAGGGAGAGGTAAAATAAACGAACGCAGGTGAGGTGTTGAAAGTTGTATCTGTATAATTACAATCCAGAGTGAGGAGGTCAGGATATTATTATATGTGGTTGGTCTGACTTGAGAGGGAAATTGAAGGATATGATAAGGGAGCGCATGGCCTGACTTCAGAGTTGAGGCTTAACACAGTTGAGACGAGTACAGTACAGTGGTTACAAGTATAAATATTAATTAATTACATAGTTTAACTAAATAAATTTAAAGTTTGTTCTTAAAAAATTATCAGTTTGAGTATTATAAATTTTAAAATTCACTAGTAACTTATATAATTGTTAACTTTAAAATTCATAAGATTAGTCAAGGTACACATAAACTGACTTAGATACCAATATTAATAAAAAAAAAAATTAATTGCATTTCCCATCTCGAAAAATGTACATTAATGGAACTTTTTTTAAGAAATTTTTTTTTTTTTTCCTCGTATGTTTTGATTTTCTTTTGATGATGATAATAGACCATCAAAGATCGACTATCAAACGAAACGATTTAACAGCCAGTTGTTGGGTTGAAAGACCACTTAAGCTATAATTTTATTTTATTTTTAACAATTGGGATGACACATTATTTATCTGGGTAAAAAATATATCTCCCACTATAACAAACTCTGACCACCTCCAGCGGCTAGAAAATTGGAGTTTATGTAGTTTAGATCCTAAAAATCGAAATTTCAACTCTTTTTACCCTATAAAAACCTATACAGATCCATTTCGATCCCAAAGAACCCTCTAATGGGTTAAAAACTCAAAGTCAAACTAAATAAAATAATAATAATTTTTTGAGCCTTGATATATATATTTTTTTGACATTATTAAAGAATCAAATTATCTCCATTGAAATATTATTTTTAAAATGAACTTATTGATACCAAATTTATTTTTTTTTATGAGTTTTTCTCTCTTCATTCAGCATTAGGAGACTAAAACACAACAAAAAGAAAGCTTAGGATCTTCTAGTTTTGTTTGTAACTGTGATGTTGCTGTCCTAAACTCCATGCAAATGAGCAGAGTGAGCGGCATCTTATTCTCGTCCACAATGTCCCGAGACAAAGAAAATGTCCATATCAATTGTTACTTCAAAATTAGTTAATTATTTGACATCCAAAGCATCCTTATCTTGCTGAAAGTGCATTTTTCGTTATGTCACTCTGATCAAGACAGCCTACTTCTCTTCTTCTATTTCTTGATTATCATTCCTTTTCTTTTCTTTTTTTCTTGTTTTTTAAATAACATCCCAACAAACAAGGTTCACCAACAAACAAGGTTCACCACTCTTAGTATCTTTAGATTTATCACTGATTTTTTATCAGCATTTATACTCATAGTTCGTTAACACTAAACTTACCAATAGCCTCACGAATAGAACTCATCTATCAAAATAAATTATCATATATGATTTGTGGTCCGTCGGTGAATCTGTTGATAATAATTTTATTGATGAATTTATTTATGGACAAAGCATGCCAAAAAACATTATCCACTTCATTCTATCGGTATTTCCATCGTTAAATATAACATATCACCAACAAAAAAAAATCATATGTCATTCAATCAATGATTTTTTTTTTGTCCGACGGTATTTTCTTCAAGGGATTTGACATATAATCATCATACAATCCATTTATTATTCTGTCAGTGAATAAACAGTGCCATAATATTTATAATAACTCTTTTTCAACTCTCTAGAATATACTGACGAAATAAGTCCTACAGTAACCCTATCAGTAATAATTTAAAAATATATTTTTAAAAAAATCTATTAAACAAAAATAGAACATAATTAAAAATTAAATAAATATAAAACTCAAATATTTGTTACAAATTTAAACATTTATAAGTTTAAATATAATTAATCTATGTTCAAATACAACATTTATTAGTTACAAATTTTATTTCCTCGATGCATCATACATTAAAGCCCTAAATAACTATAATTTTTTCAACTCATCAATTAACAAACGAAGCCAAAACATCTATATTCCATTGAGTATTGAGGTAGTCGAATTTGTAGTTGGAGGTTGGGGGGTGTTGTTTGTTGCCAAAAAAAAAATAGATGAAGAATAAGAAATGGGGGGGGAGAGAGAGGAGGATCGCTCGTCAAGTCATAAATTAAATATTATAGATGAATTTTCTATTTGTAAAAATGCATGTCATTGTACTTCTTGGCTTTTTTTCATTCTTTTTTTTTCACACTATAATTCTCTTGGTATATATCAAAAAAATATTTTCGTTGGTGTTTACTGTTGGTAACTGTGATGGCATATTCAATTGAAAAAATTCATTGCAATCTATCAACAGAAATATTTCATCGATATATTTGTTTGTATTTATCAATTTTTAAGCAGTGAACCAATAAGAAAGCTCAAATTTTATTTTGATTGAGAAACCAGATCATGTATACAAATTTCCTATTAGCTATCGAATATGTATTTTGAACGCAGACTATGATGGATATATAGCAAGCCGATCTTTTAGGATGCTAGTTTTGTGACCATTCAAATAAATGCTTCCAATTTTCATCGGTCCCCTTTCTGCAGACTGGTCCTGCAATTAACTACCAGAGGAGTCCAAAAACTTTGGTGATCAGTAATCTTCATGTGATATAATTTTCTGGGTGGGTTGGTTAGGTTGGTCAGTCCTACCTAGTTTTTATATTAAACTAGTTTTTTTGATATAATATCATAGCTTTAATGACTAGGTGATTACAAATTCAAATCTCATAATTTTTATTTATTTAATAAAAATTAAATATAATGTAGTATGAGTTTGTGCAAGTTTTAATTTTAAAAATTTTTTATTTAAAAGAGTGTTAAAAAATAATATAAATTACATATTGAGACTTCACCTAACAGCTTAAACTTTTAAGTTGAGAAGGATTTTTATTAAAAATAACATTTCACAAAAAAAAAAACTTGTTTTTTTTATATTTTTTAGATTATTTTAATATTTTAATGTTAAAAATAATTTTTTTAAAAATATATTTTAAAAAATATTCGTTAAATTATAGGTGAAATTAGGATAGGTCCCCAGGAGCAGCTGAAGCAGCATAAAGGAAAGAGAGTTAAATTAAGAGAAGCTGAACTGGATTTGGATGATTCTCAAAGTTCATTTTCGTCGGCACAAGAAGCAATCAAAATGTTCGAAAATGGTAATCATCTGGTTTGTTTTGGCCATTCTTCAAGTGGGTGCCTGCAAACGCTGAAGGTTGTGATGCTCTAAAAATACGATGTTTCTTCTCTCCAACCTGTTTGGTTTTATGTTTTATATTTTTAAAAAAATTAAATTTTTTTTATTTTTTTATTTTAAATTAATAATTTTTTATATTTTTATATTATTTTAATATACCATATCAAAAATAATTTTTAAAAAATAACTCAATAGAAAATTATCTATAATATACAAGGCAAAGTACACGAACTGCAAATGGGCAATTGCAACTACATCTGATAGAGTATAGGTAGGGAGCCAAAGCTGACGCTACAATGCACAGTCATGATTTTATAAATAGGTAAGAGTCTTGATAGGATAAATTTTATTTGTTTAATATTTAAGTTCCTGATTTTTAAGGAGAGAGCAAATTGATAGGATAAAAAAAGAGAAAAAAGATAATTTGCCACTTTACTATAAAAAAAAAACCCATTTTGATATGAATGATAATGTCATTAAGGTTTTCTAAAACTTTTATTTTTCTAGAAAAGATATATCAAAGTTTACGAAGATTTTTTCATTCAATTTAATTTTAGGGGTTTTTTTACCACAAGTTTAAGGATTTTTTTGATATTAAAATGGATTTGATGTAGTGTCTATAATGTTTAATAGGTGTTTTTAAATAGAAAAATGTTTATATAGATTTTACGAGTCTAAAAACTTTTAAACTAACTTTTTAATTATTGAAGACGCTCAAAATATACAATGTCATCTTTTTTTTTTTTTCAAAAAATAATAAAGTAGGTGCTCGGCTCCTAACATCACGCAGGCCCATGTCTGTGGTCCTTTTTTATTAGCCTAGCACACCTAGCTTATTTTTATAACCTTTTAGTTTTTTTTAAAAAAAAATTGTTTTCCTCTAATTTTTTTTTATTAAAATCCATTACAATTAAAATAATATTCAAATTATTATTCAATTTCTCTATAGTTTTTAAAACTGTAGAGAAATATATTATTCAAACTACAGCTTATTATTTATTGTTGTTTACTATAAAAATATATATTTCTCATAAACAACAATTTATATTTTAGATGAAAAAATATATTTTATTATACAAATTATTCTCTTTTTTCATGTATTTTTTATTGGAATAAAACAAAACAAAAATTATTAACAACATAATTTTTTTAATAAGATAACGACAGCTAAAACAAATGTTCTAAAAAACTTAAATATTTGGAAATAGGTACTATGAAAATAATATCTCTTAAATATAAATTATATTAATTGTAAAAGAACTTGATGAAAAGATATCTCAAAAAATGACCCATGATATAGATATAGTTCGAGAAAATAACTTCTTTTTTTATCCAAAAAAATCTTTGTTTATGCATTTTTTATCCCTTAATTTTAAGCTTTTAAATTTAGATTCTAAACTATATTTTTAAAAACGTTTCATCGGAGAGGAAAAGGAAAATCAACAAAAAAGAATTTAATGGTTGAGAATGGAGTTGCTTGACCATATATTAGCCACAAAACTAGTCAATTTTTGTATCGATTAGTTTATTTTTTTCGAGAGGATTGCCATCGAAGAGTTTTGAAAATTTCATTTTTCTTAGAAGAGTAGATGGAGACTTAATTTTTTTTTATCCGGTTTAATTTTATTTTTTTTGACTGATTTATGGATGCTTTTAATTCAAGATCTTAACCGGTTAATAACATGTGGGTTTTTTTAAAAAAAAATAAGATCAACTAAAAGTTATTATTTTCGGTTCTATTTGATTTTTATCAAGAAAAAATAACCAAATTGATTAAAAAAACAAATCAAAACCAAACTGAAACCAGTTCAAACTGACCAGTTTCAGTTCAATTTGATTTTTTTATAAAAAAACCTATTCAAAACTGATTGGTTCTGGTTTGACTCAATTTTTTTGGTTTGACTCGGTTTTTCTGGTTTTGCTTGGGTTTTTTCGGTTTGATTTTTTTAGTTTCAGGCTTATCAAATCAAAACCGTACCGGTTAATTTTTTTAAAATTCTATTTTTTTTTCACAATTCATATTTTTTAATTATTTTTTTTAAAATTTTGTAAATTTTTCACTCACCTCTAAAATCAATATTGTGCTGTCCATTCACTAAAGAAGAAAGAAAGAAAACCAGGCATGCAAGCCTTGCCTGGGCTTGATTGTATTGGGTCAAACGTTGTATTGGGCTTGATTGCATGGGAAAAAGTGGCTTGATTGTTTTTTCCTTAATTATTATTACAATACACTATAAATAAAATAACAATGTTCAATTAAATATCATTATATTATATTATGTCATGGATTTCAAAAAAGATTAAGCTTTTATTGTTATATTTACAATTATTTTTTTAATTATATATATGAATCTAATAGATTTTGTTTTCAAATGTGATTATAAATATTCAATTAAAATAAATTTTATTTTATTTTTTTATAATCTTTTTGGCATAATTTTATATTTATTATTTTCCCCTTAATTTCATACAAAATGTTAGAGAAATGATCTTTAATATTTTTTTTTTTATTAAAGCTTATATTTAAGATCGTAATAAGTTTTTTAATTAAAAAATAACATTTCTAATAAAAACAAATTTGCATCAAAACAAAAAAATTGCACTAATAAAAAACAAAATCTGGATTAAAGAGATATTTTTTACTTATTTTAAATTATTAATATTCTTACAAGAATTTATTTCAATTGCCTATGCTTTTTATTAAAAAAACATGCTATTAATAGAAACTCATGTTTTAGTAAAAAAAATGCATGAATAAAAGAAAAATAATTCTTCTTGTAAAATATATACTTTTCTGTGTCTTTTTATAAATATTTATTTTGACGGTAAAAAAACTAAATAAAAATAAATTTGAAAAACTACCTCCAATTTCTCTAGTAAAAACATGTGACTCGGATAAATAATCAGTACCACGCTAGTAAAACAGAAAACCCCATGATTAATCAACCTTGACACCTTCCCATGCTCCTTTTTTATTTTCTTCGTTCCTCCCCCAATTTCTCTCTTTTGCCTTTACAAGAGAAAAGAAAAGAACAAAACAAAAACTCTCTCGCTCTCTAGAACCCAAGCCCAGATGGACACGGACGTGACGATGGTTACGGCAGGCGAGGCAAGTTCGTCTTCCTCAAGGAAACCGAAGCGATTCGAAATCAAGAAGTGGAATGCTGTCGCTCTTTGGGCTTGGGGTCTGTCTCTTTGATTATACCTACTTTCTTTATTTTAATTATTTTCTTCATGTTATTGTGTTAATTATTTGATGGGTTTGCAGATATTGTTGTGGATAACTGCGCTATTTGTAGGAATCATATCATGGATCTTTGTATGTCTCTTGCTTTCTCTCTTTCAAGATTTCCAGGGTTTTCTTTTTTCTATTTATTTATTTATTTATGTATGTATTTTTGTGTAGGCATTGAGTGTCAAGCAAATCAAGCGAGTGCTACAAGCGAGGAGTGCACTGTTGCCTGGGGTATGTGTTCTTCTTTCTTGAATTTAGGGTTTTCTCATGGATTGGTAATTTGTATTCTCCTTCTTTGTTTTGAGCTTGGTTTCTTGACTGCTTGTGATGGTATACCTTTTTGTGACTTTATTATTTGCATTGAACTCGGATTTAATGTGATGTGGGCTTTATAATTGTTGGCGACAGTGTTTGTTAGATTAGTGTGGCAGAATTTTTCGTGTTTGGTATGGTTTTAATTATTTTTGTGGTTCTCTTTGTATCTTCTTTGAAGAGATTTAGAAATCAAAGGGCGAATATGTCCAATACCTACTAGGAGTTTGCTATGGTTGTGTGTTTGGATAGTTACCCGAAAGTCCCAAACCTAAGGATGCCTGCCATTAGGTGTTGATGACTGCCATTATGTCTGTTTCAAGGAGTTGGTCTTTTTGTGAGTTTGATGTTTGGTTGGAGAATTCATTCTTTTAACTACTAGACTTCAGTTGCAAGATATTTTCACAATGAATATCAAGCTACTGACTTAGAACATTCTCTTATGCTAATTATCCCAGTTGCTGCAGTTGTCTTAGGCCTTCTGTTTTTTTTTAGATTCTCCCTGGATATAGCATGCATTGATTGGTAGTCTGCTCTTGGGAATAGGTTGTTAATTTGAGCACCTCAAATTGTAACCATGTTGGTTTATATCTAACTAAAATATAACCATTTATATTTTAGGCGTGTTAAATAAGGTAATTATATAGTATTAGTAGTACCTGACATGCCAACAATTACAACAATTATGCCCCTGCTACCGAATTTAGTTTTTGGTACATTCATAAGCAATTCCTTTGTGGTACTGTGTGCCACGTCTGGCATGCTCTTGCTATTTGATATTAACCTGATTGAGGTCACTGCCTTCAATTTCTTAGATGGCACTTTAGGAGAAAAGAGAAATCTCTTGGCCTTATATTCTGCTTCTTTTTCCTTCCTTCTTTTTTTTTTTTGTGGCTGACACCAATTATAGCATATATGAATTTGCAAAATTCATGGTATATTTTTTGGAAATCCACAAGAATGGTGGGGGTCAAAGGGAGATCTTGATTTTGTTTAATTTTAGCTCTCAAATATATGGGTTAGAAATGGTAGGTTAAGATGCTGGTTCTCTAGCCAACCCCTCTCTCTTTATTTTATATATATATATATATATATATATATATATATATATATACCCATCAATCTTGCTGCATTTAAACCATGGTTCCTTTGGTAATTTCTTATCACATCTAGATTTGTTACATGCATACAAGCATGACACTTGATCTAGGGCTATTTGTATTGATTGCTAAAAGTAACAAATTTCTATATGTATTGGTTTATTCATGTTTCTGTTGGTGGATTTGAAAGTTCAATAGTCTTGCTTATGTGATCAATTTGGATGTACTGCTTTAGTTTGTCCTGTAGGTTTGTGTTTTATTTGCTGTCAATTTGCTTAGATGTGCTAAGAGACTTGGTTTGTGCTACCACAGGTGTGTGCAATCATGCCTTCCACTTCCACTGTATCAGCCGATGGCTCAAAACCCGCCAAGTGTGCCCTCTTGGTATGCTGTAGTGAATGCATAATTTTTTTTATTTATTTTTTAATTTCATCTATCAAACACCTCAGCACTTATTTGGCCATTTCACGCTTGCAGATAATAGCGAGTGGGAGTTCCAGAAGTATGGCCACTAAAATTGATGGAGCGAGCAGAACAGCTGGATGGGCTTCTTTTAGGCCAGTACTTGGAATTAAAAGAACCTGCAGACGGAGATGTCTCTAATTACTTGACATCATGTTAGATTATTATAAGTAACATATCGGAACAGTATTAATATTTGTAAGCTGAAGTTTTTCCAGTTAGACCCAGTTTATGTTATGAGATGTTGTGCAGTTTGGTCTATTGTTTGTGTGCTCAAATTCATGTGACGATCAGATTTGTAGTTGTGCAGTCTCGGATTGGAGATTTGTTTTCTCCAAATGCCAAAACCCAATGTCAAATTGTTTTGACTGCAGACTGGTTTTATATATAGGTCCTGTCTGACAACTCCTTGTTCATGGCCTTGCGAGTAGCAAAAAAACAAACAATTGACCTGGTTAATTGTTAGTTTCTATGGCGTCGAAGCAGGTTGAAACTTGAAAGTGATCAATATGTGAATCACCTTGAGAAGCATTTAAGTAGATCAAATGGTCAAAAGGTAGTAGTGCTGGTCGACCAAGTGGTTCTTCTGAGAGATTTGCATGGCTTGTATTTTACCTGCTGAATGCAAGCGGCGTTGTAAAGATGAGGCGTCCATAAAATGCAGTGTTAAGACAGACGAAGCGGCAAGACATGGGAGTAAAAAAAGGTAAAAATGATACGACGCCTGAGAGATTCGAACTCTCGCGGGGAAACCCCATGTACTTAGCAGGCACACGCCTTAACCACTCGGCCAAAGCGTCGTTGATGCAATCCACTTCTAGTTTACTTTTATTATTACTTTCTTATTCACAAAGAGCCCACTCGTTTCCATATCGTTAATCGTATGGTGCTAAAGCTCTATGTCCCACTTGAATTGGCTAGCTGCTCATTCAACCATTTTCGAGAAAAAGAAAGCTCGACTAGTTCCTTGTGTATTTTCTCTCTCTCTCATCACCAACGTACTTGGTGATGTGCGTAATTTTCCCCGTAAGGTGTAGACAGACCATGGAGGTGCATTTGAATAATCAGTCTGTGTCAAAGCTATAGATCTGAGCTTGTCATTCATCAGCCAGTGGCTATGTGTTTGCGGGTGTATTTTTTCATCACCTAGTGACTTTGGATGCAGGCATTTTCCCACAAGATCATGGAGATGGAGATGCCTGCGGGTATGAATGGTTGGTAATCTTCAACAGCTTAAAACAGGCACAAGTCGCTCCTCATTCACTCTCTTTTCTATCGCATAACCCATTACTGCTTAAAACTCTTGATCATTACAATTGCAGAATCAATTAAAGCATTATTTGATCTAATTCACTGTGGAAAGTATCGTTACGTTACATTCCACAATCTCCAGATTGAAATCTTGGTAAAATGAAAACTTAAATCATGATCACATAACTTGTACATGATGCAGACGATGCCCCAAGTTTGAAACTATTCCAAATAACTTCTCCCGTGTCCAGTTCTTAAATGGAATCCCTGGATGATCGTTGACGCCACTTGACAGCAATTGGACCTCTTACTCCATGAATCCCATCGCTCCACTCGATTGATCCAAATGTTGATGGGATAATGGTAGGCCAATCCAAGCTAACACTGGAGAAGGTAATCTCATAGGACAAGGTCTTATTCTCTGCACTGAACACAAGCTTACTTGGTGATACCTTGATGTCAACGTTCGCCGGAGAATTCACTTTAACCTCATAAACTGCATCAAGAGAACCCCCAACATTTTTCACCATTCTCTTGTAAGTAACCACATCACTAGTAGACTGGAAAACAACAGAGAATGATGGATAGTTCAGATTGCCTGGACTGCCCACTTTTCCACTGCATATGTCCGAACTAGGAGGCTCTCTGACGAACACTGCAATTCGATTAGAATCATACCCGATTGCACAAAGGAATGAAATATAGTCACTTGTGTCCATATCATACACCAGTCCAGGATCAAGAGCACTATTGGGATCAACATGACCAGCTCCATGAATGAAGGGTGTTGATTCTTCACCACTAGCAAGATCCTTGATATTCTTGCCAGAATTGTCTAAAGTATAAGCAGTGGTCACTAAAGCAGATTTTATAGCAGCTGGGGACCAATCTGGGTATGCTTTTCGAAGCAAAGCAGCAATTCCACTAACATGAGGACAAGACATTGAGGTACCTGATATTATGTTGAACTCAACCCTTCTAGGATCAAGTTCCAAATCTGTTGGTCCAACGAATCCAGTCCAACCAGCCAAGATGTTAACACCAGGAGCAATAACATCTGGCTTCAGAATCTCCGGTGTCAAATAATTTGGACCACGACTTGAAAAGGCAGCAACCTTAGGAGCTGCAGGTGAAGTCCCAATTATTGTTCCACGGAACAGAATTGTTGCAGTAGGAGACTGGTCCGATTTGATATATTGTCTGATCTTATTGGCAGCAATTTCACCAACCTCAGTAGCCGGCAGAAGATGAGAATCAGCAATCAGCTCCTCACCACTATCTGCTGTGTTTGCCAAGATCATTCCAAGCCCACCAGCAAGCTTCACTGCAGCTCCTTTCTCCACTCTTGCATTCCCTCCGCGATCGCATACCACAATCTTCCCTTGAACTTTTGATGGACTTATACTCCCCATATAGCAATACCTGCTCCCAACGTCACCAGCATACACCAAAGGAAGCTTGTAATCAACAAGTGGGTCACCAGAGTAGAGTGAGACCCCACTAAAAACCCATCCATTGCCCAGGACTACATCGGCCGGAAACTCTCTATCAATTGTTGAAGCACCAACAGTAAGAATCCATGGAGCAATATTAACAGCAGTATAGGGACCTGGTCCTGCATTCCCAGCAGAGCAAGACACAACAATTCCATGCTGTGATGCACTGAAAGCCCCAATCGCAATCGAATCATGATCATATTGAGGAGCATGACCAGTAGCACCAACAGATAAAGAAATCACATGGACTCCATCATAGATAGCCTGATCCATCGCAGCAAGAATATCAGAGTCATAACAACCTGAACTCCAACAAATCTTGTAAGCAGCAATTCTGGCTTTTGAGGCCATACCACGAGCTTCTCCTGTTGCATACTGGAAAAGGCTCGCGTTATGAGCTAAAGATCCAGCTGCAGTTGTTGCTGTGTGCGTGCCATGACCTTCAGTATCTCTTGGAGATGCAGATTCTTTTGATTCATCAATAGGCCTCCCTTTATGAGTTATATAGCCTTTATGAAAAGCTCTGGCGCCAATAAGTTTCTTGTTGCAAGAGGAGGCTGGAAAGTCAGGTCCTGTCTCGCAGATCCCTTTCCAATTGGCAGGAACATCAGACAGACCGGAATCCGATAAACTCTTATGTTCAGGCCAAATTCCAGTGTCAAGAACTCCAATAATCACACCATCACCATAACCAGAATTTTTCCAAAGGCGAGAACTTTCTGATAGGCCTAAGAAAGTAGGGGTGTGCGTGGTGTGAAGTTGCCGAATTTGATCAGGAATGACTGAAAGAATGCCCGGCACAAGGCGGAGCTTTGCCAGTTGGGTGGGTGTGAGGTGGACTGAGAAGCCGTGGATGGCATGGTTGTAGTTGTAGAGGATCTTGGCAGGTTGAGGTGAAGGAGGGAGGGATTGAATGATAGAGGTGTACCAATCATGGTGAGAAGAGAAAAGGGAGGGCTTGTGGGATTTCGAGACGTGGATGATGAAGGTTTGTGGATGGTCCGATGATGATGATGATGGTTGGTTCAAGAGGAAGAGGAGGAGGAAGTGAAGGAAGGAGACGGGAGAAATGGCCATGAAGTTTTTTCTGATCCCTGGGAAATCGGAGGAGGAGGAGGAGGAGGTGGTTGGAGATTATGGTCTTTTTATTGGGAAAAGGAGCATAGGGAGCGAAAGAGACTTCAATTGGGACCACATGTGTTCCATCCAGCCAATGGCAAAGTTTAGTTGATATTTTTATTATAGAAATGTTTTATCTGAATCATTATTGCATTCGCGGGTATGTTCAAAATTCAAATACAAATATATATTTTTTTCAAATGGTAACCAATTATTTGAGTTTCTTTTGTAATGGTAATGACCAAAGATGTATAGATTTATGTTTTTTTTCTTCTGGTTTAATATTTTTTTAAAAAATTAAAATTTATTTATTTGTTTAAAATTTATTTTTTTATTTTTTATATTATTTTAATATATTAATATTAAAAATAAATTTTTTAAAATAAAAAATTACAAATAATCACGTAATATATACTAAACTACCTAAGGTTTACACTAATATAATTTAGAAACATGCTAAATTAAAATAACAGTACATGGATATACTGCCATAAATCAATATAGATTGCCTTTCTAATAAATTAAAAAATATTTTGTAAAAAAATAATTTTTTTATGTTTTGAATCATTTTAATGTGTTGATCTTAAAAATAATTTTTAAAAAACAAAAAAAATATATTATTTTAATATATTTTATTTTAAAATATATTTTAAAAAATAACTGAAACTACATTATCAAACACATATTAAAAAAAGGATTTCAACGTTTTTTTTGGCTACTAATATTTCTCATAATTTTTTATTTTAACTTTGAAAGTATCTCTCAAGTTTTCATCTAATTTCTTAATGAAAGTCTTGAAGTTATGTCTTTGATAATAATTATATTTCAAACAATACATCACATCATTTCATTATGAAACAATTGAACGATTTTACTTTCAACACAACACTCAAAGCACAAAACAATAATTACAATAGAGCACAATGGAAGCCAAACAATCTATGTATCCAAAATAATATATTTCATAAAAAAGATAATTTGTTTTACTACTTTTAAAAAAAAAATTCAAAGCTTAGATCATGTATTAAAATTTCCCAATGCAAAAAAAAAAATTTCAAGAATTTGGATAGAAATTGCCAATTCCACTATTGTTTCTTGAAAAAACAATTCCTAAAAAAATTTAAAAATTTTCAACACTAGTTATAGCTGTCAACTCAACATGGATGAGTTGGAAAACCCATAATAACTTGAAAAGAATTAAATATTTTACTAATTTAATAACATATAAACAAATAATATTATTTAAAGGCTACATTTTCATGGACAAAATGGGGAAAGCATTTATGTTATGTGGTATTTGAGTATAAGATATTGTGTAAGTCTAGAATATCATTATTAATAAATACTAGAATTTCAAGTTAATTTTAAATATAGTAAAAGAATATGTGGATATATTTTTCAACTATCATGATTTTTTAACTAAAAATATTCAAAAATGCTTTTGTTTTCCTTTCAATTTTGATGTTTTTTTATTTATATCATCTTGGAGGCGAATTTGTTTTACCAAGAACAAATAAAATTTTATTTTTTATATATAAATAAATCATGAAAATATTATTTATTTATATAAAATATAAAAGGAAAAAAATTATAGATCAATTAAACAAATCTCTTAGAAAGATTATCAAATTAAAAAATAATTAAAAAATAAATAGTAATTAAAAGGGTTCCCTGTAAAATTAAGAGAATTAGAGGCTAGGGTATTATTTATTTGTTGAAGCAGAATCATAAAAAATAAATAAATAAGGAATGTTTTCATTATTATCTTGTGATGCATTAAAAAATTGCGAGAATAATACATTGAAATTTTTTTGGAGTATGTTTTCAATGTAATTATGTCAACAATAAAAAAAATTACAAAGAAAAGCTAAAAAAAAAAAAGTGGTCGATAATGTTATTAAGAAACTATCATATTAATATTAAAAATCATAATTTTAAAATATAATATTTTGTTTATCTCAAATCTTTAAAAGAAAAAAAGGAAAATTAGGCTAAAGAAAAGAGGTTAATAAGTTGGGCTTGAGTGGCCCAATTCCTAACCCATTGATAGAAAAGGGTCTCGTGCCAGGCCTGCAAAGCTAGGATAGTGTGCCCAGATTCTTTTTTTTTTTTTTTTTGACTAAAAGTACTCATGTCATCCATTCTTTTTTATTTTAAAAAATTTAATGCTAATAACGTGTTGGCTTACCTAATTTATACCCACTAGGGAGAGTATTTAAAATTATGCTAGGGTTTTTGGATCAAAAAAATTAAATTTTCAACATATTTTTACTTAAAAATATATAATAAATATCCTTATAATATCCACAAACCAATTTATCAACTCCTAATAACTAGAAATTAGTCTAATAATATATAACTAAATTTGATAAAAAGATCTAATCTAGATATGATCTATATTTTATAACAAGTTGAAGATCAAAAAATACATCCATTGAATTGATCTAAAGAAAAGGATACTAGAAACAAAAAATTTTTATTTTGAAAGCTAAAATATGACCAACCAAAAACTTTTTTTCTCTTTTTTTTTTTTTTGAAAAATCTCTCTTCTTTTTCAAACTTCGAGATTGAAAAAATAAATAATAAATATTTGAATAAAAATAAAAATCATTAATAATTCAGGATTAATCATGAGTTTTTAATTTTCATGTTTTAAATTGTGGTTCTCTTTCTTTTAACTTTGTTTTTCCATTACAATTTGAAACTTTATTTGATGAAATTAAGGTGCAAAAAAGATTAAATTAAAAATAATTCAAAGTACAAGAATAAAATTAAAATAAAAGTGCTTCATTATTAATATGAATAGTGAAGCATAGGGGAAAAAAAAAAAAAAACCTAGCCACTTTAGTATTTTGGTTAATGAATGTTGGTTACATCATTAGATTTGAGTAAAACAATCAAAATGATCCGTTGAATTCGAATCTAATGATCTAATGGGTATCAATATTTGGGGACAAGAAGAGGAGCCTTCCCATATAATATGTACCCTTTGGAAGGATCCTGCAAAAATTCCAATCAACTAGCCAAAATTACTAAACATGCTAAGACGCATAGGTATTTTACGGTAAAATTTTTTAACATCCTCAATTTTTTTTAAAAAAATTAATTCTCAATTTCTTTTTTAATTGCAATTTTTTAATGGCCAGAGTAATAACCAATTTATGATAAATTGTTAAGGATAGACTATTAAAACACAAGGGACAAGAGTGTATAACAGGCATAGAATACATGGTCCATCTAAAATTCTTAGAAAAAAGTTATTTTTAGTCCTTATATTCTTTTTTCATCTCTACAATCCCTTTATTTTTTATAATTTCAATTTTAATCTAAAAATTCATTTTCTTTGCATTTCACTCTATGCGTTAGGTAGAGAAAAGAGAAAACGAGCGACTAAAACTTTGGTTTGATCATTTTTTAAAGACAAAACTCGATATTTTTAGTGTCAATAAGTTTCATTCGACGAAAAAAGTTTAATAATGGTGGTTTTTATCTCTGAACATACATGAAATTCAACGAAAGAGTTGTCTCTCAATATACATGAAAAAAGAAATCAAGTTTTTTTTATTATTGATTTTGGTTTTTAGGTATTTTGAGATTGTTTAGAAAAGCTTTTATGATGTTTTAAAAGTGTTTATATGTAAAAATACCTTGAAAAAAGAACCCGTAACCTAAAAAACCATTTTCCCGAAAAAACCATCACCAGTTATTAGAGTTGTCTACTTTTTTTAAGGGAGAATAGCATGTCATCTACTCCCATAGAAAAATAAAAAATAATTAAAATGGCCCAGGTGTGTGCCCTTAGGCTTTTTTATAAGGGTTAGGCGCGCTAGGCCGTGCGCTTGTGTCTGTCCTTTTTCTTTTGTACATTGATTTTTTATATATATATAGGATTTTCAAGTTTCTTATTATTATTTTTTTTAAAATAATTTTTCTTTTGGTTATTCAAAAGGCATTTTCATTCAAAAAGACATAAATGGAAAATTTGAATATATAAGATCGGAAAAGTTTAAAATATATATTTTTTAAATTTATTCCATTAGATATTTTAATTGCTAATTAATAAATATTTTTTGTTTTTCTAAAAAAACATTTATAACAAAATACACAACCTAATATACATGTGCAACCAAATTAATAATTAAATATATATTTAACTTGTTAAAATATAATTATTAATAATGTTAGAATATAGCAATCACCACGTGAAATGTACAAGTAAAAAACCGATTAAAGTATCATTTAATTAATTTGTATAACACAATTAATAATTAAATAGTTTCAAGAAACTATCAAAATTAAAAACTAAATTATAAACAACTCTTGAGTCCATATTAATTGAAAATAAAAAAAACTTTTCATATATTAACCTCTAGTTTTAATGTTTTTTAAAAAATACCTTTTTTTTTTTTCATTTAAAAATGGTTTGATCGTAGCGCAAAGAGTCACCTCTTCTCATCCAAACTCACAAGGCAGCAACTAGAATCTTTGCCCATGCAGCCCCAACCCATTCCGTATCTTTTATCTCATCCAAGACAATCATACCTTCATACAAACCTCTGCCCATGCTCAATAAAATCATTTCATCCCCTCATCCCCGGAAGCTGCTGTAAAGCAAACTGCCGCGCCATAGATGTTGTTTTTCCTTATCTTGGTTTAGTTTTATAGCTATATCAATGGGCTCCATGCTGCGTTATTTGTCGAGAAAGAAGGCAAAATATGCTAAAGCATCAGAAGCGATTCAAAACCAAAATACTCTTGGAACTCTACATAAGAGAAGACATCAATGAACTGTCGATGATAACAGTCCTGTGATTCACAAGAAAATATCATATATCAATCCTGGCTCCTGGCATTGCGATTCACTTCTCTACATTTGCTCATTCTCGCCCAGAAGCCTAGAGCAGGAAACGAAACCCAGAAAATAAAAATTACTTGACCAATACAGCAGTGAAAGCACTTGAGCATAAACACCACATGAAGGCAACCTCTTGGCATAACAATGCTTCTTTTACCATGTGAAAGTTTGAGCTCCCTGAAAGGGAGGTCATTCAAAATTTGACAGCAAGTGTAACTAGAATATACAAGCACTATGATAGAGTTGTCAAATTGCATTTTACAAGTAGAAAGTTATGACAATAAAAGTCTGAATCTAGCCTTTCTGAAAGATAGCAGCTGGTCAACTAGCTGCGTATACCATGGCAACGGTCACCCTTACTGAGAGAAAAATCACATAGAGGGTTATAAGGCCCACCCCTAACATCTTGCTAGGACGCATGTCGTTCCTAGGTAAAACAACAAGTGCCCATAGTAATCCAGATATGAGAAATCCCATTGTGTAAAACAAGCTACTGTCTTGAGGAACAATGTATATACCAGTGCTCTGTGACCAGGCTCCAAGCAGCATTGAGATGCCTAAGCCAACAAGAGTATTGAACATAGGACCTGCATAGCATCCGGACATTGCAATCTGTGCACTGTCACCACCATTCATCGCCAATGCAACATTTGACACTAAATCACCCATGGAGTTGCCCCATGCTAACACAGTTAATCCGAGGATTGATGGATTAATTCCGAGGACTATGCCAAATGCAACTAACAGAGCAACAAGCTCATTAGCTATTATGTAGAACCACACGATGCTCATGAAAAATCCCCCAAGAACCCAGGCAAGCAAGAACCTCTGAGGTGTATGATTGGAGTTTGTATGCTGATATGCAAGAACACCAAGCGTGCAACCAACTACAGTGCCTATAAAATACACAAGAATTCTGCTTTGAGCACCCACGTCATCTTGGCTATTCCACAAAAATGCCAGTAAAAGAGGAGCCAAGGCAGCACTGGCTACAGCATATGGCTTTGACCATGTTTCATCATCAACTAATGGGATTGTTAACCGTCTGGGAACTGTCAATGGCAACTCCATCAGTGACAACAAACTGGAACATGAGAATGAAGAGCTACCGATTCCCATGCCCTCATCAGTCCAGCCCCATGGAGGCCTTTCTTGATCCAGCAAACTGATTTTTGAAGAATGATTGGAATATATGGCCACATTTGAAGCCCACATCCACGATGGCAGGGAAGAAGGTAGATGGGGCACATCACTGTCAGTCTCAAGGTCAAGCAGAGAACTATAAATGTTTGCATCCTCTTCACTGCTTGTTTGGGAAAATATACTTCCTCGCACGGGAATCAATGGTGTAACAGCATCCAATTTCAAACTCCCAGCATGTTTCCTCAACATCTCATTAGCAACCACGGAAAATGCATAAACCACATAAATCAAGACAAAAGCAATTGCTGCCCCAACACTCACCTCACCAACCATCAAAATTATCAACAATGCCATGAGTGTAAAGAGGAAGAAACAGATATCTCTAATGAAGCATCTCCTGTCAATCTTAACTTCCCTATCCGCAACACATAATGATACAGCCCCAGCAACAATGCAAGTAACAAACACTGCACCACCCAACACACTATTAAGACCAACATCACCTGCATCCTTTCCAACGAAGGCAGCAATACTTGCAAACACATCTGGTGCTCCATTCCCAAGTGGAAGGAGTGCTACACCAGCAACCGTAGGAGGCAACCTCAAAAGATTCGACAACTTTTCCAATGAACAACAAAAGTAATCAGCAGCTGTATTCCCCAACAAATAAAACAAAGCAGCAAGCCAAATACCCAACACCACATAACCCAACACTCTAAAATCACCACAATCACAATACAAAAACTTTATATAATCAAAGAACCCACCCGATGAACACACCGGGTTAGCTTTCAAGAACTCACACTCATTAGCATAACCATCATGATCAATCAAGCCATTACATAAAGCCGGGTTCTTTAAGCTCAAATCATTTTGATCACCGGTCACATTAACCAAACTCGATGAATTAGCATTGATCTCAATGATTTGTCTATGAATTATCGAATTGCCCCTCGACCCATCACCAAAATCACCTCTTTGAATAGAATTTTGACCAATATAAGGATTTGTAAGTATATCTACCCGGTTGTAAAACAAAAACAATAGGATCACGGTACAGAATCCATTGAAAACTCCTTTCAATTTGGGGTTCTTTGAACTATACAAGCTATTAAAACCTATCATTTTATTCTAAAAAACAATGAAATAAACAAAAGAATAAAAACCCAGATGGAGAATCCAGACCTGGGGTTTTATTGTCGTGTTTTGGGAAACGAATCCCTAGTTCTCAAGCAAAGTTAAGAACTTTGCCTAGAAAGAGAACCTGTATAGAAATTAAAGGGAAATTTTGAAGACTTACCAAAGAATTTGAAAACGTGTAGGAAAAGTTGTTAAAAAAAACAAAAGATTAGGATTAAAGAATGGTAGCGTAGCTGAGGGAAGCAAGGAGAGGGAGAGAAATGATAAGAAATTTTGGGTTCGGGTTTTTTTGGTTGATCTTTCGTCGTCTGTTCGTTCCAGACAGACCTAAACGAGGATATTTCACACGTTTTAGTGTGCTTTTGTTTTGATTTTCCAAGAACAATAATTTGGACTTTGTTTTGATTTTTCAACAACAGTAATTTGGACTTTACCTTAATTGTTTGAAAAAGCAGTAATACTAGTTTTTTAAAATATTTTTTTATTTAAAAATATATTAAAATGCTATATTTTTTTATTTTAAAATTTATTGTTATTATTATATCAAAATGTTTAAAAACAATTAGAAAATATAAAAAATTAACTTAAAAAATAAAAAAATTTCAAAAATATTTTTAAACACAATAACAAACATATTCTAAATATATCAAACTTTGCCCAAAAGAACAGGATAATTACATTGCAATTACAAAAACTAAGCAAACTAAAACAACAATGCTCTCGGTTCGTGGTCTCTCAGTTTTACAATTTTTTACAATATGGTTCTTTACTTTCATAACTTTTATATATTCGATCCCTATAATTTTTTATATTTATGTTGAATCACAAACTATATTTTTATTACATTCTAGTCTTTAAATATTGAGATATGAGAGAGACATCTGTTGAAAAGGTTTTGGATGGTTATATTTTGACCATAAAAAAAATATTAATTTTGAAGTTAATAAGTTTATTTTGAAAAGAAAAGTTTAATGAAGATGATTTTTCAATTTAATTATTCTGAAAAAGGTAGAATGGTTTTATGCAAAACTCTCTTGATTTGATTTTTGATTTTTTTAAACCAATATTTTAAGACTTCTACAATGTTTTTAGATAAAAACTGTTGAAATTAGGGTTTTTAAGACTCAAATTGCTCAGATTCTAATTTTCAAACATTGAAGATAACTGAAATGTATGGCAGAGAGCGACATGCTGTCTATTTAGATGGATAACGTGTCGTCTCATTTGTTTAAAAATAACAGCTCAGGTTGATAATACACATCGTTAACCTGATTTATATATATATATATATATATATATATATATATATATATATATATAAAAAAAAAAAACAGGTGTATGGGCCTGAGTTTTCAAGCTTAAAAGTGTCTTGAAATTTTTTTTAAAAGGTATTTAAAAATATAATAATGATTATTTGTTAAAAATTTATTTTATTTTAAAATATATTAAAATAATATTTTTATTTTTAAAAAATTATTTTTGATATTAGTATATCAAAAAAATCTGAAAACATTAAAAATATATTAATTTAAAATAAAAAAAATAATTTTTTTAATTTTTTTTAAAAATATTTTTAGAACACAAAGATAAATAGGATTTTAATACGTTAGGTGTGATCATTTGTCTTTTTTAGGCCCTATGTGTTTTTTTTATTTAATTGTTTTTTTCTTTTAATTTTACAATAAAATTCTTTTTAAATAAAACTCTTAAAATAATATCTAGTAAATCATCTTATTATAAATATTTTGAAATTAGTTTAGAGGTTTTTTTTCTAATATTAATAATCATTTTATAAATAATTATATGTGAATATAATATGCAAGTTTCTTTTATAAAAAATTGCTAACAAATATGAGAATAATTTTCTTATAAATTATTTATATAATTTCTCAGATTAACTATTCAACTATTCTTTCATCTTTTCATGCAGTCACATGAAAATAAACAAAACTTTACTTCTTCTTTTTTTTGAAAATTGTTTTATTTGAAAAACTATGTTTTTTTTATTATAAAAAATACATGCTTTTATCAAAATAAAAAAAAAAGAATAAATCAACAATGAAAAGAGAGCTTTAACTAAAAACACAATTTTTTTATACTGAATTTCAACCATCTAAATTTTTATAACTACTTATTTAATTGCTTTATTTATAATCATTTTTTACGCTTCGATGTGCTGTATACTTTTAACATCTATTTTTATTTCATTTTATAGTTATTAAAAAAAACATTTATAAGAAATCAGATGATAAAAATTCTTGAGTAAAAAATGTATTATTTTAGCCAACATTCTACATGGCTAAGCTGTTGATTTAATTACATGGCCAATCCGTTGATTTAATTAAATTAACTAATACTCCCACATGTTATATATATATATATATATATATATATATATATATATATATATATGTGTGTGTGTGTGTGTTTTGTTTTTTCCCCCTACATGTTTTTTGTTTTTTCTCTTTTTTTTTGGTTTTGCATTTGTTTTAAAAAAAATTCCCAATATTGTTTTCTTTTTTTATTTTATTCTTTTTTGTTTTTGTATTTTTTAAAAAATTTATGTTTGTCGATTTTTTTTTAATATTGAACTGATTGAAAATTTAGTTATGTATTTTTTTCTTTAAAATATTATGGATTACTACAATGTTTTCCTTACATGGTTTTTTTTAATGATTTTTTTTTATTTCAAAATGATCTTTGTCGATTTTATTTTTTCATATTAAACTGGTTGAGAATTTTGTTTCGTAGTTTTTTTTTCTTTAAAACATTATAGATTGTTACAATGTTTTCTCATATGGTTTTTGTTTTGTTATAGTGTTTCCCAACATGTTTTTTTTAATTATCTTTGTTAATTTTTTTTAATATTGAGTTAGTTGAGAATTTAGCTTTAACTTTCCCTACATGTTTTTTTTTATTATTTTTTTTGCTTTTTTTCCCTAAAATTGTCTTCTTTTTTCTTTTTTTCTTTTTATTTGTGTTTTTTTTCAAAATTGTTTTTGTTGATTTTTTTTTTAATATGAAGTTGGTTGAGAATTTAGCTTTATAGTTTTTTTCCTTTAAAACACCGTAGATTGTTGTTTCCCTGTATGGTTTTCCCCTCCTTTTTATGATTTTTTTTGTTTTTTTTTTTAAATTGTCTTTGTCAATTTTATTTTTTTCATATTGAGTTAGTTGAAAATTTAGCTTCATACAATGTTTTCTTATATGATTTTTTTAAAAATTGTCTTTATCAATTTTATTTGTTTTAATATTAAGCTAATAAAGAATTGCAATTATAGATTTCCTAACGAAACACTATAGATTGCTACAGTGTTTCCCTACATGGTTTTTTTCCTTTTGTTTTTTTTTTTTTGTTATGATTTTTTCTAAAATTTTCTTTGTTGATTTTATTTTTTAATATTAAACTGGTTAAAAATTTAGATTTGTAGTTTTTTTTCTTGAAAATATTATGAATTGCAACAATCTTTCTTCATATTTTTTTTTCAAC
This sequence comes from Populus tomentosa, assembly GCA_018804465.1. Classification (NCBI taxonomy): domain Eukaryota; kingdom Viridiplantae; phylum Streptophyta; class Magnoliopsida; order Malpighiales; family Salicaceae; genus Populus; species Populus tomentosa. The sequence continues at coordinate 14,184,139 of CM031969.1, read as the reverse complement.
AAACCCATAACAATACACAAGTATACTACAAGCTCGCAATATCACGTGGACATGGCATCCAGTCAAAACTAGAGGATGTGTGGTTTTTTATAATGGTTGATGGTCAATTTAAATTAAGGATCATAAAATTGAAATATCAAGGTTCTAGTTACCAATATTCTAAAAGGCCTGGAAAAGTATTGTAGATTTCCGACGCCTTTTGCACTTTCCCTATTATTAATATATTATATTATATTATAACATATAGCTTTTTCCATGTCTTTTACACTTTCCTCATTATTAATATATTATATTATTATAATTATATTATATTATATTATATTATATTATAGCATATACTAAAAAGTAAATGAAACTTTAAACTGCCTTCTTCTTCTTTTTTTTTTTTTAAAGAATTTTTTTTGTTTGATTTAGTTTGTTAATATTAATTTTTTTATTTAGTTATCAGATTTTCATGACATGAATCCCGAGTTTGATGGATTAACTTTATTTGACGAGTTAACTTGGATTTTTTTTTTCTTTTTAATTAATTTTTTTCGTTTAGTTTAGTTTGTTAATGTTAAATTTCTTTCTATTTAATTATAATACTTTCATGACACGTATCCTGGGCTTAATGAGTTAACTTGGTTTGACGAGTTAACCAAGTTAATTCTAAATAAACCCGTTAATTTTTATTTTTTTTAGTTATCAAATTTTCATGACGCAAATTCCAGGTTTTATGGGTTAATCTTGTTTGAAAGGTTATTCCAATTAATTCAATTTTTTTTTCTTCATTAATTTTTTTTTCTGTTTGTTTTTTTTTTTTAATTAACCTATTTAATTATCATACTTTTAAGACACAACCTTGCAGTCAAACCTACATCCAAGGCTATTAAGTTTGGTATTGCAGCCAAACCCATTTAAACTTTGATAATGCAAGTTTTATGTTATTATTAATATTATAAATATTACTTTTAGGTGAGGCATTACAGCTAAATCCAAGATTTTTAAGTATAACTTTCTAGAAAAACCTAAAACTTTTAAATTTTAACTTTTTTTTTGATATTTTTTATGAAAAAAAATTAACCCATAATATCACACGGTTCAAATAACTAGTAGAATACTCTAAAAGTATGTCAGAGCACCTCCACTCACAAGAAGAAGCATTTCTGTTACTTTCCCATGTCTTTTAACTTTCCCCATTGTTATAATTATATTATATTATATTATATTATTCTATTATATTATAATATCCTAAAAAGTATTGTAGCTGTTTTTTTTTTGTTTTTATTTTTTTTATTATTTTTTTAATAATTTTTTTTAATTTAGTTTGTTAATGTTAATTTTTTTATTTAGTTATTAGACTTTCATGACACGGATCTCAGGTTTGATATGTTAACATAGTTTGATGAGTTAACCCGGAATTGATTTTCTTTTTCATTAATTTTTTTCGTTTAGTTTAGTTTGTTAATGTTAATTTTTTTTCTATTTAATTATAAGATTTTTATTTTTTTTTTCTATTTAGTTATCAAACTTTCATGACGCGGATCTTATATTTGACGGGTTAACCTGGTTTGAAGGGTTAACCTAATTAATTCAGATTTTTTTCTTTTTTTCTTTCTATTGGTTTTTTTCTTTTTAATTAATCTATTTAATTATCAAATTTTTATGACACGACCTTATAGCCAGACCCACATCCAATGCTCTTGGGTCCAGTGTTGCAGCCAGACTCATTTAAACTTAAATCATGTAAGTTTAATATTATTATTAATATTATAAATATTATTATTGGGTCAAGCGTTGCAGCCAAACCCAAGACTTTTAGGTATAACTTTATAGAAATATCTAATACTTTTAAATCTTAATTTTTTTAAAATATTTTTTATGTTAAAAAAATTAACCCGCGGCATCGCGCAGGTATGTAATTAGTTATTCTTTTTAAAATCACTTATCTGTGCTTGGTACCATCAAATATTTAGAATTTTAATACAAATGATTTATTATTATTATTATTATTATTATTATATTTTTTTTATAGAGATGATTTTTTTTTAAGAAAAATTTTAAAAATAATAGAAAATGCAAGGCAATTTAAGCTATCATATTTGATGATTATTAAAGATTTATATAATTATTAATTTTAAAATTTATGAAATTAGTTGAAGTATGTATAAATTATTTGAATAATAATAAAAAAAGAGAAGCAAGGGAGCTAAACACACGAGCAGCTTTCTTACCATTTCTCTTGGCATGTAGAGCATAGCAATTCCCTAAAATTTTCTTTCTGTCAACTTGATATTTGCTCATTTTGCATGTAAATAGGGCTCCGGTGGCAATCTCCACAACCACGGGTGGCGCAGCGCCAGCACATGTACAATTAGCATATTCTCGGTAAAGTGAGGGGTGATAATTTAATCATTATTTGATGGATATTAACGAACTTGATCTAAATAGATAGTTATTTTTTGGATAATTGCTTTATTTAATGAATAATAAATATACTATGTATATTGTCAAATTGACCCGACTATATATACACACACATGCAAATTATTTTATATTTTATTGAATAATTTATGAATATGTAGATTTTTTAAAAATCCGGAGGATATGGATAAAACAAAAGCATGATACAAGCCCCGTTCATGCTAATGTTGCTTTGCATAAAAGAGACAAATCAAAGCATAAATTTAAAGGAGAGTGATCATAAGAAAAGAATGGAATCAGATTTGAGCATCCTGCTAAGCACCAAAAATCATCGCCCACATAAAGAAATTGATAGTCACACTCACATATTAATTTATTTATTTTTATATTTTTTAAAAAATTAAAATTTTTTTTAAACACCTTGCTAAGCATCAAAAATCATCCCCCACAAAAGAAAATTGATGGTCACATTCACATATTATCCTAACTTTCAAAAATATTTTTAAAAAAATTAAAATTTTTTATTTTTTTATTAATTTTAAAATGATATATTTTTAATATTTTCAAATTATTTTAGTACACTGATATAAAAATAATTTTATAAAAAATAAAAAAAATTATTAATATATATTTTAATATAAAAAATTATTTAAAAAATAACTGTGTTAAACAACCAAGGGGTAGGGAAGAGGCACATCAGATGACGGGATGCCATAATCGTTTGTTTCCTTCAATGATCATAAATGGACAAATCATCAACCTCATCCAAACACACTAACCCTCACGTCTCTCTCTCTTCCTTTTTTGTTATTTTATTGGAGTAATATATATATATATATATATATATATATATATATATATATATATATATATATATATATGGAGGCACGAGCACTCTCTCCACGCTTCTTTTCCGTCTGTCTCCGTTCCATACCCAATCGATCAAAACTATCAACTCATTTTATACCCTATTAGCACGTGACGCTCTCTCTTCTATTCTCCTTACTTCACAGAGTTTCTCTTCTCATTCCAGAAAACGACGACGACAAATCAAAGTTTGTATTTTTTTGTTTTGATCCTTCATTCTCACACACACATGCATCACCCCTACTGGGTTTTCTTTTTTGGTTCGGAAAGCCAATAAAATGAGAGGATCGCAAGTGGTGATTGAATAGAAATAAAAACTGGGTTCTCTTTAATTTGTATTAGTATTTTTGTTTCCCTTCTCCCTTTTTTGTGTTTTAGGCATGGTTGTATTCTTCTTAGAGACTTTGATTTCACAGTGAATGAAAATATGTGAACTTCTTGTTATTTCTACATGTGCTCTTATTTTCTATTATATTCTTGGTTTCTAAGAAATTATTGCTGAAAGCTTTGATTTTGAAGCTTATAATTTTCTCGTTTTTGGAACCCTGATTTTTTTTCCAGCTCGGTGTTTGGCTACTGAGAAAGTTTAGAAATATAAAGGCATGAAATTTTTATTCTCACTTCTGAACCGTAATAATTAATGAAGCGCCTGCATACGTGTTTCAATTCTAAAAAAGAAAAGGATCGATTGTAATTATACGTTTCAATTCTAAAATCATGGGGTGTTATAATTTTGAATTTCAGTTTTAATGTGTGAAATAATAAATTATTTTGTTAATTTGCTTATGCAGAGATGAGTTTTGCTAGGAAAGAGTATGAGTTTTTGAGTGAGATCGGGCTGAGCTCTCGCAATTTGGGGTGTTATGTAGATGGCACGTGGAAAGCAAATGGCCCTGTGGTCACCAGTTTGAATCCTGCAAACAACCAGGTTGTTACTGATTCTTTTACGTATGTATTACATGTGTTTCTGTATAATATATGTGTATCTGTGTGTGTATCTATTGTATACTTCTGTGTATTTGCTTGTATAAACAGCTTTTATGCTGCAGTGCTAAGTTGCTATGAATCACAAATGAGGCCATTTGAGGCTCCGTGGAATGTACTAACTCCTTGCCTCACAACATCTATCGACTTTAATCATTTTCTTTTTTGTATTAATCTAGGCTATAGCTGAAGTTGTGGAGGGTTCTGTTGAAGATTACGAGGAAGGCATGCGAGCTTGCAGTGAAGCTGCTAAGATATGGATGCAGGCAAGTCTTTTTTCCTTGCTGTAGAACCTATTAAAATATTTTTGGGGGACAAATGCATGAGTTTGATGCATTATAGAATTCTCTAGCACGTGAACTTCTAATATGCTTACTAGCACTATTCTATCCTATGCATATATTCTGTTTGTGATCAACTGTTGAGACCTCCCAATTGCCTTGCATCTTATTTTGCAGGTTCCTGCTCCAAAGAGAGGTGAGATTGTCAGACAGATTGGGGATGCTTTGAGAACTAAACTTCAGCAGCTAGGTCGTCTTGTGTCACTTGAGATGGGAAAAATACTTCCTGAAGGAATAGGGGAAGTTCAAGTATGTTGCCTAGCTTTAATTTGCTATTTCATATGAAATTGTTTATAGGATTTTCATTTCACTTGCTGTAAAACCATCTTTTGTGATTTATTATTCGTGATATATCTTGTTCTTCAATGAGCTCTTCTAACTTCATAAGCACCTATATTTTGCAGGAAATAATTGATATGTGTGATTTTTGTGTGGGCTTAAGTCGACAGCTGAACGGATCAGTAATACCTTCTGAACGTAGGCTCCATGATTAGCTCTCACCATTTTATGTATAATTTGTGGTAGTTTTTTATTTCTTTCATTGCCTTTTCAAAATAATTTTCAAGTGCATGTTTAAGTGCCATAGCTCAACTGGAATTTAGGCATTTATCTACAGCTGTCATTTTGTTTCAAAAAATCAACTCTTGAAATTGGGTATCTTCCCCAGTTTTCTAAATGTTAGTCGTTGAATAACTCATTTTCATCTGTTAACAGGTCCAAATCATGCAATGCTGGAGGTGTGTTGATCACCTCTACTTTTGAATTCAAATCACTGCATTAGCTCTTTAATACTGTTGACATTTTCAACATTTGTTCTGTGCATAGATGTGGAATCCTCTTGGAATTGTTGGTGTGATTACAGCTTTCAACTTTCCATGTGCTGTTCTTGGTGAGTGTTATATCCTGTTTTAAAAAATATTAGCCTTAGAAATAATCCAGAAACACACACACATTTACATTTTGCAATAAACAAGTATATGAAGATATATCCCGTGTCTGTATCATGGGAGGTTGCTGTATCCAAAGCACTGTGTTTGTCTTCACAATTATAGTTATTTCTTCTGCCAGTAGTACTTTTCTTGATGGTGAAGTGCGTCCTTTTGGATGCACCCTGACTGATAAAGTAGTGTAACTTGAATGGTATTCTAACTTTTTACTGGTATTGTACCCCTCTAACATCAAAATATTTTCACCAAATTTGTTTTAATGAAGTCTCAGATGGCTTTCTTCCAGTCATGACATGGATTTTTATGTGTGCTGCTGTTCTGCAGGATGGAATGCTTGCATTGCACTAGTATGTGGCAATTGTGTTGTCTGGTAAGTCATGGTACCTGTCTTGGCTGGGACATCATGCTTTATTTCATTCTTAGATAGACATAATGTGCATTTCATTACTGGCATAATGTGCGCACTGCAGTCTAGTTTCTTTTCATTAAATGTCTAATTTCCTTCCTTGGGTTGTATTCTTGAAAGATCTATGAACTGTTTTAGGGATTATTTATGTTGACTTGCTTAGCATGCAAACGATTAAAAATAGGCAGCATAAAACCTGTCCTTGTTGTGGTTTCTGGATGGTGTCATATTTAACAGGCCTATCCTTTCAAATTAACCTATAATTGAAATTTGGATAATCCAACTTTTCTCCATAATCAGATAGATTATGTGGGTTCAATATCTAATCAGCATCTTTTTCCTTAGAAGAGATATTAGTCCGCTAAGCTTTTTATGCTCCCTTGTTGGCATACTAGTTCCCACTTCGGCCTCATTTCATAGCTGCTTATTGTGATTATCAGCATAAAATTATATGAATAAACACCTACATCTACTTTGCTTTCCTTCGTTGCAAATACAACTTACAAAAGTTTTGTTTGTGCCTGACTTTGAATTGTTCCTTCTTAATTATAGGAAAGGTGCACCAACAACTCCTTTGATTTCCATTGCAATGACAAGGCTGGTAGCTGGGGTGTTAGAGAAGAATAACTTACCTCCTGCAATTTTTACATCCTTCTGTGGCGGCGCTGATATTGGCCAAGCAATTGCAAAAGATACGCGCATTTCTCTGGTTTCTTTCACTGGCAGTTCAAAGGTGTTTAAATTGTTCTTGTTAGAAAATGTTTATCGTTCATGATCTTTACTGCAAGAGGAACACTTCTGTTCTTGGTCAAATTATTTATCCTATTTGATCTATAGGCCACTCTCTTCATTCATTGTAAGGTTTCCTAGTATATTAGTCTTATTCCAATATTATCGCTATAATCATCTGCTGCATGTATTCAACGCTGAATTTGGATTCATATTCTTTCTGTCTGTGCAGAATAAATTACTGAATCTGTGGTTTTGTAATGTGATTTATTGCAATATCAATGACTATTACTTGGATAGTGTTTCCTGGATATTCTCTCTAATTTGTGCCCAGATGTTTGAATTTTGTCACAGTTTAGAACATGTACATACAAATTTACTCTTACTCGCAAATTCTACATATTGTACAGGTGGGCCTAATGTTGCAACAGACAGTTAATCAGAGATTTGGTAAATGCTTGCTTGAGTTAAGTGGTAATAATGCTATAATAATCATGGATGATGCTGACATCCAGCTAGCTGTTCATTCTGTTCTGTTTGCTGCTGTTGGGACAGCTGGTCAGCGCTGCACAACGTGCCGCAGGCTGGTACTCTAAAATCTGACTTTTCCTTGACATTCATGCATGTCAATGGTAGTCAAAATCAATCTTAATATTTTTCTTGCTTGTGCTGAAGCTTCTACATGAAAGCATATATCAGAGAGTACTTGATCAACTACTTGATGTATACAAGCAAGTTAAAATTGGGAATCCATTGGAAAAGGGCAACTTGCTTGGACCATTGCATACTTCTGAATCAAGGAAGAGCTTTGAAAGGGGAATAGAGATAATTAAGTCCCAGGCATGTTCTGTTTTTCACCTATCTACTATGTTTATCCAGCTGTTCCAATACTTCAAATTTAAGCATTCATTTGTCCTTTATGTTCCTAGTTCTCTAGGTAAAAAATTACTGGAAATACAAAAATAAAAATTAAAAATCACTGACTTTCATTTTGCAGGGAGGTAAGATCTTAATAGGTGGTTCAGTGATAGAATCTGAGGGGAATTTTGTGCAGCCCACAATAGTTGAGATTTCTCCAAATGCTGACGTTGTTAAAGAAGAATTATTTGCTCCTGTTCTTTATGTTATGAAATTTCAGGTACATTCTTCATCCACCTCTTTCCTTTGGTGAGTTTTTTTCTTTGAACTGATTTTCTTTCTTTCGTGAGATATGAAATACATAAGACTAAAGTTTCTTTCTTTCTTTCTTTCTTTTTTTCTTTTGATAACTAATCTCTACTAGTTTTCCTACAGTTATTTTATGCATGTAGAGATTGCTGAATAATTAATTTGCATTTGGTGTTTCATTTGTTGGGTTTGCACTTAATCTAAATTCTGAAAGCTGAACTCTCTCTGCAGACTTTACAAGAAGCAATTGAAATAAACAATTCAGTGCCCCAAGGATTAAGTAGTTCTATCTTCACTCGCAAACCTGAAATTATCTTCAAGTGGATTGGGTGAGTTTTTCCATGGTCATGTCTGTAGAGTGAATTATGTTATTCTATGCTCTCTACATGCTAAAAAATCCTTGGATGTGAATTATGTGATTGTAGGTTTCATTTTTTATCTAAATAAAAATATTTTGCTCCTGAATTTGGAGTTTTTCATTCCCATGCAATTTCTGAAGGCTGTTCTTGATTCTCACTCCCCTTAATGATCTTCGTGAAAATATTTACAAGAAGTGACATTTTCGTTGATAGTTCTTTAATCCCTGCACGCACCCAAGTTCCTTAAAATGATTTGTGTGTTTTATAAGTATTCATCTTTGGTTGCTTAGCTAAAGACATTCCTCACTTGATTACCTAATGCAGGCCACTAGGAAGTGATTGTGGAATTGTGAATGTAAATATACCAACCAATGGTGCTGAAATTGGTGGTGCTTTTGGTGGTGAAAAGGCTACAGGGGGTGGCCGTGAAGCAGGGAGTGATTCTTGGAAGCAATATATGCGACGCTCAACTTGGTAAATCTAAGAATCATTGACAGTTCTTGGATTTCTCTGTTTGATGCTTGAATTGAATTCTAGCCCTTTCCACGTTGGAAAATTAGATATAACCATCTTTTTTCTCGACAGAGAAAAAAAATGCAAATAAATAAAACTTCCAATAAAGTTGCCACTGATCCTTTTTATTAATTATTTGACAGTACAATCAATTACGGTAATGAGCTACCACTGGCACAAGGAATTAATTTTGGGTAGACACCCATCAAGGTCCAGCATGTCCACTCTTCTTGCAAAGCAAAACTCCTGAAGGATTCTATATTTCCTGAAGGTTCAAGAGCTGTTCTGTCACCCTTTGGGTATTATCATCAGGTTTGCTGGCCTGAAATGTTCTAGCAGAGCTGTGGTCAAAGATCTTTCCTGTTTACAACCAGCTTTTCCCTGGATTAATTAGAATTACTTGCAACAAATAATAACAATGATGTCTTTCAAAGAACAAAGAAAATTGATGTTTCATTATAGCCATTCCTTGGTGTTCTTGTAGCTGTAAAACACGATTTACATTTTATTATTTCACGGACAACGTGAATTAATGTTCCATGGACTTGGTTTACATTTCTCCAATATTTCTCTTTCCTTGTGCATTATGACAGAAATATTCCATTTAACTTGTAGATAGCATGCAAAGTTACCCAGTGCCTTGCTTATGTAACTGTAAACCTTGAAATGGGAGATTATCAGTTCAAAATTGCATTACAGGTGACGTTCTTCTCTTGTTTGATCAGGCAAGGGCCATCTTTATTTACAACCATAAGTAAAAGAAAGAAAGAAAACTCAAGAAAGGGTTAGGAGAACACAATAAAAAGACAAGACTCGGATAGGAAGGAATACAGATGGTCATTAGAAACTAGAAAGCGGAAGAGATACAGAGCTAGGGAGGAAATGGAGTCGAACAATGATATGCAGAAGCTTGTAATCAATAGCAATGGAAGGTCATTCAAGTGCTGATCAAACAAGAGAAGAATGCCACATATAATTACCAAAACCAGACATGGGTGTAACTTTGATCTTCGTATTTCGTGTCCTTTGCCAAAGCTTCATGCTCCCGATTCCCTACCGGCGAAGCCATGGTTTAGGCCAATATTCAGCCCCAGCCCCAGCGCCTTTAGGCAACGGTATGTATCAGTAGTGTATTTTGATTAATTTTATAAATTTTTAAATTAATAATTATATAAATTTTTAATAATTACGATAGTATTCAAGCTCGTGACCATATAAATTTTTAATAGTTACGAGCATATTCAAGCCCGTGACCATTAAAAAAAAAATATAATGCCTTCAAGTTATAAATTGTATATTTATTTGTTGTGAAAATTTTTAGCTAATGACTCTTTCACTGTCTTGTAAAGAAGCAGTTCAATTGCAATTGTGTTTCTTGAAAAAAAGAAGATAATTATTATTTAATTCATAACAATGCAAATTGTTTCGAGTTTATTTACTTATTAAGCCATAATAAAAGTTTTATCTTATCATTTTGTCATTTAACTAATTGTATCATAAATTTGATAATTACAAATAGTTTTGATAAAGAAGTACGCTGTTATCTATAGAAGAAAAAACAACATTTATTTTATAAAAAGTATTTTTCAATAATTACGAATTAATAATCACTTGTACATAAAGTATAGTAAATCATGTTCTTCTTTCTTTCTTTTTTTTTTCTTTGTAAATATAGAATACCCTTTTCAATCAAAGACAAAAAAGTTTTCGGGAAAAAAAAAGTTATTATTGCATGTAATTTATCATTAACAAGTCTTAAATCCACATAATAGGGCTACAAAGTACGTTGTATTAATGCTATATTACATAATAATCATGCATATTAGATTATATAAATTATATTATAAAAATAAATATAATCAAAATAATAATTTCAATATACATCAAGCACCAAAATAATGTGTGAAAGTGTTGTTTAGAAAAAAAAAGATAATAACCCAAAAATGTTATCTACTATCTTATTTTCTATGACCAAATCCCAAAAGGATATTCATTTTTTTTTCATAATACAACTAATTATAATAAAATAATCCATTTATCTAAAAAATATAAATCTCAATTTGGATGAACAAGCGAGTTCTTAATCACTTATGTTCTTGCATTAACAATAAAATAAAATAAAAAACTAAAAGGTATAGACCATTAACAGCGTAGTAAAACAATTTATTTTGGATTGGTATAATAAAATGATTATTTTTTTATTTTTTAAAAATAGAAAACCTTGTTGTTTGAGGCAATACGATCATATCCATTGGTTATTTCCAAATGTATTTGGACAAATCAATTTTCTCATAATTTTTTAGCATAATAGAATGATTTAATTACTTTTTGAAGATAAAAAAAAAAATTAAACTTGTGTAAATGGTCCTTTTTATCTTATAAATTTTTTAAGCAAAGTAAAACAACTTAATTATTTTTAAAATAAAAAATATTTAAGTTATCATCTAAAAGTGTTTTTTTATTATAGTTTTTTTAGTTGTTATAATAAACTTCACTTAGGAGCTGTTTGGTAATTTAATAAATATAAATATTATTAACAAAAAAAAAATTTAGGCATGAGCTCCCCTTGCGTCTTTTTGGCAACAAGTGTAATGTTATCTAGTGACCAAATATTATCTTTTGCAGTGATTTTTGAATTGTTTTGATGACCCCATTATAATATAACATGTATAGATAAAAGAGCTTTCAATTTGTCGTCGATAGTCTTTTTTTTTTTTTCCTCTTTTATCTTCCTCTTTACTCATTGATTTCCACTCATGACATCCTTTGAAATATCAAAATAATCATTTAATTTGTTTTCCTTTCAGATTTAGTTTATTTTTTTTTATTCTTGTTTGTTTTATATGAAATAATTTATAAAATTATATATTTTCTTTAATTTTATAATTTTATAATTTTTTATAAGTCATATTTGGTTCTTATTTTTTTTTTATTGCTATTAGTTTTATTTTAGATAATTTTTAAAACGTAGTATTTATTTTTGCAATTTCATCCTCTATTTTTTTCCTTATCAAATATAATCCCCATTATTTTGATTGCTATTTTTTTTACCTTGAATTTTTTAAAAAATTTATATTTTTTTTTGGTTTCATCCTTCAATATTAAAGTGGTTGGGAATTGAGTTTCTTGATTGAGCTAAGATCTAAGATTTTATGGGTTGCGAATTTGAGAGACTAACCCAGGTTTAGAAGACTCGCCCGAGTTTGCTTGTTTTTTTCCTTCTTTTTTAAGCACAAGTTTTTTTAGTTTCATTATTTAACATTTATTTAATTGAAAATTTTTCATTGTTATGTTTTTTTTTATTTGCTTTCTTTTGAATTTCTTATTTATTTTAAAAATGATATATATTATCTCACCCTTCAATATTGAGTTGTTTAATAATTAAATTTCATAGTTCTATTCAATTTCTTTCGACGAGGTTATCTTATCACAACCAAGTAGTAGATTTTGCATGCTAACTCAGGTGGACCTGGGTTGGGTATTTTTGACATTTTTTAGATTTTTTTTTCTTTAATTTTGTCCTTTAATATTTTGTTTGCTAGAAATTGAGCTTTAAATTTTTTTATTTTACTTTTTATGGGGTTACCGCGTTCTTATTTAATTTTTTCTTTGTTATCATATAAGATCCTTCAACATTTGATTTCTTTATAAATAAATTTTTATTTTTATTTTACCATTCAACATTTAATTGATTGGGAACTGGTCTTCATAGATTCTTTCCACTTTATTTTCTATGAGGTTATCTCAATCATATGCCCATGATCATAGGGTTAGCGGGTTAACCTCATTTGACTCAGGTTTTTTTAATTGTTTTTTAGAAAAAAAATAATTTTTTTTGAATCTTCACCCCTTGACAATGGGTTGTTTAGTTATTGAGCTTCATGATTTTACTCAATTTTATTTTGATAAGATTATCCTGGTGTTATGATCAAGTTGCATATTTAGCATGTTAATCTCGATGGGCTCGAGTCTAGTTTTATTAGCCTTTTTTCATTGTTAGTTTTTTCACTTTATTTATTGTCATTATATTTTTTTTATTAGTGTTATTAAATTAGCTAAATTTATTAAATTCAATTGAGTCAATGACTCAAGTCTTAATTTTGTTTTTTGCTTTTTTAGAAATATTTGCATCGCCTTAATATTTTTTTTATATTGAAAAAAAATTGAGTCAACCAACAATGAATATCATGCCATCTATTTTAGTGAGGGGTGTATCTCAACTAGTCAGACTCTTAGTTTGTTCTCTAAAAGTCACTAATTTGAATTCCATAAACTTCAAGGCTACTAGAGGCGTACATGATAGTTAATTTCAGGGCCTGTAAGATCAATCAAGGTGTATGTAAGCTGACCTGGACATCCATATTAATAATAAAAAAAATGCTAACTTGGAGGGTGGTAAATTTCCTAGAATAACAAGTTATGAAGTAGCTGGAACTTCAATAAAACACACATAATTTCTAAGAGCCAATAAAATATCTTAAAAAAATAAATTAAATTTAAGGATTAGAATGTAAAGCTAGAAAAAATATTAGGCGACCACCGAAGGTGAGGACTGTTGAGGAGTCAAGGGCTGTGCTAGGTGTGTGTCCATCCAACTTGCATAGCTTGTGCGAGCGTGCCATGAAAGTGGTCCTGGTTACTTTTTTTTTTTCAAATTATTTTTTGACAGTGTGGTTGCAGTTGCTTTTCAAATAACATTTCGTGCTAAAATGCATGCCAATGATGCTTTTTTATTTTTAAAAAATTATTTTTGACATCAGCACATCAAAATGATTTGAAAACACTAAAAATATATTAATTTGAAGTTAATAAAAAAATAAAAAAAATTTAATTTTTTTCAAAAACGCTTTTGAAACGAAGAAACAAACAGGCCCCAGTCCTTTGAAATAGTTTTCAACTAGATTTACGGTCTATGCTTTATTGCAAGCTGATTTTTTTTATATATAAAATATATTAAGGAAATTTATTTTTGATAATTGAGTTATTGAACCAATTGGTAATTCAAATAATATAAATAAAAAACTATAACAACAATAAAAAAATTAACAACAAAAAAATAAAAAATTTCAACATGAACTGAGTATAAAAAACCTCAATGTAAAGAGGAAAAAATACAAAAAAAAAAAATCCAATTAAATTGAGTTAACTCATAAATTTTAAGATCATAGATATAAAATTGAGATAACCTTATAGAAAAAAAAAATACCACTTAAGAGAAAAGGTAAAATAAAAAAATTAATAAAAAGAATAATAATTAAATTTGGTAGGAAAAAAACCTACAATGGATGAATGATTATATATATATATATATATATATAAATGATTTCAAAATAAATAGTAATAAAAATAATGATGATTAAATTCAAAAGGTAAAAAAAATAAAAAGGACATGGAATTAAAAAATATTTATAATTTTATGACGCAAGCATGTTTTAATTTTTTTTGGTAGCAAATATAATTTGGAGCATAGACTTGACTGAAAAAGAAGAAGAAAGAAGCTAATATATGGACAGAAAAATAATATGGAAAACCATAAAAAAGAATGGTAAAATAAAAATTGTATAAAAGGGAGATAAAAAAAAAACATAACCACTAATAATATAAATATTAAATAATAAAACTATAAAAATATCAGTTTTAAAATAAAAAAAATAGAACTAAAAAAACCAGAGTAAATATTTTTATCCTAAATAAATATTTCAAACTCGTAATTTATTAAATCATAAATCTGGTCTAATGTACAGTAATTGAGGTCCCACCAAGACTCGAAGATATGTATGTCGTTTCATCGAACTTGATAAAATCGTCGATCTATAAATATAATGAATAATAATAATGTGAGGACGAAGCTAAGTAGCTAACTGGATTGCTGGAACAAAACGCAAGTAATTAATGACTTCCAGTTTCACTCTAAACTTGCAGGGAGAAATTACTGACACAAACTTCCAAAACAATCACTTGATAATCTAAATCTACTCCAAACCATCTGAAAAAAATAAAAATAAATAGAGGGGGAGTGTCACATATTTAATAAAAAACAATTCATCATTTTAGCTGGACCAAACGTATCAAAACTTACTAATACATACAACTCACAATTAATTTATTTATTATACCAAAGTTTTAGTTCTTTTAAAATTCAAAAGATGAAAAACATATTTATAAATCATTTATAAACTTAAATAATTCAAACTAATTATTCTGAATACAAACATTAATTAGGTACTCATATTCAAAGTCAAATTTAGAGTAAAAAAAATTATAAATACTCTAACAACAATAAATATAGGTCATATTTTGTCATATGACTAGACATCAAATTCTAAATGGATATATTTATAAGTGTCAATAATTAACTCTCAAAGATAGATTCCAAAGCATAATTAATCAAATTTATATTCAGATGCTATCCATAAATGAGTTCACAAAAAACAAAACATGTTCAAAATACTTTTACAATCATAAACTTACTTTTACAAATAATTTTCACAAATTATTTATCATGTATGATCCATTTAATTTATAAAATAATAAATATTTTAATAAGAAAAAACTTGTTTAGTACATAAATATATATTTTCTAATTCAAAATAACTAACCAAAAAGATGAATATTTACTAATTACATGATATGCAAATTCAATATTAGCTTTAGAGACAATGAAGCATTCTTAACAACCTAACAATTCTCCATAAATTATTTGCTTATTAATATCCAATACAATGCATGAGCATATTTCTAATTTCTAGTTAAATCAAATCTTAAATATATCATTAACTTAAATGATTCTAAAATTTCCTTAAAAAATCACCCAATACCTGAACCATGTTATTGCACCTCCTATTTTACTTATAAATTATCTATTTTTAATAATTAAATATAAAAAATAATTATGTAAAACATATAACAAAATGGCCTAAAAATAATAAAATTATAAAATCTTATCAGAGAAAGCTAAGAAACATTTTTATTTCAACCAAAGAAGTATTTTAAGCATAATTAAATCATAGGTGTCAAAAAATTTAATTGCAACTATTTTTAGAAAATAATTTATCAAGTAAATAAATTAATCTCATACACTCTTTATTAACCACTAAATTTCAATAATTAGAAACATTTTTTCATAAACACATAATTTTTTTTTCTCATGCATATATATTTACCAAATTCTATGAAATGTCCTAAGTATTGCCCCTCACCTAGCTATAATTACTAATCAAAGGATAATATTGTTAAGGTACTATACTTTGTTTGTGAAAATGCTTATAAATCAGGTTTTTGCGTAGTGGCTTGCCATGCTTTCTTTGTCTCACCATTTTTTCTCGCTAAAAGAGATTAGAACAGACTTTCTATTTGCTCAACGGACATTTTTTCCTCCCTGCCTTGTCAAGGGTAAATACCCTAAATTTTCATGTTAATTGCTGTACTCGAATTAATCCATAGTTTTGACAAACCAACAATACTCCCCTCTCGATCGCAAACCATTAATTTATTTTATATAACTCTACAATATATTAATGTACGCCATACTGTATCATATTTAATAAAGTATACCTTCATAATTAAAAAAAAAACATATGTAGCATAATACACCTTGGAAGATGGGAAAAAACCATTACTATACTTAGATCAAATCAGACTGATCAATCCCTATTTAGTAATGAATAAGGACAGACCGTATTCATATATATTAGCACATACAAGATCTCTGACAAAACAAAATATTTGTGTTCTATTTCCTTGAAATAGCCTTATATGGTAGATATAAGCCCGCAAACAATTTTGGGTTCACATTCGTTTTGATTTTTCAAACATATTTTTTTGTATCTTTCTTCCCATAGATATATTTTACAAGGTATTTAAAATATTTTTTAATTAAAAAATTGTTAAAAATAAAGTTACTTTTTCAAACTAAAACCTCACAACATGATTTTCTAATAACTAGAAATTGTTAGAATCTGGATAAAACAAACAACAAATCATTTATATTATTTTTTTTTCTAAAATTTTAACGTTTATTAAGAAAATTAAAAATAAATAAGATCTAGAAATTTGGATTGCTCCAGGCTTGCGCACTTGAATCTTTTTCTCGAGGCTCATATGCTCTAGGTCAACCAGATCCAAGTGCCCGGATTGTTTTTTTTTTTTTTTTAAATTTAACCCATCATAATTTGATTTATTTTTACTTATTTTTTTAATTTTTACTATTTACTATTTTATTGTTATTAATTAAGCAACGTAGTTTGATTTAGTATTTTTATTTAATTGTCTTGATATTTGATTGGATCTCTTATTTCATAATTTTTTTGGGTTGCATTAGTTTTAATTTTATTTAATTAAATGCATATTCAAACTTTTTAATTTATAATTAAGATTTTTTTATATTAAAAAACACGTAAAAAATATTGCTATATTAAAAAAATATATATTTAACCTACGGTGAAATGAAGAATCAAATAAACAGGAAGCATCAAAGCAGTAAAGCATGTTATCTATCTTCGTTGGACTCGTAAAGAGCACATTGAATTCATTATTAGTAAAACCAAAAAAAAAAAAAAAAAGCATCTTGTCCTTGGTACAACCTTACTAGCTGTTTCATTGTCAAAAGAGCGATGATCTTGAAGGTTGGGAAGATATGAATAGATTCACGCAAGCCATTAGCCATGGGCAATCATTTTTGTCACTCACAACACAGGAATGCTTCACCCACGACACCATCTCCCTTTTTTTAGAAGAATCAAATAAAGAAATGCCATTAATGGAACCTTGAGCACCGAGAGAACCGAAAAGTAGGCCTCCCACCATTAGAGAATTCCATGCTCACCAAAGCCTTCTGTGGATCTATTCGCATCCTCGATTTCTGTGATCAATCTCCTTTGATTCTTTAATAATATCGCACCAACTTCCAACCAAATGTTGAATTATGACAAATATCATGCGGGGACCAAATTATTATGTTTCAATTATGGTGTGAAAATGGCTAGATATCAATACTGAATGGTCATCGAGAGTTTGAAACCATGGAAACAACAAATCTACGACTTGTTCTAATCACACCAAAACATGTCAGAATTACTAAGAAATATACTTTGGTAAAGAGGAAGCAGAGTTTCATAAGAGATGGATTATACACGCAGGTACAACTGAAACAAAAAGTTTCAGGAAAAAGCTTCTGACAAGAAGTTCTGTAACAACTAACATGTAGCGCTACATTAGGCACCTATCTTCGATTTTTTTTTCCCCTTTGATCTTTCTTGTTTTGCATCATAATGAAATGTAGTTTTTTTTTTTTTTCTAATATTTTCACCGTCATTTTATTGATCACCCCATATTCCACAGAACCTCATTAGTATACATCAACCAGACAAGGTAGTGAAGCAGCTTTCGGACCTAGTAAGCGCAGCAGCACGAATTTCTCCCTTCGTTTTGGTAGGACTACTTGGAGTTGACCTTAAACCTCTCGGTGAATCCAAGCTTCTTCTAAGAATTTGTCTCATGGCAGCTATCAAATGAATGGTTGGATCAGGAGGTGGCCCTGAGGAAACAAACTTCTTGCAGAAGTTCATGTGCTTTGCCATTGCTTCTTCAGTGCTAATAAGCCTCTCAGTCCTTACGATTTCATCTTTTATAGCCTCTGCGCACAACCCACAAATCCATTTACCATGATATCTTTCGCGTACTCTTTCAATGTATCCCGGTGTGCACTCTTCGGTTAGGCTACAGCAATCACATTTGGCAGACTCGACCTCAATCTGCGCGATGAGTTTTGTTACTGTCGTTGCTGCTGCTGTTGCTTGTGTTTCTGGTGTCGAGACCACCATAGGATCACTGATAATAGTAGCAGACATTGCCAATTACCCTATAAATTCATCAAACAACGTTAATCCATTAATAAAGGGCTACGCAATATATATTATGTTTTCATTTCAACTTAGTTGCCAGCTACTTGCAACTTAATTGATGTGATAAAAGATGAGTTGTGAAATGCTCTGTTTTCTAAATTTGATTTCTTTGTTTCTAAAACACGAGGAAAAAAAAGGCTTGACTATTACGCGTAGAATGCACTAGGAAACCAGCTGGACATCCAAAAAAAGGGTTTTGAAAACAGCTCAGCGTCTAGAAAAGTTGTGGAAAAAAAAGACAAAAAAGAAAGCCTTTAGGTTTGGTTTTCCTTCGATTCTCTGTTCAAGGAAAACAGAGCAGCAACACCTTCAATCATGCAAATACAGCTCTTAAAACATCCATAGCAAGGAGAAAGAAAAGACACAAACATTTAAAACGATCAAGAAAGAAGAATACAAGTAAAGAATATTAAAACAAAAACATTTTTCCTAGAAAAATAAAACATAAAACAAAAGGGCTAACGAAAACAAGACCATATGCTTGAGTGCTTTGCATGAAAAAGCAATATATACAGGCGACTAAAATGAAAACAAAATCCTGATGAAGAATAATAATTATTACCAGAAGCAGCAGATCAAACTAAAACTCCTTAATGGTTTTTTCTTTTGTAGGTGTGTTGTTAATAAATGTTATGTATGTCTCTCTGTCTCTTTACTTCTGCTGGCTACCTTGGCTATGGTAAACACTCTCTCTTTTTCCCACTCTCCTTCAACCTTCTCTTCTCCAGCAAAGAAGATTTCATGAATCCAATTCATTTCAAAGGGAAATCTTCTTCCTTTTTTTTTTTTTTGGCTTTCTCTAAATCTTAAACTTGTATGAATCAAGATGTAGAACCCCTTTTCTTTTCTTTTCTTCTCTTTCCTTGATGACTAGCAGAGAAAGAGCCCAAGCCAAATCTTCAAAAGAACAAAAACCCAAGAGACAGCTTTTTGTTTCTGTTAAACAAAAAGAGGGAAGAAGTCGCACTTATATTATAAGAGAGAGAAGAACAAGAAGGAGAAGTAAGGAAAAGAGAACAATGATTGGAGCCTTAAAAAAGTGACAATCTCACGTCGACAGTAGATGCTGTCATTGAATTCTAACCGTTGATATGCTGATTGCCAGCTAAGCATTTATCATGTTTTAGCAGAGACGCCTATTCTTAGACAATTGTGTGCTGTTTTAGAGGATTCTGCCTCTTCATTCTGCCATCCCTCAACCCAATTATTACATGCCACGTGTAGTACACAAACGTGTAAGGTACCGGTACTTGCCTTGGAGATCTCCTTCACAGCCAAGTTGCCATTTAAGTAGTTATTTTGTGTGTGTATAATAGGGTTCTTGGAGTTGATGCTGATTCATTCAGATTGCTAATTTTGGGAGTTTGCAACCAATCAATTTGAAGTGCAGGGTTAGTGTTCTCTGTCATTTGTGATTCCCAAGCAATTATTGTGTCATTTGCTGGACTGTTCTGTACGTACCAGCCCTTTTCTTTTCTTTTCTTTTGTTTTTTTTGTTTCCAAAACCAATTTAATTTCTATTTGAAGATTGGATCATAAAAGGAAACACAATATTATACCATTTTTGTGTCATTTACCAGACGACCCCATGTGTGTGGAAACTCTGCTCACCGTGGACGAATCCAGTGGGTGGGGATCCCTAGTTTTTCAAACTTTCAGGGATCTTGAAGAGCGAATTTAGTGCAATTAATTTTGTGTTATTAGGGCATTTATGAGTGATTATAGAGATGTCTGGGAATCTTGGTAAAATTCTCTTATATGGTAATTGATTTCGCCAAAAATTTAGGATTGGATTGGTGAGATGTGTGGTCTTCGGTATAGATTTTATCTCTATTTTGTACTGAAATTTGTTTCACACAAATGCACTCAAAACAACAATAATATTACATATTTTTTCTTACAATACAAGAACATTACACTAGAGCTTCCTGATGTACTAAAAAAATGTTAGATATAAGGTCACATAAGACATCAATTTGAAGAGGAAACTAAGTAACATTGGAGTCAATTTTTATAAAGACTTTCTAATTGAGTCATGTGAGTGTAATTTTGACGTATAAATAGATTAATAATTTATATATCAAGTGAAACTTATATCTTTTTCAAAATGAATTATCTTATAAATTTAAAGAATTATTAATTTATTACAATGGTTTCAAATCTTGTATAATTTGTAAGTATAGCTAGCATTCCTCAAAGAAAAGATAAATTTTAACAAATTAAGAACGACTTTATAGCATGACTTTTTACTGCCTATGTACGCATGCAGGGCAATTGAAACATATACAACTTCGATGGAACATTCAACACAACTTTCTCGTTGAATTAATTTAGTGTTGTTTTCACATCTAGAAGTCTATCAGAAGCTTTTATGAGTTCATACCCAAACTACCCAACTGTAGAGAGTTAGATAGGCACGAGTTTTTTAATATCTTTTTGGCAACATGCAGCTAATATCATAAAATAACCTATAAATATATATTTTTTATATTAATGTGGATGTTTAGCCAACTTGTATGTACCTCGATTAATTCTATGGGCCATGAAGTTAATAACCATATAAAATTTTAGTAGTTCTAGGTTTGTGAGACTCGAACTGGTGATATCTAGAGAATAAATATAATATCTGATTAGTTGAATTACACCCCGCAGGATTAATAACTCGCGAATAAGCCTAATGGTATTCTCATGGAATCTCATAATTATTGAGTTGAATAAGAAGCTGCGTGACTCAAGCAACCCAATATGAGGCACCCACTCCATTGTTTTTTCAAGCTCGAGTATATACCTTGTTGGCGATTCCTCAAGGGTCGGCGATCCTAGCTAGCTAGTTGCATATCAACCATATTGTCATAGTCAATTGGTATTTGTTTACCATTTATGTGGACCAAGCATTGCAGAGATAATAAAGAAAAAGAGTTATGAAACGAAATAAGCGTTGGTATCAATTGTGATAGAGACTTGCACGTCTTGCAAAGAAGAAGAAGATAAACGACATTAACCCACTCCATTAATTTCTTGTTCCCATCTTTCCCAAGAAGTTTTCCCATCACAAAAATAAGGGTTGTGTGTCTTAATTGGAACTGTGGGCCTGTGTGCTTTCCACACTGCAAAAAACCCAATAAATCACGTTCATGCATGCATCACCAGGCAATCTATGGTAAAGGTTTGACAGACAAGGTGGGAAACGCATCCATATACAGACGATGGGATTTTTTTTCTTTTTATCTGTTGGCCATTATTTGATTTAATCAAGTCCTTTCTCAATCGAAGAATAGTTTGCTACTAGTTATGTGGGTATGGATTCGAGATGTCAACAACAACAATGTTAGTTTCTTCGCAAAGTATAAATGATAAATAAAATGAAGTGAAAAGAAAAGAAAAGGTGCAGACATGCACTAATAAAACAATACCAGTTTCCTCATGATTAACTCGCATATTATTTTTGCACCTTCTTATAATTCTGGTAAACTATAGTCACCAATATCTGCCAAATTCTCCATTCTTTTCAGCAACAAACCGAAACCCATCTTCGTACGTATTACTACCTTACTTTAGGACCATCTCATCCTTATAATACTAATACCAATTACTTTAGGTATATATATCTCACAGCCACGATCGCTTGGTCTCTACATTACTAGCCAAGCCCTATCGTAACAATGTTTGTCCAAAGTCGCGAGGATGCAATAGGTGGTGACTGCAAGGGTCAGCACAGGAAGCAAAAGAGAGGAGATTGTAGCAGATATCATGGTTCTTTCAATGGAAGAGAAGGAAGGTATAGAGGACATAAAAAGAAACATGCCGAGAAGGAATATTTGAGAGCCAAGTCTAATGGAAGTAATAGAAATTGTGAGGAAATATCCTTAAACTAGAAGAAATGTGAGGTCTTGTAGGGGTGGAAGAAGCATCTTGTGTTCCATGGAAAAAAAAAAAAAAAAAACAGTGCTTGAAACAGGCGGAGACTATCCAAGAGCGGAATACATTTAAGGGAAAACGTTAAGAAGTCGTAGAAACTATCCAGGTAGCGATACAAGCAGCAATGCATTTAAAAAAAGAAAAGAGCGGGAGAATTCAAGATGAACAAATTAAGAACAACGCAAAGATCCCTTTCAAGAATGAACAATCAGTGAGATAAAACTCAATGCATACGACTTGTTGATATTGTTTAAATTAACGTTAAAACAAAACAGTTATGAGTTGGAAGCAAGATTATGTTCCTGCTGATGACTTCTTTCTTCTAAGCCTAACACAATAAACAGCCAAAGAAACTATTGGAAACAATAAACAAATGTCCAACAAAAGCCATCTGATTTGAAATGAAAAGTAGGGGTAATATTTTAAATGGTGAGAAAGGAAAACCAAGATCAACAACAAAATAGTAATCATACACGAAAGATAAGAAAAAATTATTTCTTAAAGAAAAGGAAAAAGGTAGAATCTTCCATTAAAATGTTCATCTTTTTACGATTGATAAATTGTCAAATGCTAGGCAATAATCAGCTATTGATATGTTGGATGTGCTCTCAAGAAAACAGGTCATACACCATATATGCTTCTCCTACAAATCCCAACAATAACACTTAATGTCCAGTTTAACCAATCACACATATTTATTTATTTAACTATCAATTTAGCCCATCTCAGCCTATATAATATAAGCACAATTTATTCATTCTTTATCAATAATATAATTAAGTACATTTGGTCATTCATGCATTAGTACAAACATACAAACCAATCAACTTAAAAAGCCAATAGTGAATCAAATTAATTTGGTAAGATCAGATTAAAAGAAAAAAAAAATTCAAAGGCAAAAAAATAAAATAAAATTGGAATTGTGCGAATCCACTTAGCCAATGAGGATGCAATGGTGATTTAGCCTTTCCAACTAGTTTTCTTAGTTATTCATATTTTATATATATATATAAAAAAAGAGCAAAGTGGGTGATTCTAAAAAGTCCGAGAAAGGAAATGAATGCGATTTTTTTGGCAGTTTTTGGCACGTGATATCTATTAATTAGGCGTAATATTTATTTAAGGTCAAACAAAGCCAACTTGCAGCCACATATATAAATGCAATATGTTAAAACGATAGAGACATAATTGCATAAATGCAAGTGACCTGCTGACTATTTAAACAAAATGTGACACGGCACTTACGTGTCAAACACTAATCACGTTCATTGTTAATTTAGCCATAAAGTACTTATTCTCTCATGATTTGGCATATTCCTTGGTTGATATATCCATCGGTTTATCTAGATTTGTAGGGGAATAGCTTTTGTCGATTTTAAAATTCAGAGTAAATTTTCAGGCTAATCCTTAAAAATATAAGATTTTTTATATTCTGAATATATATAAAAAATATTTTTTAAAAAATTGATATTAATCTCTAAAATTATTTAAATATTTTTATCAATCTTGAAATCTTAATGAAAATCTTAACGTTAATTTTTTAAAATAAAAGATTTTATCGAATTTTTGTCTATTTATTACAAAAAAAAATTGATATTAATCTTTAAAAAATAACTAAGAATATTACATAATAAATACTTTTATTTAATCACCAAAAAATTTAAATAATATGAATAAAAAGAAACAAGAATTAATATATTATATATTATTTTATTAAACATATATCCATATATTTAAAATAAATATTTTTTATTAAGAATTTTTAAAATTATTTTTATATTTTAAAAGAAATGTACAATTTTATATCTCAAAATACATCGATTTTCATGCTTTTAAAAATAAAAATTAATATAGTTTTAAGTAGAATCACTTTCTACTTCTAAAAATTAAACGATTAAAATATTAAAATTCATATGAAATATTTATTTAATGATTTTAATTACTTTACTTTGAAACAAAACATTAAAATTTTAAAAAATATGATCTCTCATGCTTCAAAAATTGTAAGAAGCTTTGCTTAAGGCTAGTACTATGAAAGGATTGAGAACGATAACCTACAACCTGGTTTCCCCTTCTTTTAATGACGTTGGCTTTTTTGCTGGACTTCCATAATGTTTTGAAGATGCTTTGCTACGAAAGAGTTGTTTTTTTATTTTACATTAACACAGTTAAAACATATAAAATATTATATTTAAAAAAATAAACAATTTGATGTCTTAAAAAAAAAAAAATTGCAAGTTGCAAGCTTTATTTGTGACTTGGGAGTCCATGGAAGGCTTGTGACTCACCAAGAAAACTGGTCAGAACAGTTTTTTCTAAATTCTCAACTCCTTACCATAAAAAATCAACCTAACATATGCATCATAATTCATAAATATAATTAAAAAAATCAACACACATCATAATTCATCAAATTTAAAAATTCATAATTCATAATTAAATTCAATGAGAATTAACATATATATATATATATATATGTGTGTGTGTGTGTGTGTTTTTGTGTGTGTGAAAAAAAATTAACTAAATTCACAATTCTTAAAACATTAAACCATACATTCTAACTATATATAAAAATAACCACAACTTGTAAACGGGCCTAGAACACTAGTGGATGAACTCGAGATATTCGTGGATGGGCCTATAATATCCTAACTCATTTAACTTGAGGATGGGTTTATAGCGCCTGTGTAATGGTCAGCACAAAAATCATCTCAGCTCAAAGATGGGTCTGGAACACTCGTGAACAGACCCGCCTCCCTAACTGCATATGCATTATACATGCTTAAGCATACATAATCAACTAGTCATTTCTCACATCCATTATGAGGTTTTAAAATTAGTTTCTAGCTATGTCAGTTTGATATTGTCGTTCCTATGAGCAAAGACCATAAGCATGCATCCTAATAGATGACCATATATATTGTTTAAGTCAACCAACCCTTCAAGTCTTGTCACTAGGGCACTATCTATCAAGAGGCTAGTTAACATGGCAATGTCCTGTAGTATAAGTGTCATTTTATCAACGTATAAATAAAACATATAGGTCTCTCACCTCAATCAAAACTACAATCAATATGTAGTTGAAATATATGTCAAGCAACTGACTAATTTCATAAAAACTAACATCAATAACAAAAAGACAAACATACTTGTGCAACTTCATAACAATATGATGACGAGGTGTCACATGATCAGTATCACATGATCACCATCATCGAAATCAAGCAATTTATTCACAATTATTTAAGTAATTAAATTAGTTATTTTATTAAACTAACCTTCCCATTTCAATTATCCTCATAACAATATTAGTTCTACATGTATAAATCCAATATGTTATCCGGACTTGGCTGCACAATCAAGTGATCATGCCAGTTGGCAATAGTATAAGCATATAAACCTCCTTTAATTTGAACCATCTCTCCTTTAAGGTCGTGTTAAAATATGATTTTATCATTACAATACAATCAAACAACAAAAAAATATAACATACAACAATAATTTATGATGGTTAGAATTGGTATTATACCCGGTGGATCTATTCAAATCAACAAGTAGCTAAGCTTATGTACTCTCAAATAGTTTGTTTTTATAATGTCCTTCTTGCCCTGAGTTTAGATTCCTTTTTCTTTCCTTCATCAGGTATGATTTAGCCAAGGAAATAAATGAAGATTTTATCCTAGATGGATCTTCATTGAGTTAACTTATATACTTTGTTGCGTGTTAGACATTCACAACATGTTTTAACATTGCAAACAATTCAGATAACATCAAGATATGCGAAAAGAAAAGAGGTTTGCTATTCTATAGAATTTAATCTATATTTCTTGATTTTCTGAACCTTAAATTCACCCAAGATAGCTTAGATTCTTATTAGTTTTATTGTTCTTAACTGCAGTTTTCACTATTAAAAAGCGTGGCCTCTTTCAAAGGCTATATATGTTGTTACCATAGAGCTACATGATATTCCTGGAGAGGAAGATACTTTCGAGCTGTGTGCTAAATATGTGGAAGATGCTTAGATGAATGCCAAGAAGACAATGAAGAACATAAGTGGATCAAGCCATAACAGTGATCAAAGTAGAGATAGGTTGTAGATAGATTTAGACCATCCCAATTCCTCTTTTGTTTTCTTGTTTTTTTTTTTTTTTTAAAGAGAGTTTAATTTAGTTTATACATCTCTGTTAGTAATTTCTTATACAGAATTTAAAGATCTATCCAGCTTTGCTATTTTGTTTTGTTTTCATATATATATATATATATATATATATATATATATATATATCCTTTATTTGTGATGGCACTAACTTCATTGTGCGGGCTCCTGTGATTTAAGGGTTATATCTCATAATTTTGATTTGTTTAAAAAAATCCACACAAATTTTCGTTGTAGTTTGAGTTTTCTCCATTCACTTATATTTCCATCATGATAGTAATAGATTTTTTTTGTAAATTTTAATTATATCATGTTATTCATGCATTAAGAGTATATAAATGTTTAATTAGTTTCTTATTTTATATATATAGTAGATAATATATGAAAGTTTTGAATAATTTCAAAGCAAATGCAATTAATCTTGACGAAATATCCCTGGTTTTGTTTTAAATCACTTTAAATGTTCCAACTTTGATGACTTGAAAGCTCTATAACTCCAAAAGGCTAACTTTACTCCTCTCATTGCTAACCTCTAAACCAAATTGCATTGCAATTACAAGTTAAAATTAGAATTACATATACAAAGAGAAAACTAAAGTAGTTCGTGGTATAACTATTCATGAAGAACAATTTTTCAGTCTCTCTACTTTCACGATAGATTATAATAGTATCTTTTTTAAAATTAAAAAAAAAAACCCAGTCCTCAAACATTTTGTTTCAATTGCATTTTTAGTGAGTTTTTTTGGGTTTTTTGTCGGTTGATTATCTTTTATGCTCGTGTGCTCTACAAATCTAATTGTTTTTATGATATTTTGTAACATGATTAGTTCAATTTAATGAGATATATTTTGAATTTATAGTTGAACGAAACAAATAATAGAAAAGGGATCAAACTAAAACAGAAGAAAATCATGCCCAATCTTGAATACGCGTGGATTTTTTTTTTTATCCACCTATTTTTCATTTTTTATCTTTCACAATTCCCTTAGTCTTTATATATATATATATATATATATATATATATATATATATATATATATATATATTTCATTTTGTTCTTTTTTTCCAGTTGTGTTGACACATACCAGCTATCTTCACGTTTTTTTTATGTCACAATTCCTACGCGTGTGTGAGATAAAGTAGAGAGAACAGTGAGTTTATAATGGCTATTAAGCGTTTGAAAGCAATCGTGATTGCTTTTTTAAAATAATTTTTATTTATAAATATATTAAAATAATATATAAATTGTTTTTTAGTTGTTTTTGTTTTTAAAAAAAATTATTTTTTTTATTTTTATTTTAAATTATTATTTTGTATATTTTTAAATTGTTATGATGTATCAATATTAAAATTAAATTTTAAAAAATAAAAAATTATATTACTTTGATATATTTTCAAGTAAAAATAACTTAAAAAAAAAAGCTTATATCACCTTTTTAAATAAGCATTAAACTTATGTTTGAGATTACAGTCCAAACAGGAGTGGCCAAACTTCAATTATTTTTTTTTAAAATTAATTTTTTATATTTTTGAATCGTATTAATATATTAATATGAAAAATAGATTTTTAATATATATATATATATATATATATATATATATATATTTCTAAATAAAAATTACTTTAAAAAATAATAATTTCACATTCACTATCTCAACTATAAAAATTTACTGTTAGTGGTAGGTCGTGTGAATGGAAATATCTGAGCATCTCTCCTGGAATTGGATGCTATTGCTAATGTTTTGGCTTTAGACGCAAAAAGACAGTGAAAACCTATGTTTACACGTAAAAGTAACGGAAAGCATCTATAAAAGAATTTATTAAATGCAATAAAATCTTTATGTCTACTTTCCAGTGAGCCAAGAAGTCACCCGCAATCAGTGCAGCATGTGAAGCTTAGCCAGGGCTTCTCATTGCTCCACTGCTTCAATTAAGAACATGTCCACCTCCATCAATCCACATGTTTCCTTTGCGGTCAGCCTCCATGAACACTTGAAAATATAATAAAATCTTTATATTTTCAAGTGTTCAGATCTGCATGAGCCCTTGAAAATATAATAAATGCGTGACTACATGACAAGCTCGGATTAGCCCTAACATCTGTTTTTCTTTTTCTTTTTCTTTCGGATAATTAAAAATTTCTTAAACCATTTTAGGGTTCATCAAAATGTCATTCTTGCCTCTTGGAAAACTTCAGTAGTTGTGTGATTCAATCTCATCAATTATATACTTATACACTACTTACTGTATATTTGTTATTATGCAAAATTTTAGTTTTTTCAATTTGATCCTTAAACTTTATTTTTGAGCTATCAAATCCTATTTAAAAAACAATTGATTTCAAATTATTATGAAATAATGATATTGGAAGAGGAGAGACTGAAAAGAAAAACACGGCAAATATAGGTAATATGTCATAAGTTTCGAAAACATTCACTTTAGTTCTCCAACTTAAACAATCATGTAAATTATACATTTACGGTCCCTTAAAATTATTTCAATTACATTTTAGTGCATATGTTTATTTTTGTTATTTTTTGGTTTCTAATTGAGAGAGTAGAAAGAGGAGTCGCCAGATTCTGACGGTAGAGAGAAAAACTTCTTGTTGACATCGTTTTAGGCCAAAATAAAAGATTTTTGTGTTAACTTATTCAATTTGATGTGAGAAGTTTACATTAGGTGTTTTTGTACCTTAAAAGTTCGTGAAAAAACATATTTAAATTTGGGTTGATTTTTAATTTTAGAATGAGTTTGGTTTTTAGGATAATATTTTTGAGTTTTTTGAGTCTATAAATGAATTTATCATAATTTTTATGGTGTTTTGGATAAAAAATAGGATGCCAAATAGATTTTTGTATCAAAAGAGTAAAGACCCTAATTTTCCAGCAACTACAGGAAGTAGAATCTAGACAAAACAACCATCACGTCATCCATTACGTTTGGGTCTCGCATGACTGTAAAGCCCAAACATCTTGAAGACTTGAAGAGGACGTAGTTACCTATTCTAATATTCTAGACAATGTGCCCCCACTTATAATGCGTATTTTGTCAAGGAGGACGTAGTGAAGACTTGAAGATTGGCTCGAAGAAAGAACAAAAATAGACCAGCGACTCATGAATTATATTTATAGTCCAAAAAATGTGTTTACATCTCCTAGCCTCTCGGTCTCGGGCCACCATTTCCATGAATTCATGGGATAATTATCCAGTGGAAATCATGCAAGCATGCAAGTCCAAGTCTTGATTGGATACTTGCCAGACAGGCCATGGACCACCCTGGAGTACTGGAATCGGCTTTGACTGGAATGGAAGCCATTTATAGTCCATAAACATCTCCTCATTTCTATTTACTTAATAAAAAATAAATATAATATAATATAAATTTATATAAGTTGTAAGCTTGAAAAAACTTTTATTTAAAAAGATATATTAAAATATAATATAAATTATATTTTAAAACCTCATCTAATAATATAAACTTTTAAATTAAAATAATTTTTTAACCCACGATGTTTTCTATATTCATGAAAGATACATTTCATCCTCTAGAGTGTCAAGTTTTGGGATGAAACCTCTTATTTTCTATTATTAATATTCAAAACAATACAGAATAACATAAATTATATTTTGAAATTTTATTTAATAGTTTAAGTTTTTATATTAAGATAGTTATTTAATATAGTATTAAAGCTTTAATGACCAAACAATCATGAGTTCAAATCTCATAATTTTTACTTATTTAATAAAAATTAAGTATAAAGTAATGTAGATTTGTGTAAATTTTAAATTTAAAAAGTTTTTATTTAAATGGGTATGTTAGATAATAATATAAATCATATCTTGAAATCTCAACTAAGAATTTAAATTTTTAAATTAAAATAATATTATTTATCAAAGATACAATTCACCATTCAAAAAGCACTATAAAACCTCTCGAATTTAGTATTTTAACCCTCTCATGCTGGTCATTCTGAGTGTTTTGATTTTCTTCGCATCATGATGATATGTGCATAGAGACTAAGTAATGATCGTTCTTCCTGGTTCGAGTAGTGTAGGTAAGTGTGAGGAAGGGTGCCTTTCTTCTCCATTTCTTCATTTTTTTTCTTCGACAGCTTTATAGTCTGGATACGGAGTGGCAGACAGTCAATGAGTTAGTGCACTTGCTGATAATGTTAATTTATTATTAGTGCTCCTTTAATTACTTTAATAAGCTAGCAAACGGCTTTTAAGCTAGCTGTTAACGCTCTGTTAAGTAATTGATTAACACACCGTTTGTTTTTGTTTTTGTTTTTTGGGTTCAACCATGTGCATTTCATGTTCGGTTACAAAAACCAGACTTAATTTTTATCCCACCAATAAATTGAGCCCCAATTTTAGGACATTTTCGGAATAAAATAGTTTTTTAAAAATTTATTTTTAATATAATACATAAAAACAATTAAAATTTTTTTTAAAAAAATAATTGGACAGCACTCTACGCATACCTCAAATTACTGTAAAGCATCTTCTAGGTTTTTTTTGTTTTTTTCCGATCAATGTTAAAAAGTTTAGAAATTCTTTTGGTAAAAAAAGTCCTCTCTCTGAATTTCTCTCATGAGAAACAGACACTTCCATATGGCGAGTTCCTATTAGCTACTAAAAAAGACTAGCATACATATCAGAACAAAGGATTCCTCAATAAAAAGGCCTTAAAGACACAC
Source organism: Populus tomentosa (assembly GCA_018804465.1). NCBI lineage: Eukaryota > Viridiplantae > Streptophyta > Magnoliopsida > Malpighiales > Salicaceae > Populus > Populus tomentosa. Next base: position 14,152,743 of record CM031969.1, on the reverse strand, counting down.
CACCGAACTCCATGTGTTCAACAACCACTGGTCTACTAGCACTGTTCAAATATTAATTTCCAAAAGAGCCCATACCACCTCATCGTTTTCTTCTTCAGTTCCTTTTCACCTTCCCTCTCAGATACTAACTGCATTTCAAAAAGAAACCTCACCTTCACATACATAACATAACTTACAGTTCCGTCGATCTTCTTCGCCGGGAAGATTTTTTCTACATGGCGAGAGAGTTCGCAACATGCGTGGAGTACGGCTTGAGTCTTTCGAAGAGAATTTACTACGGAAAGGAAATGACCCCGGCGGCATCGGCAGCGATGACCCGGTCGATGTCATCGAAGTCATCGGAGTTGGCGGAGAGTTACTTGCCGACTGCGGTGATGGCTTACGCGGTGGTTCCGGAGCCTGAGCTGGTGGACAATCCAGACGTCCCTAGTTATCAGCCGTACGTTCATGGGCGGTGTGAGCCGCCGGCGTTGATACCATTGCAGATGCATGGAGCGGTGGCTATGGAGATTGATTGCTGTTTTGATCATGCAAACGTTTGTTTTAGCGGCGCGTGGCGCGTGCATTGTATTAAAGCGGGTAGGAAATGTGATGTCCGCATTGCCGTTCCCACGGGAGAGCAGGTAATATACTGAATTTTATGTAATTGTCATTGAGAGAGAAATTAGATACTTTTTTCTTCGGGAAGATCAACTTTTTTTTTTTCATGGATATTAAAATTTGGAAAATTTATAGATTCATCACAAATGAGAAGCTAGAACCCAAGAACGATTGCAATATGGGTGTGTCAGTTGAACAATTCACTGGATTTTCTTAAGAATTTGATACTCGGTCTGGGTTCAAATTTTGATCGTATATTCCTCACTGGAATTTACCAAGCAAGGGGTTCGATAAGTTGAAAAGTCGAATAAAAAAATGCTGCTGGTGTTTCAAATTCCATAGGGCTTAGGAATAGCAGATAGATTATGAGTTAATTACATATTCAAGCAAAGATAATATACTCTCAATGTTTAATGAAACTTGTAAGCTGTTATAGAAAACTTAAGTATAACCTGCAAAACAATTTTTTTATATGGAATTTGAGGATTTTTAAATGATAAAACAGTAAATTTTAACCAAAAGGCAAAAAAAAGAAGAGAGAATGAATATTTATTCTTATTCTTTGTTTTTAGTTTTTATATGATAAATATTTTGAAATTTAAAATGTTTTTTAAAAAAGAATAGAAAAACTGAGTGAATGAACATTTTTATTCTTTCTTGTTAGTTTTTAAGTGATAAATAGTTTGAAATTAAAAATATATATTTTTTAAAGAATAGAAATTGTGAACTTTTTACTTGGGTGATTCAAGGGGTATTTATAGACTTTGAACTTTATTGTTTTGCTGTAATGAAAAGGCTGGAGAGTTATTTTCTCTTAAAAGTATTAATATGAAATAAATATCACTTACACAACATTAATGATGGATAAATGTGGTGTGTTATTTGGAGATTTTTATATACTTATAAGTATAGAGAGACAAATACTTAACATTAATATTTTATGTTAAAAGTCATGAAAATAAGTAAACGAAGTTTTATGGCCCAACATGGAGCTTACAATGATCTCCGGGGGATAGTTCTGGTTGTTCGCTAAATCCATGCTCAATTATGCTCAGCAAACAACTAAGCCAAGAGTGTTAGGTCTGGCATTTTACTAGAACCATACCCCTTTGGACTAGGCAGGTGCCAAGCCCAAGAGCAGTGGGTCTTGCAGCTTTCCAAACCCTTGTTTTCTTAGACTCGGTATATAGTCGAGCTCATGAGTGTTGGGTCTAGTGGCACGCGATACCTATTACCAATTGAGCTTGGCACACAACAAAGCACAAGGTTGATGGGTCGATAAAATTGCTAGATTCATTTCCAATTAGATTCGGTATGTAACCAAGCCTAAAGATAACAGATCTAACAATTTGATAGAACTATTCAAAATTAGACTCAACTTATAGCCACACTCAAGAATATTAAATCTTAAAGCAAGTTTGATCCATGTTATTTGAATCTGATGTTCTATCAAATCTATAAATATTAGATATAGATATAAGAAACCCACTTATCCATTTTAATAGATTATAACTCATCTTTTGAATTTTTTAAACAATTACTTGGACTATTTATTTTTTATAATGACTATATATTTATCCATCAAATGGCATGATGGTGTTTGTGTTTGATTAATTCCGGAATAGTGGGTTTTTAGATAAATGATTGAGCTTAGAAAGAAGGTGATTTGATGATAAATAAAATAAAATAAAAAAGTCTTTATGATGTGATGCGTAATTTATGAATGGTACAGGAGCATATAATTGGAAAAGACACAAGACCTAACATATCTCATGTTTCTATTATTAGTCATTCATGTATGTCCAAATTAGTAAACAGTGTAAAACTACACGCGCACTTACTTGACATGAATAACACGACTTGTTGCTGGCACCATTGCACAATGAAAAACATAAATGTACATATTGCATTATTATTTCCTTGAATCGTTACTCGTTTTTCTCGAATGTTTAAAATTAACTTATTTTCAAGTTCTCAAGTAAAACATGATGTGGCTAACAGGGTTCACTTCTAGGTGTCGAGGTTGATGTTCCCGGAAGATCTTATCATAGTCAGTTGATCCAAGCAGAAGATGCAAATGACAAAGAAAAAGTAAGCAGAGGATGGAATGGGCGTTTAATAAAAGGCAGCATGTATAGTTTCGAAATTCCAGAGGTGATTTACCTAGTGCATTTGATGCATAATTAATTCTGGTTATGGATTACGAATTGTTTCACATTGCTCTTGCTAAGATATATATCTGAATTCTTATTTCCTGTTTAGGTTGGAGGAGGGTCAACTTTCTCGATCAAGCTGACCTGGTCTCAAAAGTTGCTATATCACGAGGGTCAATTCAGTCTCAATGTACCATTTAGTTTTCCATCATTTGTCAATCCCATCGGCAAGAAGATTTCTAAGAGGGAAAAGATACTTTTGAATGTGAACTCTGGTGTTGGTAAAGAAATTTTATGCAGGTGTGCTAGCCATGCTCTAAAGGTATGCCTTTCTTGTAGGGTTTAATGTTTCAATCAGCTTCTGGTAACAAGACGAAGGAAGTGAGATGGTGATTATGGTTTGACAGGAGCTAAGGCGTGAAGTTGGTAGAATGGGTTTATTATATGATGCAGAAGTACTGACTTGGTCAAGTTCTGACTTCAGTTTTTCCTACAACGTAAGACCTTGAACCCCTGGCTGTTTTTTTCCCAGATATATTTGTTTCTATAGTATTGCCATGGATTTAATGGTCAGACAATGAATGTACAAAATGTGCAGAGAGCCATACCAACACTTATTGTGGTTGACTGCTGTGTTCACAGGTCGACTACAAGGATTTATTTGGTGGTGTGCTTTTGCAATCTCCATTCTTGCGAGATTTTGATGACAGACAAATGTTTTGCTGCTATCTATTTCCTGGAGACAACCAGAGCATGAAAGTTCGTTACCATAAATTTTCTGCATGATTATTTATTTTCTAAAGTATTTCATTCCAATAAAAGACAAGTGGTCTGTAAGGATAATTTACTCTCTCTTTTTTTTTTTAAAAAAAAAAAAACCCTTCGTGCCTGAAGTTTTGTCGCACAAATTACAGAGGACATAATTTTTCTTGTCACTGGAACAATGGCGTGCCAAGAAGGAGGAGAATATGGCCACCAAAAGCTAATAAACTGGAAGTAAACTAATGAAGGCACAAAACACTGCTAATAGAAAAGAAAATGTTCTTGTTAGAGGAATACTTGCCTCCTTTTGTTGTAGTTTCATTTTGGTGCCATAAGAACTCAAAGGATCTCTGAAGTCCGAACCAAGGCTTCATTATTAAAGTTTCAAATTTATGTGACTGTTCCTACTTCATGTTTGTGAATCTGTCAGGCTTTCAGGAAGGAAGTGGTATTCTTAATGGATATTAGTGGAAGCATGAAAGGGAATCCTTTCGAGAGTGCAAAGAATGGAATATTGTCATCTCTCCGGAAGCTCAACCCAGAAGATTCTTTCAACATTATAGCTTTCAATGAGGAGACCTACTTATTCTCATCATTAATGGAACAGGCAACTAAAGAAGCAATATTACAAGCTACTCAGTGGCTTAATGATAAATTAACTCCAGATGGTGGCACCAACATTTTAGGCCCCCTCAAACAGGTATTTCCTTTGTGTCACTATACATCCTTTCAACCATGTTGAAATTGCTTTTGGCTCGGGTTTTTTGTGGCTTTGTAATCCAGTTCTCAACTAGTTTATGGAAACAAAGTAGCCAGCTCTGGCTTATACACTGTCTGCCTCCCTCTCTATAAGTAACCATACGCCACGTAGAGCATGAAAATCACTACCTAGAGTCCTTCCTGCCCGATCCCATTTGCTCTTTTTTTCCTCCACTGGACATATTTTAGATGCTTCATTTTCCACTTTCACGTCTCTAAATAAGATACTCATTTCAAGAATCTTACAGATTTTATTTTGTAACGTGTTATGTTTTAGGCTTTAAAGCTGTTGGCTGAAACTACTGATTCAATTCCTCTCATTTTCCTCATCACTGATGGGGCCGTTGAAGATGAAAGAGATATTTGCAATTTTGTCAAAGGTTCTCTCACAAGCGGGGGATCGATTTCTCTTCGCATATGTACATTTGGTATAGGTAAGATTTTGTTGCTTCAGTTTTACCTTCAGTTGTTTGACTCATATTGTCTTGATCTCTTTGATCTGTCATATCTGGAGTTGCCTATTATATACACTTAATGTCTGAATTGATGACCAAACACACATTTGCACGCGAGAAATTAGTGTTTCGATAACATTATTTACTGCATCCTTACCTTACCTTCTACTGCTGATTAGCACAATGAAAGAAAGCACATCAATTAGGGGACACCAGGCTTGTGTCCCAAGTAACACTTTCTTTGACTTTATTATATATCTTCTCATTCTTCTCAAAACATGTCAGAATATTAAAATAATTTATATACTGCATCCTTACACCACTTCTTACCTTTTTATACAGTTTGTTAAAGAACCTTATAACATGAAAAAACTTCTCCAGGTACATATTGTAATCACTATTTCTTGCGAATGCTTGCACAAATTGGGAGGGGTCACTTTGATACAGCTTATGATGCAGGTTAGCTATATTTCAGTTGCTTTTTAGAAGGGGATTTATGGTGCAATAGGCCTTGTGTTTCAATACTGTGTAAAGTCAAGAAGGAAAGATTCTTATAAAGTCAATTTCTCTATTGCTCTTTTATTTGGCCAGATTCGGTTGATTTTCGAATGCAGAGATTATTCGCGACTGCATCATCAATCATTCTAGCCAATATAACCGTTGATGCTTTGGAATCTCTAGACTCGCTTGAGGTGCTCTATTTAAGATAGTGAATATTGTTTTATGCTAATCCTGGCTTGAAAATGTTCATACTCTCTCTTAGCATAACCATGTTTCAACAGAGGAGGTTTTGATTCTCTCATCTCATTCAATTTTTCTGACTGTTTCTGACATAATGTCTTCTCCGAGTTCCTTGCAGTTGCTTCCGTTTTGTATCCCAGACCTCTCATGTGGATGCCCATTGATTGTATCTGGGAGGTATAGTGGAAACTTTCCAGACTCTGTCAAGCTAAGTGGCATCTTGGCAGACATGAGGAAGTTCACAATAGACATAAAAGCGCAAAAGGCAAAGGATCTGCCTGTTGATAGAGTAATATTTCTTCTGGACATAACATTATTTAATAAATATGCACTTAACATCACCTAGTAGTTGTAAGATAGATTATCAAAAAATAGCAATCATTTAAAAATTGCATGATAAGAAAGTTGTTCCTGGAGCTTTCTTCTCTAACTATTCGTTACTAACTCTGCAGGTAGTTGCAAGGAGACAAATTGATTTACTCACAGCTAATGCATGGTTGTCAGGAAGTAAAGAACTGGAACAGAAGGTTTGCTACTGAATTTGCTAAGATTCTGATCATCAATAACACTATAAAAAAAAAATTTAAAGGGAACGAATGTTGTCAAGGACAGAGTGATTACGTTGGGAGAGGAAGAAACATGTTTGGGGCAAAGTTCTACTGGCTAGGTTGGCATGGATTGCGTGGTTGTGGTCATGTGTGTAACCATTGTTCCTTCTTGCAAACCTAATGCGTTTGATCTTCTTCATTGTAGGTTGCAAAAATGAGCATACAATCTGGGGTTCCATCTGAATACACCCTCATGGTTTTACATCACACTCTTGGAGAAGAGAAAGCCTCAGAAACAATTCTGATACAGGATGTAAGCACTTGCCTAACTCCTAAAACTTAAGCTTAAATTCTCGGAAGAATTTATTTACTCTCTCTCTTCTAAGTATACACAACAAGCAGACAAGTTTCTCAATTCGAATAACAAATGTGACGTTTATTATCCAGGATTTTGTTATCAAGCAGCGCCTGCACCCTGGCCTTTTTCTTGCATTACTCGATGACTCGTCTTAAAAAAAAAATCTCAAATATTACTTAGGAGATTGTTTGCAAATCCTGAAGCTCGTCTGTTTAATTTCCTTTATATCTATGAAAACAGGTGTTCAACAAGATCTACCCCCTTAAGAAAATGGACTTACAGACGAGAATCATGTTGGGGAACCTATGCGTTGGCTTTGGCAACTTGAGCGCAACAGCTGAGAACATTCCTCCAGGAACTGAGGAGACAAAGTCATCTGATGCAACTGAGATGTTGTTGAATGCTGCTTCAAACTGCTGTAGCAGGGTGGTGGATCGCTGCTGTTGCATGTGCTTCATCCAAACTTGTTCATATATGAATAATCAATGCGCTATTGTCCTCTCCCAGCTCTGTGCCGCCCTTGCTTGCTTTGAGTGCATGAACTGTTGTTTTGAGCTCTGCGAATGCGGGTAAATAAGCTCTTGTAAATGGTCGCTGAACAGTGCATAGTGATACAAGAACGCAATGTTGTGTGTTTGTTATACTGCTGCGACTTCCTTTGTATATTATTAACTGCAAACCTTTTATATATATATATATAGATTGCATGTAATGACTGAATGCTTTGTGAGATTCCTTATTTCGTTTGTTTATGTCGTCATTTTGGTTTGATTTTAGATATTTCGAGCTCTTGTCTAAGGACTTTACAGCATCTCTCGTGCCAGTAAAATCTAAGCTCACATCCAAATGGTGGGTTTAAAGTTTTATTTTTTCAACTTTTTTATTAAGGGTTTACAGTTTTAAACATACTCCCGCCGTCTTGTAAACAGAGAGTTTTATTAAATTTCTCACACAAGTTTCTTGCACTGAATATTATGTCAATTTATATATTTTTTATTATATTTACTACACTATTCCTTAAAGTTTAATGTATTTTAAAAAATGTAAATTCGATTTTTAAAGAGTGGTAAACTAGTAAAATTAGTACTTTCTTTTTGTACTTTTTAATATATATATAGACACACACAAGGGGCTATATTGGACAGAAGGAATAACATTTTATACCAGATTTTGTAATAAAAAATAAAGTCTCAGCCCAAAACTTTTTTGCAGCCCTTTATCATGAAGAAAACAATTTGTCATCTCCATTATTGTCATGTTTTTCCTCTCCACAACTATACTATGCTAAGGAGTATAAGGTGCAATCAACTGGTGTTTAATGCCTACAACTTTACAAAATTTGTTAAATTTTCTAGGAGTATATTTATTTTCATTGTTAAATCTTATTGCCTGTATTTTGCATCCACTTTAAGTTTCAACCCAAGCTTTAAACTTCTCAAAAATGTCAGAAATATTATATTAAAGTTTTATAAAATAAATCCAGCATATTCTTGTATAATCATCAAATAAAGAAATATTAAATTTATCGTCATTAACATGATCCTAGCTATTTCATCAAATGATCTATTAGGAGTGTTCATGTGGGTCTCTTTTAAAACCTAAAATGAAGTGGATACAAGAAGTGTTCAATAGGCTAAGTCAATAGGGTTGGGTTAAAAATATTCAAATCTATTTGTTTGGATCTATGTCTACTTCTTGGGTTATAAATAGAGCTACATAAAGAGTTTGGATGCAATTCTAATTGGATTGGAAACTGGATAGTTGTACCTTACCATCAATATATGGTAGGTCTGCTAGTTCATCCAAACAAGAAAGAACGACATGTTTGAAGTTGGATCTACAATCTGCTAGCAAAATATAAAAATAGAAAAAATATTGTTTTCTTAAGAGTTATGAATTTCATTCACTACGAGAGTCCTTAATGCTATTGGAAACTTATGTGGAAGCCTTTGACTTACTTATTTTACAAGGATTTCATATCAAATGAGAAGAATTAATTGATCAGGAATTAATTCTTATTTTACAAGGCATCACACTTTTGTTTAACAAGGATTCTTCAATAATTTTTTTTTCTTGGGTATTTTTCACTATCATATGTGGCAAAGGGTGAAAAATAATCTTAGACTATTGTTTTATTTATTTTTATTATTTTAAATCTAATTTTAATTAGTTTGGGCTTTATTTTAATTAGTGCATGTCTAACATATTAGTTTTAGGGTTTATATATAAATACTCTTATATAAGGATTTTTATTAGCTTATAAATTTTATTTACAAGTTAACGCATATTGTGATATTTTTTTGTGTGGTTAAGTGATTCTCATACTATTTTCTTGATTGAACTTGCAAACTCTTTGAATGATCAATCAATGTCTTATTATAGGCATAGGGTAGGGTTATCAATTGCATATAACTTTGGTTATTTAAGGTAAGGTTTTTATTGTGTTAGGTTGCAAACTTCTTCAAAACCTTAAATTATCAATCTAAGAGACAATTCTGCATAAGTCATTCAGTGATGATGTGTTTACAGGTCCCCTTACATCTTTATGTAAAAGTTGTAGTTTCTGTGTGGCTTTTCAGGCCTTGCTTTGTTGAAAATGAAACTTTGACAATTTTTAATATTGACAAAAAACACATATAAGAAGCTCTTCCTCTAATTCAAGCAACTTTTTAACCAGTTTGTTCTTTTTCATGAAGAGTGGAGCATAATGATGGAAATGCCCCAAACATTTATGCTAAAGCTCTGAATTGTTTTTTTTTTTTTGGATTGTAACTTGCTATTATTTCTTCAAATCCAAGGCAAAGCTTTTGCCATTCATTTGGACTTTAATCACTTATATACCTCTCACATCTTTAATCACACAATTTTTTCCTTCGAATAACACTATAGCTTTTTTTAAGCAATTGAGTGACACTTAAAAGGTTTGATTAATTTCAAGAACATATAAAACATCAAAAATCAATTTCAAACTCATATGGCCTTCAGTTGCCACTATTTCTTTGTCTTTTACTGCAATTCGTTCTCCATTTCTAGTCCTCACTTTAGAAACAATAATTTTATCAAGTTCTTTGAAAAGCTTTTGATCAAAGGTCATGGGGTTTGTATAACAAGCTTGCTTTTAATTACCTTTGATTTTCTTTGCTTCCTCTCCTTATAATTTTTTATTTGTGTAGGTGTTGGATTGTTTGGTAGAGGTGAAACTTCTTACTCTTGTTCAACAGCTTCCAACATATCATTAGCATTAACATAGCATTAACATAGGGTAATTTTTTTGCTCTCTTAATCACACAGGTACTCAAGAATATCACATTGATACCAATCTGTTGGTATTTTTAAAAAATATTAAAGACAACTAGAGATTGATATTTGAATCGATTGAGAAGGCTTAATTTTATTGACCATTGTCTTGCAATTTATACATTATATCATAATAGAATCAGATTTGCACACAAAATTTGCTAGTAAATCAGTTTGTTAAGCAAAGAAATAGTGATAAACGTAACATTTCTATTAACTTACACTACTAAAAAAAAGGGTCAATAGCATCAGAAACTAGCAACAGATTAGTAACAAATTACATATATACTAATTTTTTAATATTAGCAACAGAAAACCGATTGCTAAAAAATAAATTAATATATTTAAAATCAGCAATATATTATCTGTTGTTAATACGGTGGTACACGGTTTACAATCACTCTGCTGATAAAATAATAATGTGAATAATTAATTTGTACATATATATCTTGCAAAAAAACAAAAGAAAACCTCACACGGGAGGAGACAATTACTCCAACTCAAAATCAGACAACTTTCATTCTCCAAATAAAAAACCCTAACCCCATCGATCTGTCCTTTTCTTTCTTTTCCAGAAACCCACCCCATCTTCTGTCACTTTCTCTTAAATTATTCTCTATGAACATGTAATTCCAAAACGTCATTTTCCAATAACCTCACTTTTGCTTTTTTTTTTTTTTTTACTTTTTTTGTGCTATGCTCTCAAGGAATCCACTTGCAAAGAACAATTTCATCTTGCAAAAAATACGATACAACAAATTAAAACATGTATAATTAGAAACCCACATTTGAGAGATTTTATTTGTAATTTAGAGATAATATATTTTATTTTATTAACTAATTTTATTGATGAGAATAATAATTTTGTTTGATTTTTCGCAAATTATTTGTTAAATATGGCTATCATCACATGCTAATATTTTTAATTATTAATGTAATGTATTTCATTTTAAATTTATTAATTGGGTGAGGTATTAAAAACAAATATACTGAGAGAGGGGGGTTGAGCTTTGTGTTGAACAGAGCATGGAGAATGTTGCGGAAAGTAAAGGAAATTGGGAATTCAATTGTACAGTTACATGTAATAATGATAAATGTAGGCTTACAGACATTGTTTACATATAGAGAATAATAGTGGTATAGTGGGCTTTATTATAATAGTTTAGGGTTTTTGTTTGAAATCATTGCCAACCTAGTATGTTAAAAGTAGGGATTGATGATAAATATTTGTATTTCTTCAAACACAAAATGGTTCAAATGATCAAGAAATTCAAAGAAACTTTTGCATTTATGATTGCTTTATTTTGGTAGCCCTTTGAGCAATTTTTATCCTTTCTAGTGTTAAATTTCTAGATTTGTGTTTTGTGCTTCCAATAGAGTTAACATATTTTTAACTGGTTTTTGATGAAATTTTCAATTTGTTTTTTAGTATATAGAATAACCCATTATATGACACCTAAAATGGCCATATGTTTATTTATCTACTTATGTGTAGGATTAAAAACTTCATTTTAAGAAAAGAAAAGGATTATATAACATATTTCTTAACACTATTATTCTTACTCATTTTTTTTTAATTTCATATTGTTGAACCCATCATCACATCACATTACTTATTTGTATTTGGAGTTGTCAAGTTTATGGGTTGTGCATATTACTCTTCTAGGTTTGTCAATGCAGTTTAAAACTTTTTATTAATTTTAGAATTACAAAAGATCTAGATACATTTAATGATAATAATAATAATCCTTTTCTATTTTTACTTCTGCTTAAAGTCAATTACATTCTCTCATTGATTATTTTTTTTCAATTACATTTGCATATGTTATATTTTATATGTAACTATATTATTATTAAATTTAGTCATTTCACTTACAAAATATTTAGATGTATTATTATTAGTGACATGATATTTTATTGTAGTAGAGAATGCATTTTTGAGTGAGCTTCATCAATTTATGGATGCTTCAATTCATTCTTTTCATTTCATTAGTGTTCATCAAATTAGGTTTGGATCAAGTTTTTTTTTTTGTTTAATTAGATTACTAAAAACTTAGTTGGGCAAACACTTTTAAAATTATAATTAAAATAAAATGCAAATCAACTATAGCTTACTGGATTAGCTATAAAACACTAAGCTAAATCAAACCTGTTGTGTTGATTACACTTTGAGTATAAATATAACCTCTGTATTAGTTCTCTGCAGTTCATGAGGTGGCAGGATTAATATGTATTGCATAGGAATAATTTGGATAGCATTGAAAGATTCATTATAGCAATTTGGCATGTTTTATTATTTCTTTATACAATAATGTTCGTTAATAAAATCTAGTATATTTCACTGCCAGTATATAGTCACAGTATATTTCTAATAACTCTCATTATTTTACACCGTAAATGGAACCTTATTTTCTAGAAGCAAGCAATCATATACATAACTTCTTGGATAAGCCTCTTATATAAAATCTATATGGGAGCAGTGCATGAGATGAGAAGTTAACAATTAGGTATATATGAAACTCCAAAATCATACGCACACATAAATTAATAGTTTTAAGTTAAAAATTATATATATTTTAAATAATTTAAAATTTTAATACAAACATTCATAATATCCATAGATCTTCATCAACCAACAATTAAAAAATTTAAAATAAATAATATATTAGTGTTTCATCTCAAACAAAAAAATATCTCAATTGATAATTTTATTAACAATGCTTACACTGGATTTTTCTCAAATTCAGTAATATTTTAGTTAATGTTAAATTAAATCACATCTTATGATCTCTCAATTAGAGAACGTAAAAACAATTAGTGATAAAAGATGTATTGTAAGAGTTTTTCATTTATAACTTATTAGCTAGTTATTAATGAAGTTATTTTGATAATTTGTTATATAAAGTTTTAAATATAGATTAAGAAATATATTAAATAATATTCTATTTTTTTTGTTTTAATTATTTTAATTGGATTAATATGGATGATCGATCATGGATGTATTGTCATCGTAGGGATGGTCATATTTGTCCGGAATTTACTACGGGTGTACGAAGATTTATCAATTTTGCATTTTCAATTGATGAAAATGTATTTGGAGGTAAAATTAGATGTCCTTGTGTTAGGTGCAAAAATCAAAAGTTTTTAATGGAAGGAGATGTTTATAAGCACCTGTTTTCAAGAGGATTTTTACCTAATTATGAAAATTAGACTGTACATGGAGAGCCTTATGTTTTAGAACCAATAATTGCTAGACCTTTATCAGTTGGGTACTGTCATATTGTGAATGATGTTTTTGAAGAAAATTCATATAGAAATATGGTTTTACATGCAATGAGGGTTGGTGATGCATACTCTAATGATATGGTTTCTAGTCCTATGGTAGCAGAGGAACTTTCGAATCCAGAGGCAGATAAATTTTGTAAATTACTTAAAGCTGTAAAAAAGTCTTTATGGGATGGGTGTACCAAGTAATCTAAATTATCTACTTGTGTACAATTGCTCAATATAAAGTCAACTCTAAATTTAACTCAGACTGCCTTGAACAAATTTACTGAATTTATAAAAAGTTGCATACTTGATAATGGAAATTTGGTTTCAAATTTCTATGATGCCAAGAAATTTATACGGTCACTTGGACTTGGTTATGATAAATATGATGTGTGTCCTAATTATTGTATGTTGTACTATAGGGTAGATGCAATGAAAATAAATTGTGATTTTTATGGAAGTTTACAATATAAACCTAGAAATCCCACTAGTAAAGGTTTTAATAAGTCAAAGAAACAACTTCGATACTTTCCCTTGACACCAAGACTTCAGAGGCTATTCCACATCATGCCAAAGATATGACATGGCATCATTTTCATAGGTCAGATGATGGAGTTATGGTGCATCCATCTAACAGGGAGGCATGAAAGAAGTTTAATCAAGACCATTAAGACTTTGCATCAGATCCACGAAATAGTCGATTAGGATTATGAACTAATGGTTTTAGTCCATTTAACATGTCTTCAAATGTCTACTCCTGTTAGCCAGTAATTGTGACTGTTTATAATTTGCCTCCTTGAAAGTGTATGACCCGACCATTCATGTTTTTGTCAATGATTATTACTGGCCTAAGAATTTAGGGAAAAAGCTTGATGTTTTCCTACGACCATTAATTGATGAGTTCAAAAAGTTATGGCTTAATGGTGTTAATACCTATGATATATATAGGAAGGAAAATTTTCAATTAAGGGCAGCTTTGATGTGGACCATTAGCGATTTTCCAACTTATGGTATGTTATCGGGTTGGAGTACTCATGGCAAGTTGTCTTGTCCTTATTGTATGGAGCATAGTAAAGCCTTTAGAAGCATGGGGGGAAAATAACCTTTTTTGAATGTCATTGATGATTCCTATCTATAAATCACCCATATAGATATCAATCATACAAGTTTTTGAAAGGAGTAATAGAATGACTCCCTCATTTACCTCGTTGATCTGGTTCAGAAATGTTATTTGAAGTGTCTAATTTTACGGAGGGGCATATTAGAAGTTCATCTCACAATGATAAAATTCCAGGCTTTGGTGTTAAACACAATTGGGTGAAGAAAAGCATTTTCTAAGAGCTTCCATATTGGCATACAAATTTGATTCGTCATAATCTTGATGTCATGCACATTGAAAAAAATTTCTTTGACAATATTTTTTATACAATAATGGATTGTCTTGATAGAAGCAAGGACAATGTAAAGGCTAGGTTGGATATTTAGTTGTATTGTAAGAAGCCTAACATAAATTTGTAACAAGATGCAAGTGGTCGGGTTTACAAACCTAAAGGCACTTATTATCTCTTCAAAAAACAACAACAACAACAAGAAGTGTTGTTATGGATGAAAGAATTGTCCTTTCCTAATGGTTAAGCTTCAAACATCTCACTGTGTGTAAAAGAGACACAATGTAAGGTTTCAGGCATGAAAAGTCATGATTGTCATGTTTTTATGCAAAGACTTCTTCCAATTGCTTTTCGACCTTACGTGCCTAAGCCACTGTAGGAGTCCTTAACTGAATTGTCAGTATTTTTTTGAGATATTAGTGCTACAAGTTTAAATGTCCAACACATGAAGTTGTTGCAGATGAATATCATTGAAATTATTTACAAACTTGAAAGGATTTTTTCTCTATCGTTCTTTGACTCTATGGAACACTTGACAATACATTTACCTTATAAGGCAAAAGTCAGAGGACCCGTTCAATATCGATAGATGTATCTATTTGAACGGTATGTTTTCATGTCATATTATTTTTTATTCTTTTTCATTTTTTCTCAAACTAATTGATATCAATGATATAGGTATATGTTTTATTTGAAGAAAAAAGTGACCAATAAAGCTAAAGTTAAGGGTTTCATATGTGAAGCATATTTGATTGATGAAATTACCAAGTTTGCATCTTATTATTTTGGTGATGACGTGCAAATAATATGGAATCGAGTTCCAAGGAATGATGATGGTGGCCTTAAAAGTCTTGATTGACAACTTTCAATTTTTTCTTACCCGGGAAAAAAATTATCCAGAAGATCGTATAGAAGACAATTGTCACATGTTGAAATGAAAATTGCACATAACTATATTTGTTTCAACTATGAAGAATTGAAGCCCTATTTAGAGTAAGTATGAAATATTTTTTTTTTTACTTTATTCTTAAAAGATTAATTATTTAGAGTAAGTATGAAATATTTTTTTATACTTTATTCTTAAAAGATTAATTTTAAAAATAAACTATTTATAATTTAGACAATGTCATTAAAAGTTAAAGTCACAACAATCACATGCGAGCGATGCTGAAATAGAAAAATTATGCGAGAAGATCTTTCTAATTTTGTTAAAAAATAATGTAGTAGTTTTATATAATGATTTTTTAATGCAATTTTATTCTTTTAAGAAATTATTTTATTTTTTTAAAAAAAATATTTATTATGGTGTTTAATGTTATGGTAGGTTGAATATCAATCAAATGAAATTGGGAATCAAATATTTGCACTTGCTATGGGCCCTTCAAATTTCAGTTAAATGTTATAATAGGTATTATGTGAATGATTTCAAATTTCACACTCAAAATTATGGTTGATTTAAAAAGACGATGAATAATGAGGTTTGTGTGAAAGAAAGTTGTTATGATAACAATGAATGTGATTATTATGGAATGATTGAAGAAGTTGTTCGGCTAAAATATTTGGGGAGTAAGTGTAAAGAATTCATGTTTAAATGCCAATGGTATGATATAAGAAGAGGAATTAGAATGCATCGTTCAAATGGTTTGGTTGAAATCAAGCATACTTCTCGACTTTATGGAAATGAAGATTTTGTGCTAGCACAACAATGTCAACAAGTCTACTATACATGTCCACCTGATAATAAATCTTCTGAATGGTGGGCGGAAATTAAAACAACTGTTAGAAGTCGTTATAACATTGACATAGGTGAAATCAAGCATACTTCTCGACTTTATGGAAATGAAGATTTTGTGCTAGCACAACAATGTCAACAAGTCTACTATACATGTCCACCTGATAATAAATCTTCTGAATGGTGGGCGGAAATTAAAACAACTGTTAGAAGTCGTTATAACATTGACATAGGTGAATTTATTGAAGATGATAACAATATAAGATCATTTGATGTCACTCAGTCAGATGAGGTTTCTCAACCGTGTCGTGTCCTTCCTACTCAAACACTTGATGATCCAAATATGGTTGTTGAAGCATTATATTATACAGAAATCAACCATTGTGAATTGCTTCAGTTACAGGCAAATTCGGTAGAAGTTGAAAGGGCTTCAAATGAAGAATTTGATGATAATGTTAATGGTGATTACGATGATGATGATGTGGTTATGAGTGATGATATGATGAGCAACATGATGATGATATATTGTAAAATTTATTTTTTTATTTATTGTATTTGAACTTATTTTTAAGTGATGTAAGTTATGTTTGTATTAATGGTATTAATTAAAAATTATTATTTTGTTCATTTTTATTTTCTTATTGTATTAATTAGTTCATGTTCAATAATTGAAAATAATTTAGTTATATTTATTCTATAATGTTGTTTATTGATGTTTATTTTTTATTCTATTTTAGGTATCTAGCATGCCTCAATGTGGTTCTATATTAGCTTCCAAGAGTAATAAGACCACTTCATCTAGATCAAATGGCCCTTCACCTGGGCCGAATAGCCAAGCATCCATTTCTCATCAACCTTTTCATCATGAGTTGCATGATTGCTATAATCCTACTTGGAATGCACATCATACTCAGCAAGATTATGGGTGAAGGGATGATTATCAATCGTATAAGGGTTTTTGCTTTCAAGATTTACTTCAAACTCAAGAAGGTTTCCCTCAAGATCACCCATATACTTTTGAAGGATATAATATTGATAGGGGTTATTATGATTGGACTAGCAAGGATGTTACGAGAGATGAAAGAGTTGAGGAAGATATAGGAGAACAATATGAGAGAGTAAATAGTGATAATGATGAAGATGAGGGAGATGATGTTAATGCAAGAGGATTAGGTGATGAGGGAGATGATGTTAATGTTAGAGATTCAGAGCATCGAGATGACATCCCATCAATCCATGGTTCAACATCTTCTCCAATGCATTATGAGCAACGGGTTCAAAAGAAAGGTTTTGACACACATAAGGATCCAATTACAAAAAAAAAAAAAAAAAAAAAAAAAGAGCTTCATTTATATGGAACAACAGAGTAGGTTGAAATTTATAAGGTTATTGTGTTTCATAATTATTTTTTAAGCTTTATTAATTTAATGAATCTTTGTTATTTTTTAAGCTTTAACATTGTGTGAACATGAGATCAGACTTATTTTAAGGTCAAATTTTAAAGGACTATGGCACAATTAGGAAAAAGTTATAGGGATGAACTCTTTAAAGAGTTTAAGGCATGAGATTATACATTTTTATTTTAGAAATAATTATGTTGACTTATTAATTTATATTATGAGACTTGAACATATTAATAAATATGCGTATTTGATGGATGGGATGTGATCTAAGATGATTGGATTAAGATGGGAGTTGTAATGACATATAATAGAAGTATTGTCGATAACTTGGTACCAATAAAAATAGAGGAGACTCTGCTGAAATTTTTTTATAAAAAAATTTCATAATCTTAGACATATCATTCAATACTTGATATTATTAGTAAAGAAATGTTTGAGATTTCATGATATTATATTTGAGGATGTTACATTCTTTTTTTCTATGCACACCATATCTTAGATGCAAGGATTATTATTGTAATAAAAAATAGTTTTTTTATGGAAGTGAAGACCAAAATGAAATACGAACCTTTTAGATACAATTAATGTAAAGAAAAGTTTTTTATTGATTGAAAACACAAATTAATATATAATTGTTTTTGCATCTCTAAAAACTTCAATTAGGTTAGAACATGTCATGTTACTATGATATAAGACAAATTAATTCTATTTTAGGAATATATTAAGAAATGGTAAGGTATATACAAAAAAAAAATATTATAATAATTAGAATAGAAGACATTAAATTCCATTTTATGATGTAGTTAAGAAGTTTTTATTTTATCAATATTTTTTATTCATCTTTTTTATTACTGATTGTTTGATTATAATTATATAGGCTAGTTAACAACTATATTGAGCTTTGTTTATATATATATATATATATATATATATATATATATATATATATATATTCTGAGGATGAGGAACCACTTGTTCGTAAGATTTTGAAAGATAAGACTAAAATTGCTTTGAACCAGCAGTTGACACGAGCTCGTAAAAAAGCTATGTCTGACAGAAATACCACAAATATTATGAATTGCACTAATAAAGGTCCAGTTTGAATACACAATGATGATTGGAATCAAATGATTAAAGAAATTTGGCCCACCCCAGAATTTCAAAGAAGATAAAAAAGCAAGAAATAATCGGCTAACTGAAACAGATAGTAAATTAAGCACTCATTATGGAGGTATGGTGTCATTTGCAACATATCAAGCTAGCATGATGAGGATTGTTTATATTTGTTATAATGGACTTCGAATTTTTATATTTATATTTTCTAATATTTTTTGTTTGTTGATAGCAAGAAAAAGCACGTGGAAACGAACCTCTATGGGATAATATGTTTTCGATATTGCATCAGAGTGCCAAGCAGCCTGAAACATTCATAGATAACAAGTCTAAAAATGTTGTTGCAAGTATTTTGTTTAATGTAATTTAATATTATTTAAAATTTAAATTTATTATTACATTTAATTTTATTATAGGAGAATTACAAAAAAGAGATGATTTCAAGATATGAAACTGATTAGGAAAATCATCCTTCATTTGATAGAGCAGCTTGGTGTGTGGCTATAGGAGGAGTTACAAAGGGTAGAATATATGGTGTACCTGGTATGTCAAAATTCATGGTTAGTACGAGTGCTTCATCACAATTCTATACAATGGAGTCAACACCTCTTAGCTCATCAATTCAGGCGTTGAAAGAGCAAATAAAGGAAAGAGATTGTCATATTTATCATTACAATAGGAGATGACCTCAATCAAAAAATTTCTTAGTTATATGGGATACCAAGCTTGGGCATCAAATATGTGAACCAGGGTATGTCGACACCTATTACTTCATCTATACCGTCACATGTGGCTCCACGAATGACAACACCTATGTATTCCCTGTCTAATCCAGTATATTGACCTAAGGCTTGACCACCATATACTGATCCCACCTTATGATGGTCAACATTGTTTTGGTTTGTTTCCACCACCACCCCCAATCATCACTTTTATGATAGAATATATTTATTAAATTGTGACTTATCTATTTTGATATAAGTTTAACGAGATTTAGAAATTTATTATGAAATTTATTTTTATTTGAGTTATTATTTTTTATAAAATAATTTCTAGTATTAATTTATGTTCTTTATATATTTATCTATAATTTTTGAAATATCCACAAATAATTAAAAAAAATCAATAGATGAAAAAAATAATTTAAAAAATTCAGACAAATCAACAATGAATCAGCAACAAAGTTTCCATTGCTGATCTGCAACGGATCAGCAATGCAATATCCATTGCTGATCAGCAATGGTGATTAGCAATGGAATATTCGTTGCTAATTTATACAATCAGCAACCGAATTTCAGCAACTGATAATTTGTTACTAAATAATCAGTCATGGATACTAAAAAATTAGTATCTATTATTTGCATTTGAAATTATATGTTGCTAATTTCATTATTGAGTTTTATCAGCAATAGATTTTAATATTATCTACTACAGACAAGTTAGTTGATAATAGATTTTTTTTTTTTGTAGTGTTATTTATTTTCAAAAGACTAGCAACTAACAACTGTTAAAAGTAAAAAGTTGTTAGGAATTGCATGAGTCGGCTAGTCATCATTGACATTGGTCATTGCCATTTCCATCCAACAAAATGAAGTTATATATACATAAACATATACAATTTGCTTAGGCCATGGTGACAACAAATTATGATGATACATTTGCTTTTCCTTCTTTTCCGTTCTGTGCTATAAGATATATTTTATGAATGAGAAAAAAACTGCCCTTTGAGTTTACCGACTGTTTTCATAAAGATTGACATTAGCTCCACCAAATACATCTAGATATAACCTTATTTTATATTGGTGAATAACTATTTTCTAGCTACACGTTAACATTAATAGGGTTGATTGAAGCTTTTCATGCCACTGCTTTTAGGCTAATGGTTTCTAAGTATTGGCTCTGCAGAAATCAACAGAAATGGATGAAATGGGTCGTCTGTAACTTCATGTTCATTTAAAAATCTAGAGGACAACAAAGATGTACTTTTCATTGGTTGTGATCAAAAGCATGGTGCAAGGAGCCTCTTTGAAGAGTCGATTTAAACGCAAGGGAATAATATTTGAGCTCAATGGATGATGGGTAGTAACATAAATAATTTAAATTTATTATCGGGATCATGTTTAGAAACATAATTTGAATAGTCAGTGGATAAAGAAGCAATTTTGCCAATTATAGGGATTGCATGTGAGCGACTAAATTTTGTTTTTGGCAACAGCATAGAGAGCTGCATGCAAGTGGAAAAAACCATCAGTACGCACTTGCTGTGGGCGCTAATTGAAAGCTAAGATGCAATAACAAATGCATGCACCAATGGAGATACAAATACATGACGATGAACTTGGATTTCTTAACTAGCCAAATCCTTAGCAACTATTTGTCACGTCCATGACCAAGCCAATTGGTCACATTAATCTTGTAGGAACAAATTGATCAGCTGTTGAGCTTTTCCATACCTTGATCTAGCTTACGTACATTCAAAATCAATACTTGGCAGCTTGCAAAGAGTGTTAGTTTTATTAATTTGAAATTGGAGGCTATACAAGAAAGATGGATGGTAATTGTGGGATGACAGTTGCTTGGTGTTTAATCTTGAATAAAATATCCCCTGTTTATCTGAAATTCTTTATTCGTTCTCTTTGTTTACTAGTTTATAGCTATGATAGCTAGAGCATCGCATGTATCATGTTACAGCACAAGTGTCAACTTCACTCTTTTTTATTATTATTATTAAAGTATGTCGGGTTGGTTTAGCGCATACCTTTAATAATCCTATAAATTTTAAAATTAAGGTTCATGTAAATCTATAATAATCATTATATTAATAACCACATAGCTCAAATATAAGATTACAAGAAAAATAAATCTATTAGATACAAGCCTGAACCACCACGGTTAAGTGTCAACTTCACCTCTTAACTCTACCAAAGATGTGTTAATTGCTGATCATATTCTTTGGATGGCACGTGAATTATTTCCACGATGCAGTTTGGTTTACCTGGTCTCCCCATCCCCCATCTCATGGGCTCACACCCTTAATTTGTTTCTGTGACGATGCGAAGCCTTGTTTGTGGAGAGAGATACACCGAGTCGCCAACTCAACTAACTACTGGGATGATTAACATAACTATGACCATAAAATTTAATCAAGTTCAATTGTTTGATTGCTAGGTTAGGCATAACCTTGAATCGGAAGACAGCCGATATCTGCAGAAACTTATGTGCTCAATGCGAGGTTAGGCATAACATGGTTCTTTGTTTAGTTTGTCACTTGTATGAAGAAGTTGAGAAAACTTGAATGTCCGTCCATAGCTATCCTGTGCTTGAATGTTTCCTTTCTATTTCTTTGCGTTGTCAAATACTTCACGGTCCATGATTCAAACTAGCATATACCCAATGCCACTGCTTTCCCATCTTAGCAGATTGTGCAAATCTCATCATTTCTTGCTATTGCATTACAGCAGTGCTAGGTTATCAGTACTACATGAAAGATTATATGTGTCTGTTGTGTAATTCAGTGCCACCAACAAGGTCCTATTTAGCGGCCAGGATTGAAGGGTGCACTCATTGTCTTTGAGAGACAGAGGCTGCAAAGTTTTATTTCCGTGATTATAGGATAATATATTTTGATTCATGAGGTTTCAGTGACCTTCGAGCAAGACGAAACACTTGCTTAGTCTTAATGCAAGACACTTTTGTTTATTAATTAGCCGGAGATCCAATGAAATCCGAGCTAGTCAAACTCTATGATGGCCACCATGCACCTTAATTCCTGGGTGATTGAGGTTCCACATCATACAAGTTCTTAGTTTATGTTAGTCGAACTGTGTAAACCTTCCAGAATTAGTAAGCCCAGCAGGGTCTAGTTTGGTTACTATACCCTAGACATCTAGCGTAGATGCGATAACCCACATGGCTTTTATTTCTTTAAGCAATCTCGGTTGATGTGATCCTTAACTCACCTTTTCATTCTTCTTCCATTGTTGCTCGCATCTCGAGGGGTTAATAATTAATAAACTTAAATAGTAAATCAAAACTTTTGGGTTTAAAGCAAAGCGTTGCAGTGACGAGCTAGATGACGATTAATTGCCGGGGGTAAATGTAACTTGCATTAGCAGGATATCTTGATCTTAATCTTGTATTTCAAACCTTAATTTTGTACTAAATAAAGCCAAAGAACATCATTCACGTAGCTCATCGTGTTCTTAAGATTTTCTTAATCCTAGCATAATTGACGTAAAATCACACGAACCACATACTTAAGAATGATATTAACCACACACAGGATACTAGGACGCAACTTCCCCAGCTATCTGGGCTGCACAGACTCAAATGCAGGTAGTAAATGGTCAAAAATAATTCATGTCAGCCAATCACATGGTTCAGATGGAATAAGACCTCCTTTCAGCTTGTGATAAATATTTATTTTGAAAGTTTTTTATTTATTTATTTATATATATATATATATATTAAAATAATATTTTTTTATTTTTAATATTATTACATCAAAATGTTTCAAAAATATTTAAAAAATTCATGATTTTTTAAAGAAGACAGCAAAAATAGACAATTCCTTTAAACTGTACTTTTAGAATGCAATAGAAAATTAATTCCTTTTGTTTTTTTTTTTTTTTTTGCTTTTTGCTTGTAAATATCTCACTACTTTACTCATTAAATAATTAAATGGTTCAGATAAATATCATAATAGTTTACGGTATAATAAGATTCAAAAAAATGTGCTATGAAAAAAGGAAAAAGAATCAAAACAAAAAAAAGATGCCACTTAGAAATCATGAATACAAGAGATTGATGGGTTCTTCGTAGATTTCCTATATATTTTCATGGTTTCTTTTCTTTCTTTCTCTAATCTTATTCTTAACCATGGATTAATGGGGAGTTTTTTCTGAAATTGGAAATGGATTCTTGCAGAGAGAAAAGTCAACCCGACCCCTTTGGGACACGTGTTGGTCCGACAAGAGATCATGGAGTGTGCTTTGTCGTGACACGTAGCCAACTGTCACAACGTAACACAATTGTAATAATAATGTAATCTGAAGTGGGAAAGACCCACTCCATTAGACCAATCACGTGAGAGTTTGGTGTCCAATACAAGGATCTGTTAGGAGACAAATCATAGGCAGCTCAACTAATTCATGTATTCCTCGAAATGGGGGAAGGAGTTAAAATAAAATGTTTGCATGTAAGTCCTCGTGATTGAAATTGGAAATTAGAGATGGTAATTGGATTCCATAATTAAGTTGCAAAATGACACTAGGTTTCTTAGGATAGCCAAAGTATACGTGTAGAATTGCACAAGCTTTTGAAATGATTTAGATAGATAGTTATAACATGTTTGTTTTTACAATAAAAATATTATTTTTAAATTATTTTGATATTATGATGTTAAAAATAAAATTTTAAAAATAAAAAATATTTTAAAATATGATTGTCACCGTGATGCCGAAGAAACTCTTATTCAAAGCATGTATGATCTAAATGGGATTTTTGGTGCTTTACAAATGGGGGTAGGTAAGGTTCAAAGTGTCGATTTGGTTGATTTGGTTATATAGGGAGAGGAGACATTACCACGAGGCTGACGGTGTTTTCTCTCCCAAATTGTTTCCCTTGCTAGTTTTCATCACCTTCTTATTATACTGATCTTGCCTCCACGATGCCAATGCTTTCGGTTCTTGATAGCTTACTTCATTTGTCTCTTACAAATCTTGCCATATTTGTTCAAGAAGGTGTTCCCTTGTAAACGAGAATATCTATGTATGCTAGCTAGCAAAATGTTTGTGCTTGCTTTCGGCTCTTTGGATGTTTGCTAATTATTTTACTATTTTATAAAATACTATCATTGGACTAATAAATGCCTAATAGTGCCGATTAATTTCACAAATTCTTGGAGCAAATACTAATATGGAACGTCCAGTCCTGCTAAACAAATGGTGACTTATAATCCGTACAAGTTGTAGGAATAAAAAGATAGAGAAAGCACATCTACCTAGCTATATGTATACCTTATGTTATTGCATGCAAATATGAAGTAATTAACTCGAGCAAATGAATTGTAAGTTGGGGTGTTTATAAATATAGTTGGATTAGATTTGGTTTTATAATTATATTTAATTTAATTTTTGATATTTTATAAAATATAAACATGGTTCATTTAAAAAAATATTGAATCCAATTGGGTTGGATATATTATGTTGTACTAATTTTTATATGGATATTACAAAGTTCCACATGTTGGACTTATATTATTATTTTTATGGGTTAAACTTTATTAGAAATAAAAATTAGGCTCAAAAATTGTAACAAATAATTTAGGCTTGATACACCAATTGAATTATCAATTAACTAAAATGAAACAATTAATTAAAAAATTATCACAACAAATTAATTTTGTTATTGTGAGGTATATAGGTTGATTAGATTTCAAAAATCTCGACCCATCATCTAATTTGTCATATTCATTTTTTATTTATTTTTAGTAGCTATCATTTATAATAACCATATTATCTATAGGGTCAGGTAAAATAATACAAATATTATAAATAGCTAGGTTTTTTAACACTCCTACTTCTAAGTTTGCTTTTCACCATAATTATTAAATCATATTAGATCGGTTGGATTTTCACCACAACTATTAAACTTAACCGGCTTAATAAATTGATATAGAACTCAACTAACTTGATTCCTAACCCAAATCAAGTTTTAAAAAATAATTTAGAGTTAATATGATTTGACTCAAAACTTGATTGGATTTAAAAAAAAATTAAAAAAAATTATTTTATTTTAAAAAAGAAATCTGGAAACGTGAATTGATAAAGATTAAATTACTCAACTCGTGAACCAATTCTTGAAGCGGCTCACGGGATTTAATAACATTGTTTTTCACTGCAACATCACTGTTAACTAATAATCCCATGACAGAAACTCATGCCACGATGCAATTTTCAAAGGTTCTTTCAAGAAGAACGTCCTCTCACATGCGCTACAGAAAATAAAATAAAATAAAGGACAAAGCGTAATGCTAGAATACTAAATAAATAAAAAAGAGAATGTCTTCGTATGCTTGTAGGGTATCGGTATATTAGTTGTATTATAAGAGAGAAAGGTGATGAACTGGTTGCTACTGGGAGAGAAAACGACGAGTGGATATAGCTACAGTGGCAAAAAGGCTGGTTTTGGGAACTTGAACCGAGAAAAATCTGCTAAGGTTCGGCAATGAAATTCATCAAAAATCCCATCTTTGCTTAATTTGATCCTTTTAAAGCTGAATTCTCATTGAGTTTAAGGCTTCAGTTTCTTACAGACATCACTCTCCAGGTCCCAACTCCGACCACACCACCTTTGCACTCAACTTTGCCGATCAAAAAGATCCCGATTCACGAGCAGAAAGCAAACTTAGAAGGTGCCATTTCTAGCTAGCTCAAAATGAAGGTGAGTCATTCGTTATTGAAGAGATCATAGAGAGAGGCCTTCTCGGTTCAAAATCCATGATTTGAATTCGTCAAGTTTAGAGTTCTCGGGCTATATATATTAATATATATTTATAAACCTCCACACGCTTTGATGAGTGTTTTGATAAGAGATTTTATTTGGTTGCTGGCAGCTATTCAGTTGGATGCAAAATAAGCTTAATGGAAAACAAGGGAACAACACCAAACCAAATGCAGTGATTTCAGCTACTCGTAAACCTCCTCCTCCTCCCCCTCCTCCTCCTCCTCCTCCTTCTTCTTCGAACTCTTTTTTTTTTTGTTCTATGTTTGTTTATTTTAGTATTTTGAGTGAGTTTGAGAAAAAGAGATCACAGGTCAAATTAAGAGTAAAAACAACTTTAAAAATGTGTGTATAAAAGAGATCACCTTTTTTGTTTTATTACAAAGAAAAGGGTCGGACCTCTTGAAGGAATGGAGACTTTGCCAATTTTATCATTTCATTAATATGTAAGCAAGCAACACGGTCAATTTAGTCACATGCCGAAGAAGAAATGTGATTTATTTAGTCAATTAATATATGTTTTACAATACGATAAAAATCAAAACAAACATAAGTCAATAAATCATATCAAAATGCAAAACATAAGTCAATAACTTTTTTTATTTGTTTTACAATGTAATCCAGCAAATATTTTATTTGCGGTCAATTAATTTTGTTTTGTCTATTGGACAGGCCGTGTGCAACAAGAGTCTCGGGAGGAATTTAGCGATTGGCCTCATGGGCTGCTAGCAATTGGAACATTTGGCAACAAAGAGCTCGGAGAAAGTAATGAAATCCAAGATGCTGAAGAGGATCAGCTTGTTGAAGAGGACCCGTCTTCATCCCATGATTTACAAGATTTCACTCCCGAGGAAATTGGGAAATTGCAGAAAGAGTTGACGAAGCTCTTAACAAGAAAGCCAACTTCTCAAGATAAAGAAAAGGAAACTGCAAATCTTCCATTGGATAGATTTCTTAATTGCCCATCGAGCTTGGAGGTAGATAGAAGGGTCAGTAATACAGCAATCGGCGATGTGGATGACAAAGAAGATGACATCGAGAGGACTATCAGTGTTATACTTGGTAGATGCAAAGACATTTGTGAAAATAATAAGAAGAAATCTATTGGGAAGAAATCAATCTCTTTCCTCCTCAAGAAGATTTTTGTTTGCAGGAGTGGGTTTGCTCCACAGCCAAGCTTGAGAGATACACTTCAAGAATCAAGAATGGAGAAGGTATGCCTAATACTGTGTTCATTTTCCTGCTTGTCCAACGAACATTTTGCTTTTTGTCGTGATCATAAACATTTCTCCATGCCAAAACCATCATTTTAATTCACCATAAAGTTGAGACAAGGCCCGCTAAAATCAAAGCCTAGAAGAGTGCAATTCATATCCTTGTTGCCATAAATTAATTTCTACGATTTATTAATGTTATACTTGCGAACAGCTTTTGAGAACATTGCTTCACAAGAAGATTAACCCACAAAGTACTTCCCGGGCATCATCAGTGAAGAAATACATCGAGGACAAAAAGATTTCAAAGAAGGAAAAGGAAGATGATGAAAAGCGATACAAGACAAGTGATGGATCTAAATGGGTGAAGACAGATTCAGAATGTAAGTTCATCTTTTCGTTGCTTGGGTGTCCATACATATATATAAATCAAGATCCAATTGACATATTAACGGGGTCTTGTTCGTTTATTGCAGATATTGTTTTAGAGATTTAAGTAAATCTTCATCCCTTTTAAGCATTAATATCACAAGGTATGTATAAGACGACCCTTTTCTCTGTTCATTTTTCCAGCTTTGTTGAAGCATTTAGTAGTGATTATGGAGAGCTTGCATCAAATCAAAACTGGCCAAATATATTATACTCTAAAAGTACATATAGAGATGTATGATTTAATCTTTAAGCATACATATTCACTTATCAAGGCAATTTGATTTCTGTCGTGGATGCTAAAAAGCTTTAATTCCAGATTCAAACGTGGATTGAGGCAAGTGAGATGCTGAAATTATGCAGTAAAGAGCTCAAGGAATTCATCAAGACCATAAAGGGGCCATCAATAAACATATATCAAAGCTATATCGAGGGTGGATTCATGAGGACAAGAAAAACATTTTTTGATCAAGAATGTCTCTTGCTATCTATTTTGTCGACGGTGCTTCCCCGGAAGTTTGTTTTTTTTCATGTTTGCATCTGTTGATTCAGGTCAGGGCAACACATGTTAACAGTCCAAGGATTTCATTAGGAGCCTATATGCACCCGAAAAACAAGATAGAGCTAGACATTCTCTCCCCTTTTTTCAGTCCTATTTTACCACACCCTTTTTTCTTAGCTATGTTTGCTCTTGTAGTATATATAATTTTGACGTAAATAATATAAAAACTGACAGGATATTATTATTATTATTACTATTATTATTATTTGTCTTGTTTCAAATAATAATTGACATGATATATGTCCTCCTAATATCTCTGCCAAGGCACATAGTTTCAAGGATCTTTTTTCTTTGAAAAGAGTTTCAGACGATCGGGATCAATTACTCTGCGTTTCAATTTGCCTCTGCCAGTGAAAGACAACATAAAGTCTTATGTAGGCAGAAAACACATTGAGAGGCTTAGCACCTAGTGATAAATTCAAATCTATTGAAAAACGAAAACAAAACCTAAAAGGCCCAAAACAATATCTTCGTGGCATATTGTAAACCATGCCACAGCCCAACTATTACTAAGGTCATGGGCTCGGGTATGGTAGCCCGAGTCCATGTTTTACGTGCACCACACCCACATAGCCTCAACTTATAATGTTCAAGCCTAACATTTTGGGCATGCATCTGAGCATCCACACGGGCATGGACTATTATGTATGAGTCCCATGTATTTAGGTCCAAGTAGCATACTTGGATTCATTTTT
The DNA here is from genome assembly GCA_018804465.1 of Populus tomentosa. Taxonomy (NCBI): domain Eukaryota; kingdom Viridiplantae; phylum Streptophyta; class Magnoliopsida; order Malpighiales; family Salicaceae; genus Populus; species Populus tomentosa. The sequence continues at coordinate 14,123,761 of CM031969.1, read as the reverse complement.
TATTTTTAATGGAGGCACCTTGTTCAAGCTCAATAATTTCTTGAAAATTTTTTCAAATGTTTCAATATTTTATATTAATTTAATACATATTATTTTAAATAGAATATAATTTAAAATATTACAATTATAAAATTATATTCTAGCTTCTTCTCTCTGGAAAAAAAAAAAACTTATAGATTATAAATATATCATGAAACCTTTAAATTAACAAATCACAATCTCTTCATTCTTAACATCTTTAGCATATATATTTTCAGATTCTATTTCTTTAAATTATCATTGTACTTTTTCTTTTTAAAAGGATACTTATTTAAATATTTAAGACTCCCTAAACCTACAAAAAAGATCTTTTACAGGTATTGAATACTAGTCATTTTGATTTACCAGACATCACTAACTACCAACTATTTGAACTTTTTATATTAAATAACTAGCTATAAAAAAAAAGATTAGATTACTTGAACTAAAAACTAAAACTATTATTTAATATATAATTCTTATTTCTAAATTGCTTGGAATTCTGTTACCTCATGAGTGAGCACATTTTGAGATGCTTTGTTTCAATGTCATTTAAAACATATTGTCATTGAAAGATTTAACGGCACCAGAAAAAATGTATATACCCCATAGTCATCAAAATCATCGTTGAAGGAAATTATATATGATCGTATGCGAGCAATTTATAAAATCTATTTTTATTTAAATTTATGATAATGAATATTTTAAAAAATTTCAACCATTTAATATATATATATATATATAAGAAAATAAAAAATATATAATTCATGATAATTTTGATGCAACAATATAAGAAAATAAAAGAGTAACATAAAAAAGTAAAAAAATATATTAAATATTCACGAGCAATTTAAAAAAATAAATAAATTACATTTGTACAAAACATTTCATAAATTAATTGATAATATTACCATTAAAAGCTAAAATCTTATTTAAAAAGTAAAGTTTTTAATCATAAAGAAAGTTATTAATGCTAATTAAAAATCAAAGTAAAAAAGTTAATCTATCTTATAAGAAACAAAAGATAGATACAAATATAAATATTTTATCTTAGTTATTCTTCTCACTGTATCTGCTTTCTCTTATTTATCATGAAGGTTAATTCTAATCACTAAGCACATATAATTTTTGTTTTTAAAAATATATTATGCAAATATAAGTCTTCTATTTAAAATTTAAAAGGTAAATATTTTTTAAATTTTTTATGATATTTAAAATAAATATTTATTAAAATTATAATGATTTAAATTTTGAGAAAAAAATATTTCTCTTGTCAAAACTCTTTTTTGTTATTAAATACCCCAATGAAACTCTTGTAATTAAACTTGTTGATACTAAAATTAAGTTTTTTTGTTAATAGAATCGGTGTTAATTAATGATTTTCTTTTTTTTTTACTAGAATCCGATAAATCTCTTTCTCCTCTTCAACACAAAGACTAAAAAATAAAAAATAAAAATTTTGAATAAAAATTAAATTTTAAAAATTAACAGGAATGAAAATATATATATTAAAAAATGAAAGGATCAAAGTTTAATTTTCTCACTAACTTTGACGTTTTTATCTAGTTTTTTATACCTTATATTTGAATCTTGTCCTTAATAAATTATTTGGGCTAATAATTTAGCTATAAAAGAATCAAATTAAAGGAAAAGAAAGTTTGATAACTAAAATGAGAGAGAAAAAAAATGATACTGCTACAATCAACACTACTGAAATATGAAAAGATGCAAAGTAAAATGCATGTGAAATGGCCACACATTTTATTATTTTTTTGTTGTTAGTGTTCAACCTAACGAGCTTAATAGTATACAAATGACTTACGATTGTGTTGGAGTTAAGTGAAGCTCGCAACAATTACTATTGTATATTAATGTAAAATGAAGGTAAACATTAAGAAATAATAATGGTTTTTTTTTTCCAAAAAATAAACATAGAATTATGGATTTGAGATTATTAATAAGTGTGTGTTTCACAATGTAATAGTTTTTATGTTTGATTTTTTAAAAAATTATTTTTATATTTTTTTTAATAGGTTTATAAAAATATATGTTTAATTAAAATTGTTGCAAGATAAATTTTTACATGTAAAATAAAAAAAAAGTAAGGTCTTCATTAATAAAAAAATAAGTTATTCTAATTTCTACAAAATCAAGGTTTGAAATACAATTATATATGAGATGTAGTGCAAAAAACAAAAATTATTTAAGTAAGTGTGTATTTGATATTGTGATAAATAATCATTTTTAAAAGTATTGTTCTTTAAAAAAAAAAATATCAAAATAATCTGTTTCATATTTTTAATTTAATATCAATATATCAAAATTATATATATAAAAAAAGCACACTGCAAAAAATTTAATTTATTTTTTTCAAGGCAAATGTATTTTTTAAAAATATTAAAAATAAAAGTTTCACATTTACTTTCAGCCTATCAAAATTATTAAAAAATATCAACTTAATTTTTTTAAAATAAATATATATATATATATATATATATATTTAAAATATTAAAAAATAAAACCTAAGACAAATTCAATCATTTACCTGAATAAATAATCTTTTCTTTATGATATATAAAATACATAAACAGTTGCTAAGTCTGACGTTAAGATTATAATTTAACGATGCTATAACTCTTTTTAACTTTCTTAATATTTAATATTACTAGTCAAAATATATTTTGCGCTTCTTAATTTATTAGTAAAATATGGGAGAGGAAGAGCCTTTGTCAAAATATATTTTTCTCAGTAATAATAGTGTAAAAAAGAAAAACCTTTGTTAATCAATCAAAACAGAGAGAGTCAAAGGAAAGCATATGGGAGAGGAAGAACCTAACACACAAAACAATAACATCTCCTCAGTCCTCGCATGGATCTTCAACTCCCACTCCTCTCACCATGCCTGCCTTACTAAGCATCCCCTTTAATAAAAACATAAGCATCCCCTTTAATGAACAATTTCCCACATTTATTTTTCTCTTACCTTCTCTTAAAAATCTCCCCTGTCTCTTGTTGATCTCTTTTGGTGGCGGTGCGATTGGATCTGAGTGCCTTTATTTTTACAAGCCCACCACTTTGCTCTTTCAACCCGGAGGACAGAATTAATTCTCTGAAACTTCCCCTTCTCTTTGGTTTTTTCTTTTCTTGGATCCGGACAACAATATTCTATTGAAGGGTTATCTTTCTTTTTTTTCTCAAATAGTACAGTTAGATTTTCGAATCTGAATTACTGGGAAATTAAAGGGGCTCTTGTTCATTAAATCAGTTAGGGTTTTTCTTTTTGTTGGTGGCTTGATTGTAATTCATTTTGTTTCGAAGAGAGAGAATTGTTGTTGTCTCTGTGTGCGTGGTTAAAGGTAAGGAGGAATTTGGAGGCAGCCAATGCCATATTTTGTTGATTGGTATTTGAAGAATTTTTCGGTTATTTTTGGAGTACCGAAAAGTTTACAACTTAAGAGTAAATATCTTGAAAGTATTATCAATCAATGTCTTGGGCAGGCCCAGAAGATATCTACCTCTCTACTTCTCTTGCCAACTATCTTGATAGTAAGTTCTTTCTCTTTCCCTCTCTCCCGCTTGCAATTTTCTTTGGATTGTTACTGTGCTTAAAGTTGGAACTTTGCAATAATTGCCTAAGAAATAAGACTTTTTTTTAGTGTGTAGGCATGCCAAAAGATTGGGAAAGGAGTGGGTTCTTGCAGTTTTGGTATTTTGTTCTTGGAATTGTCTGGATTTCGTCTAAGTATGTTGTTTATCTAGCAATATTATGCTACTTTGGTTTTTTTTTTTTAATTCCATATTGAAATTTATAGCTGACTGCGTTTAATACTTTAATTGGCTTGTGGTCTTGGTTCGGTTGAGCAGAGTTGTGAAAATGTATTTTCAGTAGTCTTGATTATTACTTATATTGTGATTCTGTTTCTTTAGTGCATTTTTTTGGGAGCATACTTTCGGTATCTTGGGAGCTATTTTAGTACATGGATTTGTACTCTTTAACATGCAGTTAGGGAAAATGATTACGGCCATCCTTTTCCCAATTGGAATTTGATGGGCATATCCCAGCATGGCCTTATTGTGTCAGCCAGTGGCACTGTTTAGCTATTTCCTAAATTTTGGGTTCTATTTTCCCTTGTGCTTCTGTTCTCCTTGCTCGAGATTTTGGAAATTAACTGTTAATGAATGGGATAAAATTCTTTCGTTCTGAATAAAAGTAGGACCTTTGTTTATTTGCTTTGGTGATTGTTGAGCTTTCCTGCTATACGTTGCCGAACCCACATACATACATCCATTCTTGTTTTAGGTTTTGCAACACAAAAGGTTGTTTATGAAACCCGACTTTGGAATATAATAATTTTTTTTCATTCAATTGATATTGATTTAAAAGAAAGTGTTAAGATAATGGGTTATGACTTATTTTAAAACAAAAAACAATGGGTTATGCGCAGATGCCAATGAACCAAAATGGCTTCATGGTCTTATATTACCCAATTTTCTTTTGTAGAGTTGTCTTGATGATTTCCTATTCTTTAAAATATTTCTTTCTGGTAGTCATGTTAGATATATGAATGAAATCGAGACATATAACTCTAAATATTCAGTGCTGAAAGTCTGCATGGAATTCAGATACAAATGGATTAATTGATGTGTTTTGGACTGTGGATTACTTTTCCTTTGTTCTTATTTGATTGGTGTCCCATGCTTTTGTTCATGCTTCAGAGAAGCTTCTTGTGCTTCTTCGAGATGGCCGAAAGCTCATGGGATTACTTCGTTCTTTTGATCAATTTGGTAAATTTTCTTCCTTCTCATTGTCCGTAGTTCTACTTGCTACTGTATGATTTGTGGTATCTGAAAACAAAATTTTTGGTCATGTGCAGCCAATGCTGTCCTTGAAGGTGCATGTGAAAGAGTTATTGTTGGTGACCTTTATTGCGACATCCACTTGGGTCTATATGTGATTCGTGGGGAGAATGTTGTCTTAATTGGAGAGCTGGTATGATGTGATTGATTTCTTTGATTGCTGACAATAAATTTTTTGGTGCATACTTTGTTGTATTCCTCTAACATTTTCCTTTTGCTTTGCTAGGATTTGGAGAGGGAGGAGCTTCCACCACATATGACTCGTGTTTCAGAAGCAGAGATTAGAAGGGTAAGTTTTCCTCAATAATGTGTTTTTGTTAAGAAGTTAATTCCAAAGACTGAAAGATCACGTGAGGTCCAAATAACTCCCACCCTTCCATTGTTTCCTAGTATAAAGTCTACAAAAAACTGTTCATCATATAATTGGTAAATTTGGATGCCAGTTTTGTGGTGAGTTTTGACATTTTAGGCAAGGTTTTTTGACACAGCATTTTGCTGAAGGTGGACATAAGAAGGTGGCTTTGTATGTGCACGAATTTGTTCATGCATGTTTTTGACCTTGATTAAGCTAATGATAAGCATTTTGTCATTTTAAAATTACCATGTAAGCACATAAGCAGTTACGTGGGAAGGTAGCCACTATTTTTGTGTCAAGAACCTGCTGCTGTTGCTAAACTAACAAAGAGATGTCAGAATTTCCTTCAGTTGTTCTCACGAAATTTTTTTTAAGAGTCTCTCATTCTGCACGGGAAAGATGCGTATATATCAGCTGCCTTTCATCTTTACTGTAATAATTTTGAACTTTTAATTCTGGCAGGCGCAGAAAGCTGAAAGGGAGGCAACAGATCTAAAAGGTACAATGCGGAAAAGAATGGAGTTCCTTGATTTGGACTAGTGCATCTGTTACATCCAGGCTGTGATCTGCGCATACTTTAGCGGGCAGAGGTTTAGGAGATATGATTAGGTTGGATGCTATTTTCTCGTAGTTTCTGTAACATTTTGCAGAGAATGTGTGAGAAATTTATTCAGTGCTTGTTATCAAGGTTATTTTATGCTCAAGTTAAGGTTAGCAGTTCACTGATACCATTGGCTACCAAATTGTAACTGGATTTTTCAGTTCTAACCAGAAAAATTACAAGAGCACCTCAAAAATAGATCCTTGAAGTCATATCTCTCACCTTCGTTGTGTCGTTTCTTGTTTGGATGGACTGTGTGGACCTATGCTGGAGATCTTGTATACAATTCGCTTGTTAGTGATCACAGTTATTTGCAGGATTGCATCAAGAAACTTCTTGTTTCAAGACTGCTTTCTTCTTCATTCATTTTATATTTGGAGAAAGATTGAGGTGCTAATACGTTTATCTACCAAAATTAAAGTACAAGTTGGAATTATGGCCCAAAATCGTACCTAAGGTAATGGAATTCCTATTAGCACTGTGAATTACAGATTGTTGTTTTTACTATTATTATTATTATTATTGCATATTGATCCTTTTTTTTATTAATTTTTTTAATTTAGTTTTCATATGATATGTTTATGGGGGGTTTAGAATTGATAATTTATTTTAATTTTTTTATATGATTATTGTGGAATAAAAAAATATTATAATATCGAGTTGGTATCAGAAAAATATCTTAACTTTGTAGTATGATTTTTTTTAAAAAAAAAAAAAAAAAGTTGAGTTAAATAAAAATGTTTTGTTTTACCCTTTTTTTCCCTTTTGGTTATTGATTTTTTTTAATTTAGTCTTTATATGCTGTGTTCATTGAGATTTAGAGGCATCGGGTTGATATCAGAAAAATATTATAGTATCACAATATAGTTTGTGTTTTTTTAATAGTTAAATAAAAAATGATTTAAAAAAACTAGGTTATTAAATTTTTTGGAGTCAATGATCCAGTTTGTAAGCTTGATAAGGTATTTCTAATTCACATGTTTATTGAGGTAATTTTTTTTTTTTAATTGAACTCGATTATATGATTTTTTATTTTTTTTTATCATATAGTTAAAAAAATAGTTTTAGAAAACAAACATGTTATTAAATTTTAAAAAGTCCATAGGCTTGTTGACTGGTTTGGCGAGTTTAACTTCTTTTTTTTTTTTTCTTTTTAAAGTTTATTTTTTTTAATTTTATCAGCTAATTAAGAATTAGGTTATATAATTTGTCTCAATATTGGTTTGACACTTGACTTTGTAATTGTTTGTTTTTGTTATGATGTAGTTAAATAAATAATATTTTAGAAAAAAAAAGTTATTAATCTCAATGGAATCCATTACCTGTTTTGTAAGTTTAACATATTGACCTGAGTTATTCTAATCACAGGTTTAACATGTTTACCCATCAAATCTTGAATGTTTTTTTATATATATAGTTTCTATTCCTTTAATTTTTCTAATTGTTATTTTTCTTTATTTCACTCTTCTTTAATAATGGATTGGCTGGGAAATGGAATTCAAGGTTTATTTTTTTCTACTTCATACAAGGTTATAACGATATCAAATAAACATATTTTTTAGGTTTAGTGCTCGATTTTACAAATATCTAATTTTATCATAAAATTAAATAAAAATAATTTACAAAAACAAAATAGTTATTAAACTTATCGAAGTTCATAACTCAGGTTGTAGAGTGACCGAGGTCGATTAAATATGGTATTACCTCATATTAAAAAAAAATATCATCTTAAAGTTTTTTAAAAGTTATGTCATATTTTTATCAGTCATTCAAGTTGTCTTTATGCCTATTAAATTGAATGATTTACTTTAAATTAGCTCTCATGTGGTTTAATTTGAGACTCAAGCTAGGTAAAGAACTGGATCAACAGGTTTCAAGATCATTCAATTAAATGATATTGCCAAAAAATTCTCCATTCTTAACATTTATTTTTAAGTTTTAAAAAAGAATAATTCAACTTGTAGTGAAGCATGAACAATATACTAGTACAAAGCTAAAAAAGTTCAGGATTTCATTGTGTGTTTTTCACAATGAAATTACTGTTAACATTTATTTTTAAGTTTTAAAAAAGAATTGTTCGACTCACAGTAGAGCACGAGCAAATATACTAGTATAAAGCTAAAAGAGCTCAATGCTTCATTATGTGTTTTTCACAATGAAATTATTATTTTACCCCTAAACAACATAGCTACTACGAGGATAGTTTAGTAATTTCATAAGGGTTCAAATATTATTGTCAAATTCATGATGGTCATTATAGTAATATCATATTATTTTAAGGGGTTTCTCATTTCTTTACATTTTTAAATACTAGAATTACTAAATTAACCCTAAAATAAAATTTCCTAAGCTTTGCATTAAGGGGTGTTTTTGTCATTTTCCATAGGTTTTTTTTTATTATTAAGTTGGGTTAGGAGCGATTCTATCTTTTTTTATTTTTAAAAAGTATTTTAAGAAAATATTGATGTCACGTGCTAGCGTGTGAGATGGCTCTAAGCTTTCTAAGCGGCATGTGAGTCGCTGTCAAGTGGAAGAACACTAGCTTCCGCCACAACGTTTGAAGTAACATGACTCCTTCTTCTATGAGGGGTGCACGCACTTGGTGTTTTGAAGGATAGTTTGGCTCTGATTGCCTCTTCCTTTTCTTTTCCTCTTCTCTTTCTCTTTCACATTGAACTTTGTGCTGGCCATTAAAAAAATAACTTGAATATTTGGTTCTTAATGTTTTGATTTTTAAGTTTGATTCTCAGCTCTTTTATCAAATTTTAATTTGTTTTCAATTTTATCATTTGGCTCCTAATCTTGATTTTTTTAATTTCATCAAGTTTTATTCTCATTCTCATTCTCATTCTCTTGATTTTTATTTTTAATTTGATTTTTCTTTTCTATCTTTCTATTTAACTCAAATTTTTAGGTTATCATTTTATTTTCTTGGAGTCGATTTGGGATAAGTACCAATCATGTATCAGGGGAGTTAACTTGAGTTAACTCAAATCAAATGAAAAAAAAGAAAGGATGACATCATGTTGAAAAAAAAAAGAGAGTAAAGTAATCAATGATTTCTTACCCGATCTTAACTAGGTTTGTCATAGGTTAATTAGGTCATGAGTCAACTCGTATTTTTTTTTTATCATTTCACAATGGATCAATTCTCCCTAAATTTCTTTTGAAACCCGACTTGTCTTAAGCCTTGGGTTACTCGAGTCATGGGTCAACCCACTAATTTACCTTCTACTGTGTTATTTTGTTCACATGATCTCTCTTACGAGTTTTGACTACCTCACCTGAATTTGTTGGTGTTTTATTTTTTTAAAAAAAATTAATTGATTTTTTTTATTTTATCATTATATTTATAGATTTTAGAAGATCTAATATTGTAACTTTTTTTAAAAAAATTATAGTGTCAAATCACTACAAAAAAAAAATGAAAAATATGTTGTCATCCTAGGTACTCCACTATAGTGAAAATTACAACAACCACCTATAAGATCAGGTCTAGCTGCTGTGGTCAATCGTGTGACTTGTTTTGCCCCCGTCCTGGGTTCGACCCTCTATGTGTACGCCTGTCACCCCCGCGGTGCCTTACATGCTCACTAGGCTTGCAGGATGTTCAGTGAGCCCGGGGATTAGTTGTGGTGCGCGCAAGCTGGCCCGGACACCCCGGGTTACCAAAAAAAAAAACTAAAAAAAAAAAAACTTTAAGAGCTGCTGAAAGCAACTTTGAGAGTTATAATTTAATTGGTTAGGTAATGAGTTTACTCTCTAAATATTCTCGGTTCAAGTCCCATAAATTTGATGGTCATTGAAAACTTACATGATTGTTAATTTTATAACTTGTAATATTAGTTAATATATATTCAAACTGATTCAAACATCTAAATTAATTAAAATAAAACCAAAAAAAGCAAGGAACTAACTTAAGCATTAAAAAATAATCACACCGAAACAAAAGATATTCAAGAGTAAATGATGGAAAGCCTTTTTGGCTGATCCAAAAGTAGGGTAGTAGTGGTAACAACTACTTTACATGAAAGATCTATTGGCAAAGAAAACTCACTCAACTTACGACGACTTGGGTGGTGCCCAGATTCATTTACATTGCATGGACTGAAAGATCTCTTGACATTAATCAATGGCGTCTGACAGCGTCCCAATATATATACATAATCTAATGTTAGGAAACATATGTTGCTTCAAACCATTTGTCCGAAAAAGATTACTATCACCTCTATTCATTTTTCTCAAGGAAAAGACGGTAACATGAAGCCAGAAACCGACACCTTGTCTCTTTCCCATACAACAATATATACAGAACGAATGGTGCCAAACAGGATCACAACCATACACATAATCTCAACCACCAGGAGCCTAAACATCCGATGGCTCCAAGACTCTCATTATTTATTAGTAATAATCAAAGAAACTGGTGCATGTGTAATATAAATAGAGTATCATTTCTCCAATCTCACTGTTAAAGTCTACACTTCATAGACACCTTGACTTTTTTAGCAACTAAACAGCAAGATCTTAACTAGCAGATCCAGAAACACCAAGACACACTCGCAAACCCATTTTCTGTCTTTCTCTGGAAGAATGTTTAGGGTTCATAGATCAATATTGTTGTGTGTTTGGTTGTTTACGAGCTTGATTGTTGAAGGTTCAGTTCATGAGTATAAAGGAGAGAGATTTGTGGGCAAAGGTAATGCCTTTGTTGTTCATGGTGGCAGTGAAGGGATTTACTCTGGAAATCACAATGAGAATAGTGTCCTTCCTGCTAATGGGGACTCTTATATACGGTAATTCTTATTCATTTCTCCACAATCTGCATGCTTACCTTGTATGTCTAAGTGTGTGTTAAGTGTAATTATGATAAGGTCTCTTGCTTCTTGGAATTATAAATAGTTATGCTTACACGTGATGTAGAAATGAGAACAAAGATAGATTTCTGCTGAGAAGATGCCAAAGTTTATTTTTGTCATCAATAATCTACTAAATGTACGCCATTGTGGGTCAAGTTTTAGAATTGGAGTAGATAATGCACTCCACAAGAACTAATTAGTTTTCAAGATGAATTAGGGTTCAATGTGGTCTTAAATCATGTAAGCATATAGTGAGAACAGATTGTAAACTTCATCAATTCTAACATAGCATAGAGAATTATCCTCCGAAGCTAAATATTGAGATTCTATTACTCACGGGGTCGCAAAGGGTTAAAATGGGTTTGCTACTTTTGAGCTTAGTATTTTAAATTCCTAACCTGGGCATCTGGTACCTGGTTCAACTAGGGCTTGTTCAGGACCTTGTATTTCTCTGTTATTTTTGGAATTCTTCATCAAAATTCGTCTCATTATCATACAACTTTCAATGTATAGCCTGGGTTGTTATATTGTATCAAATACAGCATCGTGCTTTATATTCTCAGTATCATTTGTTCCCAATGACTAATTTTATGTGGTCATTTGTCACCAGTTTTGAAAAGATTACATTCCGGAGAACTCAGGAATTTTCTAACTTTAGTTCGGGGTTGGTACAAGCTATTGTTTTTGAGGTAGAGGATCGAGAGTTAGTTGGTGGTTCAGCCTATGGTGGTCAAAGAGCTGTCTGCTGCACAGCTGATCTTGCAAAGTTGGGTGTGTGTTCAGAAGGAGAAATTATTCATCGTCCTTCAACAAAAGATCCCAGCTGGCCTCAAGTCTTTGGTGTCTCATTCAACATAGACGAGCTAGTTGCGACATTCCCATCAAAATCAATACAGATATCCAGTACTGGGATGTATAATTTGTATTTCATGCATTGTGATCCTAATCTTAAAGAGGTAGTTGTCGAGGGGAAAACTATATGGAAAAATCCCAGTGGCTATTTACCTGGTAGAATGGCACCTTTAATGAGATTTTATGGGTTCATGTCCCTTGCTTTTGTTATACTCGGATTATTCTGGTTCTCTCAGTATGCAAGATTCTGGCGAGAAGTTTTTCCATTGCAAAATTGCATAACATTGGTGATAACACTGGGCATGTTTGAGATGGCTTTCTGGTATTTTGACTATGCTGAATTCAACGAGACTGGCATTAGGCCAACTGGTATCACTATATGGGCAGTTACTTTTGGTACTATTAAACTTACAGTAGCACGCCTTGTCCTTCTGATGGTTTCAATGGGCTATGGTGTTGTGAGACCTACCTTAGGTGGTCTTACATCAAAGGTGATACTGGTTGGAGTGACCTTTTTTGTGGCATCTGAAGTGCTTGAATTGGTAGAAAATGTTGGCACTGTCAGTGACCTTTCTGGGAGGGCCAGACTTTTTTTGGTGCTTCCTGTGTCAATGTTGGATGCTTTCATTATTATTTGGATATTTAAGTCTCTTTCTGCGACTTTAAATAAGCTTCAGGTACCTGGTTTGACATTCTGAATAATGTTTATTCACAGCAATGCCATTTTTTCTTCTTAGCTTGTAATGGATACTGGATAGGATAGATTACTATTTTACACATGACTATTAAAGCTACTATTTGATGCAGAAAGCATAGAATTCCATTGTTTTAACTTATGGACTTCATATGGTGTTAGTTAATTGTTTTACATGTTGATTTGAACTATTCTTGATACCCTTTGTATCAGACGATTTGGTAATCTATAAATTCAATCAGAAGCAGAGTATCTGGATTATCAATCACGTAACATGCATTTAAACATCAGAGTTTCTGATACTACATGTGTGTGTGTGTTCAAATGCAATAGAAGTGAACTTGAATAATAGCATTTCCTTCCTCATTTGATGTCACAGGCTAAAAGGATGATGGTCAAGCTGGATATATACCGGAAATTCACTAATGCTCTTGCTGTAGCAGTTATTGTGTCAGTGGGTTGGATATGCTATGAGGTAATATACAATAATTTCTTATTAAATATAAAACTATGTTTCTTGCATTCTGACTTCAATGATTTTGTAAGGTATTTGAGTTTTACAAAGCTCTGGGACAGGTTATAACAGATAAAATCTAGGATGGGACGGCTTAAATTGTGAATAAGACACGGCAGTTTCAAATTAACTGTATTGTATTTGGTACTTTTATCAAAACTGAGGAAAAAAGGAGAACTGTTTGTGCAATGTTTTACTGATCCAACTTCATTTATGGAATTCCATTGTCAATAAATTCTGTAGTTTTCTACTCGCAGTTGTATTTCAAAGCAAATGATGTTTACAATGAGCGCTGGCAGAATGCATGGGTCATCCCAGCTTTCTGGCGAGTCCTTTCCTTCTCTCTCCTATGTGTCATCTGTGCTCTTTGGGCTCCCTCTCAGAACTCAATGCGGTAAGGCATAGCTTTTTTGCTAGACCTTCCCCTTTGTATACCATAATGTCATTGTTAAATCTTTTTCAACCTCCAAGAAATGTCAATGTTTAATAGCCCCAACAATGGTCTACAAGAGGTTGGAGCTTCGCTTACGTATTAACTTGGTGTGTTAACCTGTTTGGGATTGTGGTAGCAGTGGTGGTTCAAAGTGCTTTTTGCTTATGAATGCATTAAAATGAAGTTTTTTCATTTTTTAAAAATAATTTTTAACATTAGCATATCAAAATAAGCTAAAAACATAAAAGAAAAAAAAAATTCATTTTAAGCAAAAAATTTTAAATTTTAAATTTTTTTGGGAACATACCTTCAGTAAGATGTGGTTCAGCAACAACAGGGTATGAAAAGTGTTTTCAATCAACTTCATGAACTGTCACCATTTTTGGGACAACAGGAACTTGATGAATTTACAGTTTGCTTGGATTGGCACTAAAGATATTTACTTTATAAATACATAGCTTAATACTGTCGTGCCATTATTTTCACCTAAAGATGTAAACAGAATACCCATCCAACATGCTTGTGCACTTGTATTCATCTTGTTCTGTCTTTCAGTTATTAAGCACTTCTGTCTTACTGAATATATGGATATGGTCATTTCCATATGAACGTAAATGCTTTTTCTGTTATATGGAATGAATTAGAATCTTGTCTTTTCCGAGTAAACTTGTGCTCTTATCATGGAACACTGCCACAGCATGAAAGATCTTCTTCTTAGGTTGGGCATTGTCCTAACCTTAATTATGTTACTGTCTTCTTGATCGTTTCTTGATTTCTTGACAGAAAGATCATCTTCTTGGGTTTGGGCATCGACTTTACCTTAATTTTGTTACTGTCTTCTCCTTGATCATTTCTTGATTTCTTGACAGATACGCTTACTCAGATGATGCAAGTGATGAGTTCGATAGGGATGATGGTGCTTTAACACTCATTAAACCATCAACCATACCTTCTAAAGATGTTCGAAGTTCACTGGAACCTAGACCAGTGCAAGCCAGCAATGGAGCATCAAATAGTGATTCGGAAGAAGATAAGACACAGTAATGCAAATCTCAATTATGAAGCTCTAAAGCAGGTGTGCAGTCATCGCTCTAAAGCAGGTGCAATCATCTGTTATTGTTGTATCTATCACTCCCTAAATATGCATCGATAATTACTGCAGGAGCAAAATTATACAAGGCAAAAGTCTACTTTGGGATTGCAATACGATGGCTTTTCTTCAGTTCTTGTTTATCATTTTTGCTTGGTATTTCTATGTACGTTTTTTTTTTGGATAAGATTTCTATGTACTTGTTACAGTAATCCTTGAATGTGCATTATTGGTTATAGAGGAAACGATGGAGCATATTTTTGTTAAGTTTTGATACCTTATTGGATTGTAGTTCTCTAGCCATGTTTACGCATTCGGGGAATGCTAACTATATGAAAAAAAGTGCTATGAGAACTTCTGTATTTTTACTTAAAGGACCATGTCGGAGTTGTCACTTGTTAATAAGAATGCCGAGGGAAAATTTCTGCTTAATTTGTTTTGGGTCCCCTACAAATGCTTGAAGAAGTGGATTTGACCGACAAATTTCTTAGCTAGTATGCATCCAAAGGATGTTGCTAGAGTGGGGGATTTGGCTGATGCAAATTTAGACCAGAAAGAAAATGACTGTTGACTTGCTTGCATGTTGCTTTATAATCTCTAATATTTTAGCAGTTGATTGATTCTCCCCTTCTACTTGCCTTAATTTTCCAACTTTTAGCTATTCGGTTGTCGCAAATATCCTCTTGTGATTAGTTTCATTTGACTATTTTCGGATATGCCTCATGTTTTTCCTGTCTCTTTCTTAGATGTAAGTAAATCTATTCGCATTAAGAGAGGACATGAACAAGAAGAAGAATTCAGCATTCTTAGAAGAGAGAAAATGACAAACTTCTCTACCAGAACTATCCGATCTCTTTTGATTATCAGCTAATGGAACAACAAGAAATGCTCCCAGAACAGCATTTACCGGCAAAAACTATTCCGTCTTTGCATAAAATGGAAAACTATTTCTTTTTATAATTGTAACAAGACATAAGTTCAGTTCCAAAATAGTTTCATTAACTACATATATCGCCTCTCCATTCAATTCTATTCTAGGAAAAAAAAAAAAAAAATCTTTTGTGATACAACCGAGTCTGTGTCACTTCAATTCAAGACTGTTCTGGTCTAAATCACTCATTGTTAATTCATCTATGCCTCAAATTTACAGCACAAAATCTTACGGACACCCCTGATGGTTCGACTATTCTGCCTGCTTGAAGAAAGAGTTGGCCTGCAGTCCACTACCCTAGAGGACACGGGTACTGATTACTGAACAAAGGCAATAACAGCCCTGCTAGTTTAGTTTGGGTCTAGATTCATACAAATAACGGTACCAGATAAGACCTGTTCCCTATCTTGTTTTTTCTGTTTGTCTCTAATCCGTACACTTTTGGTGATCTAATGAAGGGAGGCAAGGAGTAGAGACAACTAGGAGAATTCAGTTTCTCAGTTCATTTGACTATCAAACAAGAAGCCATCAATCTGCGTTGATATGGATTTGTCCCAGATTGAAGGGTGATGAGTTTCTTTGCAAACATGATAAAACTAATGGAAACCATTCAAAAATCGGGTAGCCAAACCTCTTTTCAGAAGGAGATAGTCTATCCTTGGTGGTAAACCTCATTTGCAAGCTGCTATGAGCTTCAATTTGAAATCAGTTACCATGAAACATCCAGCAATCTAAAAGTGTAAAAAACACACTGTATATCTGATGTACGTGGTCACTAAATTCAAGCAAAACAAGCAGAGACAAAACTACTAGCCGAGTTCAAATGAATAAGAAAAACGTATCTAATAGGAATTCTTTACGTATCCAAACCAAATCGAAAGTTGAACCCACAAATTGTCAAAGTTAACCTAATGCCAGCTGGAGATTACGTTGTTGAAGAAAAAAGGTGACATGAAAAACTTCCAAATTTATTCAAGCACAAAAAGGTCCCAGTTTTTGTCATATCTTGCAGGACTTCCTGTCTGTGACAGATCTCGACCTTGAAATGTATCTGGCATCAACCTTCATGAAATCAATGGTAAACAGAAATTAAACAAAGGGACAATCATCAAGTGACAAAATTGGTTTCAGTGGGCAAGAATTAGCTGCGTTATCTAATTGTAAAAGTTCTAATGCAACAGCTTAGTTGAGTGATGGTCACAAGCACCATAGCCATGCGTCATTTCTGTAGATTTTCAATAGGAATTAGAAAAGAAACCTTATGCAGATTCATCCTCAATAAATGCAGGTTTAGTGACTTCAGTTGTCATTTCCAGTAACTAGCATTCATATTTCCTTTGATCAATGGAAAAAACACCAACTACCTACATATATTTAAACCAACCTTTACTACCTTCCCGTATCATCAAAGCCTGTCCAGTTCCATTTCCAAATGCATTAACTCGGGCCACAAATAGATTGGTCCGAGAGAATTTTGATGCTAGGAAAAGAAAACTGATTCTTCATATAATATATAGTAAGAAAATCACACATACAACAATTCCCATATGAACAAGTGGAACAAAAATCTAGAATGTGGTGCCCAAACAAACAACATGCTTACAGTGTGGAAGCGTTCAGGTTGAGAGACCTGGCTATTCAAGTGAGAGCTACACCAAATCTTCCCAAAGAACTCTACTTGTTCTGATCCACGGAAAATTAACTGATGATACATAAAAGAACTAGAGTGCACAGGGCAGCCCCCTATTAACCAGCACCACATCACCCAAACACTTCACAAAAAATTCAAAGAATGTGTCCTAGTTTCTAAATCGGCAAAACTTATCCATTCCTTCACTGAGATCTCCTCCTCAGATGCTGAGATACAGGATAACCCTCGAAGAAATCCAAGACAGCACTCTCTAAATCCTCCACTGAATACTTGATATAATTTTCCGGATGCTTTCCACTCTCTATGTGACTCCTGAACCGTCCAAGAAATGACCTATAAGCTGGGATCAACTTCTCAGATATAGAAATTCGAAGCTCCTCCCGAAGCTGAGAATCCGGAATCAACCATGTTGCTTGAGTCCTGTGAACCTCCTCAAACATAGCATTGAAGGTCTTAAACCTCTCTCTCAAAGCACTCTTTGAGACACCAGAAGAGAAACTCCCACTTACATGTAACCCCTCATCCCTCAAGCAATACAAAACACTCACCCAGGTTGCTCTCTGGTAACTAGTTGCCGCTTGCCTGAATTTTCCTGTTAGCTTTCTCAAATAATCATCTCCAATCATTTCTCTCAATTCTGGTGACCCTTTAATCTTCTGAACAATATAGTGAACATTGTTCATTATAAACAGATGGGCCAACGATGCATCCTTGTAGTGCTTGGACTTGCCCTCCAAATTGAATTGCAAAATCACAATAATCCAAATCAAATGAAGGGCTAAAGGGGTTTTCCCCTCTAGTTCAGCAAATTCCATATCAGGTGTAGTTGGATCACCCGAATATCTTGACCCAGTTGATGGTTTTGACATAATAAGCTCAATCAAGGTCTGCTTATAATCCGAAATCAAACTGATGTAATTCATCACATACCTTGTCAATGGATGAATTGTCCCTCCAGGCACCGGAACCCTCGAAGGCTCACGCAAAACAGCACTCTCAAACTCAGATAAAATCCCCCTTGCTGCCTCAGCCAATCTTGACAAAATCTCAGCAGCTTGGACTCGAATGGAATCAGCAGATTTTGATTCAAAAACAACCTCAATATCAGGCAACAAGTCCATCAAAGCATCGTGTAAGTCCAAAATCTTGAACATTTTCTCAGGAGATCTCCTGCTAATACTAATTGCCTCAGCAAAATTAAACAATTGAATAGCTGGACCCTTGACAGTCTCCATAAAACAAGCATCGTCGATAGCAGTACCAATCCCATAAAAAATCTCCTCACAAAGCTTCTTCTCACTAGCAAACAATATCCTAACACAAACCTTGGCCGCCCTAATCCACCTCCTGATCTTGGTCTCCAAAGCCTCCCATTCTAGTCTCTGAATATCCCCAATGCTCAGCTTCTCAATCCCAAGTCTCCTAAAACTCGCATCCACAGCTGATTTCCTCACGCTCCCATAAACCTGAATACACTCCCTCAAGTACCCTGCAGAGATCATCCGTTTAGCAATGGACTGAAGGTCTGCTACAGCTTCTTGAGGAATCAGATCGATCTCACGAATACTACTCGTAGATCGATAACTAGCACTACTATTACTCGAATCTGCACGCTGTATAGGATCTAAAGCATCAACATGATCACCACCACCAACTTCCTCCTGATCAAATTCATTGCTGCTTCCTACCGAACTAGTATTGTGGTTCAAAGAAGAAGCCGGAGCAGGAGCATGATCAGGAATGAAAAGAGAGTCTACTTCTACCGGGCTTGTATGGTTAATAAGGATATTGCGGAACTCATCTTCAAGTCTAGCCATGGCGATCTGTATAGCAGAGTTGACTTTGTTACTATTACTATCTTGATCATGATGATGGGATGAAGGAGGCGATATTGAAGTCGATGACATAGACTTTTGGATTTCATCAACAGCTTGTAAGTATAGATCCACTTCTTGACGATCTCCACCAAAGATCATTCTTTCTCTTGCTTCTTCTGATGCTGTTGAGTCCCACCTCAGAATTATCTTCTGGGCATCTTCAAAAGGCACTGCAAAAGAGGTACTTGTGCTGTAATTTTCTAGTGGTTCCATGATTGACTAGCTACAAGAAACCAAGAACCAAAATTTTAATCTTGAAAAAGCGAAGGGTATTATATTTATCTCAATAAATATACGAAGTTAAAAGAAATGTGTTCTCTTTTTTTTCTCTGGGTTTTCGCTTTTGCATATAGCAGAAAAATGCTTCCTTTTTAACCTAAAATCTTGAAAGGAGGAGGAATTGGCTTTGGAATCTTGAAAGAGAGATGGTGGTGGTTTTTAGTGGAGGAGATGGTGGTGGGGGTATATTTGCAGGAGGAACTGTAGATTATAGATGGATGGCTATTGGTGTTAAGTGTTAGCGTGTATGTGGATGTGTGGACTTTGGAGTAGAGTATAGTTTTGGCCTTTGGGAGTGGTGAGGACTGGTTTAAGTAAGGGCAACTGTGGGGATTTTTGTCTGAAACTGAAACGTTTGATTGGGTGTTGAATTCAAAGAAAAAAAAATCCAACGACGTAGTATTCTTTCTTTAAAAAACCTTCTCTATTCATCCAGGCCTGCCGGAATCTCTTTTAGAACATACCGGCGATCTCGCCCAGCCCGGCTACTCTCTCTCTGTCTCTCTTTAAATTACAAGATCTCAACCAGGCAATCAATTTCAGTAAATTCTATTTTGTATTGCGATACAATTATATTTTTATTTTTTAAAATTTTAAATTAATTTTTATTTTATTTTTTAAGATAGTTTTGATATACTAATTTCTAAAATAAATAAAAATATTTGAATATATTTTAAAAATAAAAAAAATATTTTAAAAAATAATCTCTACTGCCCACTACTTATAAAAATATAATACATTGATGATTTGATTTTTTTTTTCAATAAAATCATTTTAACTGCATTATTGCTAGTGCTGTTTTACATCATTTCTAGTCTTTGTTCAGGGTGAGTAATTTTTCTCTTTAACAATTTTATATAATGGCGATTTTAGAAAAATAAAATAAAAAAGCGACTATGTAATTATTAATAGAAATTGAGTTTTCTTCCTCGAGAATTTTAATAACTCATTCCAATATCAATCAATCTAGCATGTTCAAGAGAATAAATTTCCTTGACTATTAATTCAAAGGAGTTCGATAGATTTCCTCCATCTGATTAGAAAAAACCCTCCAACATTAAAAAGTAATAGTTTTAATTTTTTATTTCAAGACATTTATATGTAATGTGGTATTTAGCATTCAACTGTACTTTTTTATTCAATTATACTTTTAATTTTTATTTTATTTTTTTATTTTTAAATTATTTTGATATGTTGATATTAAAAATAATTTTTTTTAAATATATATTATTTTAATATATTTTAAAAACTAATTTTTATTATATTTTCAAACTAGCATGAAATGATTATGAAGTTTTTATTATCTGGAAAGCGATTTACATGATATAATTTTAGTTAGGGGTGTCTGAAATTATGAAAAAAATTGTTTTTTATTTATAAATATATTAAAATAAAATATTTTTTATTTTTTAATTTATTTTTGAAATTAACATGTAAAAATAGTTTTAAAATATAAAAATTAAAAATTAAAATTTTTAAAACCACTTTAATGTATTTATCTATGAGACTAGACATGTCTAGAAAGTTAAAGGGGAAGTCGAAGCCCATGCCTGCACGAAATGATTTGAGTGGGCTCCTTTGAACATCATCAGTTTTGGGTGCGGATTCCATGATCTCAATCTCATAATAACCTAGATGGGCCCTCATTTATTTCTCCTCTGCAACACATTGACTGGGAATTGTACTCTGCAATGCCGGCGCGCTCATGATGTTAGTCTATAAGATTTATTTAAGTATTTTAATTAATTAATAAATTTAAGTATATGAGATTAAAATCAATCCATATTAATTGTGAACGTTTTTCAATTTATTATGTTTCAACATCATGTATTTATTTTGTGTTGGAGTTTAAATATATCATATGATTCATATGAATATGTTTGATTTTCATGTAATTAATGAATTTATTAAAAAAAAACTCATGAAATAATCATTAATTATGAGAGGAAACTATTTCAATGAAAAAATAAACACATAATATATATATATATATATATATATATATATATATATATATATAAAGAAATTGATCAGGTTTGGCATCAAATACTGCCGGGAAACAATAAGCTCATGTGCTTCGGCTACACGCATGGAACCTAAATATTTTTTTAAAAAATAAATAAATGACATGTTATTTAGAGCTTAAAAAATATATTGTTGTGTGCAATTTTTGATAATTAAAGGGGTGATTTTGAATCCAAATTTATATATCATTTTTACCTTTAACATTGTAGAATCATTATGATAACATTAAAAAAATATTTTTAAACCTCAAAACATGTTTTAATCAATTCTGAAAACTAAAAAATCTCTCCTCTTTCTAACTTCATTTTAATATAAATAAAAATATCATACACATTTAAAACTAGTATTATTAAATCTTGTTTGGCCCGAGTTAATTCAAAACTCGATCAATCTATATTAAATTTAAAAATTTATATAAGAATTAATTTAATCAACTAGGATTACTTAGTTGAAACTCAAATTGATTTTAAAAAAGAATTAAGAAGTCTTGAATTGAGTTATGGGCATATCTAGATTTAATAACTTTGTATAAAACACCGAATACTAAATCAAATTCAAATTTTCAAAAACATCACTTTATAAATAAATAAAAAACTACAGCATTTTGAGCCAAAAGACTTTGTTTTGAGCACTGTTCATAACTGCAATGCAACCGTCCATTATATTATAGTTTTTCTTAATATATGATATTATTGAGATTAATTGGCTAATAAATAATCATATCATAAAAGACAAAAACCAAATCAACATGAATGAGAAATTGTGAGCACAGCTGTTTTGCAGAGAAACAAGAGCTTACTGTGCTGGCTCTGGCCTCCTCTCTCATGTACTATGAAAGGCAAATAATTAGCATATGCTTTCAGCCACAGAACAGACTTAGAATAATTAATTTATGAAACTAAATGATAAATAATTAATTAAGTAAATTAATCTACTGCCAAAATAGGCCGGCATTCACGTGCATTCATGCTCGCACTTACGTTTATGATTTAAATAAAACAAATTAAATCAAAACAATAGAAGATGTATAGAACCAAGTGCAGATGACAGGCAGCAATAACAGTACACTCTCTCTCTCTCTCTCTCTCTTTCTTAATGAATTTTCTGATTCTGCAAATATGGTTTCAAGTGCTTGCTAATAAGTTATTATTAATTAACGACGTTAATAAATGATTATTAATTATTACTAAATAATTTGGTGCACGAGTGGCACTGCTGCAGGGTCACATATAAAAAAGGAGAAACTCAAGGTCTCGGTTTCGCTAATTATATCTGAATCATTTTTTAATGTTCATGGTGCTGATTTCTCCAGCTGTGGTGAGCTATCTGTGAGGTACAGAAGGGTTGACTAACATGTGTTTTTAATCTGTATATGAGTTGTAACTTGGGAGTATCAATGGGATTCTCGAGGTGCATCTCAAAATGCATGATTAATTCGGCCTTAATCAATGATTTAACAAAAAAATATTTCTGGTTGGGGAGTCCCGATGGGGTCTTTATTGCTTCATTCCCTCAGAAATTAGCAATGTTTTGGCTTTTATACGACTTCACCTTGATCTGAGGAGCCAGCTGATTTGGTTAATCATTTCAGCAACATCGAGGCGAAGACACTTGCTTCAGGTCCATCTACCAAGGAACAAGAAGAGAAGGGGAGAGTATAAGCTTCGAGAAATGTTTTGTCGAAGCTGAAATGAACACTCAGATTTACAAAGGAAACTAAGATCGGTCAATATGCTGGCCACCTCATTGTGTTCATAGAAGTTGACCAAATTGTTAAGCTATTTTAGGTTGTGAAAGCTTCCCCTTTCCGCTTCTGTGATGTTTCTGGTGCAAAATTAATCCTGATGCACAGAGTTGGGGCTTGTAATTGAAACTTGTATGTTGCAGAATTTTTAGAAACTGAAATGATCATGCTTGGTCTACAAGCTATTAAAATTAGTTTCTTGAAGTGAAGCATTACAAGAAAAATGAAGAGCATGATCACAAAAATCTAGGAGCAAGTTTGAAAGTTCAGAGAAAAACTCTCTGTCCAGAAAAATAAAGTAGGGAAAAGGGAAAAGGTTCTAACACTATGTGATTAAGTTACAGGTCTAGTGCATGTGCATTGTAACTCCACTTTCACATTTTCTTGTTGTGCCGGAACCTCGAAAATGTTGCCCAGACACCAATGCAGATGCTACAGAAACTCACTGTCCCAAGTTGGATTGGACCTAATTTCCCTTCTTTTGAAGAGTTCCTTTAAGCAGAATTTGATGTGTCATTGCTGAAGAGTATCTAAATAGGAGCCGGAAAAGAAAAATGATCAAGACTCGGGTGTTTAGTTCCATCCATAAAGCTACCTGATCCATGTCTCCTCCAAGGGCTCTCCCCATCAACTTCTTGAAT
This sequence comes from Populus tomentosa, assembly GCA_018804465.1. NCBI lineage: Eukaryota > Viridiplantae > Streptophyta > Magnoliopsida > Malpighiales > Salicaceae > Populus > Populus tomentosa. The sequence goes on along the minus strand of CM031969.1, from coordinate 14,100,340 downwards.
ATCAGACACGGTGGTCTGTGGTGCATCTGCATAACCATCTCGAAGTGATGGTAAAACTTGCATTGTCCTGCCCTCATGGTTACTGTCTTCCAATTTTATGCCCTGTATCATTTGAATAGCATCTGTGATGTCTAACCGTTGCTGAGGATTTCTTTGAACACAAGCAGCCCCGATACCCAAGAGCTGCCTCATCTGACCAAGTGAATTTGTTGAGCTTGCAATTTCAGGATCAAGCAAATCAGTTTCTCTGCCATCGGAAACTGCTGATTCCATCCACTGGACTACATCAGTCCCTCCCTTGGCCTTGTTGAGGTACTGAGAAGGAAATTTTCCTGTAAGGATTTCAAGTACGATGATCCCTAGACAGTACACGTCGCACATAGGTGATACACCATATTGCGCTGCTTCTGGCGCTTTATACCCAAACAATGCTTGAGCCAACATTGGAGGGCTGATCAGGGGACTATGTCCAAATTCTGAAAGCAATGGCTCGTTATCATTGCTAAGAAAGACATTGCTTGATTTGAGATTGCCATGAGGCAAGGGAGAGGAAGCAAGTTTTGTATGAAGATAGCCCAATCCCCTGGCAATTCCTTGAACAATCTTGAGACGAACAAACCAATTGAGTTCAGCATGCGATGTTCCTCGATCACCTGAAGAAGTATTATGTTAGGCAAGATACATGAAAACTGAGAAAAACCAAACATGAGACGAACCTTTGTAAGAGAAAACGTTGGAAAATGATATCATACCATGCAACAAATAAAGCAGACTGCCTTTAGGCATGTATTCATATACCAACAGCTTCTCATCCGGCCGATAAAGAAAAGCCAGTGGTGTCAGAATATTGGTATGATTCAGTCTTCCTAGCTTTCTGATTTCTGCATCAAATTGATCTTTGGACAATGTATTCATCTCTCTCGTTCTCTTGACCACCACCATAACACCGTTAGCCATCTGCGCCTTATACAGAGACCCCATTCCTCCATTTCCAAGCACTTCTGCAGAAGCTTTCATCAAATCTGGCAACCCAAATACACCTTTTTCGTTGTTCACAATAACTAATTCCCCTGCACCACCCCTTCCGTTATTAGACCCTTTACGGTTTGATCCCATCTTTTTGGTAGCATCCACTCCCTTTGGTCTATTCGACAACGAAACTTGCACCTCAAGTGCTGCTGCTGCTGCTGCTGCATTACCATTACTTCTATTTTCAATCACATCAAAATCTTTGTCCCTTCGCCTCATTCTAAAGATTATCATTGCTGTTATGGAAAGAAGCAACACAGCCAGAGTTACGGCCCCCGCGACTGTCTTTGTAACATTATTGTTGTTATGACCTCTGTCTTTGCTAACCATCATATCAGCATCCAAACCAACACCGGTTGGTGATTCTGATGATGTCTGCATTGTGTTTTCACACCCTCTGCCAACTCTGTCTCCACAGAGATGATCATTTCCATCAAAGGAACTATAATTGAATATTGCTAAATTCGGTGGGATTTCCCCTTCCAGCATATTGTTTGACACATTAAATGACATCAATGTTGGTTGATCAATAGATGGAATAGTCCCACTAAACTGATTGTTCTCGAGATGTAATTCGCTAAGCCGAGGCAACTCAGCCAGTGATGGTGGAATTCCTCCAGTAAACTTGTTGTCGGAGAGCCAAACTTTCTTCAGAGACTTCATCTTCGAGAAGAAATCCGAGGGAATCTCGCCAGAAAACTGGTTCCCTCTCAAGTATATAGCCTTTAAATTGCCTAAACGATTGAGTTCAGGAATTGCACCTGTAAAAGAATTACGAGCAAAGCTTAGGCTCCTGATTCCCTGTATAGTAGCCAATGCATCAACGTCAATGGTTCCTGATAAGCCCATGTTTTCGAGCTGAAGACCCGTGACAATGCCATTGAAACAAAGAAGTCCGTTCCAGTGAGTTTGTCTATTGCAAGGGACAGAGCCTGAGATCCAAGAGCTAAGAGCACTGACGTTAGTAAATGATTTTTTAAGCCTAAGCAAAGCTTCAGAATCAGAAACAGAACATGTTAACGAAGAATGGAGGGTAAAAATGATGAAGAGAAAAAGAAATGGATGGAAATGCCAAACTAATTCCATTACTTTGGCAAAAGAGCTTGACAAGTTTTTGCACTGCAATTTCCCGTGTGATTTTTTGTGGGGATTTGTTGAATTTCCATGTTTTTCGGTTATTTGCCTTCTTTTCTTGTGGTCTCTTCATTTTTACCCCCCATTTTTTTCCCATTTTTTTTTTCTCTCTTTTTGTGAGGCTTAGAATTGGGAGAGAGGCATGGAATTATTGAAGACTAGAATCTCATATACTAATTCTATAGAAAAAATAAATCTTAATTTTTTAAAAAACAAATAAATTCTTAAATATTATAAATAAATAAATTCTTATATTTAATCAAAAAAATGAAATATAAGTTTTAATTATTAAGAGCTATATTAAATTGAAAATAAATAAAAAATATCTTAAAATCTTTATTTTTTATATCAAATTTGTCCACAAGATTTAAGAAATTCTTAATTAAATCTTTCCATTCATATTTGATCATGAATTCTATCCAAATTGTACTATTATTTTGTAATAAATGAAATTGTTTTATATGAAACTTAACATTTGTATATAGCAATTGTAATAGAATATCCCAATTGATAAATAAAAGTTGTTTGGTATAAAATCGATACAAAAACATATTTGAGGGAACTAATTCAATAATTAGGAGCATTTTTTAGGTTTTCTCATATATTTATAATTATGATTAGAAATTGAAATAATTTTTTTGTCGTTGCTGTAAGAAATCTCATCTCCTTCTTACAAAAATAAGAGAACATTAAAAGAGAAAGAAGTTTTTTATTCTTATCATAGAAATTTTAATTTTGCAATTTAATTTTGAAATTTAAGTTTGTTCGATTATATGATGAATATGCTACAAATGTTAACTACATCATTTGATGCCAAACAATAATATCTAGACTTTAATATTATGAAATTGTAATGCTTTTTTCTACCACAATCATTACCATTGTTATAACAATTCAAATATATTTTCTAAAATGAGTTGTTAATATAGATAAAATTTATTTATATTGCATATGAATCCTTTACATTATTTTTTTTAATATCAACAAAAGTTTTCCAAAGGGATATTGTAAATATCTTGAATTTTTTAAGTCACTCATGACAAATGACACAAGATCTCCTGTAAAAAAAATTAATAATTTGATGAATTATGAAATAATATATAATTGTGATGTAATAATATTATTTTTGGATTTTAACGCCAATGGCTTTTATTAGCTTGTTTTTAAATATTTTCAGAGGTTGAAAGTAAAAATAAAATCTCAACAAAATATTGTTTGTTTAGGTTAAAAGTGATATGGAAGCTTGTTTTAAGTTTTTTAGTGTTTTTTTAGATAGTTTTAAAACTTGACCTGGTCTGATGAGTCGATCCGAGACTCGGCTAACCTGAGGCTAAAACCAGATCAGGTGTAAGAAAAAATAAGTGAATACAAAAATCTAAGTTGACCCAAAAAGACCTAGTCAAAAACATGTTTGCAACCTGTTGATTATTTATTGTTTTAATAAAAAAAAATGTGTCATTTTGTTTTATAAAAAAATAGGGTTAATTCGGGATGATCTGATAAATTAGTCAAAACTCGTGACTTCGATCTTGGATCGAATTGATCATCGAGCTGATTTTAAGAACTATGGTTTTGTATGGTGTAGAAAAAAAAAAGGATTGATCTATTGATTTAGGAATTAATAATATATTTTCTTTAATGAGAGAGAGAGAGAGAGAGAGAGAGAGAGAGAGAGAGAGAGAGAGAGGGGGGGGGGGGGTAACGCAGGGAAATTTGACTATGATAAACTATGTTTTAGAACATAAAATTATTAAGTGAGTGTTTGGATAAGCGGTTGAAACTGTGTTTTTTTAAAAAAATAAATATTTTTCATGCTTTTTTTATTGTTTTCATATGCTGATTTTAAAAATAACTTTTAAATAAATATATTGTTTTGATGCATTTTCAAACAAAAAGTATTTTGAAAAGCAATCATTGCCGCACTTTCAAACACCCTCTAAATTAAAAATGGTCAACATCAATTAAGAAACTATTTAATTATTGCTAATATGATAAATTAATTAATTTTGATAAACTTTTGAAACTAAATTATAATTACCTCTGTCATATATATACTAGCTTTAAAATACACGCTATGATGCAGTTAGAATTCCAAGTTAATTTTTAATATAATAGAAAAATATATTAATGTCACATATGTATTTTATTGTATCATAATTTTTTTAATTGAGAAACTAGAAAAAAATAATATTTATACTTAATGAAATAAATTAGAAAAATATATGAATTTATAAGTTGTGAAAGAATTTTTTATGCTAATGAAATATTTAAATGGAAAGTTAATCTTTCTCCTAGAAACAAAACACAACTAAGAAAGCAAATATTTAACCTCCTCTTTTTAATTTATGTGTTTCAATTTTTCTATTTATTTATTTTAGAGGTTTTTTTTATCAAGAATAATTTTTTTGTATTTTTATAAATGCATCATGAAAATATAATTTATTTATATCAAATACAAAAAAAATAAAATAAAAGATATATTATAATAATCTATTTGAAATATTATAAAAATATATATATATAATAAAAATGAAGTAATATCTTAAAAAAATGAACTAAAATTAAAAAAATTAGAGAGAGGGCATTAATTTAGATTTAAATAAAAAAATTAATACAAAGTAAAAAAAAAATGAGGTCATGCTCTAATGGGCCAGGCCTATGTGTTTGGATTTAATTAAAAAATCCATGCTTACACCATGTTTTTTTTTTTTCCCTTCAAGAGCGGATAATGAGTAGTTTTTCTCTTGTTTTTAAACAAGATGAATTGTTTTTCGGTTAACTCCAATGACTAAAATATCAAGGTCTATGTTTTTTAATCCTAGAACTCAATTTCTATCTTTTCTTTTTACTTGAAAACACGCAATATAAACCTTAAATAAGCAGTTACTTATCTCAAAACATAAAAATAATCATTTTTAAAAACAAAAATCAACTAAGAAAAAACCAAATTGATTTTGATCTATTTTTCCCAAAATGTTTATAGGGAAAATATCAACCCCATTAAACTTCTCTCGAGAAGAGAAACACATTAACACAAAGATTACTTTTTTTTGTGGTCAGAATATGGCAATCAAAAACTCTATTCCATTTGCTATTTTTAGCAAGTTTCTCTCTCATCTCTTAAACACAAGAATTAAAAAAAAAAAAAACTTTTGAACCAAAAAAACCTTTCAAGTGAATTTTACATTGGCCATGTGATTCCCTCATGTTTTATATTTTGATCATCTCTCTTTGAATTTAATTTTTTCCATCACAAATTTAAACCATAACTTATTAAATTAACCAAAAAGGATGTAGCTGAAAGTCCTAATGACTGAAAAATAATCAAAATAAACTTTTGGAAGAAAATAACTTTTCATTTGAATTTTAAATTGGCTATATGATTTTCTTGTGTTATATACTTTGGTCCTCTCTCTTTGAATTTAATTTTTCTATTATTGTTGTAAACCACAACTTATTAAATTAACAACAAAATGATGCAATTGAAAAAAGAAGCTAAAGAACTAAAAAAATAAAAATTAAGGTAATGCTTGTATGTGTAATATGTCAACCCCAATTCTCTTTAGTTTTATGGTATAAGAAAATAACTCATTAAATTAATTAAAAAAATAGGATAATATTCATATGAGCATTACCTTAACCACAATTCTTTTAAAGTTATCAGTAATATATGTGAGTAGTCATGACTCATAACCCTCCATTTAATGGCCAAGAGCATGTATAAATATTTTTTATTTCCCTTTGTCTTCATCAAATTACAAGGTTTTCTCCATGTATAAAGAAGGAAAGAAAAAGTATTCAAGGTTAGGAGTTTTTTTTTTTTTTTTTTTGTGGACATTAGCACAATTAATTTTTTCTTGGCAAAATATGAAATTCTAGAAAATGTTTAGGGAAATAAAATAATTTTGTAAGTCGCAAGCCTCTTCTATGACTCATATTGTAAGCCTCATCTACAACTCATGTGTCACATGCGAGTTATATGACTCTCTAAAAAATTAGTCAGGGTATTTTTCTCAAGAATCTCAACTCCTTGTCAAAAAAAAAACCAACATAACATATGCATCAACACAAACCTCAATTCATCTCTCCAACACAATTAAAAAATTAACACACATCACATATCATTAAGTATAACAATTCACAAATCATAATCAAACACAATAAAAATCAACATAAAATTTTATCAAGTATAAACTATATTCATAATTTTAAAAACATTAAAGCACGTAATCTAATTACATCTAAAAATTACCCAACTCATCGATAGGCCTAGAACACTCATCAACGAGCCTAAACCACCATAACTTGTCTAACTTGAGGATGAGCTTGTAGTGCTAGTGTAGTGGTCAACACCAAAATCACTCTAACTCATAGATGAGCTTGGATTGCTCGTGGATAAAACCATCTCCCTAGTAGCATGTCCCCATTCACAATAAGCAATCTCATATTCTGCCAAGAATCCTTCAAGACAATCATTTTGCTTAACCTCTTTATGCCCAACACGACATAAATTAAATGGATTGTTGTTTAGATCATGTTCTATCTCATTAAAGCCCTCACGAATAACGAATGCTGCTTTCTAAACGTCCCGTAATAAATAATGAATCTAATTAATAAGAAAATTAATTAGCACCCATCATTTATAAAAATATAATCATCATTTACTAAATGTTTTATATAAAAATATTGCATGTCAATTGATTATGTCTCGGATATTTGAGCTCGTAATGCATTGAATTGCATGAATGCCTCGAGAAATGCAACCATATAGATGCAATAAATTAGCACATTATAGACAAACATCATCTCATGTAGGTATCTAAATCAGTTATCGTTTTCCGCTCCATAAATAGTCAATATCTTCTAGCATCCTAAAGATATAGGTACGATACATGAATCACCAACTAATTCCCTTTCAATCACCTTGATGAATGATATTATTTAATCCATTACATGTATGATGTATCAATATAATTTAGAATGTATTGAGATAGGCTAAACTATTGCATTACTCGATCAGGGCAATGTATCGTAACTATGTCAAAGCAATGTAGCGGGAGATGTGTCAACCACAAACCAACCATAAATAGTTAATCTCCCCTGGCATCCCAAAGACTTGGGTATGATGATTAAATCGTCAATCAATTCCCTTCTCACTTACCCTGATGAATGATATTATTCAATTTATCACATGTATCAACATAATCTAGGATGCACTAAGATAGGCCAAACTATCACATTACCCAATTAGGGCAATGTATCACAATTATATGGAAGCAATGTAACAAGATCAGTGCCAACCATAAATCATTTCTCTCCCGATATACAAGTGATGCTGATAATATCAAATTCGTTGTATATGATGTCCATTTAACATATTAGAACATGAAAGAAATATATTATAAAACAAGTCAAAACTAAAAAATTGATATCTAAATAAAAAAAATACATTATTAAAAACTATAACGGTGATATTGTTATGTGTCTAACTCGTTCGAGTAAAACCTATGGACGTGGGTTAAATTCAAAGTGAAATGTTTAGCCCCACACCATCTAACATGACAAGTCATAAAATTAGCATATTTTTTACATTTATTTTATATAAATAATGTGTTGTTTAAAATTTATTAAATTTTATTATTACCTAGATCTTATATATAGTTGCCTTTAGGTATTAGGGTTGAACATGTTATTACCCTAATTCTTTGGATATTTGATATGAAGATGCTCCTACGACCAAAGCTATATTAATTTACATTTAAAGTTCTAACTTAGTATTTAAAATGAAATTAATTCATAAATAAAGTAAATTATTTGATGGGAAATATTTAAATTAATTATACCTGGAGAAATAGCACACTTGACTATTTGTCTTCTCCTTTTCAGGCATGCTTTATATAGCTACCAATATAGATGTGCAAGTATGCCCCCTAGTTGTAATTACAAATGGATCAAAAGTTCTTAAGCCGTGTAAGGAAAAAAAACTAGAAATGCATTACCTACAGTACTTGTAAAATAAAGCCTTCAAATACATGCATTATATATGCTCCAACATACATGACCAATTGATCTTATGACACATTTGTTGGGGGGTCTTGAAATTAGTTTCTAGCCATGTCAGTTTGATATTGTAGCCTCTATAAGAACTGGCCACAGACACTCGTCCTAATAGACAACCATATATATCATCTTTGTCAATCAACTTTCCACATCCTATAACTGGGGAACGATCTATCAGGGGCCAATTAACATTGTGATGTCTAGTGGTGTAGGTGTCATCTCACCAACATGTAGGTGAAACGTGTAAGTTTTACGCTTTTATCGCTCAACCAAAGTTGTAATTAATATGTGGTCACGAAGTATGCAAATTGTTTCTAAAAATTCTTATTTCTACACCTTAACATTTTCAAATAACATAAATTAGCACAAATTATACTAAATTGATAAAGAAAAAGTATGTAATAAACCTCTAAGTGTTGAAAGTGAATAGTGGTGGTGATAAGTGGTGTCTGAAACTTAGTGAGAGACCTATAGGTGGGGGGGGAGAGAGAGAGAGAGAGAGAGAGGCATGTCGTGGTGGAGAGAGGGGGTTGGGTTCATGATGTCTTATTAGGTGTTTTGCGGTAAGGAGACAGAGGTGCAAATTTGCACAACAACGGGTTTATAGGGATAGGTGGTGACCGTGAAGAGAGAGAGAGAGAGAGGAAATAAAAAGAGAAATGAGAAGAAATTAGATATGAAGTTATAATTTGTTTGGAATCAAATGCCTTATATGCGATATGTGAGTCGGAGATAAGCCTTACGACTCATTCGACAGTATTATTTCTCTAAATATTTTATGGATTATGTTATTTTATCTTTTTTTATTGTGCTAAAAAAATTCAAGGCTGGACCACTTTTTTTTTATTTGGCAATATTAATTAAAAAGAAAATGAAACTTTTTAGCAGTCAAGAGAAGTGCTTTTATGGCTTTTAAAAATCATGAAAATGAAGATGGTGTTTGAAAGTGTGGTAAGGGTTGATTTTCAAAGTATTTTTTTTCTCAGAAATGCATCAAAATAATATATTTTTTATTTTTAATATTAGCATATCAATATATATATATATATATATATATATATATATATATAAACATGGTTTCAATCATATTCTCAAAAACTACCGAAATGTATTCAAGCAGAGCCTCTTAGAGGAGATGATTATATTTGTAAAGTCTCTGACAAATCCAGCCATTTATATAATTATAAAATCACTAATTATAGTTGGATTGTTGAACCAAACCATCTATTTTTATGGAAAATAAGAAAAATATATTGGCATGTGATATACAATTCTATTCTTGCAATTAAAGTTTTTTTATTCTAATTTTCAATCAATATGGATATGTTTTAATCCAAATATGATATATTTGTATGTGTGTGCATAATCTCAAGTTTTTTTTATAAGCTTTAGATATTTTTCCTTTATTCTAATTTTCAATCAATATGGATATGTTTTGATCCAAATATGATATGTTTGTACGTGTGTGTATAATCTCAAGTTTTTTTTATAAGCTTTAGATATTTTTCCTTTTTCTTAGAGTTTTTAAGCATTTTTCTTGATTATGGTAATGTTATATAGGATATTTGATTTTTAATTTTTTTTGGATTGAGAATATCAAAATTAAACAAATTAATAGTACAATTTGACTAAAATTGATATTAGCTGCACAGGTATTATTGTTAGATAAAGCTTTTAATATCAAAATAATCCTTCTATAATATAAATTGGTTATTACAAAATATATCTAATTATAAAAATCAGGTATTCATCTTTTCTAATATATTAGCACTTCACCATATACAGTTAGAAAAATTGAGTATTCAATTTTTTTTTAATATGTTAATATCTTAGAATTCTTTGCATAAGTCAGGTATCTTTAAATAATATTTTTAATCAAAATCTTAATATAATTATTAACACTTTTTCCTCTTTAATATGTCCTAAACAATATTAGCAAAAATATATAACAACCAAAAAAAAAAAGGAAAAAGGATGACACAAGAACAGTAATTTGTCTATCAAATGACATTTTTTCCCCATATCTTTAAATAATAGGAATTTTTTTAATTTATTTTTTTTATAACAATTTGTTTTTAAACTCAAGAAATATAAAGGTTTCGTATTTCACTTGTAGAAAATTAAGGCTTAATTTATCATTTTACTTTTGTCTCAATTATTCAAAATTAGTATTTAAAATGATATTCAAGTAAAATAGGTTAAATCAGTATTAATAATTAACTATCATCCAATTATGACATTAATTGGATACCATATAGATAAATAATTAGTTTATGTGCTCGTGATTTGCCGAGGGACTGAAATATTGAAGAAAAAAAAGTTTAGTATTAAAAATAGGTAAAAAATATATAAAAAACTATTTATGATTGATATATAAAAACATTAATTAAGGCTAAGACAACATGAAACATTCTACCAAACCTGCTATTCAAATTATGTGACTGGAATAACCTGATTAAAAATAAAAAGAATTATAAATCTTTTTAAAAAAGTTATGTTAACTTTTTAAATTTGTAATCCGAGCCATTAAACTTCAAATATCCAATCTAGAAAAATTATAAAGTTTAATTCTAAAAAAATTAAATATTAAAGGATAAAATAAAAATAAAAATCATACAAAATAATTTTAAAAAATAGCAATTCAGAAAATGAGGATCAAAACCACTATTATTAGTATTATTAATAAGTAATATCATCATTATTATCACCATCACCACCACCAACACAACTATTATTATTATTATTTTAACAACCATTACCTCAATTATCATCACTATTATTGTTGTTGTTGATATTACTATTATGATTATCATTATCATCACAACAATTATTATTAATATTTTTATCATCATCATTACTCTTCTTCTTCTTTCTCTTCTCCTTCTTCTTCTTCTTTCTCATATTATTATTATTATTTGATTAACGTGAGTGTTTGGATCAGCTTGCGCACACCCTAACTAATCCCACGGGCCTTGAAGTTAATGATCATGTAAGCTTCCAGTAGCCCTCAGATTTATGAGACTCAAACTTATGACATATAGGGAGCAACCTTAGGATCTGATCAATTGAGTTACACCCTCTCAGGATTTTATTGTTGTTATTATTATTATTATTTATAATAATGGTAGCAGCAACAATATTATTATAACCACAATAACTACTACTACTATTATTATTGTCACCATTATTTTTTTTATTATAACTAACATTAAAATTATTAATATTAATATTACCATGACTATTATTACAATTATTATTATAAAAATAAAAAAAAAACTATAAACTTAATTTGATAATTGAGTGTCACATTCTGCACACTAGTTAATAATAATAAATTATGAATTTTAATTATTAAAAAATATATAATTTATAATTTTTTTAAAACCTATACTTTCGAACTTTAGAAAATTGACAGTTGCCACGTGAAAAAGGGCGGAACGTGAACTGTATTCACCAGCGCACGTTAGCATCTTCCACCATCGAAGTACATTAAACAGCTAAAGAGCCCTTATAAGATGTTGACACATGCCATGTACAAGTGGATCGTACATTGATAAAATGACCAAATTGCCCCGGAAACTTGAATGACTTGGCTTCAATGTTTATCACGTCCTCATGATTATGAAACCAGACAAATATTAAACGAGGTCAACCGATTATTATTATTATATAAAAAACAAAAAAAAAGACACATGAATAATAAGCAGCGGTTGCGCTTTTAATTAATTTTAAGGCAACATGGGTCCTACACGCGTGTCGGTACAGAAGAAAATACTGTCCCTGCCCAACCTAACATTGAAGACAGTACCTCCATCTGTGATGAAGTTACTCAAAAGGACAACCGAGTTTCCGAAATAACATAAATTGTTAGAATTTAGGGTACGTTTTGATATGATTTTTAAATTATTATTTTTTTTATTTTGAGTTAAAATCCAAAATTTACATCTTATAAATAAATCATGACTAAAATTACTATAAAATAAATTAAAATTAAAATTAATGGAAGCAATTTTTTATTTAAAAAATATAGCATAAATTATAGTTATAATTCATAAATTAAGAGTTAGGAGTTCAAATTTCTAGCTTTAGTTTAATCGGAATTTTTACTCAATTTCATAACAAATGTTTTATTCAACTCAGAAGTTATTTATAATCAAACATAGTTATTTTTTTAAAAAAAAACTTAAATCAGTTTATAAAATTTATGCCAACTTTAATTTTAATATCATTTCATATTCATTATAGATAAAAAAAAAATTCCTTTTAGCTCAATATTTGAAATTTAAAAAATAACTTAAATCAATTTATAAAAATTATACACAAGCACATTTTAATGTATCTAAATAATGGGAATAATTTCTTGTGTGGGAATAGCACTCCAATCACTTGGGGTAACATGATAGAATTTCACATAAAAAATGATATATCTCATAAATCATTAAACAAAGATATAAATTAAGTTTAAAGATTGTTTTCATGAAGTTAAATTTAAATTTACATAGATGATTCACATTTGGTAATTAATAGAAATGTACTTACATTGCCTACTTATAAAAACAATTAAATATTTTTGTATTATCAACTCAATCCAATAAAGATAGGCAATCAGTATTAGGGAGATATAAATAGATATATAAAATCAAGACAATAATAAAAAAAAATTATTTGTTTTTTTTCCGGTAATCAATAGTATTTTTACTTAGCTTGCAAGTGAATTAACAATAAATCTCCACAATATATGATTTTGAGAATGCATCTTCTATATTACACACAATGCACTCAAATTATATATTTATTTTATTGAATGTTAATTTTAATATTAATACCCAAAAAATTAAGGGTTTATTTGGTTTAGAGATCGAGCTATAATCATGACTAATACTAGATTATTTCTCATGTTATTGTTGTGACTTAGACTGTGCAACATCTCAATTAATTTTTTTAATAAAATAATTAAGTTTAGAAACATTTGTAGATTATTGTGCTTCCATTTGCATCATAATTTCTTCAATTAGCTTGATATGAGGTTTTAACGGTGTTAATAAAATGATTTGACATTAAGTTAATACTTAATTTGATAAAATAGAATTTAATTTTGTTAATTAAAAATATTAAAATTATAAGGATTAAATTTGACACTACAACAAAAACATAGCCTTTTTTTACTGTCTATGAGTCAAAAAAATTAAAATTTTGATCCTTAATTATTTTTTTTTATCTCTATTTGATGAGGTTTTGAGTTTTAGATCCTACATTTCATTTGTTTTGTGTTTAGTTCTTGTATGTTGTTAGGAAAGAGAAAAAATTGATAAAAAATAGTGAATAGTTGAGAAAAATATTATTTAGTCAAATTTTAGAAGTGAAAAGGCTAAATTTAGTGTCAATGTGTTTCTCTTTATAAAAGTATTGTCATTAAGATATTTTTGAACTTTTATATCATCAAAAAAAAAATTAAAGTTAAAAAATACATTTTTGTTATAATTTTATGTTTTGTTTTTACTAATTCAGAGGTGTTTTGAAATCAAAAATTAGTATATTGAGATTTCTAGAGTGTTTATTAAGTGTTTTTAAGTAAAAAAATATGTTAAAAATTAGATTTTAAATCCTAAAAACATGGGATGTTGGGCAAAATCTACATTAACAGATCACGAGTCATTTGTCAATGCAAACAATTTATCATCTACTTTGCTTTTTTATTTAAAAATTAGATAATGCGTCATTCGTTCAATTAAAAAAAAATAATCAATGAATAAATCTAGCTTTGCATGCTCATATGTGTTTATCTTTTTTTGTTATGAGCTATGCGCACTAGGCTACCCAACCAAACACTTGTCGTTTTATGTTTAGCATATATGGTTTAATTTCTCTCATTTTAATAAAATTTATTAAAATAATAAATTAAAAATATTTTATTAAATATCCTTTTATTTTTACTTAGTTTTTGAATTAAATTATAGCATTTTTTTTCATAATATTAGCTAATGTTGTTTTTGTACATTCCTTTAAGATTTGTTTTTTTTGTTTTTCTTTTAATTCTTTTTTGTTGGCTTTCCACTATATGTCTTTTTCTTATCACGTATTTAGATAATAAAAAAAAAAGTAGACTGAAATGTTCTTAACGACATCACGCAAGCAATTTCTGACTCTTATATTTTTAAATATATTTATATTAAAATTATCAAAAATTTATTTCATTAAAACTTGATTTTATAATTTTGATAAGCTTTGTTTATAAAAATATATAATCTAGTGACAAAGATTCCGAAAAACAGAAAACTCAAGCACATGAATAAGATGAAAAGGGTTTTAATTAAACACATGCTTCTTGTTTTTTTTTTTTCTTAATTCTAAGCGTCCAATTTTCTTTTATATTTATGTTAATTCCCTTCAGTTTTTATCAAATAAAACACCTAGCACAAAAGTACTATATATATATTTTTTAAAATAGATTAATAAAAAAATATAATTACACCAGAAAATTACTTTGTTGGAAATAAAATGATATATATTGAAATTTGTTATAATAAACTATTTAAAATTATACTCAAGATATTATTTAATTAAATATCGCTTAGTATAGTATTTATTTTCAAATAATATTGTTGCATTATAAAGCAATCATTTCATTATTATTATATGTGAAACTATTATGCAGACTTTTTATAAGTTTGTGGTCATGAATTTTCTTAGAAAATAAAGTTTAAATCATTATAATTTTCATAAATAATTTCTTTTAGATTTTTTTACATTTTATTCAATGAACCATGTAGCTTATAGAAAAAAAAATACAAAATAAAAAATTACATGAACCGACAAAATATAGTTTTTGCAAAAAAAATTTCCTTCATAATTTTATTTGCTATTTTATTTTTTTTGTGAGTTTGTTTTATTATAGCACAATCAGTTAAAAAAATATTCCAAAAACTTTTCTACAGCAACGGAGAGTATATTATTCTTGTTTTTTAAATATATTTGTATCAAAAATATCAAAACTTAATTGTATTAAATTATGGATTTAATGAGATATTATTTAAAAATCAATTATCCGAGTAAAAATATATATATAAAGGTTGTATTAATATGATAAATGAGTTTTAATTAACTAGATACCTTTTAATCCTTATTTAAAATTATTTATTTTTTTATATTTACTGTAACTGCTTTTATTTTTTTGAATAAACAACAAAGCTCAAAAAACTGCATTTTTTGTTAAGAAAATATATTAATAAGAAAATAAATTATTTTTGTGAATGGAATCTGAATTATTATTTTCCTTACCAAATAATATTTTATTATATGACCAAATAATTAAAAAAAATTAGAGATTAGATATTTTAATATGTGTTTGTCTTTTAGTTTCATGACTCACTCTTTAGTTCTTTTTAAAATTTATTGATACATATGATTCATTATTTATTTTATTAAATATACATGTTAACTTTTTTAATTTACAATTCTGTGTATATATATAACATCTGCGCATTCTTTTTTTGAGTTAAAAAACTTTTGATGCAGCACGGGGTAACTTGACACGTACATCTAAAAGCATGGGAGGCCATTATCGTAAATTCTGTAAAATCACGAGTAACTCGGGCAAGTATTCCTGGCGTCTACTTTCGTTATCTTGACTCGTTCTTATCCTCAACCTTTTTTTTCTCGTGCTGAAAAACGTGCTTGAAAAACGAAAGAACAACGGATCAGTTTAAAATTCAAAGATAGTAGAACAATGACAACTCATGGCTAATCAGGTTCAAAGAACATGCTTATGAACCTAACGCCCTCCTTATATTCCTCCTGCCCGACCCCCTCCACCAGATAAAGAATTGTTTCCCTTAAACAGCATCCCTTCTGTTGGATATTCTCATCATCCATGGCGAATTTGGCACAGAATTCCTGCAAGTCACCTGACCAGATATCGAGCTTTGCTAAAAAATGCAATCTTTTGAGCCAGTACTTGAAGGAGAAAGGGAGCTTTGGAGACATCAGCCTTGGAATAAATGGAAAGGCTCCTGAAGTTAAAGGTACCCTTAAAATTCTGTCGTTTTTTTCTTTTCTTTTTTTCAAACGCAGATTTATACAGAGACGTGTGTGTGTGTGTGTGTGTGTGTTTCTTATCTTTTTTCTGTTTGATGTTGTTTTCAGGCCCTGAGACGTCTGGTTCGCCAGCAACAACATTGAATCTACTCACCAACATGGAAAATTCATCTGAACATATCACCTTCAGACAAAAGCCTGTGGCATCTTCAAACATGATGAAATCCATGGATTTCTTTCCTCAGTTTGTGCGTTTCAGTCCTTCAAATTACACGGAAGACGCCATCAACAAGGCTGATAATCACTTGAGGTATCGACATGCATACATTCATATGTATATAGGCAGAAAACTCTGGTTCCCGATTTTATTATTCAACTTTACTTTTCATGTGCTAGATTCTTATGCTGTTTTTATGACATTAGGAAATCATCTACAATGGATCCTGGAACTGCCCAAATGACTATATTTTACGCTGGAAAACTGACCGTGTTTAATGACATTCCGGCTGACAAGGCCAAGGAGATCATGGCTTTGGCCACCAAGGGAAGCTCTATCAGCCCTAATGGGTTTCCCTCTGATCCTTCAATAATAAAAGTTAACTCCGCCAATTCTGTTGCTGCTCTTGATTCCAATAATGCCCAACAAAGACTGCATTTACAATCTGAAGCGCCCAACGGTTCAGGTAAACAATTGTTTTCTAATGTAAATATCGTTCTAATAGATTAAGTTGTTAATAGTGTTTAAGCTTTAATTAGTGAATTTATATCCTTGCAATAACCCTCCTTTTTTCTTACAGATGTGCCACATGCTACAAGAGCATCACTTCATCGGTTCTTTTCCAAGAGGAAAGAAAGGTACTAAAATGTTAAAATTAAAAATAAATTTTAAAAAATAAAAAATATATATATTAATGTATTTAAAGTAAAACACTTTCAAAAACAATCAATCACTTTATAAATAATTAACGAATCTAAATCTTCTTATCACTTTCTAAATGATTAAATGCTAGTTATCGAATCTAAATCTTCGATGGTTATTTTTCAGGGTTTCGGCAAGAGCACCGTATCAAATACACAACCCAACTCATGATCTTCCCAGTTCGTCAAGACCCGAAGAAGGCAGTAACCCGTTGCTTGCCCTAAACGAAGGCCAATCATCAAAGCAGCTAGAGCTTAAGTTGTAGCTTCTAGCTAGCTGGTGAGAAATCAGCTCGCCATTCGGTGTGGCTTGGCATGATTAGTTCAGTTTAATTAAGATCGTTATATTATATTTGCTTGCATATTGTTGTAGCTAGGTCTGTTTAATTTGTGGCTTGTGCCCGTCCACGCACAAAATTTTGCAATTAATCTCTTGTATATATTCATCATTTATAATCATATATATTCATCATGTGAATAATGTTGAAGGCTTTCAAGCTAATTGGAACGTTTCTGTTCTTTCTTTCTTTCTTTTTAACGTACTCTATTGATTTTTGCTTGGGATCCAGTGCATCCTCTTAGGTTTGGAGGGAAATATTGTCCAAGATTCACAAATAAAATTATACAAGTGAGGAAAATGTATTTAGTTCATAAAAATATAATATAATTAGAATATAGCAATTTGGAATCATAACAAAAAAAAAATTATATATAGAGATTCTAACAATGTACATTAAGCATATATTAAACTTCCAATTGATATCAAAACAAGGTCATGACATATATGCTAATCATATAATATATCTTTATATAAATTAAAACAAAATCAAATAAATTAATTTACTTGTTGGAGCACTTTAAAATTTATCAAGCTATGTTGTTGATAATGACCAATTTTTTACTCTTAAAGTTTTATTTCTTCTCACTCAATGGAACATGAGTTTCTTCAACAAGTCTCATAGGATTCCAACAAAACCATCTTGTTTTAGGAAACTTCTAAACAAGATCCAACGAATTAAGGAAATTGTACTCAATTATTCTTCTACAAGGAATGAACCTAAGTTCTAAATTTCGAGGAAATTTAAAGAGTAAATAAACCTTTAAAACCAAAAGAGCAATGCTGGAAAAACAAATGAAGAACAAAATTTATCAAAACAATGCAGAATTAACCAACTTTAAACACTCTTCTTCATCTAATTTTTATAGAGAATTTTAAGAACAAAAAATTGACGGATTCCCCCTGCTAACAACTTTGATTATCCATAATAAATCAGAATAAAACCTTAATGTTTTTTTTTATTTAAATCAAGTGACTTTTGAGATAAAAAAAATTCAGGTATCATTGAAAAAGTTATAGAAAAACTTATGAGATTCTTCCTTCTATGGACTAATCAAACTATTGGGCTAGAAGAAATAATTTTTCATTCTTTAAATAATATTTATTTCTCTATCTATTTCTCTTACATAATACCGACTTGAAAAATCTTAAACCGACTTAAACATCAAAGGGTTATTTCGCAGATAATACCCACCATCCAGCCTATTATTGTCCACGATGAAAGCCCAGATCCAGTGAGGTTTTTTTAGTTTTATTAGTGGCATTGTTTGTGAAAAAATAAACAAAAACCTTGTTTATTTCCTATTAATCACTCGTTTATAACTTGATCATAAAGTTTTCATGGCATATAACATTAAAACACTAGGAGGAAGAGTTACCGACATGACATGATCCTCAATAGCTTCGATAGACCTACAATAAATAGCTTAACAAGCACTTATAGAGGTTGTGCTAGTTACCCAACAATAGCTCAGGTCTCTTAATGCCTATCTATAAAATATGTAGATTGCTATACAACTACATGCTCCTCCACTTGCTATACTAGTTGCATCTCTTGTACAACAACAATTCCAATTCCTAGAAGAGATTGCCTAGAAGAAGGTAAAAAATAGTAAATATCACATTATTATCCTTATAAGGAGTGGATAATGTTATCACAAAGATCCTTCTCATGTAAGACCTTCGAGATATGATATCTATATATATAAATGCAAGGTCTAAGGACATAGCCTTCGCCATCGACCTTATTCTTCCATTGAGTCTCATTCTAACACTTTATACCTAAATGGTTATGCATATAAAAAAGAAAAAGGACTCAATTCAAATAAGAGATTCAATACCATGTGAAAACATTTTGAACACTCATCTTCTTAAAAACTTTATAATGGCCAAGATGAACTTTGACCACTACAATGGTTTGTCTAACCCTAAAAGGCATGCTTAGAATGTTAGGAGTAGTTTGAAATTGGTGATTCAAGATACCAACACCATGTGTAAAATACTTCCTATCACTTTTTAAGGATCTACATGAGCTCGATATCATAGCTTAAAAGCCCAATTCCATATCTATTTTTTCAAACTTGTATAGTAAATTGATCGTTAATTTTAGTATGAGCATTTTTGCTAGAAAACTTTTAATCGAACTCTTCTCCATCATGAAACTTGAGGGAGAAAGCCTAAAAGCTTGCTTGAAAGATTTAATGAAGAGATGTTAAAAGTGAAAAACCTATTAGAACTAATGGCTACATATGCCTTATCAGTGGCGTACACAACTACTCCATGTAAGAATGTCTTTATGCACCACCTGATAAAAGTCTTCTCAATATAAAACAAGTCATGAAAAGTCATATCCGAATAAAAAAAGCAAGTGTATCACAATAAAAGCATCTTTGTTTTCACATATAAAAGGAAATGTCTTCAAAGCATGATAATAAACATCCCCCTTTAAGATACCTTATCATTTAAAGGTAATCTTAGAGTACCCACACGAAACAAGCCGGTATACCCAAAATTAATGATGACTCTATTGAATAAAACTAGAGCTAAGGTGATGATTATAATTAAAGGAAAAAAAGGTTATATCCAGTATCTATTATTAATAAATGGAGATGTAGGAAAGCAAAACCAATAAAAATATTGCTTATTCCACAAGGATAAGGATCGTGACACATAATGGTGATTTGCTCTAGAAAAATAAAGAGACTTATAGCTAAAAAAAATATATTTAATAATTTGTAAAAAGACAACCAGAGAAGTAAGAATGAGAATATGAGGCTCTTATAAGACTCTACAAGAAATCAACGTGATTTTAAAAGGAAATTCAATTGTAAAGGATTTCAGTGGAATAGAAAGGATTAAAGAAGTAAATGTTATTATAAAGAGTTTAGAACCTTTGGCACAATCTTATTGTATTCACTCATAATAATAGAGAAGGTAAAGCTTTTTCTTATAAAGATGCCTGGTAATCTTCATAATCTTGTCCAATTACAACGTGTATAGGGTACTAGTTGATGATAGAAGTGTTTTGAACATCCTTTTAGAAGATATAATGACATGGATTGGTATAAACATAGTTATACTAACTTTTATAAAGACCTCTATTATAGGAATTGAAGGAAAATGAGTGCTAGTAAATAATGTTTTAAACCTTTTAGTGACCATTGAAACATGCCTAATATGTCACACGATTTAACTTTCATTAATGGTGATTAAGATGAATATCTCTTATAATATTATCCTTGGTAGGTCTCTTATTCACGAGATCAATACAGTGATCAATAATAAGTATGCGGCCATAAACTTCCCTTCAAATAAAGGAATGGTTATCGTGAGGGGAAGCCAATTGATCTTTAAAATGTGCACTTTAACATGTATAAAGAGGAAGAACACTTTATGTGTGGTCCATATAATGCCCGTGAAAGAAAAGCTTGAGATAAGAATAAAAACTACAGAAGAATTGAAGGAGGTTAACCTCCATTAAAAAGAAAATGCCTTTTCCAAGACTAGGCTTACCTTAGAGCTTGAGCAAGATAAAACCTTGGTAGAGCTCCTCAATATTCTAAAACCAAATTTTATGTTCAAGCCATCAAACATGTTTGACGACTAAATATTTTACGTTTCTTATCTTTATCCAATAAAAGACAAGAAATTTTAAAGGAGAAATATGAAAAGTCATCTCAGAGAAGACAAATAAAAAATATATAGTATTACATTTTTCCATTAATAATAATGATAAAGAGTTGAGAGTAAACTTGAACTTGATTGAAGAGGTTTAACTCTATGCAGTAGTGAAGAATGAGGCATATCGACACCAGGCTACTCAATACCATAATGTTAGGGTATAAAAACAAGGATTTAAAATGGGAGACATGGTATTGAAAAAACCAGAGACAACTGATAACTCTGAAGAAATAGAAAAATTGATGCCAAAATAGGATGTTCCATTTAAGGTGGTTAGGCTTATTAAGCTAACAATTATCATCGACAAGATGGAGAAGGAATAATATTTCTCTATGCATGGCATTAAAACCATTTAAAGATGTATTTTTGTTGCATACCTGACACTAATATAATAAAGCTAGATCTTCAAATCTCTCACATCTCTAGTTAGCTTTATATATCTCCAATGAGTTTTATATTTCACATGTATCTACAACAGGACTGTTATGTATATGTTTCATTGCCTTGATTTTATAACTAAGAACTTTCTTAATGAAGTCTATATTCTCCATGTTAATCTCCATATCTCGGTGTTATTTTCTTTAAGGTTTATTCTTTTAGTTAATTTCTCCAAGTTATTGTTTTATTATTTTCTCCATGTTAATATCCATATCTCCATGCCATTTTCTCCAATGTTTATTTCTTCTTCTTATTATTCCTCAAGATTAATTTTTCTATAAGTTAAAAATTTTCTCTAAGTAGCCTAGGTCAGATCGAGATAAATAGTAGCTTAATCTGATCAAGCTACACTTATTGCTCAGTTCGGTCAAACCGAGCTACACTTATAGTTTGGTACAAATTGAGTTATACCCAATCATAACCATTTCTACCCTAACTTTAAATTTTCTCCAAGTTAGACCTTTTCTTCACCAATTTGGACCCTATAGTTAATTTCTTTTGAAATTACTAGTCTTCGATTTACATTTAGTTTATACTGTAAAAAATAGACGACCAAATAATAAATTCCACTTTCTTTTATTGATCATTGGAACAATCACCCCATAATACTACACAATAAATACAACAACATCACATAATAGAAATACAAATCTAAATACATCAAATAAAATAAAAATACTACTTGTAGTCTTGTATTTTTAGTCTAGCTCATTGATTAGTACTTAAAAATGCATTTTATCAAGGTTTTATATCATCATTTTGCACTTGAAGTATCAATAACTCCTTAACGAAAGCATGTTTTATAATAACAATTCTGATACTATAAGATATCTTTAATTTATGGTAAATTTTCATCTTAAATGCAGGCCTATCACATAAATCAAATGATTAATTGATGAGTTTAACTACTAAAATTTAAAAGACAAAAAGAAGGCTAAACTTAGAAAAAAAGATGATGGTTCAGTACAAACTAGAATGCTATTCGGTTATTGGGTCATATCTAGAGTTGTAGATCTTGGATTTATGTCTGCTCTATATGGATGGAAAGCTGAGACATAGGCCTAAAACTTTCATGAAAGTCCAAGGTTTAAAAAGGTCGTTTTCAAGTCCAAATTATAGCAACAATGGAGAAGTCCAAATCTGTCCTACAGCCCAGACACTGTTCAATGTTCAGCCTATATCTCGAGTTCTAGAAGTCCAAATTACCTTAATTTTTTTCTTTGAAAAGCTGAGATAATTTCCTAGCACTTTTATGGTTAAGTTTGTTCAAATTTTGATGTTATCAATGATGTTTTATTCAGACAAGAAGATAATGATTGTCACCAAGTCAAGATGTGGCCACCCACTCAATAATTAGTCATCAAATCAATAATTCCAAATTTTAGCCTATAAAAGGAGGCATTTGCCATGCATTTAGACATCTTGGTTATTCAGATCAAGATCTTGCTCTTACTCTTTTTATTTGTATTTTGTAATGTTCAAGTTTTATTCTATGTTATATTTTCATTAATCTCTTGTTTATGCCTTTTATTTTCTTTACTATACTTATATAATCATGTTCTCCTCTTGTTTATTTATGTTTTCTTTTTCATAATATTTAGCTAAGTTTATTATGTCAAGGTGAAAAGGTTTCACTAATGGTGGTAGAATATGTATAATATAAACTCAACATAGGCTTCAATGTTTATATCCAAGTTTGTTATTAACATGTCTTATCTTTTTATCTTACTAATTCTTAATACCTTGCTTGTTAAATGGTTAATCTAGATTTGTATTGTATAACACTTGGCACAATAAATGTTTGGCACTTTCATAGCCAACCGTATGGTATAACCTATACTTGTGCTATGAAAGGAACTTGATTTGTTGTTAACATAAGTTAGCTTCATGAATTTCTGACAATATTTAAAAATTTAGTGTTACTTAAATAAGATAATTAATATGATCATGTTAAAAGTTTATAATGAACTATTAAGGATAAATCATCCGACTGGAACCTCCTTTGTGTGTGGTTTCTAGTTGATTAATAAAAAGAGTTTATACTATACTTATTTCTAATACTATTAGTGGATCCTCTAACTTTGATATTTATTTTTATCATTGTTGAATCCTCACATTAATCTTACATTTCAAAGTCCTCTTTAACTTCTTATTATTATTATTATTATTATTATTATTATATAATTAACTTCCATGTGGTTCGACTCCGGTCTTGTCAGGTTATTTATTATTTCTACATTTATGCACTTGAAAAAAGACATCAATCTTTTGATCGTGTCACTCATCAAACAAATATTAACCTTTAGAGGTCACACTAGCTCTCCCAAGTTGAATCTCATTAAAACAAGGCATATTTCCATGAAATAAATAGAAAAAGTCTCCATTAATATTTTGAGAGCTATTGTAGAAATGAAGCTCTCCCATCACATCAATCAATTTCTACTCCACTACTATCTTTAATGCAAAATTGTTGCTATAAGAAGTATCAAAGTCATTATGATTCTCTATCAGCCCTTGTAAACATGAACATTTTACCTATAATTGAGCTAGCTCACCCTATTCCTTGGTTGGTTCATATTGCACACTATTTAGTGCATTCTAAGCATAAAAAGATTTTTTTTCCAAGCTCTTCATTTTTTTCCTTTACAACTAGCCACTTCTCATTTGGACTTTACAATGACATCATGAAGAGATGTGAGCTTTGTTTGGAAAGTATCTCTTTTTGTATGTAAGGAGTGATAAGTAGACTGCAATTAACAAAAACTCTTCTTTGTATGAGTTTGTTTCTTCATGTAGATTATGATTTCTTGATGCGTTGCATAAATGATTTGTTATGTGCTCTTATTCTCCTTCCTATCTTTTAAGAGTTAATACATGTATTTAAAATTCTAAAAAAAAACCTTATATTAGTAATGGAAAATAATAATAATAATAATAATAATAATAATAATAAAAGATCAAGAGCTTTATGCTTACATAAAAAAGTTATTAATATATTGGTCAACTAATGAGACATACTACCTCCTTTTTATTATTGTATATCCTGTGAAAATTAAGACATTATGGCAAAAATGTCTATATTTTAGCCTTGGTTATCTACAAATGAAGGATTATATCTAAATATAGAAGTCATAAATTCTCTCTCTATTAGTATAAATGACCTTTATAAGAGGCCGAAATCGTACCAAAGAAGGTTTCTCGGGTTAGGCACCATAACCACTAGAAGTTTTAGCTTACAAGTTAAGGTTGATGGAAAGTGAAACCAAAGAGAATGAGAAGAAGCAATATTAAAAACAACATTACCATTCAAATTTACATAATCAAAAATGTTAATAGGACTTGTTGTAGAATGCATAGGACTTGGTGCAATAAGACTTAGGGTAACAATATGTGCAAGGCTTGGTATAAGACTTGGAATGAGTGTCATCTTCAAAGGATAACTAAGAATGACAACCTATAGACTATATCTCTTTTTACTCCTCTAGCTCATAGCATATCTACTCTTAATAGTTTTCATATTAATATTGGTCTCCATCTCACCACTTTTCTGCAGAGATTCTTTTATTACCTTTACTTCATGTTTATTTGCTTAAGTCTCTTTCTCCTTTTGAGACTCTTTTTTCTTCTTTTATGTATTTTTTTATTCTGATGATGAGGAGGAATTTTGTTTTCTTTTTTAATAGTCTCAGAGAAAGAGCCACCTGTAAACAATATAAATAAATATTAATATAACAATTGTAATGCTAAAAAGCAAAGAAAATAGTAAATATATCTTGTACCATAAGCATTGTCATATAGAAAATACCCTTTGGCCAACCAAAAAAGATAACATTGACAGTTATCAGCAAGTGTTTTTTTAATACACTCTCATCATTTAGGCTTGAAAAAGAAGTAGCATTATATATGATGGATAGCCTCCAAATTGAAAAACATTTTTATATCTTTTTAGCAGAGGTTATGGAACTAGTATAACCTATTATTAACCAGTTAATTTTCTAATTTTTTACTAACAATGATTTACCTTAAAAAATAGCATTCAAGAGATTTCATATCCTTTTATTAGAAAAAGTATAAAACCATGTCACCACTTTTTTACCCCTATGAAAACTACACAAACTATAACAATACTTAAACAAATCAACAGTTGGGACTTGAACTTTAAGACTCAAGTATTTATCAAAAGTTGTCAGAGTCATCCACCTATTTGGGTGTAACTAGCTCACACACGAGTTTTAGTTATACATCTCCAAAAAAATTAGACAATGGCAGGAAATATCCCAACTTAAACATATATATAGAGGCTATGATCTCAAAATCTCTAGTTGTTGCCTCAGGTGTCCTAAAATGGTTATAGTGCTTCTATATGAGTTTTAGGGTTGAGGTTGGCTTCTTTAGTTTCTATATGACATATGCCCTCTATTACCTCGATGAGAAGATTCAGCTTCTCTACTCCCACCAGCGAGATGAGAAGGTTTAGCTCTATCATTTTCACTAGCAGAAGTATCAGCTTTAAAGTCTCTTCTATATAAAGTTTTTATTTAATCTAGCAAAACATATTTAAAACCAGGCAGAAAAGAAAAGAAAAGGTCCTCACTTGTCTTTGCATACTAAAGGTTCACCCATAGATAATTTTAAAAAAGAAAAATGTGATATTGAAAAAGAAGAGAATCACTACTATTTATAGCAGTGACCATGCCGACAACCGTTATCATAGTGGAATGATTCTGGCACAACTATAGGACCAAGATTCCTAACACAATTGTTATTATCATAGTGGATCAAGATTCTTTAGCGTAGCTAAATGCATAACCATGTTAAAGGGTGTGCTAAGATTCTTGATATAGCCATAAGCTTTTACTCTCATAATTTTTAGGTCTTAAATTTATGATATCAATCGTACCTAGTACTCCACAGTCACCAACATCAGCATTCACATGCTAAAAGTAAGTTCATAATTCTCAAACTAAATTGCATGGATATATTTAAATATGTCATGCATTGTTTATTGTCCTTTCTCTCCGCATTTGGATTTTTGATAAAGTAATTTATTAAGAATGGTGTTGTTAAAAATTTATTTTAGGGGAAATTATAGTATATTAAAAAAAATTGGCTTAGATGGGCAGAAGCTTAACCGAGCCTAGCCAAGTTTGGTTGGGCCCAACCAAACTATTCAAGACTACCTTACAAGGCTCGGTCCACGAGCAAGTTTTCCTAGCCCATACCAAGGAGCTCACCATTTCTTCTCTCTCTTCTATTTTTTTTAGTTTTTTTTATTACCTGTGTCAGCTCTTCTATTTAATCTAAAGCTATCATGTCGAGTTGTACAAATTATAACTTCAACTATAAAATTGAGCTATAATTATCACCTGAGTTATGCAATAGAACTACCACCTTTCATAGTATGTAGCTTCATATTTTTTTTCCAATATAAGCTATATATTCATAGCTTGAAAGGAGAGAAGGGGGGATTTTTTCCATCTCAACAAAAGAGAATATATATATTTCTACGTAATCTGACTTATACATCAGAGAGTTATTTTGTAGGTCACACCCACGATTCAACTTATTAATGTTCGCAAAAAAAGCCTAGATTCAATGAAGTTTTGCTAGCTTTATCAAACACAAATTGAGTTGATTGTAGTGTCTAATAGTAAGTGAAATTACTAGACTAAATAAGCTATGAAAATATTACTTTCTTGAATTGTTTAATTTTCATGAAAGTTAACTCAATATTACCACCTAATATTAAAGACAAAATAGAAGGAGAAACAAAATAAATCAAGGTATTTTTATAGATAAAAGGGTAACTAATGAAAAGAAATCTCATAAGATTCATGTTCAACCCTTTTTTTTTTTGTAAAGAAAATTTATCATAATCTTGTACCGGTGAAAATCAAATTTCTTTTTTTATCTTGATAAAATATGCGTAAACATAAAAATACCTAAGCATGAAAAACTCAATACCATAGGCTCATGATTTGTAACTTCAGAAAAGTATATAAAAAATTTCAAAGAGTTAGTTTAATAGTTAAAAAAGTTTACTTTTTTTTTTAATTTTCTAGTTTGAATTATAAGGTTAATACGGGGAAGAATTTATTAAAAATTTTAATATATCAAAGTGATATAAGGGGTGTATCCTTTAAACTAATTAATGGAAGATTTAGTCTTAATTAACTTATAAATTAATTAAAAAAACATGGAATAAAAGATACAAATATAAAGTAATGTTTATAAAATTAAAAACAAAAAAAGTATAAGAAATAAAACTTCATATAAATATATCGGGTCATTATTTGAAAATGAGGTCATTGGGCTCTTTTAAGCCCATGTTCAATTTTTAACAACCAAACCATGAAGTTGTTTTTTTTTTTCATTACATTTTTTTGGAAAAAATTAACTTAATCAATATTCAAAAGTAGAGAAAGCCCATTATGTTATGACTCTCGTGCAAAGGAAAATGAATGGAAGATATATCTAATAGAAAATTGTTTTTTAAAAAAATTCATTACTATAACAATAAATAATAATTTCCATTCCAAATAGCTTATTTAGGCTTCTTTCATATATATATATATATATATATATATATGATTTAAAAGAAATATGATTTGGTCAATTTTTCTTCTTCTTAGGAATGGATCAAATCAAAATTATTAGATTTAAAGAAAATATTGCATGAACTTTTGTGTAGTGATTTTTCAAGGTAAAATATTTGAGAAACAGAGAAATTCATTTTAAGAGGTTATTTAGAAACAAAATAATACTCTAATAATTTTCTTGAAAAAATAAAGTTGAAAAAAGAAAAATTGCAAATATTTCTCCAACTAAAAAACTAGTTTTTATTTTAATTTATATTGACTTTGAAAAACATCCTCATAGTTTTTCAATATAATTTCTTCATTTTTTTTCAAATTAAAAAAACATGAATATAAATTTAATATAAATATTTTTTAGTTATTCTCATGATAAATTTTAATTTAAATGAAATAAAATTAATATTTTACCGTAAGATAAATATTTAGATAAATATTATAAATTATGATTTTTATTTTTATAAAAAATAATTGTAATCTTGATGTATTTCTTTTTCTTTTTTGAAAAAAAAATCATTCATTCAATGAATTATTAATTTGGACTTTTCAGTAAACCCTTTATTAGTGGTTGTAAATGACACATTATTCATGAACTAGACTCCATTCCACACACCGGGGAAAGAGTTCTCTACTTCGATTCCTAGGAGCAAAGAAAGTGACTCTATACTTTGTTTTTAACATTTTTTTTAATATTTTTATTAGAGAAAAATGAAAAGAAAATAAAAAAGAAAAAGGAAAAAATACTTTCTATTACCAAACACATTCTTGCTAAATTAAATATTTTTATTTATTTTATCATGTATATTATACTTTTAATTATCTGTTTATTCTTTAATAAATTCTTTTATTACAATGTGACATATAACTTAACAAAATTAACGGAAGTAAATGGTTTATAATTTTAATCTCTTAGACCATATGTGATATCTTAAGAACATACTCTAATAACATATGATGAATATGGGTTATTGGAAATAATTATAGTGTTTGATATATATCTTGCTCGAAGGTAACACATTTATTTTTAATATGATTGTTCGGGTTAATTTGTATGTATCTCGACTAATTTCATGAGTTTTGAAATTAACGATCATTTAAGTCTCTAATGATCCTGAGGTTTATAAAAGTCGAACCGGTAACCTCTAAAAAACAAATCTAGAACTTAATCAATTAAATTACACCACTAAAAATTGAAGGCAACACATTTTTAAAATACAAGAGTAGGATAGTGTTTAATTTTTTTTGAAAAATATATTTTTAATATTTTTGAATTGATTTAACTTGCTAATATTAAAAATAAATTTTTTAAAATAAAAATATATATTTTAATATATTTATATACAGGAAAAACTTTTAAAAATAAAAAACAACTTCCATGATATCAATATAATACCAACTATTATATCAAACACAGATAGGTTAACAGGAATGTTATAGGCAAGTTATTTTATATATACAAATGTTTTCAATAATTGTTTTGAATAAAATGTTTTACATGAAAATTAATTAATTTAAAATATTTTGTAATCAGTCTAATTTACATAAAATTTGGTGCATAAAAAATGACATATAGAACAAAACACACTCCCAAACTCCAAACAAACATGCAAGAATAGAGCGACAGGCCGTGTGCTGGATGGATATCCTATCACACTCCTGAAAGAAAAATCCCACAAACTTAGCTCTCAACCACCCCCATCACAACCCAATCATCCATCGCCATCATAGCACCTGTCATTTCTCTACTGCCAGTCCTAACATCTTAAATCACAAGCGTCGTAACTTTACCAATCACCTCCAAGTCCCCACCAAAAAAATTAAAATTAAAATTCAAGTATAAATACTCACTCTCTCTCTCGAACTACTTTTTGTTATCTCTCCCTCTCTTTCATAGTTTCATTTTCTCTTTCTTTCTTTTTTTTTCTTTTTCTTTTTCTTTTTTTTTTCCTCTTTTCTCCGACTGACTGATTGATCGATCGATCGAGACCTCCCCTTTCCTTTCTTCTCTTCGAACCCTAAACCACACCAAAATCTGAGAGAAAATACTTTTGAAAGAAGCAAGCAAGACCGAATTTTTATTTTCTCGACAAACAAACAATAAGGCCTGATTTTTTCTCTTTCTTAAAGGAAAACGAAAGAAAAAAATGCAACAACAGAGGCTTAAACAGCAACAACAAGCACTGATGCAACTTCAACAACAGGCTCTTTACCATCCTGGCCTCCTCGCTCCTCCTCAGGTACTCCCAACTTTTGGAAGCTTTTCCTTTTTTTTTTTTATTATTGGTTCTTATTCTGCCGATTGCAATTTTCGTTATTGGATTTCTAGAGCTATCTAGGTTAGGTTCTAGGAGCTTGGGAGGAGGATTTTAGGTTTTCTTTTCCTTTTCTGACAAAAAATTATGGTTTAGTGTTGGTGTGTTGGCCTTGTTATTGAAATTTTAGGGTTTTCTATTTCCTATTATTGTTACGAGCTTTGCCTCTCTTTTTTTTTTTTGGTTTTTGGGGTTTTGTTAGAAATGAATGAAAAATTAATTAATTTTTTGAAATGTGTTGTTTTCTAGATTATTTGAGGGCATTTAATGAATATTATAAATTTCTTTTTTGTTTTGGTTTCTTTTATGCTGCTACAGTTTGTAATGTTAAAGTTAGAAATCCGAGGAAAAATTTGGGCAGTTGTTTTCTGTGTTAGGAATCTTAAGTTAGTCGTGCGTCTTCTTGATTATGGGTCTTCTTCACACGCTTTTAGTTGATGCGTCTTCGCCAACTTGACAACTTATTTTTGCGTGTCTGGTCATTTCTAAATCACGATCTTCCTCTCTGTGTTTCTCCGTGTTTATGCATATGTGTTCAACTCGTGCGGGAGTGAATTATCAAATGTCCATGTTAAGTTTCTGTTTTATGCCCTGTTTATTTGTTAGCCTGGGAATGCTCCAAACTTTTGTAAAATGCAATTTCAGTGTTCTTTAATAGCGCAGGGTTTCATGTCATTTTTAGTGAAATGCATCTGAGTTTGGGTCCATTTTCTTTACCACGTTATAATCTAGATAGCAGTTGTTTCACTTGGTGTGATTATTTCCTTACCATTGTCATCACAAAACCCCCTCGACTGATGGTTCTTGCTTTAATTAAAGGAAAAATAGGACAAAATTTCCATTTTTATACTCTCTGTTATAGGAAGCTAGAAAAGATTGGCACAGGAATGAGTGATGGGTTTTGAACCGAAGCTTCCATCTGGCAATTAACTTTGTACTGAGGATTCATCAAATATTGAGATTAAGAATCAAGAAATGGGCAATATCTTTATATAGTTTAATTCTCTTAACATGAGCAGTACATTTAAGAAGATAAAAAGAAATAATAATAATTAGAATGTGAAAGTGTTAACTATAGTATATTTTTGTTTTTTGGTGTCTTGTTTATATCTGCATTAGTCATCCAGCCAATCCTTTAGGTCTACTTTAAGAACAATTTTATCTTCCCGTTTTATAGGCTTGTTCTGTCCAGACCTTTTGCAAGCTGTGCTGTTCTGCATTGAAATATTTTAGATTCGGGTAGATTGAGAAGAGGCCTTTTTTTATATTAAATTTTATTTTCTTCCCTTTTCTTTTTGTTTCACTTTTTTTTTTCTTTTTTTGCAGATTGAGCCAATTCCAAGTGGAAATCTGCCTCCTGGTTTTGATCCAAGTACTTGCCGCAGTGTGTGAGTGTTTGTCTAGACATTTTTCCTTTTTATTTCTATTTCTTTAGTTTTTCTTACTTGTTTTCTGTTTCACATGCATGCTCATGCACTGCCCACCGCTTCTATTTCCTTGACTGAATTTCTTCTTGATTGATAACAGAACTACTTATTCATGCTTTCCTTCAATTTTCACTTAAAATTCACCAATAATTTGATGTCCAATTGTCTGCTATATTTTATTTTTGCTAATTGAGGGAGGTTACTTATAGGTATATTTATTTCCCTCTATTTTCTTCTTTTTAAAAAACTTATAGTTTCTTTATTTTTTGTGAAAAATGCAGGTATGTGGGAAACATCCACACTCAGGTAACTGAACCCCTTCTCCAAGAGGTTTTTGCGAGTACTGGTCCTGTTGAAGGATGCAAGCTTATCAGAAAAGAAAAGGTAAATCTGAGAGATCGTATGCTATATGGAAAGGATCTAATTGTTGTATGTTGCTACTTTTTACCAGTTCACTTAGTCAGTTTGTTAGCTTGTATGCTATTTTTGACATCTCTGTTGTCTCCACTTCTGCAGTCATCCTATGGATTTATTCACTACTTTGATCGTCGAGCAGCTGCTCTTGCAATATTATCTCTTAATGGAAGGCATCTGTGAGTAGCTTGCTTTTGATTGTGAATTGTTTTACTCTTGTACTGATCCTCCAAGCTCTACCTTAAATTTGTGTCAGCACCTTATTACTGCACTCTTGGCAGATTTGGGCAGCCTATTAAAGTTAACTGGGCATATGCTAGTGGTCAGAGAGAAGATACATCAGGTTGGTTCTCTCTCTCTCTCTCTCTCTCTCTCTCTCTGTTTTTTTTTTTGTGTTTTAAATTTTATCCCTAACTCAGATGTACTGGCATGTATAAGCATGGACACCATTTTAATGCGCAGGTCACTTCAACATTTTTGTTGGAGATCTTAGTCCTGAGGTTACTGATGCAACATTGTATGCCTGCTTTTCTGTGTATCCCAGTTGTTCGTAAGTTTCTCCTCCCTCACCCTCTCTCTCTCTGCATGTGTCCACCTTGGTTGAATTCAGTGTGTTTTCAATGTCTGAAGTTGTGGAAAACATAGAGTTAAACAGTTGGAAATGCTATCTTGGTGGTTTATTATCTTATTAGGTTGGTGTTATTAAGCTGAGCACTGTATCTAAAGCCTGTTCTGGTTTCAGAGATGCAAGGGTTATGTGGGATCAGAAGACTGGGCGTTCAAGAGGGTTTGGATTTGTTTCCTTTCGAAATCAACAGGTATTGAATTCATTTAGTGCCTTTCTTTTTCTGTAATCTTTTTATTCATCATGATTCTGACCTTGTTTTCCTCTCAGGATGCCCAGAGTGCAATAAATGACCTAACAGGTATGGATGATGGGATTAACAAGGATTGTTTAATGGTTTTGGGGTGATTGTTTCTTAATTAAGGTTCATTGGAAAAAGCAATGTGTTATTTACACTCCCTCTGCTCTTAACGTGCATTTCTACTTAATCAATTAGTGAATGACTGACAAATGGAAAGAATCTGTTATATACACCTTTTTTTTATTTTCACGTCTGTGAATGCTTATGAGTTTGGAGGCTGCTGGGAAAGTTTAGCATTTTGAGATTACAATGCTGGTTTTTGCACTAGTTGCCATCCCTTCTTAGAAATGTCCTTTACTAATATTGTCCCACTAAATTTGAGGTCCTAGGATTAGGAATGAGAATTTGGTAATAGTCCTATGGCATTTGCATGAAATTGTGCACTTAAGACATGGATTGATACACTTGTGATTCGTGGGCTTTTTAGCATAGCACTAAGCATAAGCAAAAGTTGATTAGTATTCATCATTAGGGTGTACAATCTAGTGATACAAGATTGATTTTGTAAAGTGGTGGAGCTCGTCAACCTGGATCATTACAATTTTGTTAGATATGCTTGCTCACGTCTTATTCATGTTACAATAATATAAATTCACATGCCTTTCAGGAAAGTGGCTTGGTAGTAGACAGATTCGGTGCAACTGGGCAGCTAAAGGTGCCAGTTCCAATGACGACAAGCAAAGCTCTGATTCAAAAAGTGTGGTGGAACTAACAAATGGCACATCAGGTCAGTT
The DNA here is from genome assembly GCA_018804465.1 of Populus tomentosa. Classification (NCBI taxonomy): domain Eukaryota; kingdom Viridiplantae; phylum Streptophyta; class Magnoliopsida; order Malpighiales; family Salicaceae; genus Populus; species Populus tomentosa. The sequence goes on along the minus strand of CM031969.1, from coordinate 14,066,303 downwards.
GTACATGTTTTGAAATGATGAGAATCAGGATTAGATGTGAATAATGCAATGCTTTATTTTCATAGATGGGTTTGGATCACCATTATTTTCTAATAGAATGTGGTGAATTGGCAATTAGCTTGTGGATCATCGCAACATCTCATGCTCTTGTAACAAAAATAACCCCTTTTGATTTGTTATCTCGTTTTCATGTTTGTCCACGGGTTGCATTGTGTTTTGTTATTCTTCTGTGTCTGTGGGAAACAACTAAGATGGAAAACTTATATTTATAATTATCTTGTGCAGAGGATTGCAAGGAGGCAACAAATAACGAGGCTCCTGAAAACAATCCTCAATATACTACTGTTTATGTTGGCAATCTTGCTCCAGAGGCAATAAATTTTTCTTCCCATTTGCCTGTTCTTGCTATTTGTACATTATTTGTGCATACATCTCAATATGTGATTCTTTTCCAAAATGTTTGTTGTATCTAATGTCTAGAAGAATGGTAGAATTTGGAATATCTTAGAAATATCTGATTTGTCTTATTTACAAGAACTACTTATCTTCAATCAATCTCCAGGTAGCACCGCCTGATCTCCATCGCCACTTCCATGCTCTTGGTGCTGGAGTTATTGAGGAGGTTCGCGTCCAGAGAGACAAAGGTTTTGGTTTTGTGAGGTTCAGTACTCATGCTGAGGCAGCTTTAGCTATTCAGATGGGAAACACCCAATCACTTTTTGGAAAACAGATGAAGGTATGTTGGATTATGTCAACCTCATTTACTATCTACGTAAAACCTTTGTGTTAGAGGTCATGTTATAAGGATGGAACAATAACAACATATTTTTTTCAATTGGAAATTGACTTCTAAATTTTTTCTCCGTTCTTGTAGTGCTCATGGGGTAGCAAGCCTACTCCGCCGCGGACAAGCTCAAACCCACTCCCCCTACCTGCTGCTTCCCCTTTGCCTGGGCTCACAGCTACTGATATCTTGGCATATGATAGGCAGCTAGCGATAAGCAAGATGGGTGGTGTCCATGCCTTGATGCATCCTCAGGGGCAGCTTCCTCTAAAACAAGCAGCAATGGGAATGGGTGCTGCCGGAGCAAGCCAGGCAATATATGATGGTGGTTTCCAGAATGTTGCTGCTGCCCAGCAACTGATGTACTATCAGTAACAATAAGAGTTGACGCCACACCTTTATTTCCTGCCTTTGTGGGTGTTATTTAAGTTCCAAGCAATTAGGAAGCCATCTGTTTTCTCTTTGTCCAGCCGTGAGGTGGTTACCTAACCGCATATTTATATCATATGCTTGCCATTTGTGCTGATGTATTATACATGTATGTTTTTCTGTTTTCGACCATGTAGGGATGAGCTATCCATCTATATCATGTAGGGATGAGCGAATTGGTTGACAGAGGGAATGGGCAATTTAATATGACAGCAGTATGCCTTAAACCCTTTGAGCATCCTGACCATTGTCTGTTGTATGAGAATTTAATTATTTTCGAGGCATGTGGATTTTCAGGCCTGGAATTTATTTTTATTTTTATTTTTAATTTTTGAAGGTCTTTGTTGAACTTTCGCCACAAATGCTTTGCCTTTGTGAGGATACAGTGTTTTCGCAAGAAGCTGTTTGCGAGACGATATACATTTTAACAATTTAGCAATGAAGGGTTTCGGATTTTGAATGATTGTGGTTTCACTCCTTAACTAGAAATCTCCTGCGAATCCATGATGCTCTGGGCCGTTTTAAAGATAGCCTTACAACACCTGCTTATTAAAGAGAGACTCCAAAAATTGCAATTATAATATTTTTTTTAGTAGTGTAATTGTGGTTGTTTTTAAGTAATTTTTTATATTAAAATGTATGTTAATAATATATTTTTATATTTTAAAAAATTATTTTTAATATTAGCATATAAAATAATTTAAAAACACTAAAAATAAATTAATTTAAAAGTTTATAAAAAAAAAAGGAAATTTTTTTAAAAACATTTTTGAAATACTGTAACAAACCGTCTATTTATTAAATAGGAGTTGTAATGTGATGAGAAAAAAAATTCAACAATCACAAATCATAGCTAACTGAAAGACAGCAGAACGATACAAAGCAAAAGATACGGAGACTAAGCCAGTAGCAAAAATTAATGAACTAATCCACAACCTACGATGATGTCTAATGTTATTAAGATGAAACTGGTCAGTCTGTTTCCAACCTTGCAATATATTTGTCATAAAATTTGGCAGCTTGCTCGAGATCACCAAGTTCAGTGTAGCAATCCGCTATTGCTCCATAAGCCTCCGTGTTTCCGGATTCCTCTCCTTCTCTCTTGGAGATTGCAAGAACCGTGGAGTGATATTTAATAGCTTCTTGAAGTTTACCCTGCCTTTGCAGTGAGGCTCCTGAATCAAGCAGGTTTGTTTCAAATGAACTTCAATCAAACATGCATTTGTGAAGAAAAGCGGGACAAGCAATGTCAAGTTCATAAATGGAGAAAAGAACTAAAATAGTGGATAATGATAACACCATAGCTAAGAAAAGCGGATTTGATTTCTAAAGCTTAGAGAAACAAAGATGAGAACTCATTAGCAGTTGAATATAGTCATCATTAAGAGCATTCATCGATTGAACCCATGAATTGAAGTCTATTTATTGTATAAAAGGACAGGAACTTGTATCCATCATGACATGAGGCCATCAAAATATAAAAGGACAGGAACTTGTATCCATCCTGACACGAGGCCATCAAAATAAGTGCGATAGTGAGGGAGACAAGGATTCAATAGATCCAGTCATTAGGGCAAGACATGCACGGCCTAGCAGAACAACCACCCTTTTGCTTTATTGGTTGGTTTTAAATCATTGATCATGTAGGTATAGGAGAACAATTGCAGGTAAAATATACATTTATTGAAAAGAGAAATGGGCAAAGGAATGAAAGTGAAACAAACCTAAACCTCTTGCAGCCTTCTTCTCCTCTGTTGGATCCTTCAGGTTCTGAGCAAGCTCAAGAGCTGACTTAAACTCCACAAATGCCTTCTCTGGATCTTGATTCCGCAAAAAATTCTTTCCAACTTTCAATCGAGAAATCAACTCCTCCTTCCTTGGATCAACAATCACTTCACTCTCTAGTATTCTACTACCAACAGGAGCATAGCTCAAGGTGGGGGCATAGGACTCGATCTTGGCTTGCCTTCTTAGAGCTGCATTGATCTGGCGTAATTGCTCATTCAGCCGCTGCAATTCCCCTTTCCTCTGCCGTGCAAGCAACCCTGTCACATAAGCACTGAATTACTAGAGGAAGAATAGCATGCATCATATTGATTTAAGTGAACACTTCAAGAATGCAGTGGAATTTTTTCGAGAGCAAGGAAAAGCTATCAAACAAGCATGGAAGAACATAAGAGGATTCCTGCACCAATCTTCTACTTGGTGGTCCTGGTCCAAATTCCAAGATCCTTGAGCCTTGAATTTCAAGCATTTACTTGCTCTCGCTTCAAAGGAACTTAAAACATTATCTAATATATTTATCTGCAAAGCTTTCACTGTTGAGCATAAAACCGGGGAACAAAGAAATTTGAGAAGAAGTGAAATAGAATCGTACCTCCAACAGTGGCCCCTACAAGGGCCACAAATAACAGCAAAGGCATGTTGAAGATAGAGCTATCTGCCTCACATGTTTCAGCTAAAGCTTCAAAAGGGGTAGTCCACATCAAGGCATTAGTAACAAGAAAAGCCATTGCTGAGGATCTCAATTGCATGTTTCCCTGCAAAGACAAGAGCATTACCAATCAGATGGAAATTGAGTAGCCTGAAAAGGAAACCAAACTAATCCTTGTTGCAGAGAAACCAAAACATAAAGAGCACATCAATCTGTCTTGAATTTCAAATGTTAAACAAATCAATGGATGTGATTTTTATCATGTTCCATTATGAAATCATCGACCAAATGATGACTGTGGTAACCTACATCTAATTATAAATTGCTTTTCAAGTCCACACAGAGAATTGACACAAAACATAACCAAACCAACTCACTATCAAATCCATGACTTTTTGCTGAACATGGAAAGCAGCATGGCAGGTTCATTTGTCTTAGCAATAAAGATTACGCAGTAATGTTTTGATGGATGCACAAAACCACAAAGGGATGTCCCCTGTAGCAACCCCCCATATTCATGCATCAGAAAAGCTGTGACTCTCAACAATACATGGTGGGTAGTTTTACATTCTTTTAAATCAAGTAAAGCCAAAAAAGAAAACAATATTTATTGGGGGAAAATAACAGGACAAACTCACCATCATACCTGATGAGCAGACAATAATAGTTCAAGAAATTTGTCACAAACAGGCGGTACTTGAACAGTGTTCAGATGCCCTTCTGATGCAGGCCTTATGTGCACACTTTCGCTGCCTGGCAACTTATGGCGAGAAGCAGATAGTATACTTGAAGCATCTCCAGATGATGATGTAAACTTCCGTGCTCTAAACAGAAGAGATGCCAATTTTCCTGGTTCAAAGGATCAAAAAATTACTTCAGATTTATACATAAATACATAAGATTTCCACTATTCTTCGAGAAACGAAATAAAAATCTATCCACCATAATTCTGTATTTCTGATAAGTCAAAGATCTGCAAAGCTTTATGAACACAGACATAGAATAAATGCAAAACATTGAAGCTATATTTGTTTGCTTGATAGTCAGGCATCAAAATTTTGAAACTTGGTAGTAGCCCTTAACTAGATATAGCATAAAAATCACATCCCCGGAAAAATAAGTTAAAATAAATCCAACCCAGCAACAATGACATAATAATATCTGAAATCCATTTCCATAAAAGGCGCGCAACTAGTGCATTACTCACATAATTCAAGCTCAAGCATAATAAAAAACTCAAGAGAGAGAGAGAGAGCACTGACCAGCTGGAAGATGGGGTTTGGGGGAGATGATGTGATCGGAGGAGGGTGGAGAAGAGAAGCAAGAGCTGCATCGGATTATCACTGCCATTTTATTTTTATTATCGCTTTGGTGGTTTCAAAGAGGATAAAACGTTGGCTTCTGATGTTTCTGTTGGCTTTTTATGTCTCACTCAATCCCTTGGGAGTTGGCAGCATGAGATAAAACGTTGTGGGTGCTGCTGCTAAATCGCCGTTGTTTTCTTTTCCTTCTATTTGGCTGTTTGGTATTGAGATTCAACCTATTTTTTAAAAAATTTTAAATTTTTTTTTATTAAAATTAAATGTGATTTGTATTTTTTAAATCATTTTGATATGCTGATATTAAAAATAATTTTTAAAAAATAAAAAATATTATTAGCATGCTTTTCGCCATGAAAAGCTATTTGAAAAACAACCGCTACCACATTCCCAAACACCCAACAATAAATGCTGCCACAGTTGAGACTCCATGGATTTTTCAAGGAGAGAGAAATAATAATTTCATTTTCAAACTCAATCTCATGATAATTTTTTTTATTAAATAGATGTTTGGACTAGTTTATATATATTTTAATTAATTTTATAGATTCTGAAATTAATGATTATATAAGTTTCTAATAATCCTGATATTTGTAGAACTCGAACCGATAATCTCTAAAAAAAAATTAGTTAAATTACATCCTTTAAAGTTATGTTTTTTTTCTTCTTTGCAATAACAAGTGATGGTATGATATCTATAATGTATTATAGGTATTTTAATGGGATTTGCGTTGATAACTTGATGGATGATTAGTTTTTAACCGACCAATGAAATATTTCCTTGGATTTTTTTAGATTTTATCTTATAAATATAAAAATAAATACTAAAATTTTTTCAGTAAATAAAAATAATTGTATATATTTTTCTCTTTTTGAAAATTCTTAATATTGTTATTAACCAAGTTGTGTTTTTTTAATTAAATTAAAAAAAAAAACCAATCAGATAATCTTATTTTATTGATATATTTAAAGATTTCATTTTATAGTGCATTGTTGTGCATAGTTTCTCATTTTATTATAGACAAAATTGTTCAATAAACAAATTTTTTTTTTATCACTAAATTTTTTTTAACTTTATCTTTTTTTATCTGATGTTTGTTATATTTTGTCGTGGGGGGTCGCGAAGTCGTCTGGCGACGGCGGAGGCTCCTTGTCGTACCTCCTGTGTGAGGTGTGTTGTGTGTTGGGAATGGATTTAATCATAAAACTATGATTAATGTTTAGGAGTCGCCACCTAGTATTATGGTCACTAGGAACCTATGGTCTGCGAGAGTCTGAGTAAGGGACTGGTTGTGCAAGGGGAAGACGCATCACCCTCAGTGCACCCTACCTAAGGTAAGCTGCATTGTTGTTTGATTGCTTTTTTGTCGATCTTTTCTAAGGTTCAAAGTAGATCTCTCTTCATGAGAGAGTCTCTACCCTATCGGGTTAAATCCAAACCATTATAAAATCTGAACTTTAGCATCGCTTTTTTTTACACTTTGTATCTTTAATACCTGAGGGTGTACTTTATCGTGTAATTTTACACCCCATAAATATTAAAGTTTACATCTAGACCAAAAAAGATTTGAAAAAGGTTTCTGACATTTTGGCCAAATCCTAATGGACAATCATAAACTGGTTACGATATCCATTTTTTTATTTAAAAATATGAAAAAGATGCAATTTTTGTTTTTTTGTTTTTACAAAAAATATGCTTGGGAGAATTTTAGGATTTGACCGTATAGAACAAAATTTTATTTTATTTTGAAAAATTTCAGAAAAAAAAACCGGGTATTTTAATACTGGATTTGTATTTTACAATGTAAATATACAACCCGATATTATGCAAAATGGATAGAAAAATATTTGAGAAAATCACAGTTTTTTAAAATGATTTTTGAATTTTATTTTTATTTTTTTGATTTTTTTTGGATTTTTTTAAAATAATATTGTAATATATATTATATTATATTATATTATATTATATAAAATATGTGGGCTAGGCCGGCCCAGCTAATTGGGCCGAGCTCAGTCCTGGAAAGGTGGGCCAACATCGGCCCAGAACATTTTCTTTTTTCTTTTTGGGCTAGGCCGGACCCAAATGGTCCGGCAAATCATGCTGCATGTAGAACGAGAATTCGTTCTGCATGCAGCAACTTGGCTGGCAACAAAGGAGAGGCGGCGCCCATCTGAAGCTGGAGTGCCTAAATGGAAGCCTGGCTGGTCGAGATAGGGAGGGGTTGACATGAGGATCGCCGAGGCAGTGGCGGAGATGGTGGCCGGTGGCAGAGTCGTTGTGGGAGAAAGAAGAAGCTCGTTTACAGAGGAGAAAGAAAGGGTCACGGTGGCTCTCGGTGGTCGGTTAGTGGCTTACTGTGGTGGAGCTGGTGATGGAGAAGCCAATGGTGGCTCTGTTTAGAGGCTGGGACAGCGGGGAGAGAGAGAAAGAGAAAAAAAACTGTAAAGACGGGGGGAGAGGCTGGTTTTTTGTCAACTTTGGACTCGGTTTTTCTTCTCCCTCAGGCCATCAACTCCGCCTCTATTTATAGGCGGTGGAAGAGGGTAATCTTGTCTTCACCGGGGTAAAATTTGAGCCCTTTATTACCTTGTGAAGGATCTCAACCGTTAGTTCAAAATAGCCTCCCTGAGTTGTCAAATCTGCAGGTAAAGGCTGCCTGAGTTGACCTATTCACGCCGTCGCCGTGCTGTCAATTATCCTGACCTGTTCACATGGTGTTGTAGAGGAACTGCAGGGGATCCGTTTCGTGCAAGTTTGGTTAAATTTGGTGGACGTTTGGTGTATTAAATGCACCTCAAAAGTAGGCGGCCGGACAGTTTTTTTCGGGTAAAAGAATAAGACAATGAACAGTAACCACACGACGCGTCGTCTGGTCCTCTTTTATTTTTTTTTAAATGTAAAACGGTGCCGTTTTGGACTAAATTAGAAATTTTTACTGAATTTCAATTTAGTCCTCTGTCTTTCAATTGCTTTCAATTGAATCCCTAATTGATCCTAAACTTTTGATTTAATGCAATTAAGCCCCTGTTTAACTTCAATTGAAACCCCGAAGTTACACGCCTTTTACAATATGGTCCTTGGTCTTGGAATTTGTCAATTTAACCCTTAATTGACCATCAAACTTTCAATTTCTTCAATTTAGCCCCCGGGTTTAGTCAATTAAGCCCCTAAAGTGTAGCGCCTCTTGCAAATTGGTCCCTGTATGCGAATTTTGTCAATTTAACCCCTAATTGACCCCAAAACTTGAATTTTCTTGCAATTTTGCCCCTGATTTCAATCAATTAACTTGGTAAAAATTAAATTTGGTCTCTTAAAATTCCAATATTCTCAATTAAGCCCAAATTAAGCTCCCAAACTTAATTTTTCACCAATTAAGCCCCAAATAAAATTAATTTGACCCATTTAAAGTAATAATTAAGTCCTTGCACTTAATTAAATCCTTCAATTGGACCCAAATTAATTCTTAAACATAATTAAAATTTAATTTGACCCATGATTAAATCAAATTGTCCTATTAAAAATTTAATTATATCAAATTTAATTATATCCTTGGACTTAATTTTTCACTAATTAAGCCCCAAATAAAATTAATTTGACCCATTTAAAGTATAATTAAGTCCTTGCACTTAATTAAATCCTTTAATTGAACCAAAATTAATTCTCAAACATAATTAAAATTCAATTTGGCCCATGATTAAATCAAATTAGCCTATTAAAAATTTAATTATGTCCTTGGACTTAATTTTTATGCAAATTCTTCCAATAATCATTTAATTTGACCTTGAATTTGCATTGTTTTCTCATTTTTTAGGCATAATGGGGTACAATTAGACCTTGAATTTCCTCCAAAAATTGCAGCTTGATTCCCCGACCTACTTTCTCCATATTTCCAACCTTTATTTTATTTTTTGATTTTTTTTTTACTAAAAGAAAAAAGTTATTTTTGGGGAATAACCCAGAATTGGGTTATGACATATTTTATGAGTTGATGTTTTTAGTAAATTTCATAATTGAATTAGGGGACAATTTCATAAAATAAAATTTAAATTTATAGTGTTAAAAAAACCTCAAAGAAAATAGACAAAAAAATATATTAATGAGGCTTTTTAATTTGCACAAATAAGTCCAATACTTTTCATTTACTCTTTTTAGTTTTAGAATTTTAAGTTTAAGATTTAAATTTTATTTGTTTCATATTTTAATCTTGCATTTAAGATATGGAAGAAAAGTCACTAGAAAAATAAAGAATAGAAGAGAAAGTTATTGATTGACCACATTATGACATAAAAAAATTAATCTTGGTGTCATTTTGTTTCTTTTAATGAGATTATTATCATTGAGGTATTTGTGAGATTTTATCTTATTAAGGAAAAGAGTTCAAGGCTTGGGAATATTTGTTTTTACTTGGTATAAATTTGAGTTTTTGATATAGTAGGCTTGTGAATACTAAAGATTCTGATTATTCAAATAAGGATCTGATAGAACCGATTTGATCCATACACATTATGTGGATGACCTAATAAATATTTTTATGAATCAATAGTACATGTCTAGACTTAAAAAGAGGTTTGATCATGTCGAATTAGGTTAGCACCTTAAAATAATAATAATAAGAGATTCAATTATAAGATCAAGCTTGAGTTTTTTTTAACATGATTTTACATGTAGTTTTCTTATTGGACGTCACTCCATCGCTTATTGGATCATTAGATCTCTTAAAATTAGGCCTAAAAATTGATGTTTGGGCAATTTTGTTGTTTTTCCTTTCTTTTTTTTTGAATTTATTATTTTAATTTTCTTTATACTTTCGGGCTTTTAGTTGTTTTCTAGTAGATGTAGAGTTTTATAGCCTATTTAAATGTCTTGTAAACCTCTTGAGGAGACAACCATCATATACTCATTTTTTTTAGTGAATAAAATTATGAATTTAGAGTTTACATCTGCAACTATCTTTGTTCATCAAATCTTTTTATGTTTCATGTGTTATTATTGTCTTATTAACTTTAGCAACATCAATTTTTTATTGATTTAAGAGTGGTTAGATATCAAAATGGGTTTATTTATGTGTTTAAGATGTTTTTTGGATGCTTTCAGAATAAAATGATTGTAAATTGATTGTTAAGATCCAAAAATTTGGACCTTGACTTTTCAGCCATCTTCGGTGACAATAATTTTTACCGATAGATGACATTATGTGTGTGTGTGTGTTTTTTTTTTTAATAAATAGGGTGAGCAATACATTGTCCACCCTATAAACAAAATTAAAAGCTAGAAAACCAGGCTCACATGCACTTCGGATTCTTTGTATTGGGCTTGGCAAGTTGACCCAACCTTCTAGACCTCATCTCTTGGCCCTTTTTTTACACAACCCCTTAATGTGTGTGTGTGTGTGTGTGTTATATTGTGTTATTTTTCATTGTAATTTTTTAACAAAAAAAATGTATTATGTTTTTTTTTATCTGCAATTCAATATAAAATATCAAGACATTCAGAACATAACAAGTCTTTTTAATTAAAAAAAAACACTTATGATAAAAAAATAAAGAAAGAAAAAATAAAAAGAAAGGCATTACTAAGGAAATGTAGTTTAAATCAAAGATATATATATTTTCTTATTTTAAATGATTCAATTTTTATAAAATATTTTTAATTGCCTTTAATTCTAATTAAAAACCATCCTACTAATAAATAAAGTATTTTGATTAAAAAATGCATAAATAAGAAAAGAATAATCTGTGGGTAAATAAGTAGTATTATATACTACAATTTCAAAAAACAAACAAACAAAATAATAAATGCAAACAAGAAAAAAATTAAATGAATTCATAAACTCAACACATCTTTAACATTACCACTAATAATTTGACTCACCATAGCAACAAAGTTTCAAGAAACTGACAACAAAATTAACAACATAATTGCAACATTCAAACAAAATAATTAAGAAAAAATCTTGATACCCTTACTATAGATTCACATACTAACATTTTTATTCACTCCTTAAAAAAAATATTAAATTCATTTATAAATTAAATAGAACAAGTTATTTATAAATATATTTGTTATATGTTTAATAAAATTTCATTTAAATTTTACTTGATTTTCAAATATGATTATAACAATTTTTTTATTATTAGCAGATTTTTTTGTGCAACCCTATATAATCTTTTCTTTCTTGAGTTTTATTCAATCACATCCCTATGTTTTTTTATGTTTATTAATGTTTAATTAAATAAAGAATTGATTTTAAAAAAAAACACAGGCATGGGCTATTATGTGAAATTAGATGTCTTGATTTGTATTTATCTCTCAACCTTTTGGTTTAGTCTTAGGTTAGCGTCAGCAACTCTATTTTTCATTTATTGACACATTTGATTCTTGATTTATTAAATTAAATATATGCATTAGCATTTCAATTCACAAGTACTATTTTCATATGCAAGAATAGGGGTTTAAAATGCATACACATTCATTTTGTATTAAATAACTTTTGATCCAACTTGTGTCGAAGCACAAGTAAACTAACTAAATATTATTTTATTTAATATTGTTTAATTTTTGTAGCATTTTCGAATGAGATTATAGAGGTAATTTTAAAATATTATCAAGTGTTTTTTTTGTGCAACCCATTATAGTTATTTTTTATATAGTTCGTTTGGTTGCTTTATTATGATCTTTTATTTTTGTTATTGTATAATTAAATAAAAAATAATTTTAAAAAAATAAATTTATTAAACCTAGTCAGATTCATGATTCGTGTCATGAGCTTGACAGGTCAACCTACGTTAACACAATATGTTGTCACCTCAATATTAAAAAAAAATATATATGAAGTCTTCATGTTTTGTTTTAGGTCAAATCAAGTTTTGATCGGTCATATATCCTACCTTCGAATCTATGTCTATCTCTCAACTTTACAACTCAATCTTTGAAAAAAAAAAAAAACATGTTGGCAATGTCATTATTTTTTTTTTTGTGTTTTGTTTTGTTTTATTTAATTTTTAGTATAGCACGAGCCAAATCTAGTGATGTACTTTATCTAAACAACATAGTAATTTAAAGATTTTAAAGTGAGAAAGCAAAAAAAGAGAAAAACAAAATATTTCAAAAGGAGAGTAAAACGGATGAGAAAGTTGCAATAAAAAAAATGTAAATAGAGGGTGGTGATTTTAACTGAGAGATCGGAGAGTATAGAAATGAGAGGGGAAAGAAAATAGAGAGAGAATAAACGAGAGGATGTGAGAGGGAATAAAAGAGAGGATGCGTTTATTCATTCGACTTAAAAGAGAATAAACTGTGTTTTCTCATTTCATCTTCTTTAGTAATTCTATTGGAAATATATAAAATTAATTGAGTTTTAGTTTTTCTCTTTCTTAAAAATTCGTTAAAATAATTTAAATAAATTCAACAAATAACCACTTTAGTTTTCATCCGGAACTGTTAAAAAATTTAGAAACAAATAATGTTTTTGTTAGTGTTTTTTATCAATAAAAAAATAGTTTCTGAAATTAAATTCAATTTCAAATGTGATTTGAATTCTAATGATAACTTAATATAATTTTTATTTTTATAATAACATATTAAATATATATTTAAATTCAATTATGTTGTTCAAAATACCTGTGAAAATAAATTAAACTAGCAATTTTGACTATTTTTCTCTTAAATCATTTTTTTTGTTACAAAAAATATTTTTTTTCTTGCTATAAGGATCCTTATATTTACCACTTTTTAACTACTATCTTTGTAATATTTTTACCACCTTAATGTTAATTAATTTTTAAGTTGAAAGGTAGTTGTTGTATTAGTGATCCTAAAATAAAGGATTCAAGAATATTAGTAGATTGAGTATATGAGCATACAAACTCCAAACTTAGAATAATCCATTCATAGCAAAGAGAAGGAAACTTAAGTCATACGTGTTTTATTATAAATACCAATTAAAATTTTATATTATTATATTGAACTTAATATATCATTAAGTTCTCTAATTTAATCACGTTTTATAATAACAAGTATAATAATTTAAAATATTTTTAATTTATTGTAAATATTAGTTTTAAATACAAGTTTGTAAAATATATATATTTTAAAATTCTAAGAATTGATTAATGTGTTTAATTATTGAATTTAAGTTTTATGTGAAGAGGGGAAAAAGAAATTGATAGGCTTAGAGAATATATCCAGCAACATGTGTGTATAGCTCGTTCAAAACCACATTATATCCTTTTTTCCAGTAAATCAACAATCAGTTACACCAACAACTTCATCAAGCTGGTAGTACCTAAAACCAGGAAAATGATAACTTTTGGTGGGGGTTAGAAAAAGGGAAGGAAAGGGATAGTGGAGGGTTTTGTAAAATATAAAGTTTGTTTTGTTAAGGATATTTTTGGAGTGTTATTTTAAATGTTAATTCCAAGAGGAATTATCGAAGCAAAACAGAGGGTCTCCATTTTAATTTGTTTTTGTTATTTTTAGCAATTGGATTTCATTTGAAATTTAATTTCATAACCTGAAAAGTTTATAAACTACTAATAAAGTGTTGGTCTAGCGGTTAAAATATTGTTATATTCTTGCAAGTATAATAACACAAGTTTGATTTTTAGAAAACGTATTTATCAGGAAGAGCAACTATAAACCTCGAACAAGACTAATCTCACCCTTTAAAAGGGTTTGAAGATACCTAGAAAAAACCAAAAAAATAAAAAAGGTTTCCAAACTAAGCTATTGGTTTAACACTTGGAATCGAATTTTCCAATTGTTTCAACCAACTTGTTTAGTGCATGGACCATCCAATCATATTAAATCACCTATATATATATATATATATATATATATATATATATATATATATATATATAAACTTACAAAAAGAAGAAATAACCATCTCGTCATGTATGTATATAAAATTGAATTTTTCTAAATTAATTGTTGCTTTTATACGAATTAAATAGGCTTAATGATTTAAGCTACAAATTTTCTCAATTTTCAAAAATAATCTCTAAACAACATAAAAAAAAAAACATTATAAACTTCATGACTACTCTGATTCTCTTTATTTCATAGGAAAAAAGGCTACCAATACTCCTGCCCAGATTTCCTTAACCTAAAAAATAAAAATAAAATCTTTTTTACTCATATTGAAAAAAAAACAGCCAATAATTACATTTGATTTCCTACAATGTTGTTTTTGCTATTGCCTGTTAGCACTGGACTGTTGCTTTTGTCTTGTCACATCTTGTAATACAAATGAATTATTGCTAGTAATAAAACAACTCAAATTATAGATTTTAAGTATAATTTTATAAATTAAATAGATTACGATGTAAGTTAAATATATTTTATGAGTAACATTTTTGATATTGTTATGTTAAGGTCTTATATTAGTTCATGTTTAAGCATTATGAAAACAATAAAAGTAAGGATTAATTGTATAGTCTTTATTTTCTTTCAACAATTTATATAAGATTAGTTGAAATTCTATCTTTATAATAGTATAAATGGGTCATCTAGTACCTTAAAACAATAACTAGCCCTATATACACAATTTATTCACAATTTTGTACTGCTTATTGTTTTCTTTTGCTTATCACAATTTATTTTTTTATTTACAACTTTTGTTTATAGCTTTCTTTTCTTTGATGTTCTTTTCTAGTTTGTTAATTTTGGTATTTACTTAATTTTTATTTATCCCCGCTCAAATGAAGTTTTTTAATTATAGTTTTTATTTATTGAAAAGAAAAAAAAAATAGTATATTGATTAAGGAATCAATAATCAATCATAACTCGATGAAAATCATCTATAAAATCAACAATATGAATATTAGACAAGAAAAGCAAGCACATCAATGCAATATATTAAAATAATTAAGGAAACATGTTTAGTGAAAAACTAGCTGTATTTATTTAAAATGCAGAAAAGAATGGGAGGACATGTTTTTTATCACCACGGAAAATTTTCAATTATTAATTGAAAATATGATGTGTGCTTTTAATATATTAAAAAAGAGAATCATACACGTAAATAAAAATTAATTTAGGAAATTAAGAGATAAATATTAATTAAGATATTTGATCTCGTATCGCAGGAGCCTTTTAATTTTTTTATTTAATCAAATAGAAATAATGTTTTTTCAAAAAAAAATAGTAAGTTAAATTTCATTTAAACAAAATAATTTGCTAATATAATTTTTTTAATAGTAGTAGCTAATCCGATATGACCCAATCAACCTTACTGCTTAAAATGCTACCTGGTCAAAACCCAATTTAACTTAAGAAAAAACAATCAAGACGAAGTCATTTTAACCCTTTTTTACACATAATCACAAACATATATTGAGAAAATAATGTCTTGGATTGATTCGGGTCAACCCAAGTTCACGTTCTAAACCCGTAACTCGGGTTATGAATTTAATTAGATTTAATAACTTTATTTTTTGAAATCTTATTTTATTTAATCATGCAGTAATAAAAATTAACATGGAAACAACCACTTAAAAGTTTTAAAAATAAAAAAACAAAAGCATTATAAACAGCTATATAAAAAGATTGATTGTTAATGTTGTAAAAAGAATGTTATAATCTTATTAGAAAAGGTAAAATTTAAATAGTATTTAATAAAATCATAATAAAATCAAATTATTAATTAATTTATTAAATGAATTATTGGTCTACTTTTTTTCTTTTTTATAAAATTGATGAATGGCTTTATTTTTTATAAAATAGAGCAGACAAAACATCGTTTGTTTACCTAGATCTTAACTATTAAAATGGTGTTTGGAAAATCATGTTGTAGCTTGTTGGATCTATAAAACTATTTTTAACTTAAAATATTTTTAAAATCTTGGTAAATTATTTTCTCTATTTAAAATACCTATAAATCAATTAAATAAAACAAAAATAAATAATTTTTTTCCCCTCTCAACTCCGATCTATTGTTTTTGGCAAAATAAAAATTAAAAAACACTTATCTCTTAAAGAAAAACTCACTAACACTAAAATTAGTTTTTTTTGGTTAATAAAATCTCACCAATTAATCAATTTCTCTAATCTTTATTATTTTTTGGTGACTCTTTCTTATCTTTTAAATTTAAAAACTAAAATGTGAATAAAATAAAATTTTAGAATGAAATATAAAAATTTAAACTTAAAAAAAAAGATGAAAAAATATCTAGTGGTTAAAATCCTTAGAAAGGCACCCAATGGATATATTTTTTTAAAAGCATGTATATTTTTCTTGTTGTAAACTTTAGCCCGTTCAATTTTAAATTTTTACAAGCAACAAAAACAATTTTTTTTAATTGTTTTTGTAAAATTAAGTATCAACGTAACCTAATATTTGACGTTTTTGTGATGACATGATAATCAAATACAAAGTAAACTAAAATAAAATATTAAATATAATTCTCAATAAAGACAAAATTAAAAAAAAGTTTGAAGAGTTAATTTTTTTTTAAAGAACTTAGAAAAAAACAATATTACAAAGAAAATGAACGGAATGTGAGAAATTTTTTAGCTTGGCTGGCGTTGTTTCTAATATTTGATCTGGAGGCCCATTGTAATCGTCAAAGTGCAAAGGGTTTTTGGTCTCTCGGCTCGAAAGTTGAAGTGGAAAAACCTCCCTCTCAACCTCCCTCGTGTAGCTTCTTCTCTCCTCTGACTGAGACTACAGAATCCTCCTGAGAGGCGCACTTGCCACTTTAAAAGGAAAGGAAAGGAAATGGAGGATGTTGAAATGGATGTGTCCAACAGCTACTCCGACCCCGAAGATCTTACCATAAGAGAACAGTTTCGCCGTTACGGGTGACTGCCTTCCTTCTTCCCTTTTTTTTTTTTTTTATTTAACTTAAAATTGTTTAGCTAGGGTTCTTTCTTTTGTATTCTTTTCTTTGCGCTTCTCCAATTTTCGATATTTTGGCTAGTTTCAACTGCAATGACGGAATATGTTGTGGTTGTTTGCTTGGTGGGTTCGCTTTGAAACGTGAAAGATCAAAAGGAGTATATATTACCAAACCAATGTTGATGGATTTTGTGGTGCAATTTTTTGTTTTTATTTTTTTATGCGTACCTCTGTAAGAACTTCAAGAATCATGAATTATGTGCAGGAAAAGGCACTCGATATCAAGCTTTTCACCCCATCAAGATGGTCCCGTTTCCAAGTTCAGTGAGTCCAGGCTGTTGTATGATGGGAATAATATTCACAGCCCCACCAATGCTGCACTTATTCTAGAAAACATCAAGCAAGAGGTTGACAGCATTGAGACCTATCATTTTGAAGGTGCTACTACGCCTGCGAGGAATCAATCTGCTATCAAAAGGAGATCGTCTGTTGATAGCCGTGGTGGATTTTCAGAGGCTGATCTTGGTATTGATTCAGTTGCTCGATTTGGAAGCCAATCACTTAAAGCTTGCAAGATTGAGGATGAGACATTGACGGATAGTGGAGAGACTACTTTTGGTTTATTTGCGTCTCTTTTTGATTCTGCTATTCAAGGTACATTGAAGTGATTTTGTTATCTCTTTCCTTTAGGTTTGAAACTTAGAAAATATGAGATTGGTAAAAGGAAATGTTTGGGCATTTCATATCTGTGACCCTAGGCAATACATTGAGATATTCTGGTGACTCAGTTTAGACAAAATAAGAGCGATTAATGAAAGATTAGAACTGGTTGATGCAGCTAGAAAAAAAAAGAAGAGGAACTAGGCGATGTTTGTTTAGTTACTGATGGAATTCTTTAGTTGGAAGAAGGAAACACCCTGGACTGACAAGGACCATTCATATCAGAATAGAATTTTGACAAGTTTGGTCTTCAGCACTTTCTGTCTTCTATACACCATGCATGAGCTTACCTGCCATGTTTTAGAGAGGGTGCTGAAGGGTGGGAGATGCTGTTATATGAGGCCTTATAGGATGTTGGTTCGGAGGCTTGGGGAGTGGAGTTTTGGCTTGGGTGGGGGAGAAGGTGGAGGGGGAGCAAACAGTTGTCAAAACCTGGATATCCTTTCTGTTTGCTATCATTTCTTTTTCATACATTACAAGTACAAACAAATGAATAGAATTTTTTTGGAAATAAATGCACACCACAGCCTGGACTCTCTTAATTGGCTTTTATTAATCATGCAACATGTATATAGCTGTTTAACTGGTTAGCCATGCACAGTACATTAGTTATAATGTCTTAGTCTGATTCTGCAGGGTTGATGCCAATTCGTGATCTCATTTTAAGATTTGAAAAATCATGCCGGGATGTTTCAGAGTCCATTAGGTGAGTCTGATGCTGGGGTAGAATAATTGAGTTTCTATTATGTAATCCGTTGCTCTATATTGTCATGAGTAGGATAGATGGATGTAATTTAACAGCTTTTAATTCATTCACTTGCAATAGAATTCCTTCTGTAATGATGAGCTTTACAGTTAAAAGAGAAGTTTTAAGTACTATTATTTCAACAGGTATGGGCCCAATATATGGCATCGGGTTGTAGAGGACAAATTGATGAGACAGAAGGCTCAGTTATTGCTTGACGAGGCTGCTACCTGGTCTCTCCTTTGGTACCTCTATGGGAAAGGCAATCAACTCTTATCCTCTAATACTTCCCTGCTTGAAATTGATGCTTGTGATGATCAAGTGTTCCATAATTTTTATGGTTTATCAAGTCTCTTAAAGTTCTTTGGCTTGAATCTTGAGGTTGCATATTGCTCTTGTATGTTACATTGTGTGTTGGTGGGGGGGGGGGGGGTGTTGGGTGGGTGCTTGTGACTTGGTTTGGGGGGGGGGAGTTCTTGTGCATATTTGCATAGGTGCATTTATGATTTGGGTTATGGCCTTTATTTTTCTTTTGTGCACTTGTCATTAATCTTCATGTGTGAATTTACTCTTATCAAACATTTGCACAGTGTCTTTTAAGTGGTGGTAACATTATATCATCCTTGATGCTTGTCTGATGATGCAAAAGGGTTAGATAAATGTTACTTTCCGATAATTCATATTATAATATTGCAATAAGTTCATCCGCTTATGTGTGAGTAACAAGATATGTACTCTTGATGTTAGTCAACTAGCAATTTTGAGGTTTTCAATAAGGCATTGGTGGTGATGCCAATTGGGTATTAGGTGGTTTATTTTCTCCTACTTTCTTGGTTCTGTGTTTCTGTCAAATCCCATCCCATTGAGCATTGAAGTTTATGAACAACATTTTTCTTTTTTCTTGCAGTTACAGAGGAGCCCCCTGAAGAGCTGATTGTGGTATCTTCATTTCCATTAACAGGACAAATTATCTCTATGTTTCAAAAACTGCCATTATTTTTAACTCTTTTAAAAGGTTTAAACTGTGTATTCTCATTTCAACATATTGGCTTATAACAGTCACCATCAACATCACATTTGGAGGCTTGCCAGTTTGTCGTGAATGACCATACAGCACAATTGTGCCTCCGAATCCTTCAATGGCTGGAAGGGTTAGCCTCTAAAGCCCTTGATTTGGAAAGCAAGGTGATCAGTTTCCTCAAATTTCATTAAATAGAACATTTCATCCCTAGAAATGCATTGGAGTTCTGCAGAACACTTGTTGAGATAGTCTTTCTTGTCCGTTTCTCTTTTAGTTGATGAGAGGAGGTGGGTGGTTTCGTTAGGTTTTTTCAACCCTGCATATGTAGTATGTTTTTTTCTTCCTGTTTCTTATCCTGGTATGTGATATTGAATCAGAAGGTGGTTTTAGATGTAATGGGTATGGCATTTAAGCTAAATTATAAACTGGGGATCATTCTTGGATTGAGATTGTGAAATAATTAGTGACAGGCTAGCACCATCTCTTATTTAACTACAGCCATTTTATTATTATTTGCTGAAAGTCATGACTTTAAGTAAATTAGAGTAAACAGTTGAGTTTGAGTCCTATGCACTAATAGCTCCCCTGGGAACTGGATCAAGTCTTGTTGAATTTGTAGTCTGATGTGTTATGAGCAAGTATTTATCAAATTAGTAGTGGAGGTATCCCAGTGTTTGTAAAATATAGGAAAAGAAATATTGGAGTCAGTCTTCACTTTGTGGATCGGATATGGTATTGTAGGATATGACTTTTAAGTCAAGGATTCGATAGTAATAGATGTAATGCAACTGCAAGGAAAAATTTATTTGTGCTCATGGTGTTTCCTGATTTTGGTGGTAAGAATCTAATAGCTAGTCGTTTTCACCAATGAAAAACCTATGCTATTTTCACTTCCTTGGGTTCTTTCAACCAAGTATTTCATCCATAATCTGCTTTTTGTCTAACTATGCTGAAATACAATGTCCCAAAAACTCTCTATCTTGTTATAGGATAGATATATTCATGATGTCTTTCACCTCTTATGTATGCTTTATTGGATGAAATTCATTATCTTCCAAAAAAAGAGAGATTCTCTTGCACGCCTGACTTTTCTTATTGAACATGCTTTGCTGTCCTATAGTCTGGTTTTGGAACATAATAGGAGCTTTGGGTTTGATTTCTGAACTTATGGACATATGCATTCAACAAACGTGACTGATAACTCTTCTGGAGGAGATTTACATATTGAAAGTGGCAAACTTTACCCTTTTCTCAATGACTGATCATGCATGTGTTTTGTTGGAATTTGGTCTTAATTTGTCCGTGTTGGGAAAACCAGGTTCAGCATTCAAGCATCATGATGTTCGAGTTGCTGCTGAAAGTTTTGATAGTTCACTGGCATTGTTTGACAGGGTATTTATTAATGATTGCAGGTGCAAGGATCTCATGTTGGTACCTATCTTCCAAAGTCAGGAATTTGGCACCAGACACAACGGTTTCTACAGAAAGGTGCCTCCAATACAAATACTGTTCAACACTTGGATTTTGATGCTCCAACCCGAGAACACGCGCATCAGTTACTGGATGACAAAGTAATATTGTACTTTTAACTTAATAATTATATTAATCTTATTTTAACTAGTGTTGTTATCTCCTAATATGGTACCTGTGGTGTTTCCATAAGTTAATTTTGCTCATATTATTGTGCATTTAATGAAAATAATTTTGAAATAGAATATGAAAGAGAGGAAATTGGAGTGGAAATTAATTTAGATTTTGACAGGATTGTGGTGAGAGTGCTCTAAGTACTAAGTTGTAGCATTCTAATAACTTTTAAATCTGTAATAATATGCCTCCGTGACAACGCAGAAACAAGATGAATCTCTTCTGGAGGATATCTGGACCCTATTGAGGGCTGGAAGACTGGAAAAGGCACTAGACCTTTGCCGCTCAGCTGGACAGGTAATCAAAGTCTTAGAGGTTTGAGTTAACATAAATTTCAAATTGTGGTTTCCCTTACCTGTTCTTGATACATGCTTCAATTTTGGGCAGCCATGGAGAGCTGCAACTTTATGTCCATTTGGAGGATTGGACCTTGTTCCTTCTGTTGAAGCCCTGGTGAAAAATGGGAAGAACAGAATGCTGCAAGCCATTGAATTAGAAAGTGGCATTGGTCACCAATGGCATTTATGGAAATGGGCTTCCTATTGTGCGTCAGAGGTAAGGTTGAACAAAGTAGATCAACTAGCTTTTTTTTGCCCTTGCATTCAGTTTCTCGTGTGTAACCTTTATTTCAACTGCCCTTTCTTCTGTTCATATTATAGCAGTCTTCTTTTGTCACCATTTCATAGGTAATTTTTCCAAGTTTCTTTGTTAAAGATTTTTCATATGAACCTTTTGCGCTTTGTTTTCAAAAGAGATGTTGCTATTGTGTTAATCCAGTGATTTATGCCCATGTAGAGATGTACTGGCATGTTGATCAGGTGTCTAATGTTTTCGTTATGGATGCACTATATCAATTGTGTTAATCTGATTTGGCTTATTTTTTCTTGTCATCTTTATCCTGAAGAAAATTGCTGAGCAAAATGGTGGGAAATATGAAGTAGCTGTATATGCAGCACAATGCAGCAACTTGAAGCGGATACTTCCAATCTGTACAAACTGGGAGGTATATTTCTCTGATATGCAAATTTGAAAGGAATTTCTTTCTCCTCACGAAACTTTTTAACTATTTATTATATTACTTCAAAATCATACTTGCTCATCAAGTGGTGACATTATTATCATGGGAAAAAATGAAAGAATTTTTGTTAACTTTGCACAAAAAAGGTGGCGCACACATTGACAGGAAGAAAATTATTTTATTTCTTTTGACTACTTCCTACTGCAATGGCATGAAATCTGATGCTCAATATGTCTGCAGTCAGCATGCTGGGCAATGTCAAAGTCTTGGCTTGATGCTCGGGTGGACTTAGAACTAGCTCGCTCACAACCAGGAAGAATGGTGCAGCTTAAAAGCTATGGAGATGTTGGTGATGGAAGTCCTGGACAAATTGATGGTGCTGCTCATGCAGCTGGACCAGAAAATTGGCCACAACAAATTCTGAACCAGCAACCACGGAACCTTTCAGCACTTCTTCAGAAACTCCACTCAGGGTAATTTCAATCCGCTAATTCAATTTGTTAATGTATTATTGCATAATATGCATTGATATTTGATTTAGCTATTTTCTGCATGATTTAGTGAACTGGTTAATGAAGCGGTTAGTCGGGGATGCAAGGAGCAGCACCGGCAAATTGAGGTTTTTGAAGACAATTAGTTACTTGCATATGGATTTTCATTTGATATCTCAATTTTTTTTCTACTTTTGAATAGAATGAGCAGTGATCACTTTGACTTCCTTATTCCTTATCTCGAGGACGATGTCTTGTACTCCATTTTGCAATCCATATCTTCATTCCTGTTAAAAATCTTCTCAAGTCTCAAAAAAATAAAATAAAAAAAATAAAACAATTTCCTAATCCTTGAATGCAACCTTGACAATTTTTGCTTTGTGTTTTGTGCTAGAACAAAGAAATTCTTTTGTAAATAGAATTAATTTATGTTTGTCATATCAATTGAAACTTTTTGGCTGCTCCTCCCTGACCATACATTGCTTGACAGATGGATTTAATGTTAGGGAATATACCACATCTTCTAGACATGATCTGGTCATGGATAGCACCTTCAGAGGATGATCAAAATATCTTCAGGTGATGTCTTTTGAGTTCTTTTTATTTAAATTAAAACCTTTAAAGGAGTTTCAAGTTGAGTTTTTGATTACTTTTTCATTGCACTTCTCTTTTGGACAGTTCAGGGAAAAAGACGAGTGTTTCCTGGATATCTTCTTTTTTTCTTTTGTATCATATAAGTTTACAATTTTGTTTATTTCTTATTTGTTATTGTAACTTGTTAGCTTGTTAACAACCGCGCATTGTGGTTGCTATCAGGCCACATGGTGATTCTCAGATGATTCGTTTTGGTGCTCACCTAGTGCTTGTGCTGAGGTATTTACATGCTGAGGAAATGCAGGATTCTTTTAGAGAGAAGCTCATGACTGTTGGTGATCTCATTCTTCATATGTAAGTATTTTGGTTATGTCACGTCAAGTGGTTTTTAGATTGCATTCAGAGCATTGTTTTGGTTTTCAAAATAGTCCCAAAACTCACTCACAGTATCAGGACATGTACATTTCCTACATGTGTTTGGCATGGCATGGATCATTCCAAGAGTGCAGCAGCTCCTGGACAAGTTCCTTCATATCTGTGTTGTATCATGGAGAGTGTGGCTTCTCGTTTTGTGAAGCCCAAGTTGCTCTGGTAAATTCTCATAGTGGGAAATTCCAAATTTCAGGTATGTGATGTTTCTGTTCACAAAGCAACATGAGGAGTTGGTTGGGATCTACGCTTCTCAGCTTGCACGTCACCGTTGCATTGACCTCTTCGTTCATATGATGGAGCTGAGGCTAAATAGCAGGTAACAATGAATGGTTATTAATGTTGTCTTTACAAGCTTCCTTCTCCTTTGGTGTCTATTAGTGGGTCCTAATGCTAGGTACAATTGTAGAAGTATCAGGCTTGCAACCATAAGATGCAAGTTCAAGTCTTAATAACATCCATTTTGATGAAAAAGAGTTCAAGGGTGTCTAAAATTTCATTCTGATGTCCCTCCTTGCATGGACCCAACAACAGGAAAATGGCCTTCTAATATTATTACTCAAAAGAACTCAGTTATATTTGATCGGAGCTGTTAAAAGCAATTACCAGACATTTGGGATGCATAATGAGATGGTTAACTATTCAGGAAGAAATCCTTTGCCAATGGACTTTTGTTTAGTTATAACCTTGTACAAAAAAAATTCAATGCCAACCCTTAACTGTTCTAAGGGTTTTAAAATGAACAGGAAGCACTAAGCTGTCGTTATGGTTAGGACCTGCATTTATTTGCACAATGACATGCTAATTATTTTTCTTTTTTCTTGACAAGTAGTGTGCATGTCAAATATAAAATTTTCCTTTCTGCTATGGAATATTTGCCATTTTCTTCTGAGGATGATTCAAAAGGAAGTTTTGAAGAAATTATTGAGAGGTATGAGTTAGTTAAGCAAAATGTTTTCAATTGTGAGGAGGATAAACAAAAAGTTCTAAAGTGTAAGTGGGGTCTCTATTTACAACAGGATTCTGTTAAGATCTCGGGAAGTTAAAGGTGGAAAATATGACAAGTCATCAGATGTTGCAGAGCAGCACCGGTTGCAGAGTCTTGAAAAAGCTACATCAATCCAATGGCTCTGCTTTACACCACCCTCCACAATTACCAACGTGAAAGAAGTCAGCATGAAACTTCTTCTGCGGGCATTGACACACAGGTTTTTAAACTACATTTGGCAATTCTACATCTTTAATTTTTTTAAATGGATAAACAATTGATTCTCAGTATTGCAATGGAAATCTTCCAAACATTCCATCGCATATGAACAAACCCAGTTGTTGTTGACTCAAAAGATTTAAGACATTGAGATTGTTGAAATCATGATTTGCAATGTGATTTGAATGATTCCATAACTGCATGTGTCATGGACTTATGCTTCAGCAAATCAAGACGAGCTCTAAGCTCAATCATTGTGGTAGACTAAAAAAGAATAAAATAGAAGATAAAAACTCTTTCTCAACCTCATATATAGTTGCAATGACAGAAAAAAACTAACTGTTTGAGATAGAAGAACCAGGCTCTGGTTTCTTTTTTCATGTTCTATTTACTAAACTAATCAAGTTTTCCATTTCCAGTATTCTCTACTTATAGATGTCCTATATCACCCAAATTTAGATTTGACTATGAAAGTGATA
The DNA here is from genome assembly GCA_018804465.1 of Populus tomentosa. NCBI lineage: Eukaryota > Viridiplantae > Streptophyta > Magnoliopsida > Malpighiales > Salicaceae > Populus > Populus tomentosa. The sequence goes on along the minus strand of CM031969.1, from coordinate 14,041,149 downwards.
TTTGGAATGGGAATGTACACACAAAACAGTGATTAGATGCAAAGATGTAATAAGAAGATAATAGAGCTATATATTTCCTTGTGACTTCTTCTGTACTTGCTGCTAGGTATGGGAACATGAAGCATATAGTGTGCCTTGTGCCCATCTTTTTGACTTTCTCGTAGATTTACTTTAGGTCTTTTGTTTTTCTTATGTCGTAGGAAATAAAAAGCAATCAACAAGCCTTCCCATTTATATCGTTTTTGAACAAGAATTGGTGAAATGCCCCCCCCTCCCCCCAATCAATTGTTGCTTTGGATATTTTTCAAAATACAAAATAGTTTTAAATTCTTTACATATGTTATGTTTGAATGGAACTTACAATCGTTACAAATAATGAAACACAGTATTTTAAAAGGTTTCTTAGGCATGTGTGCTTTAGAATTCTATTCATAATAATTTTGCATAGAACATCTATATGCCTTTTTAACAAATATAGCTGTACATTTTCAAAATTATTTCAGGTAGTATGCTAGATCTTACAGTTTCACTATCCATTTTTACTATTTGATTTTGCAGACGCTTCAGTGATTTTAGGCCAGCAAGCTATTTTAACAACCTTGACTGAAATGATTGCTATTTCATCACCTAATTGTTGCTTACTAATGGAAAAACATTGTTAAAAACAAAAAATTACCCCTTTTCTCCTTTGTTATGTAGCTCCTCTTGTGGGTTGAGTTTTTTAGCTATTGTTCCTTTTTGTAGCAATATATTGTTCAGGGAATTTGCTCTGATTTCTATGTGGAGAGTGCCAGCAATGCCAATAGGTGCACATGCATTGCTAAGTTTACTTGCTGAGCCTTTGAAGCAGCTTTCAGAACTACCAAATACTCTTGAGGATTATGTTTCTGAGAATCTGAAAGAGTTTCAAGATTGGGTATGTATCATGTATATCTCTTTATCATTCATATTCTTTGTAGATTCTGATATTTAGTTGGTTTTGTAACCAATTATCATTAATTGTTAGAGTGAGTACTACTCCTCTGATGCAACTTATCGCAACTGGCTCAAAATTGAGCTTGAGAATGGTGAGGTCCCTCCCCTTGAACTCTCAGTGGAGGATAAACAAAGAGCCACAGCAGCAGCCAAAGAGACATTGAATTCTTCTATGTCATTGTTATTAAGTAAGTGAATTCAACTAGCCTTTTCATTTATGCACCACAAACACACACTTGACAGAAGACTGGTAAGCATGTATTCTAATAAAATAGTTTCCATTGAAGACTGGAATTCTGCCCGTCTCATTCTGATATTCAATGCTGCAGGAAAAGGAAATCCTTGGTTGGCTTCTCCTGATGATGAGACATTTGAATCAACAATGCTTGTATTCCTTGAATTGCATGCCACTGCTATGCTTTGTCTGCCATCTGGTGAATGTATGCATCCAGACGCTACCATTTGCACTGCATTAATGAGTGCCCTTTACAGTTCAGTGTGTGAGGAAGTTGTATTACGCCGCCAATTAATGGTATGTTGTTTTTTCTGTTGAAAAAGAAAGTGACCTCTGATATTCATATAGACAATTTTAAAGTTTAAGTCTTCTGTTAAGGTTTTTGAATGAGCTGGTCCATAAAATGAATGGCATGCATCATATGATGGTTAATTTCTGAGTACCTATTGTATATTCTTAGAGGCTACCTTTACAGATTGTGGGGATATTATGGCATGCATCGTGTTAATTTCTGAATACCTATTGGTTATTCTTAGAGGCTACCTTTTACAGATTGTGGGGGAAATAATGTACTCCACACTTTTTTGTGTCATCCTTTTTTCAGTTAATTTTCTGTCCTCTGCTCATGACCTGAGTTGTTATTGCAGGTGAATGTTACCATTTCACCTAGGGACAATTATTGCATCGAGATTATTCTTCGCTGTTTGGCAGTAGAGGGTGATGGACTTGGATCACACCAAGTTAATGATGGTGGTGTTCTGGGTACTGTCATGGCAGCTGGCTTCAAAGGTTAGAAATTATCAATTGATTAAATGATGCTTGGACTTTTGAATTTTCCACTGAATATACAGTGGTGTCCATGCAGTTCTTCCTTGTTTAGTTGAGGTATGATGTGAATGCGCACCAAAGCGCGTGTTCATGTGTGCACTCATGCACAAATGTATCCATAACTATATATAAATGCTCAAATTTTGTTGAAACAAATGATTTGCCAAGATTACCCTTGATTCTGACTTTATCAAAATGTTCTCTCTGTTAATTTTTGAAGAATAAAATACTTGCCTTTATTTTAATATGAATGCATATTTAAATCTTTTTGTTTACAATACTCCTGGTTCTCACTTTCTCTCCTATCCCTATTTTCCATTGTTAATAACTTAGCCATATCATAGGCTTGTTGGTTTTTTTATGGATCATACTTCTGCTTTTTGAAAGGATTTTTAAGGAGCAAGCACAAATTACTATGGCTCTTGTATGGGTGTGCTGTTAACTTTTAAACCATAAATAACACTATCTTTTAATTGTTGTTAAATTTTTAGAACCTGATGTATATCTCTAGCTATGAATTAAAGGGTTTTACAAGTTAAAGATTTTTTAATATGCTTAATCTTAGAGATGGAACTAAAACCCAAAGTCCTAAACAGGCATAGAGTATAAGGTTTCCTTGAAACTGTATTGCTGCTTCTATTCTCTAAAGGCATAGTTAAGTTTAGTATATATGAACAGAGTCTCTGTTTTGTCATATTTAATGCATGATTGATGATTGAGATTGCAACTGGTAAGTAATATAATATTGTCAATCTTCAATGGTTTCAGGAAAGATTTTTTTATTCAAATAAATAGTTGTAAAATCTGAGATATTGCAATTAGTGAAAAATTGACCTTGGATTAGTATAATTTATTGTAGAAATAGAATGAATCAAGTTTGATTCTTTATTTGAAAAGATTCTTAGCCTCGCATGGTGATTTGATGGCATTTGGGTCCTTTTGCATGCACAATCGAGATTTATGGTTTGATATCTATTGTTCTGAAAAATTTTAAACCAGGTCATTAACCCTTTGGTTCTCTATTCTTTGCTTATTTCTACCTAATTCGTTTTTGCTACAATTTCTTTCAGAACTATTACTTCTACGGTAGTCTTCTCAAGAAATCCTAGACTCTGCTATACATGAAAGTGAAATACTTTCCTGTGTTATGTTAGTAATCAATTGTTAAATTTAAGTTCCTAAAAAAATAGTGTATATTATTTAAGTTAGATTCATAAAATTGATTTGTTGTATTATTTTTTTGATGACTTGAATAATACATGTGCAAATGTTCATATCAAAATGACTGGTTAAAGAAAAAGTATAAATAATTTGTGAAAGAGTAGTTGTTAATGGAAATTTTTATTTGTTGTGCTAATTGGTATGACAAAAGTAAATGAAATGGTATTACAGAAGGGAACTATTATGGCATAACATATGTTTTTATGTATGAGCTATGGTTTCATTTATGTACTGCTAATTGGATTTAAACTTATCTAATGTAGGTGAGCTTGCTCGGTTCCAAGCTGGGGTCACAATGGAGATATCCAGATTAGATGCTTGGTATACAAGTGCAGATGGTACTTTGGAAGGCCCAGCAACATATATTGTGCGGGGCCTTTGTCGTAGGTGCTGTCTTCCAGAAATCATTCTTCGATGTATGCAGGTAATCTCTTCTTCGGAACAGAGAAGCTGTTGTATCCATTTATGATTAAGTTTGTGTCTTGTTTACCCTTTAGTAGGATAGCTCTCAATTTCATTTTATCAAAACTCACAGTATTGCCATTTCTCATTTTTCTGTGTTGGCACTAATGATATCCACTCCACAGGTTTCTGTTTCACTAATGGAGTCGGGTAATCCGCCGGAATGCCACGATGAGTTGATGGAACTCGTTGCTTGCCCAGATACTGGGTTTCTTCAATTGTTTAGTCAGCAACAATTGCAGGTGAGTAAATTATTAGGTCTGCTTGTTAGTGGATGAGAAAATAAACTCGAGCTTGAGGCTCATAAATGCAGCAATATTTCCCATTTGGGTTTCTCTCTATGCATACTGGTGTCAAATTGCAATATTTGTGCACGCACTTTGATCATCAAGTAATATGAACAGACATCTGTGAAGATTTATGACTTAACTGCTTTTATTGGCTACAACGTTTGCATTTTTAGTACATGCTGTGTTGCACAGCACTAAAGTTTTGACAAATCATGTCACTTTTGGGATAAACTTTCCTCAACTTGAATTGCCTTTTCTTTTCCAAACTTCTTGATTTTTCATTCAGATTTTCCTTTTCCTTTTCCCTCCTTTTGTTATTAGTTTGAAAAATGGGGTAGGAGGGTTGGGTGTCTTTGTCACATTAGCTTCAGCTAACATTTTTCAATCGCTGGACTTTCAGGAGTTTCTATTATTTGAGAGGGAATATGAAATATGCAATATGGAGCTTCAGGAGGAACTTACATCTTGACGTTTTGCACTTTTGAAATCAGGTCGTGGTGCTTATTTATAAACTTACCTCAACCTGATGTAGTTGGGTAACCAATAGCATTATATAGGAGACAACTTGAACTTTTTATCTACTTTGTAGAGTTTTTTCCTGTTCTTTTTTTTTTTCTTCTGGCACAGCTGTAATTTCGATAATGTGAAATGCATTTTTTCCTCTTTGTTTTTCCTGTTATTAAAGCCCTGCCCCTGCACCTCTGTGAGCATGAATGAATGTGAAAAACATTCGTCGTGTGTGATCCCGTACCGATATAGGGTATTTACCAGTAGTTTGGTATTTGTTCCGTTCCATTAATGCATGAATCCTGCTATAGTGATTACCATGCAATATCATCCAGGATGCTTGTTTGGTTTCCTTGGAGATATTCCTTAACGAGAGCTTCCAATTCTGTACAAAGTTTGCTAGTATCTGGTCATACCTGTAGCAATGTATCGATACTTTTAGCTTTAATTATATTTTTCTGAAGCAAATCATGGGGAGCTTTTGGATTCCTGTGATTTATCTATGAATTAGCTCCTGATGATGCGCCAGGATGTCTTTTGGGGCTCATGGGCATGGTGTTCATCAGCCTTTGATCAGCTTGTGTTCGTCTAGAGGTCCCCTATCCTTCAGCCCGCACCTGCCTTGCATTAGGCCTGTGGATGCGCAGTTTGTGCGCTGGCTTGTCGCCTGTCTCGACAATGTGTACAAAAACGAGAGGAGCCGGAGGAAGTGAAAATTGTTAGGTTACAAAAGTGATGTAAAATTTAGTTTTAAAATAATGTCAGGAAGCAAGGAAGAATTCATAGTGAAGATTGATGGATGTTACTGATTGAGAATATTTAAGGTTGAGGAAGGAACCAAAACTATTCAGGATCAACAAAACAATCATCTTCTTTTTCTTTTTCTATCTCTACAAAACTCAACCAGCAAAAACTGTCCCCAGGTGATGCTTTCCTAATTATGTGGATTCAAATCAACCTTTCTTCTTTTCAGACATTATAATTTGTTAGGAAGAAAAAAAACATTATTTCTTAAATATTTTTACTTAAATTCGTATGCTCCTAAGATAACAAATTGATCATAAATTTTTGTTCTCTCACAATGTGTAATCAATCTGAATGAATGAGTATTTCTTTGATAGTTATTTTATCCAATGTATAATTGATAAAATATGAATATTATTATACCCGATCTGAAACCTATCCAAGCTTAACCTGAAATATATATTTATATTATATAGATATAGTTGTTTGATTTTTTAATACAATACAGTATATACATAAATCCCCACCCCCCCTTTCCCCAACACACACACACACACACACACATACACACATTAAGGCCTCGTTTGTTTGACAAGTTAGTTAATAAAAAAACCTTTCCAGTCAAAGAAAAATTTAGCTTGATTTTCAGAAAAATATTTTTCTTTTATTTTATGAGGAAAATACTTTCTAGAAGTTGTAAAAATTTAAAAAAATTATTATTTTTTGATTATATCAAATTTAGTCCTCAAACTTTTGATTGCTGTGTGTGTGTGTGTATATATATTATTTTAAATAATTTTTTTCAATTTCATCCCTTAAAATTTATTTTTTATATTAATTTTGATCCTCATTTTTATAATTATTATTTGCTTTTCCCTTATCATTTTTTAATTGAAATTTTATATTTATCAAATTTGGTTCTCATTCTTTTTATTGTTACTTATTTTATTAAAAATAATTTATGAAACGATTATTATTATTATTATTTTAATTTCTTCATCTTTTAATTTTTTTTATTTGTTAGATTTGATCTCTATTATTTTGATTATTATTTATTTATTTTATTTAAAATAATTTATGAAATGATTATTATTATTACTTTAATTTCTTCATCTTTTAATTTTTTTATTTGTTAGATTTGATTTCTATTATTTTGATTATTATTTATTTTATTTGAGAGATCATTTATGAAATTATATTTTTTTTCAATTTTATTCTCATACAACTTTTTAATTTGAAAGATTTGTTCTTTATTTTTAATAAACTTGAAAAAAATAAAACATTAATAAGTTATTTTCTATCTCATTTTCCATAACATAACCAAACACAGGAAAGTGTTTTCCAATTTATTTTTCATTATACTACCAGACATCGAAAATAATTCACTTTTCAAAAAGAAATTACTTTCCAGCAAACAAACGAGGCCAAACTATTTTGTTTTTTATTGCATAATAAACAATAGTAGATAATAGATACCTATATTATAACAATAGCTAAAATTGCTCAGTGTTTTACTGTGCAAGTCTATAGTGAAATATTGAGCTATCTTTTTTTTTTACTTTGTTTTTTTAAGCTGTTTTTTTTCCTTTGTTTTTTTAAGCTGTTTTTTTTTTTTCTTTTTCTTTGTTTCTTAAAGCTGTTTCTTTTCTTTGTTCTTTTCAATGAATGTTTTTTTTTTTTTTTTTATTAATGTTAAATTGTTTCTATTTAGTTATTAAATTTTCATGATACAAGTTTCGGGTTTGATGGGTTAACCCGGATTTTTTTTTCTGGTTTTTTTTAATTAATTTTTTCGAGTGCAGTCCACAATAAAACACTTAGCTGTTTTTTTTTTTTTTTTTGCTTTGTTTTTTTAAGCTGTCTTTTTTTCTTTCTTTTTTTTTTCTTTTTTCTTTGGTTTTTTTAAGCTGTTTTTTTTTTCTTTTAATGAATTTTTTTTGTTAATGTTAAATGTTTTTCTATTTAGTTGTCAAACTTTCATTACAAGGGTTCCGGGTTTGACGCGTTAACCCGGATTTTTTTTTTCTAGTTTTTCTTTTTAATTATTTTTTTCATTTAATTTAGTTTGTTAATGTTAAATTTTTTTTCTATTTAGTTATCAAACTTTCATGACACAGATTCCAAGTTTGACTGGTTAACTCAGCTAAATCTGGGTTAACCTCTAATTTTTTTTTTCCTATTTAGTTATCAAACTTTTATGACATAAATCCCAGATTTGACGAGTTAACCTGGTTTGAAGGGTTAATCCAGTTAATTTAGATTTTTTTCTTTTTCTTCATTAGTTTTTTTTCTTCATGTAGGCTTTTTTTTTTTAATTAATATTTTTTTTGTTTAGTATTTTTTTTTCCTTTTTAATTATATATATATATATTTTAAATTTAGTTTGTTAATATTAAGTTTTTTTTCTATTTAGTTATCAAACTTTCATGACACAAATTCCAGGTTTGACGGATTAACCTGGTTTGACGGGTTAACCTAGTTAATTCAGATTTTTTTTCTTTTTTTTCATTAGTTTTTTTTCTTCTTGTAGGTTTTTTTTCCTTTGTTTTTTTTTTCTTTTTAATTAATCTTTTTTTTTGTTCATTTTAGTTTATTAATGTTAATTTTTTTCTATTTAGTTATCACACTCTCATGACACGAATCTCAGGTTTGATGGGTTAACTTGATTTGGTGGGCTAACCCAGTTGATTCATATTTTTTTTTCTTTTTATTTATTAGTTTTTTCTTTCAATTTCATCTTTAAACATTGTAATTAACTATAACTAAAAGACATCAATCTTTTTTTTTTCAATTTTATGACACGAATCTCAGGTTTGATGGGTTAAACCAGTTGATTAAGATTTTTTTTTCTTAAGTAGTTTTTTTCTTTCAATTTCATCTTTTAATATCGATTTGATTAAAAATTAAACATTATAATTTGTTTTGTTTACTGGTCATTAAATTATTGTGATCTCATGAGAGGACTTTACTGTACCCCTCCTTTCAAAAGACTATTCATCGGAATAATGCTTTGCTTTGTTGTTTTTTTCTTTCCAATTAATCTTTTTTTTTTAATTTTATTATGTAATATTAATTTTTTTTTCTTTTTAATTATCACACTTTTATAACAAAACCTTGCAACCAGACTCATATTAAAGGCTCCGGATTTAATGTTGCAACCAAACTCACTTAAACTTGAGTCATGTAAGTTTAATATTATTATTAACATAACTTTTAGATTAGGAGTAACAGATAGACCCAATACTTTTAGGTATAACTTTGTAGAAAAACTTAACACTCTTAAATTTTAACTTTTTTAAATATTTTTTATATATAAAAATTGACTCGCAGCATAGCACGGGACATGTTTCTAGTAGATATCTAAAGTCCAATGGAAAATTTATAAATATCTAAATTTATTACTTGATGTATAATGAGTAGAATTTAAATATCAAGAAATCCAACTCATGAATATTCATTACCATCCCAAATCTCAATCCAACATGTTGGTTTTCATAAAATTTATATTCTAAATTCAGCTGAGTTTGTAATCCAACTAGTTAAACTTTTGATTCGATGGAACTTAAATATTTTTTCATTAAGATGAATATTAGTGACCTTATCATAAATTAAAAATAAAATTTGATTGTTTTTTTTTTAGTTAAAAATGAAAATACTACATATTAACTTGTTTACTTGCAAATTAATTCAGTTACTCACCTATTTGACTACATTATATTTCGAGTTGGATTTAATAAAGAAGTTAATGAAGGGAATAGAGATTGAATTAAAAAATTAATAATTGTTTATTGCAACAAGAAACCTTTTCTTTAGGTAATTCTGTGCAGAGAAACTGTATTCCCTTATCATCCAAGTTTTAAACGCTCGTGGATTAAAAGAAAAAAAAACAATTTTTCTTGTGAGTTAATTTTTGTGTGTTGGACATATAATTAAGGATTAAGATGATATTTGGTATTGTTGTTTAACTATTATATATATATTTTTTAAATTCTTATTATTATTTTTAATTATTATTATTTTTTTTATATTTTTTAATTGTTTTGATATTAAAAATAAAAAAATTATTTTAAAATAATAAAATATTTTTTAAAAATAATCTCTACTAAATAAAATAAAATAAAATGAAAGATAGGCCCAAAGAGCTGCTCGAGGGGGTGTATACAATCTATAGGACCCAAACTCTCTCTTTAGCTTATTCTTTACAATTGCGCTGACTTGTTGTAGTGAAGAGTAACCTAGTACCCGCCCCTCCCCACGCTCTCTCTCCTGCAGCCTTATTTTCTTTCTTTAAATCCCTAACTTTCTCAACATCCAAACAAGCACCCTCCTCATTTTTCTCGAGAAAACCTCTTACAATATCAATCAAATCTTGAATTTATCAAAAAATAAAAAAAGCCCATTTTGGTATTTCAGTTGAGGTTTTTATTGATTCTATATTCTACTGCTTCTTTCTTACATTCTCCACTCTTTCTCAGCATCCAAACACCACCACCAAACCTTAATTTTCCCAGAAATTGAACGAAGATGACAAAATCTGGGAATTTCAATTAAGCATTCAAATTCTCAAAGAAATTAACTTTGGTGCTCTACTTCAGCTCTCAAAAGACTTTTAACTTGTATTCAAAGACTCTTCCTTTCTTTACTACCTTCCCATCTTTTTTCTTGGCTTTCTTATGATCCAAACATTACCATAAAATAAATCGAGTTCTTTAAGAATTCAATATGGGTTTCTATCGAAAAGTATAAAGTATTTCCCCCGATTTTCCTTCACTTTCTCATGATCGAAACACTAAATAAATAAAGTTTCTACATGGGGGTCTCTTTTAAGGTCTCAAAAACTGGTACTAGGTTCCGTCCAAAGCCTGTTTTTCAATCAGATACTGTTCCTGATGAGGTCTCAGAGAATTTCAAAGAGAGCTCGGTGATTGGCTCAAAGAATGAATCCTCTACGAGAAAGCGCCAGGTAATTTTGGCAACTTAATCAAGGAGCAAAACATTGAGTGAGAATTAAAATAAAAGTTGTATATTGATTGTGTATTTTGGTTGATGTTAGGTTTCATAAGGAATTTCATTCAAATCTCAGTTTAGCTTAGTTCAATAAAAGGCACTGGTTACTTTCTCAGGAGGGTAATTTTTGAGATTATAAATTCTTAATTTCTTTTATTTTATAATGTTCTTATTGCAATTGATTTGATGGTTAGTTATATGCTTTCCTTTTGTTATCATTGTTTGGATTGCTTCCGTTTGTTAAAGAAAGTAGGGAAGGTGGATAATTTTTCACATGTCAGATCTTTTCAGTATGATGTTGTAGGAAGTAAAGCATTGATTCTTCATTCTGTTCTCTGCCTTTTATCGAGCTTCTTACTTGCCAAGCAGACTGAGAAACTTTTCAACGATATGCGATGTAATGAACGGAAGAGGTTGTTGATGTGATTTATCTCAATTTCTGGTAATTTCACAAGGGCTTAAGAGAAAGTTATTGCCAAATGATATGTCGCACATGGCCTTTCTCTTGTTCCTTTTCTTATAATCTCTTTAAGAGATGGTAATGAAAAATTAAAATAAGTTGCTTCCCTGGTTTTTCAGTGTTATTAGATGGGTTGTTTGTCCTTTGCTTCCTTAATTATTATTTTTCACACTTTCTCTGATTCATAGCAATGATGAAAATCTTTGTTCTTGTTGATTGAAAGCCCTTAAATGACAGGGTGTGGAGTTAAGGGGTGGTATGGATGTCATATTTTATGCTTTGCTTTGGTTTTTCTATACCATAACCTGTAATGTTCTGTGAAATAGGGTGACATTGTTGCGGGTGCTTTGGATGTGTTAGATGTCTCAAGTTCATCTCTATCTGGTAAAGCACTTGGCATATCTGCATGTTGGATTGATTTAATTGATCGAGTATCTTCTATCGAGTTTATATTATGAGTTCTTTTGGTTGTCTCTTGTTCTTCCAGAGCATGAAGTCTCATTCACATTGAACCTCCATCCAGATGGATATTCTATAGCAAAACCCCCAGAGGTTAGTCTGAAAAACAATAATTGTCCACTATAATTTTAAGAAAGTGACTAGAAGAGAAAAAAATATCCATTTTTTTCATACCATCTTTGTGGTTAATTGTAAGTCCATGTGCATTTGTTTTTAGATTAAGGCTGCAAACCAGGCTCCACTTCAAGATGGTCAGAAGTTGTTGCATCCATATGATAAGGCTTCTGAAACACTCTTTTTGGTAAATATCCACTTATCCTTCGCCTCTAATCCATGAGGGCTTTTATTTTGATTAGTTCTAAAAGGTTGTTTTATTTTCAAATTGAAAATTATGTACGCAGCACCTAGATCAGACATTTTGATGCAGTGGTATGTTTGTTGCATAGCATGGTTTGGAACTTATCCATGGTGCATTTAATTAACCTACTTGTTGCAAGTAAGATGCATCATGCAGATTCATTTGCTGCTCAGTTTGACTACTTAAAGACTATCCAGATTGCATATTGGCTCAAGGAACTTCTTTGTTGTCAAAAATACCCCATTTTAGTTTTTAAAATCAATTGATGAGGCAGTTTTCCTACTTATCCAGCATATCTTGTTGCCTGCCTTGTAATTGCTTTTTGGATTTCAGCTTCACTGTAAAGTTAACTGACTTTCCTTCCTGTCTATGTGTGGATGCATCTGGAGGCAATTGAATCTGGCCGGTTACCTGGAGATATTCTGGATGATATTCCATGTAAATATGTTAATGGAACACTTGTGTGCGAGGTAAGTAATTCAAATAAAGTTACTTATCTTTACCAATCAATGTTATGCTTGGTGCATTCTTTTTTCTTAAACCTTGAATGCATTTGAGCATTGCATGTGGGTGTGTGAACACGTGTGGAGAGCAGGAAGTTATTGAAGCTGATATGTTTGGAGGTTTCAGAATTTGCTAATCTCAAAATGCTTACAGGTGCAAGATTATCGAAAATGTGCTTCCAAGCAGGGGTCTAGCATTCCATCTATGGATGGCCTCCCTATTGTCAATAAAGTACGCCTTAGGATGTCATTGGAGAATGTAGTGAAGGATATCCCAATGATCTCTGATAATTCTTGGACGTATGGTGATTTGATGGTAAGTGTGTTGAACTCATTCACGAAACTAAATTTATACAATTAATATCACCACATTTTTGCATTCACTTTTTTTTCTGCAGGAAGTAGAATCCCGCATATTGAAAGCATTGCAACCACAGCTTTGTCTAGATCCTACTCCCAAATTGGATAGGCTCTGTAATAACCCAATTTCAACCAAGGTAATATAGTTAGAGAGCAACTTGATGTTCTAAAGCTGAAGTAATTCATCATATGTTTCTCAACCCTACTGTATGTCATTTGCAGCTCAATTTAGATCTGAGCAGTTTCCGCCGAAAAAGATTAAGGCAGACACCTGAGGTTACTGTCACATCTAATAACAGAATCCATGGAAAGAATGTTTTCATCAATCGTGTGTCTGAAAGCTCTAACAGTAGGTTTGGAGATTCCGGAATCATTTCAGGAAATGTGATGCCACAGCATGTCCAGGAGAACCAGTCTACTCAAAACCTTGGCCCTAACATGTTAGCCTTAAGAGCAAGAAGCTTTGTTCCGGATGGTAATGTTCCTGGACTAACTTTGGTACCCCAGCAGCAGAGGTATCATAAGGGGATTTCCCCAAGAAGTATGCAGGATCAAGGGTCGTCTCTCATTAATGTTTCAGGAGCTTCCCCTTCCAGGCAGGACATGATTGTTGCTTACACCAACATCATTAATCCTGGTGTTTCTCTTCATGGGAAAAGAGAGAACCAAGATGCCCAATCATCGCCTTTATCTAGTTTTAATAAGAGAGCAAGGCTTACACCAGCAGGTCCTGATGGAATTCAACAGCAGCAAATGGGGCCGCATATGGACAGCCTCCATGAATCCGAAATGAACTGGAAGAATTCATTACTACAGCAGCAAGCAATGACAAGAGGAATTCAGTATGCTAATTCAGGCATTCAGAAGTATCCTCACCAGATGTTAGAAGGGGTTGTGCATCAAAATGCTGCAGCAACATCATTTTCTGCAGGACAGCAAGGTATGAGACCTGGTCTCAAGGAAGAACAGTTAGAGACAGAAAAACCGGATATGCTTAGTCAGGGTAAAAATGATAGGCAGATGATGGAAGCAGAAGCAGGCCATTTGGACACACAGCAACTACAGGTACAGCAAAGATTACCACATCTCATGAGATCTAATGTCCCTCAGGGTGGATGGAACAATCTCAGTCAGGATTGTAGGAAGGAGGAACCACACCAAAAGAGGAAATTGGCTCAAAGTCCCCGGTTATCAACTGGGTTAGCTCAGTCACCTCTATCATCAAAATCTGGTGAATTGTCCAGTGGTTCAGCTGGACCCCATTTTGGAGCACCTGTTGCACTTGGGTCATCACAAAGGGAGAAGTCAATGGCTGCTGCCCCATCTTTGACTTTCAGTGCTAATGATCCCTTGCAAAGGCAGCACCAGGCTCAGGTTGCTGCAAAACGGAGATCAAATTCCCTTCCCAAGACCCCAATAATGAGCAATGTGGGGTCTCCTGCAAGTGTTAGCAATATAAGTGTTCCATTAAATGCAAATAGTCCTTCAATTGGGACCCCACCAATGGCTGATCAAAGCATGCTTGAAAGATTTGCAAAGATTGAGAGAGTGACAATGAGGTATAAAAAGTTCACTAGTTTACCAGTCCATACTTGTTTCTTGTCCTACCTTTTCCTTTAACATTGAAATCTGGTCTTTTTTAATTACTATAATCCTATCTTCTGGCTACAAGAAGCTTAAATGTCATTCCACTTAGAGTCTGAGTTAATCAGATTTTCTTTATCTTCTTAATGAGCATCAATCAATTCTAGTGCATGCTGGGAAAATGTATATTTGATCCATCTTGCATATTTTTTCTTATTTAATCCCCCTTGCTCACGCACATACATTTCTCTTTATGTATTTGTTGGGTTGGGTGAAGTGTGTTTGGGGGCAGTGCCCTAATTTTTTATACAATTTAAGTGTCAAAAGGCAAATCCTTTTTCCCATTCTGTCAGCTTGATATGTTTTTTTGTGGGAACATCTTGATTTGTGTTTCTCTTAAAAGTCCAATGACAGTATGCTATCTTGTTTTTGCTGTTCATTTTCTACTTGCTTCTGTTCCAGGCATCAACTCAATTGCAAAAAGAATAAAGTTGATGATTACTCCATCACAAAACCAAACACCTATTCACTTCAAAATCTGTCTGCTCATCTCTCCAATCCAGCTAATAATGAGGAGTTCAAAGATGACAGTAATGCAAGGCAGTTATCAAAGTCTCTTGCAGGTGGCAATATGAATATCTGCAAGACGAGATTTATGGATTTCGCACTGCCAGAACGAGTTCTTCAAGGTTTATTGTGTTATCAACAAAATATATAGTTTATAGCCCCTCTGACAATTTATGTAATCCCTTTTGTGTCATTTCTACAGGGAATGCTATTTCTTATGTTACAAAAGTACGGATGATTATGTCAGAGAAGCCAAATGATGGTACTGTGGTGATGCATTATGGAGAAGCAGATGAGAAGCCAGTTGATGTTCTATCTGCAGAAGATTATCTTCCTACGTTGCCCAATACTGTAAGTGTACTGTACAAATTTCATTTGTTGGATTTGGATATAATGGAGTTCCAACCTAAGAAAATCTTGATATAACTTTTGTGGATATTGCATTCTCCTAATTATTACAACCAGTAAACATCGGGTTATGGATTATGTATATTTCAGCTTTTATATTCTCAGATCAGTACCTTCCGGTTGCTTTTCCATTTGCCATGCATTTGTGTACCCCATCCACTGTTAATTAAGCTAGTATTCTTTTTGACCCTACCATTTTTGCTGCTAGTTCATTGATTATCTTTGTTGCTACTCTTTGGGTTTCCTCGTATTTTTGAATTTGCCATTTTCACAAACTTCACTAATATGTATTGGATTTCATTTTTCTGTCCTTGTGAGCATGACTTCATCAATCAGAAAGATCTTTTGTGCAAGTTTGAGTGAACAATTAATGCTTGGGATGAAATTCTTCTGTTTTCAAAGTATCTTACAATTTTACTTGTCACATCAATATTTGCTTAACCTGACAAGCTCTATTCATATCTGACTAATTTCTGTTACAGCATTTTGCGGATTTGCTTGCAACACAATTTTGTTCACTGGTATGTCTTGAAGGAAATGATTTCTTTCTCAGAATTTGAGATTTCAGATTATCTCTTCTCCATGCAGTTGACTTTAAGCAATGCATTTTACTTTTCCAGATGACACGTGAAGGATATCATGTGGAATATCATATTCAACCGAGACCTGTCTGCATTAATATTGCTTCAAGCAGTCAACCAAATGTTTCTGGAGGCCCTCTTAATACTTCTGCTATTGAGGCGAAGCAATACAATGAAGCAGTTTCAGTTCAGTCATTGAATGATATAAAGCCTACTCTTGGTAGCAATGCGTCTATTAATTCGTCTCACAATCTACTAGCAAATTCAAGGATGCTGCCTACTGGAAATCCCCAGGCCTTACAGATCTCCCAGAGTCTTGTGTCTGGGGTTTCAATGCCTGCAAGACCACAACAACTAGATCCACAGCATTCTCTTCTGCAGCAGCATCAACAGCAGCAACAGCAACAGCAACAGCAACAGCAGCTGCAGCAACAGCAACAGCAACAGCAGCTGCAGCAACAAAATCAACATGCCTTAATTCAACAGCAAAATTCACAGTTTCAGAGGTCACCAATGGTGCTTCCATCAAATCCACTCTCTGATTTAGGTGCAATTGGAGCAAATTCAAACATGCAGTTGGGTAGTCACATGGTAAACAAGCCATCTACTCTTCAGCTCCAGCTGTTGCAGCAGCAGCAGCAGCAGCAGCAGCAGCAGTCACAGCAGCCATTGCAGCAGCAGTCACAGCAGCCGTTGCAGCAGCAGCAGGTGCCACAGATGCAGCAGAGGAAAATGATGATGGCTATGGGCATGGGAAGCATGGGGAATAACATGGTTGGTCTAGGAGGTCTGGGTAATGCCATGGGCATTGGAGGTGCGAGGGGAATAGGTACTGGAATCTCTGGACCTATGGCTCCTATAACTGGAATGAGTAATGCCAGCCAGAACCCGATAAATCTGGGCCAGACTCAAAATATCAATGCATTAAATCAGCTTCGTTCTGGACACTTGACGCCTGCAGCTGCTCAGATGATGAAACAAAGAATCAATCGAGCGAGTTTGTTAGGGGGGTCCCAGTCTGGCATAGTTGGGATGTCAGGAGCCAGACAGATGCACCCAGGCTCTGCTGGTTTTCCCATGCTTGGCCAATCTCTGAACCGAGCCAACATGAATGTAATGCAACGAAGTCCAATGGGACCTATGGCTCCACCAAAGATGATGGCAGGGATGAATCACTATATGCAGCAGCAGCAATTACAGCAGCAGCAGCCGCCGCCACAATTACAACAACTGCAACAACAATTGCAGCCACAGCAACATCAACAGCTGCTACTGCAGCAGCAGCAGCAGCAAGAAACTTCATCGCTACAGGCTGTTGTTGCTCCTTCACAAGTAGGGTCACCGTCAACCATGGGAATTCCACAACTGAACCAACAAACCCAGCAGCAGCCCAGCCCACAGCAAATGAGCCAGCGAACCCCAATGAGCCCACAGTTGAGTTCAGGAGCAATCCATGCCATCAGTTCTGGTAATCCAGAGGCTGGTCCCGCCAGTCCACAGTTGAGCTCTCAAACCCTTGGTTCTGTTGGAAGCATCACAAATTCTCCAATGGAACTCCAAGCTGTGAACAAACGCAACTCTGTTAGCAATGCATGATCAAGCATAATATTTTTTGGTTTTGCTTCTTGAGTCATGGCTCTAATTCCCCCCGCTTTAGAGCCATTTTGGAGCACGAGAACTCCTTTAGGCATTTCTGTACAGAACAGAAATAGAAAGCTGATATTGCAGCCCGAAGAAAGGGAGTGAATTCCATAGCATTGGAGCAAGCTGGAAGGAGGAAATTCTCATCATGTGTAGTTATTTAAGTAATGTAGTACTTGTGATTTTTGAAGTGTTCGATGGTTGGTTATATTTGTATTCTCGGGGCATATTTTGTATATAACTATGTTTATTTGCAACAACCCATGTAATGAAAGGCATCATGAAACCTTGTCTAGTTTTTTCGTTTTTGCGAATAGAATATACCAAGTGCAGCAGGGCCAAAATTTGACAGTCTAGTCTGATCAGTCATAAAATTCAATGCTGCCTGATTACATGAAACATTAATTGTATTTCGCAGCAGAAGACAACGCTTTTTTATTCTAATATGGAATTGATAGCGAGACATGGCTGCGTGATTTCAGTTAAATTAACTGTTTCTTGCAGTAGCATCCGTAATCTTTTCTTTTTCTTGAACTCTATTTTTTTTTTTATCATACTGTGACTGATTTCTTATATTGTTTTTACAGGTAAACACAATAAAAAAATATAGGACTAAAGTGTAAAATGTGTTGGCCAATCTAAAATTAGCACAACAAAGTTCTTTTTATCCCTACACTTCTATTTTTTTTTTTTATTGCATTCCCTTTAGTTTCTATAAGTTTCCTTCAATCTGAAACTTTATATTTTTTATTTTCTAGTTTTTTATACGAGAGATTAGAGAGAAAATTATTGGATTATAATAATAAAAAAAGTTGTCAATTTGTCAAAATTCAAAGACAAAAATAAGTGATGTTCAATTTAATAGATTCCATTCAACGAGAGGAGTTTGATGGTGGTAATTTTTTTTTATATATATAAATATGCATGAAAATATAGATTGAGTTCTGTTTAGATTTTTTAGATTTGATTGAGTTTTTTTTAATTGAGTGATTTTGGGGTTGATAAGTGGTTTATATAGGTTTTTCAGTGTTTATTAAATGTTTTTAGTTAAAAATAAGTTGAAAATATATTTTTTAAGCCAAAACACCCCTCTTTTTATTTTCTAGCCAACACAATGGCAGATGAATTCTAGGTAGTGCAGGCTACAAGTTGCCTCTTTTTTTTTTTTTTTTTTTCTAAAAAAACAAAAAAAAAAAACAAGAATGACTTCTAAGGAGAAAACTAAAAAAATAACCGTTGGTGTAGGCTTCCAGGTCCAAGCACAACTGGTTTTTCTTATTAAAGCGATGCCAAAGAAAAGTTTCTCTCACATTGACAGCCATTACTTGGATATTTAAAGCAAACAAATTCTATACCCTATACAATTTTGATATTTTTTTTGCAGTAAATCTTTCATGTAATTAGGATATATTAGATGTAGGCTAGCGATAGATAATTTTGTATATGGTAACTTTATAGATCTAAAGGCTAAAATTAGATCAACTTGTACTCTTTCTATATAATGAAAATTCTCCACCAAGAAAAAAGTAGGTTTTTTTCTCAAAGCTCTATAAGTTTATCGTGGAATCAGGGCTATAATTTAAATATTCATGTGTCTTTTGCTCTTAAGCATAGTTCGATTCTTCGTCCCTAAGTATTTTTTATGAGTTCCCTCGATATCATGTCACTAGACATGTCTGATTCTCTCTTGATTTAGTTCAATAGCAAAAACCACTCAGTCTGGGAGTTCTAATCAAACCTATTTTTTTTTATATATATATATAATTAAAAGTAATGGTTTATGGGGCCATGTTGATGGCAACAACCATTCTCCTAACAAAGACAAAATAAGACTATATGCTAAATGGAAAGTCAAGGATGCCAAGTCATGGTATGAGTTATTGGATTTATAAAGCCCAAACTTGTCTTAAACCTTCAACCCTTCAAAATTGCCGCTAAGATGTGGACTTACCTGAAAAAGCTATACAGTCAACACAACACTGCTTGACGGTTCCACCTGACTTGAATTGGTGACACTTTAATAGGGAAATCTCTCTCTCTCTCTCTCTCTCTATTTTTTTTTTAATCTAGCTTCATGAATCATTGGGATGAATATACTAATGTTGTGTATGCTAGCTTACCTTTTAAAGACCTTAGTTTTGTTCAATCTGTCTATAAAATTACTAGGAGACTAGTTTCTTATGAAACTGAGAGCTGGATTTAAAGGCACCCATTCCAATCTTATAAACTGAGAGCTTGTCCCCTCCCTATATACATGTCTTGATGAGTTGTTTTGTGAGGAGCAATGTCTCCATACTTAAATCATTATGGAGCAACGTAGCTCAATCTTTTCTCTTGTTCTCATGGCTTATGCAACACAAGACAAGCCAAGAAGTAGGGACACAAGTATTTTTCAGTGCTTTCGTTGCAAAGAATTTGGTGATTTTCCTTCAAACTGTTCCAAAAAACTATGCAACTACTATGAAAAAGATGGTCACATTATCAAGGAATATCCTACCCAACCTTTAAAGAAATATGAAAATAGCATATACAACCCTAATTGGCTTTTCTAGTGATAGGTGATATGTGAATACAACACCCATGACATAAAATGCCATTAGCTTTGTTAAATATATGATTGTTGAAATGATCCAATAAATGATCATTTATGCATTATCTAGTTTAGAACTCTCATGTAAATATTTTTTTACATCTCCTCGGTATTTTGATTCTGCAGCTTTTAATCATATGACAAATAATGTCAAGTCTCTTACTAATATGGACAAATATTTTGGAAATCTTAAGATTTATACCGTCGATGACAGTTCTTTACCTATCACAATAGCTGTGATGTTTCTTCTTCTTTAATTGATGTCTTTATCTCTACTAACCTTGCAACCATTCTTGTTTTTGTCTGCCAATTAGTTGAAAGTGATTGTAAAGTGGAATTATCTAAATGTGGTTGTGTTATGCAGGATCAATAATTACGGAAGATGATCATAAGAAGGGCTAAAATGATAGATATTTTCCTTCTCCATTTATCTGTCTTCATTATTCTCATTACCTCACTTATAACTTTGTACATATTGATTGCCGAACATGGCATAAACATCTCGACATCCAAACTATAGTGTAATTCATGATTTATTAAATTCTAGTTTACTTGGAAATACAAAGTCACTATCTTTGGACGTTTTTCAATTTGAATACAATTTTTGCAGGGTTCAAAAGTAAAATTTTACCATTTCCTATCCATATGCCAAAAGTAGTCCAACCATTTGATATAATACACAGTTATGTATGGGGCATGACACAAGTTATTCCTTAGGCTTCAAAAGTATTTTGTTACTTTCATCAACAACTATAATCAATTCACGTGAATTTGTTTCTTGAGCTCTAAAAGATAACTATTTTTTGTTTTTAAGATTTTCCATGCACATATTCAAAATCAATTTTCTACCAACATGATAATTCTATGACTAGCAACGTAAGAGCAGAGTGACATGAGGATATCTCACCTACTTTAAGCCTTAAACATATCATAAAAAAATTATATAAAATATGCAACATCTCATAAACTTTCAAATGTTCTTTGAAATCAATAAAAATAAATAATAATTCATTGTACTTATTACAATATCAAAATCCAATGTTTAACTAAGACACTGTAATAATAGAACACTCTATGACATTTAAATAAAACTAAAATGAAAGCCTCGCAAAAGCAAGTAAGGCATACCAACAAATGAAGTAACATATACTCTCAACAAGTTAACCTGCTAATAGAAATTAAGAACTTTAAAAATAATATTAATGAAGAGGGGTGAATTCAACTAACTCAATAATTAAATAACATTTAATATACATTATAGAGTCAATATAAGTATAAAAACTAAAACATATATATGTACATACATATTAAACATAATAACATATGGTAGTGGAATACAAGTTAGATACCATATAATAGACAAAACCCTAAGGTTTTGATAATAAATGAGGTTTGTGGCCCGATAATTATGAGAGGATCAGTTATCACAGGCCAGGACCTTTCTTACCAGCTAGGTATACAGACATATATATAGACTAATTATTTTCTGTTAGTGTGGAGTTTCTATCAAGTATCCTGATATCAAAACATAACAAATATTTGTATATTTATAAAATCAAATGAATATCATATCGAATAGAATTTAATTTAACATAATATGAATGCAATTTCAAGAGTAGATAAGTACTCAGAAAATAAAATAACATATATAATTATTTAAGAAATAATTAGTTGTACTCATCTTCTAATCAATATATTCATATTTATATTACATGCATATTAAAAATCATCCCACTCACTTGGAAAACAGAGCAAAAGACAATATTTGCAGAACCAAAGACTATTGAGGATCTCTAATAGGTACATGAACATAACTTATAACAGACATGAAAAACTCTAGAAAAATAACTTAAAACAGATAACAAAAAGATCTCAACTCTAACATTAGAGACCAAAATGCAATTATAAAACCAAAATAGATCCATTTGATTGATCCTAAACTTATCCCAAATCGATCGAACCTAAAAGAATTGATCAACTGCTATTTCTCGATCAACCAAAAATAGACCAACTAGTCAACCAATACCATTAGGCCCAACCAGTTGGCCATCATCATCAAGCCAACTAGTCAGCCAGTTTAGACCAATTAGTCGATCGGTTCATCGAGATTCTAGAATCCCAATATTCCAGTCTTTTAAAAATTATGCAGATCCTTAAAACTCAAAATTCTAGTCCTCAATTAGTTCGTTTTAATCCAAATTTAACATCATAAACATCAATTATACCTCTTAAATCATCCATATATCAAATCAAATAAATATACTAAACATTATAAAAATCCTAAAACATTTTTTTAGTCCATTAACTATTAAATCCCTAATTGAAAACAACAGAAAAGGGAGTCATGATACTTGTTTTTTCAACCCTTCGCCTGTTTGGGAGTGTGGCTGCGGTTGCTTTTCAGAGTGCTTTTCGTATCGAAATGCATCAAAATGATATATTTTTTATTTTTTTAAAAAAATTATTTTTGAGATCAGCGCATCAAAACAATTCAAAATATATATAAAAAATAATTTTAGTAAACTTTTTTTTTTTAATTTTTTGGAAATGCAGGTTGACCTACGTTTCCAAACGCTCACCAAAAGTTAAAGTTTAGATATACTTAATTATTTGGTATATTTAGGAGAAAAGTCATAGCAAGGGAGAGAAAAATAAAATAAGGGCAAATCAATTCTTGAGTATATAGGTTAAGTTGGGTTCTTGGGTTTGGGTTTGATGGCTAAAACATGGTTATTACATTGACAATCAAGGTGAGTAGATATCTCACTTGTTTTAGGAAATTTTACAAACACATGACATAATCGCTCAATCGTCTTGTCTTTTAATATCTCAGTAAAATATGGTGGTTAAAAGAAAAAACCATCACCTTTTCAATATTGCTTGCACCCTTTTATTATAGTAATTTATGCCTTCTTGACTCTGGTATAAAATCCTCTCCGCTATTGTCAATCTTATAAATAAATTGTCTTCTCTCTTATTGCACCATGAATATCATTTCATTTAATTATTTGGTCATACTCTGAATTATTCTAACCTTTGTACTTTTCATTGTGTGTTATGATCACCTTTCCACATACAAACACACAAAACTCATTACTTGGTGTATTAAATGTGCTTTTCTAGGATATTTTATACAATAGAAAGGTTTTCTTTGTTATGATCCAAATCTATGTTGTATTCAAGTTTCTAGAAATGTAATCTTTCCAGAAAACCAATATTCCTTTTCCACTCACCATGCTCCTATTTCCCTTTTTTTTTTTTTTTTTTATCCATGTTTACTAATCATCTTGCAAATCCAGTAACTCTTAAGCCTCTTTTAGTGTACCAACAATGACTTCGCTGCCTATCCACTTAGATTCTGGCACTTTTTGAGTCCCCTCCAACTAATCCCCCAACTGTTGATCCTGTTCCAATAACTTCACCTGCTCATCTTAGACACAGTATTCATGTAGGTTTTGTTTCGATACTCCTTTATCTTTTATAATCACCTTGTATTTTATAATTATTCCCTCAAGTTATAAACATGCAATGATGCATGAGTGTTGGTGAAAAACTATTAAAATATAAGTTTTCGCACTTGAAAAAAACCATTTCTAAGATGTTGTTCTGTGTCCCGATTTCTGAAACCTATTAGGAGTGAGTGAGTGTTTTCTATTAAGATTTTTCTTATGGATCTATAGACCATTACAAGGCTTGATTAATGGTTATTGACAACAAGAGTATGACCTAGACTATGATAATATATTTGCACTGGTAGCTAAGATCACCACCGTGCATACAATTATAACCCTTACCACCTCATAAACCTGGCATTTACATTAATTGGATGTTAAAAATGCATTCCTACATGGTGACCATAAAAAGAAAGTTTAAATGAACTTCCTTTTGGTATATCTAATTAATCACCTACTGATGTTTGAAAACTAAATTGTTCTTTGTATAGTTCGAAACATACACCGAGAGCATGATTTGAAAAATTTGAAACTAACATTCTTATCTTTTTATTCATTCAGAGTCAATATGACTCCTTTTGTTTCTAAAAAAAAACACCTATGAGATAGTTGCCCTTTATATTTATATAGACGATATTATTATCATTGGTTCTATTATGGTGACCATCTCTACAATTAAAAAATTATTGAATCTATTTTTTACATGAAAGACCTTGGACAACTCATTTCTTGGGGTTAGAGATTTAACATTGGCTTTAAGGTATCTTCTTAAATTAGAACAAGTATAATTAGGATTTAGTTTAATTAACACAACCCACATACAATTTCCATGAAAATTAATGTGATGAAGGGGAGCTTCTTAAGGATCCCACTCTTTATTGGAAGCTAGTTGGTAGTCTTACCTACCTAACATCATTCGACCTAGCATCTTTTATGTTGTTCATATTATTAACAAGTTCATGCAAGCTTCCTTGTTGCTGTTTGCCGCATCATTTGATATATTTTTGGCACACCTAGTAGTGACTTATTCTTCTTTACTAGTTTTTTAATCTAGTTACAAGCCTACTACGATGCTAATTGGAGGGTTGCCTAGACACTAGGAAATCCACTACCGGATGATGTTTGTTTCTTGGCAATGCTTTTATTTCTTGGAAATGCAAGAAGGAGGATTGCATCTTCAAGTCATCCATTAAGGTTGAGTACCATGCCATGTATGCTACTTGTTCGAGATCATCTAATTACATGGTCTCCTCACAGAGCTTGGTTTCTTCCACAATCACCTTACTTTGCTACATGATGAAAACATTAATGCCATCCAAATTGCTATTAACCCTATCTATTACGAGTGCATGAAACATATAAAGGTTGACTGCCACTCTATTCAAGAGGTATTTTACCATAAAGTTATTACTCTTCTACACATCTTCACTACTCAACAAATTGCAAATATCTTCACCAAATACATGACATGTTAGCACCATCATTTTCTCGTTAGCAAATTTAATAGCATCAGTTTAAGGGGGATGACAAAGGAAAGTTTTTCTCAAATTGATAGCCATTGGTTGAACATTTAAAGCCAATAGATTTTATACCTTGTGCATGTTTGACAACTAATTTCTTTGTTACAAACCTTTCCTTTAATTAGGATATACTAATTGTAGGTTAACAATAGATAATTTTGTACATGGTAGTTTTGCATATCTAAAGGCTAAAAATCAACTTATACAATTTCAATTTGTATTGATCTTTCTATATAACGAGAATTTTCCCCTAAGAGGAAATAAGTTTTTTTTTTTAAAGCTCTCTAAGTTTATCAGGCTAGGTACATGGACATGGCTACGAAGGCATGTGTGTTTGGATTCTTTTTAAAGGACTAGGCATGTTGGGCTACCTAGGCTTACATACATGTCTTGTTTTTTTTTTTTTTTTTAATTTAAATTTAAAATGATTTTATCTTAAAATTAATTAATTAAAAATATTTAAAATATATTAGTTTATTAAACTCTTAAATTCACTAAGAATAAAATTTTATATCATTTTATTAAATGACGTGTTTTTAAATAAGAGTATATCAGTCTTTTTATAATATTAGCAAACCTTTTATTTTACATCCCATCATGATTATTGTTTTTTAATTTTATCTGGTTACTTTCCTAATAGGGTTTTTTTTTTTTTTGCTATCATATAATTAAATAACAGTTGTTTTAGAAAAATGATGTTATTAAGCTCAGTCGGGTTCATAACTTGAGTCACGAGAATGATGGATTAGCATGGGTTGATCCAAGTCGATCAAAGATGTCGTCCTATTGATTTTTGAAAATAAATAAATTATATACATTAAATTTTGAGTTCACAATCAAATTTCTTCTTGCAAATAGAAAAGACAATAACAATAGTTGCACAATTTATTTTATATTTTAAAAAAATTTGATTCGACTTGTAGCGAAGCACGACCAATCGCTTAGTGATATAACTGATTCAATTAAACTTTATATATCATTATTTAGACTCTAAATATCAAATATATTAATTCAAAAAACATTTCAAATATATTCATTTATAAGAAAATCAGAAGAATTTATGAATAGTGAAAAGTAATAAATATAATCCGCAAGAACTTATTTATTGAAAGCCATGAATATTAAAGTACCAAATCAGTTTTCATCAATTTAAATCTTTAATAAACATATCCCTTAGTTTGAAGCAATAAATGATATTCTTTCATATGCAATCAAGAGTGTTGCACCGTGTTCTCATAAAATTCAATTTTTTTTTTGTTAAAACTTAATATGATTTGTATGTTTTAGATCGTTTTGATGTGCTGATGTCAAAAATAATTTTTTAAAAAATAAAAAAAAATCATTGACATGCATTTCAACACGAAAAATTATTTGAAAAGCAACCGCTACCACACTGCCAAACATAATGGTTTCCAGTACACTATCCATGATGGTTTCCAGTACACTATCCTACCACATCAATATATTAACGCGCCAAGTTATCATGCACATCAACATGTATTTGATGAAATCTAATAAGAACAATCATTTAAAAAAAAAACACATTAACAATAAAAATAAAGGTAAGGACACTTAAATAATAATAATAAAAAAAAAAATCTTCAACACCAAATATATAATAATCTCTTGTTATTATGGTAAATTGTTTGTATATGGCTGGTTATTGGAAGCAATCCGGAGCATACTTCTCAAAGGATTCAAATATATAATAATCTCGGTCCGCGCATTATTCCTGGTATCAGCAGAAAAAGGGAAGCAAATCCATGTCGAGTATTTTTACCATTCATGGGCTGCAGTACACGGCAATTTCAAGGCTACTCGGAAACTCAATCATCAACAAACCATAAAAAATCATCAAGGGCTGTCCTTATCCGAGAAAATACGTTGTCCAAATATTGGCAAACTTCACCATGTGGACTGAGGCGGATCATAGCATAATGGCACTTGAAAACTTCCAGCAAACTATATGGTTATAATGCTTACAGAAAAAGTAGTGGTGACTGGTAACTAAACAACAAGAGGGGTGCGGAACAAATCATTTAGGTAAAATAAGAATTGCAGGCAGCATATCGATGTAATCTAGAGCACATATTGGATACTGATGAATTATGGATACTTACAAGGCCTCTATAAAGTGTCGAGAATTCGGAAAATCCTCAAATTTAATCCAATATATTTGATCCTTGCCTAATTGTACGATAAAGGGTTTCTCTTTCACATTTCCATATTTTGTTCAGATGTGTACATAAAGAACTAGAGTCCTTTTAACTAGCGTGCCATGAGCAAAAACTAGAGTCCACTTCGAAACATTAAGCCTTCATGTGCGTGTCCAGTCCCCAATATGAAGTCTCTGAAGTTTGAAATTATACCACGAACACAGGCAACTGACTGCAACGCAGAGAAACCCAGGAAAAATATGCAACATTTCTCAGAAACCACAGAAGGCCATTGGATCACCAGAGCTTTGTTTTAACCCAAAAGAGGAGGAAGACAACTCCTAGCACAATAGCAACAGGGGCCCATTTTCGAATTAAGGCCTGCACTCAAATCGTGTAAAGCAGATCGTAAGTAAATTTCAAATGTATGTACTACATGCAGTTGATGTTTCAGCATTTGTCAAGAACTAAGCAGTCACCAATGGCAACATTTATCACAAAACATGTATAATAAAGAAAATTATATTAAAACAAGCATGGAGAAAATTTTAGAATTCCAACAATACCTACAGTTAAAGCCCTTCAGGAAACAATCCTGAAAGCCAATTCTATCTGAAAGAATTAACCAGAAAAATATACTCTATGAAAGAAGGAAACTAACTACTATCAAAGGTAAAGCACAGTGCATAGAGTCTAACGTGCAAATCTCGCAGAAATAGTGGAGCACCAAATTGATTTTAAGAGCATAAACCACATCAACCTATTCTTCTAAAATCTTTTTGGTCACAATCCCATGGTTTACCATTGTCAGTAACAAAAATAAATAAAAAAATAAAATCACGGGATCAGTCTTATGAAAAAAAAAATATATAAAACACTTGAATGTTTCATAGATATTCTAAAACCAGTTGTTTCCTTTTAAAGGACATGAGAATGATTCTCTGTTTAACCATAATATGCCACATGGATCTCAGTTCCAGATGCTTTCCACATGACTTTATGACACCAACACTAGGATAAAGTTCACTGCCATTTGAAAAACAGATAAAGGCCACTTGTGCCCCAAAGACTTCTTCAAAGAACTGTCAAGAAGGTAAAGAAAACAAAGGCCCTAGAATACATGACAACCTTTTCCTGAAAACCCTTTCATACACATTACTTTGATGTTCCAAGAATGAGAGTGCAACCTTTTGGCAAATAATAATTTATGATTTCAATAGTACTCAAGCAACCTTTTATTTCTTTATTTTGATAGGTAAGAATTTGCAACTCAAGTGGTACAGATTAAATTTAGTCATAAAAAACCTCCACAATATATAACCAAATGGCCTCCAAAAACAAAGCCAGCTGGTAAAGAGCACATCGGATAAAAGCATACAAATTGAGATCAAGTTGCTGAAGTATCAGTTGGATTAACACTGTATGTTAACTGCTTAGCAAATGAAACTAACCTGTCGATTCAAATCTCTCGCCTTTTCAGCATAAATGCGAGATTCTGATGTTAACCGACTTGACATTTGACTGACCTCTGCATTGTCACCAAAGATGCAAGAGAGAATTTTGTGAATATATTGAGAGGGGGATGAAAGGTAAGAATGTAGCATCTTTTATCCAAGTGAAAGAAAGGAATGATTAAAACACAAATGATGAGGCAAAAAGCAATTGATGTGTGTAGTATGTCACTCACATGTAAATACAAGGAACAAGTGTTATTTGGCCAAAATCAAATATAGAAGAAACACAATTTGGTTAAGCTTAATAATTTATGAATTTAGTGCGGTTGGTTTTTTTTTTTTGCATTAAAACCTATTTTTTAAACTGCTTTTCACCTGAAAAGGATCAAATTGATGTTTTTAGGTGTATTTTAATGGTTTTGATGTGCTAATGTAAAAAAATCTGAAAAAACATCATTTTAATGCATTTTCAATTGAAAAGCACTTTTGAAAAACACCCTGTACTACAATACCAAAACACACACTCATTGATGAAGAAAAAAGCTCTCAAAAGGGATACATATGATTCCCTGCAAGAGTTCATATATTTGGTGTTCTATCCTTGCAGAATAATGGCAAGCCCCAAAAAATATGGTTTGAGTACAATTTCTAAGTGGAGATATGTGACCAAGGAAAATAGGTGACGCATTCCGCCCTACATCAATAAGTTCCTATTACTTTTGTCAGCATCATAATAATCGAAGGACTAACTTATTGAACAGGGAAAATGCATACATCTCTATAGCATATAATACAGATGGCAGCTGACACCTCTAGAGCATATATAACATCCACATAGCTTGTTAGTATATCCCAGTTGAGCATGCTTATATAATCATCACCTAATCTAATTTCACCGCATCTAAACATATATAAAAACTCATAAACACTAATATATTCATTTCAAGTATAGACATGGATCGTGTTTTACTTGCACCATAATCATAAAATCGATCAATCAGACATCTTACGGTCCAGCTTTTCACCAACACCCAAAACTTCCTGCACATTGCGAGTCATTATTTGGTGGACTTCATACAGCTCATCATTCAACTTTGCAACATTCCGCTGGGTGCGGGTGTCCTGATACAACTTCTTTGTTTTCTGTATGAAAGTATCTTAAGAGCAGAAACATGAAAAACAAAATCAATCCTAGTCGAAGTACCAAAGAGAGTGTAAAGGAATTTAAATATCTGTAAGAACAATTTTATTTCAATAGGAATAAAAACTTACCAAATTTAATGAAGGCATATGGTCTAGCAGCAGTTTCAATTTGAGCCCCATTGACACGTTCAAATTCATTCTTAAGGTCTTCCAGGTATTGAAAGGCAAGTTTCTTAGGATAAGAGCGGTCACACATAGTAAGGTAACAAACACGTCCTTCAATGATATAACTACTCAGGTGAAGGAAAACATCTAGTCTGGTTGACTTTAAAAATAATAAGAAAGCAGAAATCATGGAATAAGTTTTACAAGATACAAAATAAAATAAAAAAAACCCATAAATCCCACAGTTCAAAATTCAGAAAAAGGAACGGACCATGTGAATTGATAGTATCAAGTAGCATAACATGAACATAAATTAGGTCATTAGGGAAACATAAAAAAGATCCACAAGCAAGCTTACAAGTATTTAACCGCACATATTAAAAGCTAACTTGCACTCTAATAAAACAGATGGGCCAAATGACCACATAAAGTTCAATGAAAAACCATCAGCACGTGGAAAAACAAATACAGATATGCAGGTAAAGCTGCTTTCACAACCAGAACAATACACTTATGTGTATATATATATATGATCGGTAAGAAATTCGTCATTTTTTTATGAGTTCTCTGCAGTGTCATTAAACTGTTAACAAAAAACCAGTAACATATTGGACTTCTGGGCATAACTAATAAGAGATTGCATGATTCTGCAGTAGGTGTAGAATCCTTAACAAGTTGGAGGAAGATAAACTAAAAATAGGAAAGTTAAAGACAAGTTTACGCATGCTTAGCAAGTCTAATAAAAATGTTTAGGAGCAATATACAAAAATGTCAGGCTATCAAGAACAAACTTCCAAAGGTTATGAAATGAACAAATAAAAATAAATTGCAGGATACTGGAAAACATAAGGACCAGTTTCAACGGACATCCTCGATGCGTCATTGTGGCCAGATGCAAGGTTCTTGAAAAGTGCCTTGACCTGCTGTTTGTACATTTCAGCATCTTTCACATCACGACCATCATCCAGTCCCTCTGCTAGCGGAAGTCCATCAGTAACACGCGCGATCATTGTCAGCTTCACCATCTTTACTTCTTCACTCCCGCAGATATACAAAATAACTGCATTATGTTAAAAATAGAAAACCCAGATCCATTAGGGGCCAAACAAGCAAATTTGATCAAGATTCTGTCTTTAAGACCAATATTTAATTAAAAAAAGAAGAAGAAACATTCCTTAAGCTAAACTTAACATCGAAGCATCAGGATGTAAATTATCTGAAATCTAAGAATTGAATCGTATCCATTAAAGTATGTTAAAAAAAAAAAAAAACCCGTGATGCAGTTTCTGTAATTGCCTTCTATTTATAAATATATATAAAAAAAAACAAGTGAAAAACCATTATTAGAAGGGAAAAAAGAAACTCACAACAGAAACAAAACCTCCAACCTTCCTTTTATAACTCAACATAAAATAAACAAGATCCCTGTGATCTATCTTCACGAACCGAACCAAAAAACCCAATTACGACCCCATGAAACAATGCAATCACACGTTTATAAACCCAAACTGAAACCCATCAAATCATAATTCAAGTATCAAATGAACATGGAAGAAAGAAAGAATTACCTGATTATAGCATCTGGATTTTTGGTTTTGGATTAAAGGATCCGAGGAACAAGATACTATGATGGTGAAAATATATGTACAATAATAAATAAATAACAAAAACAAAAGACAGATCGAAGAGGGGGCAGTTGTTATATTATTAAGGTAAGCTGCAATTTCTATCTGTCTGGCACGAGTAATTTCAAAGATGGTACACAACACGAAGTAAATACTAGGCTTGACCCAGTCTCTGGTATTGGGCTTAAGTAACAAGGGTCCATGAAAGTGTATCATAGCGCCGACTTTCGTGCACACCTCCTTTCCCTGGACTTAAACAAGCCATCAAATGTATGGACGCACACATCTTTATATTTTAGATTTAACAAGTTTGTTATGAAATAGAAATAATACTAGATTGGTGGTATGGGATGCGTTATTTGCTGGATTATTTTTTTCAATATGAAAAAAGAATATTGAGGAGACTACTGTTTTTGAAGAAGCATGCAAAATCTATCACTTTCAATATTGATTTGATTTGGTTTAATAAGCATGGTTAATTTAATAGTATAATTAAAAAATAAAAGTAAAAAATTAAAAAAATTATTTTTACCTAAAAACATCATAAAGAATAACAAGTTTTATTGCTAAAAAGTGATCATTCCTCAGCTTTCTCTTTTCTTTATAGTTTTTAAATGACTTCATGTCTTTTCTCTTAAATTTAAAAACTAAAATATTAATAAATTAAACTTTTTTTTATCAAAACTAAAATTGCTAAAACTAAAGAGAATGTAAAGTAAGAAAAAAGAAAATAGGTGGACTAAACATAATTTTTTCTAGTGGATTTGAGACTAAAACCATGAGATTTCTCATTGTTTTACACTTTGGTCCTGCTGTTATTTTTTTTTATTTTCTAAATAAATTCTAATAAATTGGTAATTAATTAGGGCATAGAAAGTTGCAATAAAAAAAAATGACTTCATTTTTTTTAATATGAAAAAAGAATATTGAGGAGACTAGTGTTTTTGAAGAAGCATGCAAAATCTATGACATTTAATATTGATTTAATTTGGTTTAATAAGCATGGTTAATTTAATAGTATAATTAAAAAAATGAAAGTAAAAAATTTATTTTTATCTAAAAACACCATAAAACCTTCATAAACCATTTACAAACCCCAAAATCACCAAAAAAGATGAAAAGCAACTAAATGAAAAAATCTAAACGGAATCCGATCTAATTTTTAGGTAGGAAAAAAAACTACCATTGAACTCTCATCGTCAAATTGAACTCGTTAACATTAAAAACAACAAGTTTCATTACTAAAAAGTGATCATTCGCTAACTTTCTCTTTTTTCTGTAGTTTTCAAGTGACTTCCTTTCTTCTCTCTCAAACTTAGAAACTGAAATATTCAGAAATTAAACTTTTTGATCAAAATTAAAATTGTTAAAACTAAAAAGAATATAAAGTAAGAAAAAAAAAATAGGTGGACTAAACATAATTTTTTTTAGAATGTCTGATGGGTACATATCAAAATAGTATGAATGTCTTCATGAAGGATTCCTTCTCGTTTAATAGAAAAATATTACTATAATTATAATTATAACGTACAATCACTTTATACCATAATTACATTCTCTCTAAATAAACCAACTATGTACAATTACTTTCTATTAATTATACTCTCTAAATCAAGTAATTATCTATACAATAACATTACATTAAGATATTATAGTTGACATCCTCTTTAAATTAATACTA
This sequence comes from Populus tomentosa, assembly GCA_018804465.1. NCBI lineage: Eukaryota > Viridiplantae > Streptophyta > Magnoliopsida > Malpighiales > Salicaceae > Populus > Populus tomentosa. The sequence goes on along the minus strand of CM031969.1, from coordinate 14,008,173 downwards.
ACACATCATGAATCATCAATTTATCAACCGTAAATTGATGTCGGTGACGAGATAAAGCCTTGATAAACACATCAATCCTTTAAAACTCAAAGGATATATAAGGAAAAGTAATCATTTATTAATTAAGTGTTTCATAAATAGAATGATAATTTACTTTAATGTGCTTGGTGCATTTATGTAAGACCATGATAGAAACAATTCGAAGAGCATTATTGTTATTAGCATGGAGCAGAGTAGGAGTAATATGAGTAATACCAACTTCACCCAACAAACCTCGAAGCCAAATAATCATAAAGCATGAGGATGATAAGCACAATATTCAGACTCGATTGATGATTTAAAGATTTTATATATCCTACTTCTTACTCTTTCAAGAAATAAGATCACTAAGAAACATACATTAACTAACAACTGAATCACTTGTATTAGGACAACCAACCTAATCCGTATAATTGAAACTTATTAAGTATAAGAAAAGAATAACTTGCGACTAAAAGTACCCTTAAGATAACAAAGAACACGTCATGCAACAACCAAGCAATAATGACAAGGAGCTTGTATAAATTGAATAACCTACTACACAATAAAAAAAGTACTATTATGAGTAATTATAAAATAACTCAAACTCCTTGTCGTCTACCTAAATGACATGGGGTTAGATAATAACTCACCATCACTTTTTTTAATAGCAAATTCATAAAAAAGGCAGAATCAAACAAAAAACTATGAAAACCAATCAAGTTAAGAGATGTTCCAATATAGGGGGGGTAAGAAAGCCTGCATTAAAAATCTTGTAAAAGAGAATGTAAAAAAAAATATTGCACCTAAACATATCAATGCAACTAAATGAGGCAAGATAAAAAAAAAATAAAAAAATGGCAACACGTACACGTTTGTTTCAACAGCTTTTAAAAAAATAGATCAGCAATAATGAAGTAGCTCAATTAATGTTCTTAATAATTGACAATAATTTTCAAAAATAACTTATAAAATGCAAACACAAACATATCCATCTTCATTAACATCCATGTTCAAACCTAAAAAAACAAATAAAAAACATGGCAATCAAATTCACCATCTCGGTAGATTTTTTATCCTTAGAATCTAGATTGAATATCAACCCTTTATATAAAACACACATTATAACAACAAGATTAACAAAGCATCTTGATATTTTCATTAACATTAACCAAAAACAAAAAAAATAAATTCAAAAGGAAAAAAGAAAACAATGAACCTTATCACTTTCTTTATAAATTGCTTTTAATAATCAAACCACCAACTTTCTTTATAAATTCAATTCAAGAGTCTAAAAGAACAAATTAAACCTATATATTAAGCACAACTTAACAAGACTGAGAAAAACAGAGAGAGAGAGGGAGAGCATAATTTGAGAAAGAATAAAAGAGAAGAGAGAATAGGGAAGAAGGAGCAGAGAATGGAGGTTAACTTTTATATTTTCTTATTCTTCATCCAAGGAATACAAATGGTCTTTATATTGATCTCTACTAACTAACTAATAGATTCTCCAACTAACTCTAACAAACTTGTATACAATAGGATTACGTGTTCCCAACATCTTCATCTTCCAGCCTTTTTGTTGCATTCCACCAACACATCTTCTTGTTGTTAATGCTTCCTTTTATTTCCCTTATGTCATTCTACCAAGTGTTTAGAGATGTAACAATACCCTTCCCTCAAAAAGATTCTTAGCCTCAAGAATCTGTAGACCTCAAGGAGTTCTTTAAGGGTCAATGTTGAATTCCAAGAACTGCAACTGGATATTTGCAAGTTCCTTCATGTTGCATCCTCAGGGAAAGGGTTAAACCTTGATTCTTCCTTCTTCATCTACTACTGGCAGTGCAGGCGAAACTATGATTATATCTCTAACCTTTCTTTTTTTTTTTTAATATCAAGACATGGAAAATAAGGTGCATTACACTACCCTCTAGTAACTTGAGCCTGTAAGCCACCATAACTTCAATTTTTTCCACCACTTAGTAAAGGTCATAGAACCTAGCTTGAAATTCTTCCTAAACATGGCATTACCCTGCCTTTAAGGTTATAGTTTCAAGAAAACCTAATTTCCCACTATGAGTTTCATCTCAGACCATTTCTTATCTGCCACATATTTTATCGTATTCCTTGCCCCTTCCAACAATTCTCTTATGAAGAAGAAAGTAAATGATGGAGAATGGTGGTTGAGCTCACTAAAACATCTTTAAAACAAGGTTTTTTTTTTTTTTTTTTTAATGTGACAAGAGACTCTCATAACTAAGTTAATATATTGATTATTCATTATCGATCATCGAATCTTGGATTCCTCTAAGATTATGTATGCATGGGGATTTTTTTGGAAAATTTTTTTCTTAGTTATTTGTATTTTTTTATTTAGTTTAGAAAACTAAATATTATACTTAATAATTTTATTTTTCTTAATTTATTTAGGAATTTAATTGCTTTTTTTTTTTAAAAAAAAAAAATTTAGGTTTCTTGATTTGTTTAGACTATTTTTTTAGTTTATTTAAGAAGTTATAAATCTCTTGAAAAAGATACCGATTAGTATAATGAATTATTGAGAAATAAAATTTTGAATTAGAATTTCTAATATAATTACTTTATTTGGTAAAGTTTTGTGTTGTTTGTTATTGTTATGTTTCTTATGTTGTTTCTATTTGTGTCATTCTGAAAATATATTTCTGTATCAATTGAATGAATGAACTTGTTATTAAGTTTTAAAATTCATGTTATTTTAATAAAATCTTTGTTCTTATATTTAATTCAATTCAAAATTTTTATAAAAATAATATCATAAATAGTATATATCAATGCATAACATTCATTATTATTGGTATAAAATAAATACAAACTTGTTTTGAATATGAATTATACTTGTTAATATAAAATTGAAAATATAAAATAATATTTCTGGAAATATTGTAATAGACATAAATGTAAACACGCACCAATGATAATTTGTAATTAAAAAAAAAGAGTTTTTTTAACCTCAAATAACATAGAACCTAATGTGTTTTAGAAGTAAAATCACTTTTTAATTTGTAAATATAAATTATTTTTTATCAAATACTTATTTGAAACTTATATTAACTAACCATGTTATTTATGATTTGGCAAAACCTAACCATTTCAACTTCTTTCTCATTTCATGTTGTAACTAGATAATAATCTGTTCTTAAAATAAAACAATTTTTTGTTACAAAATTTAATACATCATAATTATAGTGACACAACATTTGCTAGACTTACCGCACAATTATATAGACAAGTTTTATTGGTCTAAACTTAACTATTATTAAAGAAAAATAAATATTCAATAAAATAAAACACCATGATTTGATATACCAAATTTTAGATGGCATCGTAATATCAATGTTTAATTTAATCTATAAAAAAAGCTATACATCACACACTAAGAGTTCTACAGTAATATCCCACATATATATATATATATATATATATATATAAAATCAAAGTTTTGAAGTCTAATTAATCCATACATTAAAATCATGAAATCCGAAATCCCTATTTTTTTAAAAGTATTTATGTTAAAACCTAGTCCTTGCTAATGTACACTGTTTGAAGGAATTTAACTTAGCCTTGTATATATTATAATCAAAGTTTTGAAGAACTGGTCTTGAATGACAACAGCACAAAAGCGGATTCGTGATTCTCCTCTATTTAACATGACTAGCTGTTAATTGATGAAGAATCCCATGCAAGGTAAGGACCTCGTAAAGACCAATATATCTCCAGAAAAGATGCAAGATTGGGTTTTAATGGCACTTCCATATAGTTTCTCTCTTACTGGATACTCACCTGCCTAAACAGGGAAAAATATCATCATGAATACAGATTCATTTTCCAAAAATTCATGATTACAGGCTTGAACATCCCCCCTGTTTGTCACCTGTGCTCAATGCATGCATGTTGCTTATTTAAAACTCCCACAACATAGAGCAAGGCAATATTCAAAAGCTTTAAGGCAACCAACACCACCACCATGAACGGTGCTGGTGATGAGCTATCTGCTATCTTTGATGCATGCACCTGGCCAGTCTCAGCAGTGAACAAGAGTGAAACAATGGGGGCAACGGGGAAGCTAATTCAAGATTCAACACCAGCTTCTTCAACATCATCGTTACATGATGTAATGCAGATGAAAACTTTTCATCAGAATCCTCAACCTGTTATGGTCAACAGGAATGGATCAGACCAGCTTGCACTAGAAAAGCTGGCACAAGAATTCTCAGCTAGTAATCTTAACAGCACACCTTCTTTGCTTCCACCGTTAACAACATTGTCTCTAAATGAGATAGTGGAGATAAGCCATCAAAGGTTTGATCAGAATCCTCTAGTTTCAGGTATGGCTAGAAGTGAATCTGAAGTGGCCCTGGAAAAGTTATTAGAAGAAATGTCAACCAGTGCTTCCTCTGTGGTGCCACAGATGTCAGCATCATCGATAGTCGACAACGAGAACATAATAGAAATAGAAAATCCTCAAGCTTCAGCACCGTATAATTATTCTGTGCTTAAGGCCAAGCTCAATATGGCCTGCGCCGCTGCTGCTATCCGATTTGGGGTATGGTATCCATTCTCTCTCTTTGGTCCTTCTAAATTATTATCCTCAAATGGTTTTGTTATATTATTTATAAGATAAATTTGACTACAAATCTTTAATTCATAATTTTGTCGAATGTGAACAGGAACCGTCTACACATCCCAAAGATCAAGCACAGGTTGAACAAAACTTAGAGCCATCTCCTGGTAAGAATTTGCAGATGAGTTTTTCACATAACGCAAAGGGAAGTCCATCACTGTTTTTGCATTTAATTGTGAATCTGGGAAAATCTATTTATTTTTATGAAGGTAATGGTACTAATCGTATGACGGTGTCTTCATTACAGAATCTGAGATTGATACTACGCAGAGAAAACGAAAGGTAGAAACAAGGCAAACAATCAGTGATGATGCATCAAAAGAAGACTCAGAAACCATTGAACAAATAGATCCTGAAGAGTCAAAACGTGCGAGGAGGTAACCATAATTGATCATCTTTCTCTGATATTTTTCTTCTACTCCATCTATCTTCAGGGACTAGCTTATACTTGCAAGAAAAAAAGGGGGGGAAAAGTTTGGCATCTCATTGATGATTTCAAATCTTAATGGGGTTTCAGGCTCGTGGTGAATAGAAATTCAGCTAGAAGCCACAGAAGGAGACGGAGCCAAATAACTGAACTGCAGGCGGAGGTTAATTAATCTTCCCTCTAGCTTCACTGGCTCTTAATTATTCATATATAGCATTAGCAAACATCCCTTTTCTTTTGAAATTTATTTATTTTTTATGATTTTAGTGGAATATTTAATTTTGAACTCAAATCTAATCTATCATTATGACATCATTAGATTGATGAAATAATGGACGAGCATGCTTCGATGGCATCAGACTTTGCTGAAGTGAAAAAAAAGCATGTTGATGCTATTGTTGAGAATGAAAAACTGAAGAAAGAAATTGGGGTATTAACAGAAAGGGTAAGCAACTTCTACTGCTATTTATGAATTTCTAAATAACTAGCTAGCTATGACAAATATCCTAGAATTAATATCTACAGGCATGCAATACATGTAAAAATTTTCTGATTTTTGTCGAGATGGTTGTCATATTCATATCTTTTCAGGTGATTAAGGTTGAAGAAAGAGTTGACCTACTGATGAAGGCGAACCCAATGTTCATCTTGAATCTTAGGACACATGGTAGTGGCATGCAATCTGGTGGTAGCCATGTAAATCATGCATCTTCAAATGTTGCGTTCAATATGGAACCAAGATTGAGTCAACAACGGCTGCCAGATCTTGATAATGCTCCTTCTACTTCTTCACTTCATGGAGTGGCCAACATCAACTTCCTCGACGACGACAACACCAGAAAGCCACAATTTGATGATTATAGAACAAGTACAAGCAACAGAGGATCACAGAATCTGGGTGGAAATGACATGGCATTCATGCAAGGTCTCCACTTTTTTGGTTAATCCTTGCCATGAGATGCTGCCGGATAAGTTTGTATACATCAGAGAAGTATATTGGTGTTGGCACAGGCTCATGCAATTACGGGCATAGTGCAATGGATGTTTCTTTTTTCTTTTTTGGTGGACCAAATAATATTATGTTTACCTGTTTTGGATTCATGCAATATCATGGTTATATTAGTAAGGATGGTGATGGGTACATATCAAAATAGTATGACTGTCTTCATGGAGGATCCCTTCTCGTTAAATAGAAAATATAGCGTACAATCACTTTATACCATAATTATATTCTCTCTAAAAGCAACTATGTACAATTATTTTCTATTAATTATAATCTCTAAATCAAGTAATTATCTATACAATAACATTACATTAAGACATTATAGCTTACATCTCCGTTAAATTAATACTAACATATTATGAATCATCGATTTATCAATCGTAAATTGACGTCGGTGACGATATAAAACATTGATAAGCACATCAATCCTTTAAAAACTCAATGGATATACAAGGAAGAGTAATCATTAATATTTATTAATTAAGTGTTTCATAAATAGAACGATAATTTACTTTAATGTGCTCAGTGCATTTACATAAGACCATGTTAGAAGCAATTTGAAGATCATTGTTTTATTAGTATGAAGCGGAGTAGGAGTAATACGAGGAATACCAACTTCACCCAACAAACCTCGAAGCCAAATAATCATAAAAGCATGAGGATGATAAGCACATTATTCAGACTTGGTTGATGATTTAGAGATTTTATAAATCCTATTTACTCTTTAAAGAAATAAGAGCATCACTATGAAATATACACTAACTAGCAACTGAATGACTTGTATTAGGACAACCAACCTATAATCTGTATAATTGAAACTTATTAATTATAAGAAAAGAATAACTTGCGACTAAAAGTACCCTTAAGATAACAAAGAACATGTCATGCAACAACCAAGGAATAATGACAAGGAGCTTGTATAAACTGAATAACCTAATGCACAACAAAAAAACTACTATGTTGAGTAATTATCAAATAATTTAAACTCCTTATCATCTGCCTAAATGACAAGGGGTCAGATAATAAATCACCATTACTTTTCTTATTAGCGAATTCATAAAAAAAGTAGAATCAAACAAAAAACTATGAAAACCAATCAAGTTAAGAGATGTTCCAATGTAGGGGGGGTAAGAAAGCTTGCGTTAAAAATCTTGTAAAAGAGAATGTAAAAAAAAAATATTGCACCTAAACATATCAATGCAACTAAATAAGGAAAGATATATATATATAGTAACACATACACGTTTGTTTCAACATCTTTTTAAAAAATAGCTCAACAATAATGAAGTAGCTCAATTAATGTTCTTAATAATTAACAATAATTTTTTAAAATAACTTATAAAATGCAAACATTTTATATGCAATGAAGCAACTTATTAGAAACCCAGCACTCGTTGTCTATATAAAGAAGTTATGGACTTTGGTGAATTGTAACTAATCAACTTGCCTTAAGAGAAAAAGAAAAAAGTAGAGTCAACTTGATGCTAGGAACTAATCAGTGCACTCTTTGTCATCTTTGTTATTGTAATCATTTGTAAAAGACAACTTAAAATTGTCATTCATCTTCCTCTTATTCTACTTTTAAAATTGAAGGTCCTCCTCCCTAGCAATACAAACATATCAATCTTCATTAACATCCATGTTCAAACATAAAAAAAAAAAACAAATAAAAAACATGGCAATCTAATTCACCTTCTCAATAGATTTTTTATCCTTTTCTTCTTTTATCCTTAGAATCTAGACTGAATATCAACTCTTTATATAAAACACATATTATAACAACAAAATTAACTAAGCATCTTGATATTTTCACTAACATTAACCAAAAAAAAATTCAAAAGGAAAAAAAAAACAATGAACCTTATCATTTTCTTTATAAACTGCTCTTTATAACCAAACCACCAACTTTCTTTCTAAATTCAATTCAAGAGTCTAAAAGAACAAATTAAACCTATATATTAAACTCAATTTAACAAGACTGAGAAGAACAGAGAGAGAGAGGGAGAGTAGAATTTGAGAAAGAATAAAAGAGAAGAGAGAATAGGAAAGAAGGAGTAGAGAATGGAGATTAACTTCTGTATTTTCTTATTCTTCATCCAAGGAATACAAATGGTCTTTATGTTGATCTCTACTAACTAACTAACAGATTCTCTAACTAACTCTAACTAACTTGTAGACAACAGGATTACATGTTCCCAACATCTTCATCTTTCAGCCTTCATGTTACATTCCACCAACACATCTTCTAGTTGTTGATGCTTCCTTTTATTTCTTTTATGTCATTCTATCAAGTGTTTAGAGATGTAACAATACCCTTCCTTTAAAAAAATTCTTGGCCTCAAGAATCTGCAGACCTCAACAAGTTCTTTAAGGGTCAATGTTGAATTCTAGGAACTGCAACTGGATCTCTGCAAGTTCCTTTCATGTTGTATCCTCAAGAAAAAGGTTAAACCTTGATTCTCTCTTCTTCATATACTACTGGTAGTGCATGCAAAACTATGGTTATATCTCTAACTTTTTTTTTTTTTAATAACAAGACATGGAAAATACGGTGCACTACATTACCCTCTAGTAACTTGAGCCTATAAGCCACCATAACTTCAATTTTTTCCACCATTTAGCAAGGGCCATAAAACCTAGCTTAAAATCCTTCCTAAACATGGCATTACCCTGCCTATAAGGTTATAGTTTCAAGAAAACCCAATCTCCTAGTACAAATTTCATCTTAGATCGCTTCTTATCTGCCACAAATTTTATCATATTCCTTACCCTTTCCAACAATCCTCTTATGATTTGATCCATGTTAATCCTTCTTTGCATCCATTCTTCTACAATCGTAACTTGAGTAGCCTCAGAGAGTACCATCTCTTTTGTTAGAGGCTCATAGCTATATAATGTTTTAAATGATGTCATCTTAATAGTTAAATGAAAGCTATTGTTGTACCACCATTATGCTGAAGATATTCATTGATTTTACTTTTTAGGATAGTGTACAGTGATACACCTAAGGTATGTCTCCAATCTTGATTTAACCTCTCGGTTTGATCATTAGGTTGATGATGGTAAGAGATGTTAAGTAACAACGTAATCCCTAATTTCTTAAAAAATTCTGTAAAAGCCGGTTATATTCTAACCTGACCAAAAATAGTAGTAGTAGTAGATAAATAAATAAGTAAGCAAGCATTTGGAGGGACAAAATTGAACAAAAAAAAGTTATAGGCATTAATTTATTGAGAAAGAAAGGTTGGAGACAAATTTGGAAAATGCTAAACAAAAGAGGTCAATGTGCAAATTTAAAAGATTGGACTATATAAATGCCCATCTTTTCTTCTTTTGATCGATGGCTAGAAGCCATAAGAGAGGGAAAGTATTTGTGTGATTTTTAGTTGTTTTCTTGCAAATTATATAAAGACAAAAAAAAAAGTGTAATTAGAGTGATTAGCACTTAGAAAAAAGAATTAAGAGGGGTGATTTAGTGCTTGGAACTTGTTTTGAAGAAAGAAATCTAAAGCTAGGGTTTAACAAGGGAGAAGAAGGAAACTTGAATTTTTCTTCCATCCATTCCTTGAATCTTTATCCAAGTTGAAGAACATGTTTAGAATGATTAATTGTTATAATTTTGTATTTTGATGAAGAAATTAAATAGCTATGATTATGTGAAATTGGGGATTTATGGTGTTAATTATTGAAATGATGTAATTTATGATTAAACTATATTAGGAAGCATAAATTATTAATGGGCAAGTGTTTAATTTAGAAATGAAAGAAACAAACCCTTTCCCCTTTTTTTGTTATTGATCCCGACAAAAGGAGAAGTTTTGGGAGATTGAAGAATTTAATGTAATTGTTTAGGAATTGTGGGAATTTATGGGCTTATAAATGTTAATAAATGGAATGGTAAAGGATGTTACAAAAATAAAATATTCACCCTTTTTCCTTGAAGGAATTTCGGCCATGACATATAAAAAGGAGAAAAATAAATTTGACTTGGATTTTTGTTAATGTGAAAGAGTGATTTTAGATGAATTGGATGGATTGTTGGAGAATTGGAAAGTTAATTTCGATGAAGGGTTAAAAAAGAGAATTTTATTCTTCCTAACTTAAAATGAAATGAGATTTTTATCATTTGGTTATGAATAATACTTGACACGTTGCTTTTTGTGTTGGTGCAGAAAAGGTCGCCAGATCTAATCAGCAACAGGAGACCACTTCACGTCCACAAGCACTAGGTACGTGTTAAATACTCAATAATAAATTAATCGTTTAAGTTAGTATTTTAGAAGAAATTTCCTTTGATTGTAATTTTAATGTAGAAATTATGAAATAAAAAGAATGGAAATAATGCCCTGTTAAATAAATGGGCGTGCCGAAAGAATATTTCCTAATTAATTGAATTAATGCCTTATTAAATGGGCGCATCAAAAGATTATTTCCTGGTTAATGAAAATAATACCCTGTTAAATAAATGGGCGTGCTGAAAGATTATTTCCTAGTTAATGGAATTAATGCCCTATTAAATGGGCACGTCAAAAGATTATTTCCTTGCTAATGGAAATAATGCCCTATTAAATAGGCCTATTGAAATATTATTTCCTGGTTAATGAAAATAATGCCTGTTGAAATGGGCACATTAGTTGAACTATTTTCTTTTCTTTCTTACCTGAACTTCAGATATAATCTACTAATTAATGAACAACTTGAGAAAGTCATATCCTGATTAATGAAGAAGATATCTAGTAAAGGATTGGCAAAAATAAAATTTAAATTAAATTAATATATTGACGATAAGTACTTCATTTAATGAGCTAGTGTGTATATTATTGTGTATGCTTCAAAATAGCCCTTATTTAAATTGTGTATTATTAGTAGGTGTAAATTTTCTAGTTTTTACCAAATGTTCACATGTTATATAAATATGTTGTTAGGTACATCACACTCTCGAGCTAGAAAGTAGAAGCATAGAAGGAAATCCTTGTTTAAGTTAATTTTTGTATTAAAAATATTGATATTATGCTTTATATCACTTATATGTTAGGAAATTTTAAAATGGTTAAATTATTCTTTTGCTGGGTATATAATTAATAACAATGCCCTTACTTTAACTGATATATAGTTTTGTTGTATGTATATTTGAATGTGTTTGTGTCCTAAGAAATTAATGCTAATGTAAATAAATTAGTTTTAAATATTGTATATGAAATCATACAATGTTAACTACATAAAAAAAAAAAAAATTGAAACTATTGGGGATATGAAAATTGATGTGTTTAGTAGAGTTACGATGCTTATTTATATTGGGATAAGTTTGTGGTTATTATTTACAGGTTTTGATTTTGAGTCGATAACTTGGTACTGAAAATACAAAAGAGACTTTGCTGAAATTTTTAGAAAATATTTACTTCAAGAGAGACCAATTAACTCTTTTAAATAACCTTTTTTTTGCCTTGACAAATTCTCTCCAAAAAAAACTTGTAAAGATCTTATCCTTGTCTGTTAGTATCGTGGTAGGTAATCTATAGAACTTATAAATGTGATCTAGAAAAAGTTTAGTAACGTCTTAAATTGTGAAAAGGTGTGCCAATAAAGTACCCATACTTAGTAAACCTATCCACATAATCATAATTATATCTTTCCCTTCTGATCTTAGGAGCCCTTCCATGAAATCCATTGTAATGTCCTACCAAGTACCCCTTAGAACTGGTAGAGTTTACAATAACCCAAGATAGTCAACCCTTTTTGCCTTAGCTTATTTGTAAATGTCACATTGTTGAACTATCCTTTGCACTAATTTCTTCATAGTTGGCCAACAGATATGAGCCTTGAGTCTTCTATAGGTATTCTGAATTCCAGTATGACCTTCAATGTAGGAGTCATGTGCAAACTTGATGAGTTTTTCCCTCAATAATCATGTAGCCTTTATTGCAATTATTTTCTTGTACTTGACCACTCTTTCTTCATTTATAATGTTGGGAAATTATGTAGCATCCACCAACTTACTAGGAACGATGTCCTATAGAGTGGCATCATCTTTATATGAGTCTGCTTATACTAGGATGAAATTATCTTAGTTATGGTTGTGAAGCTACCCTCTTCTAGCATTTCTTCTTATACCTTGATTACCTCATAACTATCTCTTCTAGATAATGCATTTGTTATTATGTTCTCTTTTCCTTTCCTGTATATGATCTGATAATTCAATCCTAACAATTTAGTTAGACCTTTCTTCTGAATAGTAGTGTGAATCTTTTGATCTAACAGATACTTAAAACTTTTATGGTCAATTTGAATGACAAAATGTTCTTGTTCCAAGTAATGCCTCCATTTGTCAACTGCCATCAGAATAGCAAGATAATTCTTCTTATAGTCTTGCTTATAAATGTCAAAGGTTTTTCTTATTAGTTGAATGCTACCTTAATTCCAGTATCGCAAGCATCTATTTCCAATACAAAATGTTTGGTAAAGTCTGATAGGGTTAGGACTTAAGCCTCACACAAGGCCCTTTTCAGAATGTGGAAAGCTTTCAACACAATTTCATGCTAAATGAATTTATTCTTCTTAAGCATATCTATTAGAGGCTTGCTAATAACACTGAACCTTCTAATGAATTTTTTATAGTAACCTATTAGGCCAAGAAACCCCCTTAATTCCTTAATAGACTTTGGAACTGGCCTATTATATACTACTTCAATCTTCTTATTGTTAGTTATCACTCCATCAGCTAAGATTATATATCCTAAATACTCCACTTATGGCTCACCAAAGGTATATTTAGATCTCTTTGCAAATACCAGGTTAGTTTTAAGAGTTTCTAGGACCTGATTCAAGTGATTTATATGTGCTTCCAATGAAAAGCTATAAATGAGAATATCATCAAAAAATACCAAAATAAATTTTCTAAAAAACAACTCCAAGTTGTCATTCATCAATGCTTGAAAGGTGGAGAGAGCATTTGTGAGACCAAAAGGCATCACCTTTAATTCATAGTGCCCTTGGTGAGTGTGAAATGTTGTTTTTTCTATATCTCCTTCATGCATGAGGACTTGATGATAACCAGACTTTAAATCCAGTTTTGAGAAGAAGTTGGATCCTTGTAATTCATCTAATAAGTTGTCTATCAGAAGAATCAAAAACTTAATCTTTATGGTGACTTCATTCAGCTATCTAAAGTCCACACAAAAGTGCCATGTTTTGTTCTTTTTCTTTACCAGCAAAATAAGTGAAGCATAAAGACTTATGCTTGGCTGAATTATACCACTGTTTAGTATCTCCTTTGACCATCCTTTCAATCTCTCTTTTTTGGAAGAATAAGCTTTTATATGGTATGCAATTGTTAGGTTGAGCTCCTAATTTTAATGAAATCTTGTGATCATACTTCCTAGTTAGTGGAAGTTCTATTGGTTCTTTAAATATGATTGCATAATATGTTAATAATCTTTTTATTTCTGCATTAACAAGTATAGTCCATGGTTTTGCCTTTGCTTTTATAAAAAAGAATTGCCCTACAAACCCCATTATATTTGCCATCAAATTTTTATGAACCTTCTCTACTATAATACATTGAAGGTTAGCTTTTTTCATAATTCCTTTGAGCTCAATCATTCTCCCTTTGTTCCTAAAGGATATCTTTATTTTGATGAAATCAAATAAGACTAAAGAATAGGTCCTTAATCAATCCACTCCCAATACTACATCACATCTTCCTAGTTTCAGAATTCTTAAATTTGCCATAAATTTATAGTTTTGCATGAACCATTTAAACCTAGTTGTAAATGAATCACACAACATGGTACTACCATTAACTAATGTCACTGCTAAGATTAAGGATCTAAATATAGAGATTTGCACCTTTTTAATAATCTGTTTATCAATGAAATTATATGTGCTTCCACTGTCATTAAGGACAATCAATTCTCTTTCTTAATAACTGTATATAATTCTAATGGTGTTATGTGCATAATTATCAGCCAATGCATTTAAAGATATACCATATTCTTCAATCTTCTTATATGTTGCCAGTTCTTCACTGGTGTTTTTTATTTCAACATCTAAAATTTTTTCCTCTTCATTGCCCTCAATCATGTGTAATCTTGTAACACTATATCTATGTCATAACATAAATTTGTCTCCACACTTAAAACATTACCCCAACCTACACCTTTGCTCATATAGAGTCTCTAGAATAAGTTTTTGTTTTTGTTGGTCTTATTCATATATGGACTAGTGTATTTGGTTTGGAAGTCACCTATTAGTCTTCTAGGTTACATGATAGTTGTAGTCCTTGATACAAACTTGTTTTTTCTTCCAAAACATTATTTGATTGTTCTTGCCATTTTGCTTAATCAAAAGTTGTCATCATTGCCACCGACTTTAATATCTTAAACATGGGCTTGATATCTTCCTTTAATCCACTAATAAAACTGGAAATATAGTAAGATTCATGAAGTAAGGGGTTTAATGAATGCATTAGTGACTTTAACTTCTCAAACATCTCCACATATTCATCAACACCACCTTCTTATATTAGTTTGTTAAACTCCTCCACTATGTTAGCTCTATTACCAAACCTATTGCATATGGCCCCTGAGAATTTTTCCCAAACAATCGAACATTCCAACACCACATATATATCCTTCAAACCAGATTTTCACTTTACCCTCTAGGTAAAGAGATAGTAGTTCCATCCATTGCTGAGAAGAAGTTGAGTTAAGCTTAAAAACATTCTTGCACTTCCTCAACCATTCTTTAAGATTCTCTCCCTAGAATGATGTAAGGTCCATCCTTAGAAGAGAAGGATTATACACCACTTTTTGATGTTCCTGCTGACCATTAGTTTGATCTCCCTAGGTGTGACCCCTTCCTTTTGGTAGGATTCCATCTTGATTACCCATTGTTGGTGTATTTAATATTCCCCTGGAGTTGCTTCCCAAATCTTTTCTTGCTATTTGATTAGCAATGAATGTTTGGAATTGATTTGATAAGATTTAAATTTGCAAGTTAATTTGATCAATCCTCTTGTTTTGCTCCTCAAACTGTTCTTACCATTTAATTTGTTGATGGACTAAGGATCCTTGAAATTCTTATTGAAGGTTATGCGTTCATTCCTCTAACTTCTTACAGTGTTCTTCCATATTTTTTAATTCATGATTTTCCACCATCTTATAGGAATTTTAAAGCTTTGATACTAATTGTTAAGCTAAGCTTAACAAGATTGAGAAGAATAGAGATAGAGAGAGTAGAATTTGAGAAAGAATATAAGAGAACAAAGAAGAAGGAGTAGAGAATAGAGATTAACTTCTATATTTTCTTATTTTTCATCCAAGGAATACAAATGTTTTTTATATTGATCTCTACTAACTAACATATTCTGCAACTAACTCTACTAATTAACTAACAAACTCTCCGTCTAACTAACTAACTTGTGTATATAATAGGATTACATGTTCCCAACATTTTCATCTTTCAGCCTTCATGTTGCATTCCACCAATACATCTTCTTATTATCGATGCTTCCTTTTATTTCCCTTGTGTCATTTTGCCAAGTGATTAAAGATATAACATTATAAAATCATCAAGATAAACACAGTTGATGTCAACAAATAAATAATTATGTAAAAATGGTTAAATACTTTAAAATTAGAATCTTTAAGAAAACCATAGAAATTCACCTCAGAGTTAATCAACCAGTATTAAGAGGAAAACAAGTTGGTCCTTAATAAAGGTGGGTGTTAATGAGGGTTGATCTAAGGGTTGTTGCGTGGTAGTTTATTACACTCTTTGACCCTCATTTTATTCTATCTTCCTGTATATTTTTTTCTCCATATACATATACTAACTTAAGCATCAAACTACCTTGAGGGATTTATTTTTTTAGACAACTACTAGTCAAGACCATCAACCCAATCATGGAAAGCTAATATCTGTGCGAAGTTTTATCATAAATCCATCACTAATTTTGAATTTTGTATTTATTTAAATATATTTTACTATATTTGTAACTCCATAACAAATAGTTCTATAATTCAAATTAGCACACCACACAGAGTTCTTACGATGATTTCAAAACCTTTACAATATATATATATATATATATATATATATAGTTTGGATCACATTTTCTATGTTGCCTTATGCATTTTTTTTTATTACAATGATTTTGCTTTTTTTTATGATTTAATAAGTCATCCTTTTGCTTTTCCTAACTTTTTCTCAGCATGCTTAGAATACATTGTGTCTATTCATAATAAAAATGAAACTCAATACAGTCTTTGCAAAGGATTACCAGTGGTTTCCTTTTATATAGGAGATGCAAAAGAATTCATATTTGGCAATCAAAGGGATGAAAAAAAGGCAAAAAAAGTTTTTAATGAAGGCGAAAGTTATGTAGGATAATAACATTATGGAATCACAAGAACAAGACATTGAATATTTAATGAGTGAAAAGGATTGTAGATATAAACTCTAAATTTATAATTTTATTATGAAAAATAAAGCATATGGTGGCTGCCTCCTTAAAAGTTTTACAAGACCTTTTAAACAGGCCAGGAAATAAACAAAAAAATTTAAAATTAATATAAGATATAAAAAAAAAAACACAGAAAAAATAATAGAAACTGTTATATAAGAGCATTAGTGCTCAAAAAACGATTATGAAAGACCCGATGATTCATTCAATGCTGTAATGGTTGCTCTGGGGAAAATTTCTCGTAGAATCACCTATAAAAATTTAAGCTCAATTCAACAATCAAAGCTCTCGTTATTGTTTTTTAAGGAGCAATCTAGTTCTGGTCATTCCAAACATATTTTTTAACCTAGACCTATCTTATTAGTCCATAAAAAAAATCTGTTAGGTCATTCATATAATTTGTCCGAGCTAAATTTCCATCCAGTAATGTTGGATCATTACTTAAATATTCAGAACCACCCGTGTCTACAAGCTCAACTACATCAGTTTTGTTGGTAACCAGAGATGCTCTTCTCGGGAAATCTTGACATATTTTTCATGGGGTAACTTACAATCAACCAATGATTACCCCTAAGACCCTCCTTGATGAAACAAGTCTCCTTCCGGGTAGTTTAAATCTCACTTGTTGTCAGTATTGAAGACCATGAATATATACTAGGAGCTGTTTCAAGTGATTGTACATGAAAGTTTTGCCGTGTCCCCCCCTGCTTAGTTTTGTTGCCAAGCCATAAATACTAATGGAACCACCCTGTTTTTTTGGTGGCTAGGGCATACAAAAGCATCCCATACATCTGCGAGATGCGGCAGGGTTGTTTGCAAGCCTTTTAACTACTAGGGATCAAAGCCCATTTTGTGAATTAATTTCTTGGGATTATTTGCTTTGAAATGCCAGATGACATGCACCACGAGGTGCTCATTTCAAATGCTGATGATTTGTTACGAGGGAGCACTTCCATTTTATTTTCTCGCCATGAAAAATAGTTCCATACAAGAAAAGGATGGATAAGAAGGAAGTCACACACATGAGCATAGGCAAATAAGAAGGATGGACATGAAGTTCCAAGACTGATTATCCTATATATAAACCCTTTTAGGCAACGTTCCCATTTATAAACCTTGCTTCCCAGAGTTTATCAATCCCAACATGCATGCTTGTTTCAGCATATCTTTGTCGACAGGGCTAGGGAATCAATCAAGAAAACTTTGGAAATATTATGTATAAATATTGCATCATATTTAAGTTGTGTATTAAATACTTTAGGCCAAATTCCTAAAGCATGGTTTCGCTCAAATGATCTTTTTCTTGATAATCGACATCACCTTGGACAGTAAGTTATTTTATTAACAAGGGAGGATACATGAAATTCTAAATCCACCCCCTTCTTAATCCACATGAGCAAGCAGACAAGAATAGATCTTTTGCTTCAACCGATCAACAGTCTCCATTAATCCATTGTTGTCTTCAGAGCTCAATTTGCTTCTAAGTTTATCTAACCACTCATTTGCATGCTTAAGCAGTGACAATGTGACAGCAATAGGGCTGTTCACCCGTTCCATTCGTTGTATGGCGAAGTCCTTGCCTTTCTTCTCCTGGGTAGAAACATGAAATCCTGCATTCAACGCACCCTTCAACAATCTCAAAAACCAAGCCCTTGTCTCATTCAAAAGAGTCTGTTTGAGTTCTTTGATCTCTTTTGTACCTTCTCCTTTAGCCCGCTCCTGCTTCTCACTTGCACTTAGCTCCATTGAAGGCTTTGGAGACTTCAATTTAGCTTTGGCATAACTTAGACCTGTCGTTTTGCTTGTTTTTTTCTGTATCTGGGGCAGAAAAGTCAGTAAATAACCGCAGTGATTTATCCTTGAATAGGGTTGTTACATTTGGTTGGTCGATGAGTTGTTGTTAAAGTGTAAGGAATTTGATGAGAGTGAGGTGGGGGTTCTCTGGTGAGGCAGAGGCGCAGAGCTCAGCAAACATACTGAAAGAAAAAGGATGAAAGTAAGAAGGATATAGAGAAATGGTAAGTACTATGCTGGCTAAAATTATGTTTTGGCCTTGTTATATATATACTTACTTGAGGCACTTGATAAGAGCTGCAGCAGTAGATGCCTGCTTTGGAGCTTCAGCTGCAACCGAGGTAGCTAAATATCTCCTTCGTAGCAATCCCTTGGAATATAGCAAACAATGAGAAAAGAGAGCTGCATTGTGATGCTGAGATTGATGAAAGAGTTTGCGTAGTTTTCTTATAATACCTGCTGCCTCGATTAGTGGGTTAGTGACTCATTTTTTAAGGCATTGCATAACAGATCATTTTTTTTGCACCAAGTAGATAGACAATTTTCCATGTGGTTAGCATCGTGCACAAGAATGAAAGCGTTTTTTTGAGAACAACCAGCCTCAAGCTTCCTGAAAGTAAAAAAAGGAGAAACTGTGGAAAACAGGAAAAACTTACCTTTCCAGGCTTCATTAGGTTATCAGGCAGAGAGGTCCATAATGTTGCTTCATTATTGTAAGGAACCTTATTTTCTCGTATGTATCGATCAGAATCAGACACAGGATAACCTGGAAATCTTCATTAAGTAATTGCACTTCCATTTGTTTACGCCGGGAAAAAAAAAATCTACGCATTACAGACACGGTTCATTGCATGAACATCATGTGCTACTGGTGCATTTTCATAATTTCCACTTGTATAGTCTTTCGACCTGTAATTTACTTGCAACTTGATCTAGTTAAGAAAAAAAAAAAAAGGTGGCAGAATTTAAAGAAAAACAAGCTGAATTACCCTTAAGAGAAAAATAAGTGGCACAATGCTGATAACTTGCAGGAGAACTGACCGATATTCTCCACGAACCTTTACATTCGAGTTTATAAAGCTGAATTACCTTCAAGAGATGCCATACCTTTTCCTTCTCTATTTCGAACTATGATCTCTGCCAATTACCTTTCTCCATCCGAATTTGTAAAGCTGAATGGAGCACCAAATTTTAGTTCGGATCAACAGCACTCTTAGTATTTTACAGTGAATAATAGCCGATATAATTCTTAGATACCAGATACGGTTTTAAGAATCAATCAGTACTCTTCTTTTTTCCTTCTGTCCATATGAGGTAGCCCTTGCGGATAACCTACGGATATTTGAACAAGCCAATGCCCTTATGCCCTCGCACCACGTAAATTCAGGTTTTTTTGCCTAGCACGTAATCCGAACCTGTGACATGCTCCTCCAGCGTGCATCACAGGCTGTAATCTTTCCCAAAGCCTAAACCCGTAGGGTTAACTCAAACCTTTTTGTTTGCAATATTTTAGAATGCTATTAATCTCTCACGAATTATATTTTAAGCAATACTACGTCTATATGAATATCCTTAAACCTTTTGGACTCCATAGGAAATGAAATTACAGAAGTAAATCACAGAAGTTTCTTCAAATTTCTATAGATATAGCCAAATGAATCCAGAAGCAGTATGTATGCATTAATTCTAGGACTTGTTACGCTTGTACGAAACTTTGACATAGACCATAAGTTTCTGGGGAAAAGAAAACAAGAAAGGTAACTTTAACAGCTAAATCATAGATGACGACGTCGATTAATCCAAAACAGTCTGAAGTATAACCATACCATTGGCAAAATATCAGTTCGCACAAGATTGACAGAAACAGAAGGATCATACCTGAGATGAAGGGGGTTCTACTTTAAATAAATGGACGTGTTTTGCACATATAGAGATGATCAAAAAACAGCCACCATCCAAAACAACCAATTTGTTTTGATAATAGAAACCATTGGCAAACCTCAATAGCTTTGCATGCTAGGCAAGCAACTATCAACCTCTCTTAGCTTGAGAGCCAAGAGACATGTTAATGAGTAATGAGAAGCTAATGCCTGTTTTTTTTTTTTTTTAATATACTTGAATAAACATAAGAGTGCTGGCAGCTGTGCTGATAACTATTATTATTGGACATCATTTAATGATTTCCAACGAAAGAATTCTTCTTTAGATTTACTTGAGAAAGGCCGAAATGACCAAACTGTCTGATCAGGTACACTGGGCTGGATGAGGGAAAGGGCTTCTCGTGGATGGCGCAATCATACAGCCACAGCCAAATGACCAGAAACAAAACCAACTTTAAGTTAGATGGTAAGTATTTCTTTCAATCGAAAATGAAAATTCAAGGTGGATGGCCAGAGGGACAAATTAAAGGTTTGAGTCAACAAGTGGCTCAAGCAAATGCATTACTTTCAGTTTCTGTACGAACCATGCTGGCATACAAACCATTACGATGTGAATTCAAGAGTGCATCATGACTACCATACTCCACCACTGCACCATCTTTCACTACAGCAATCATAGCAGCTTCTCTAATGGTAGAAAGCCTGAGAGCCACTATAACAGTCGTTGCCCTCTTAGAGATCTTCCTTAGTGCCTCCTGGACATTCTTCTCTGATTCCAAGTCCGGTGCACTACTTGCTTCATCTAGCAGTAGCACCCTTGATCTCTTTAGAATTGCCCTTGCTATTGCTATTCTTTGTTTTTAGGCCACCAGATAGTTGAACCCCACTCTCTCCTACCTATATCAAATATTAAACAGCAAGAAATCAATTACTTTTAGATCGGTCACAAGAGCGTGCCAATTCAGCAAACCTAATGTAGACAGTATGAAATAAATATGAGATCCTTGCGACTTTAAAATTTTGGCCATAGCTGAGTTTCATAGCCTTGAGGTAGGCTACAGATGAACTTGTTAATGTATGCTTCACTTGCAGCCTCTTCAATCTCAGCCCTTGAAGCATTAGGATTTCCAAATGCAATATTTTCCCTTGTACTACCAGAAAACAATGCAGGCTCTTGACCGACCAAAGTTGTTTGACTCCTTAACCACTTGACATTAAAATCCCTCAAATCTACAAAAAAAAAATATCCTATTAGCAACTAACAAGTACTTTGCAGATAATGTTAAAATCTATTGCTGATAAAACTCAGGAATAAATAATTTTAGATGCAAATAATAAATGTTAATTTTTTAGCAACGGATTATCCATTACTAATTTTTTTATATTAAATTATCCGTTGCTGAAATTCGGTTGCTCATTATATAAATCAGCAATGGATATTCTGTTGCTGATCCGTTGCTAATCAACAATGAAAACTTTGTTGCTGATCCGTTGCTGATTTGTCTGAATTTTTTAAATTATTTTTCCCATCTATTGAATTTTTTTTAATTATTTGTGGATATTTAAAAAATTATAGATAAATATATAAAGAACATAAATTAATACTAGAAATTATTTTATAAAAAATAACAACGCAAATAAAAATAAATTTCATAATAAATTTCTAAATCTCATTAAACTTACATCAAAATAGATAAGTCACAATTTAATAAATATGTTATATCATAAAGGTGGTGATTGGGGTGGTGGTGGAAACAAACCAAAACAATGCTGACCATCATAAGATGAGATCGGTATATGATGGTCAAGGTCTAAGTCGATATATTAGATTAGACGGGAGATACATAGGTGTCGTCATCTGTGGAGCCACATGTGACGGCATAGATGAAGCCATAGGTGCCGACATACCTTGATCCATATTTGATGCTCAAGTTTGGTATCTCATATTACTAAGAAATTTTTTGATTGAGGTCATCTCCTATTGTAATGATAAAATATGACCATCTATTTCCTTTATTTGCTCTTTTAATGCCTGAATTGATGAGCTAGAAGGTGTTGACTCCATTGTATAGGATTGTGATGAAGCACTCGTACTAACCATGGATTTTGGCATACCAGGTGCACCATATATTCTACCCTTTGTAACTCCTCCTATAGCCACACACCAAGCTGCTCCATCAAATGAATGATGATTTTCCCGATCAGCTTCATATCTTGAAATCATCTTTTTTTTTTTGTAATTCTCTTGCAATACAATTAAATATAATAATAAATTCATTTAAATTTTAAATAATATTAAATTACATTAAAAAAATACTTACAACAACTTTTTTAGACTTTTTATCTATGAATGTTTCAGGTTGCTTGGCACTCTGATGCAACACCGAAAACACATCATCCCATAGAGGTTCTTTTCCACCTGCTTTTTCTTGCCATCAACAAACAACAAATATTAGAAAATATAAATATAAAAAATTGAAGTCTATTATAACAAATATAAACAATCCTCACCATGCTAGCTCGATATGATGCAAATGACACCGTACCTCCAGAATGAGTGCTTAATTTACCATCTGTTTCAGTTAGCCGATTATTTCTTGCAGATTTTGATCTCTTTTGAAATTCTGGGGTGGACCAAATTTCTTTAATCATTTGATTCCAATCATCATTGTGCATCCAAACTGGACTTTTATTAATGTAATCCATAATATTTGTGGTATTTCTATCAGACATAGCTCTTTACGAGCTCGTGTCAACTACTGGTTCAAAGCAATTCTAGTCTTATCTTCCCAAATCTTACAAACAATTGGTTCATCATCCTTATAAAATATATATTTTTTCTATATTAAAAAAAAATACAAAGCTCAACATAGTTGTTAACTAGCTTATATAATTACAATCACACAATCAAAAGTAAAAAAGATAAACAAAAAATATTGATAAAATAAAAACTTCTTAACTACATCATAAAATGTAATTTAATGTCTTATATTCTAATTATTATAATATTTTTTGGTATATACCTTACCATTTCTTAATATATTCCTAAAATAGAATTAATTTGTCGTAAATCATAGTAACATGACATGTTCTAAACTAATTGAAGTTGTTAGAGATGCAGAATCAATTATATATTAATTTATGTTGTCAATCAATAAAAAAAACTATTCTTTACATTAATTGTATCTGAGAGGTTCGTATTTCATTTTGGTCTTCACTTCCATAAAAAAATATATTTTTTACTATAGTAATAATCCTTGCATCTAAGATATGGTGTGCATAGAAAAAAAAAATGTAACATCCTCAAATATAATATCATGAAATCTCAAACATTTCTTTACTAATGTCAACTATTAAATGATATGTCTAAAATTATAGAAATTTAAAAAAAAATCAGAAGAGTCTCCTCTATTTTTATTGGTACCAAGTTATCGACAACACTTCTATTATTGTTAATAAAATTATCAATTGAGATATTTTTTTTGTTTGAGATGAAACACCGATATATTATTTATTTTAAATTTATTAATTGTTGGTTGATGAAAATATATGGATATTATGAATGTTTGTATTAAAATTTTAAATTATATAAATTTTTACTTAAAACTATTAATTTATGTTTGCGTATGATTTTGGAGTTTCATGTATACCTAGTTGTTAACTTCTCATCTCATGCATTGCTCCTATATAGATTTTTTACAGGAGGCTTATCCAAGAAGTTATGCATGTGATTGCTTGCTTCTAGAAAATAAGGTTTTATTTATGGTGTGACTATGACTATATATTGACAGTGAAATATATTAGATTTTATTGACCAACATTACTGTATGAAGAAATAATAAAACATGCCAAATTACTGTAATGAATCTTATGTTATATTTTATATGTAACAACATTATTTAAGCACTGTAATCCAAGTAAGAGTAAATATTGCATCAGCATGTATGTGTTTAAGTATTTTTGCATCATGACCCAATATGCCAGGAAAATGTTTAAAATACCGTTAAGCTACATGACGCTTCCACTTCCCTAATATTTTCAGCAGAGACTGTAGCAACACCAAATTGAGTAAGGGCTTCAAATGAAGGGATGGTGAAACTTAAAAGTTTTCCTGGGCTCCTGCAAAAGAATGAAGATGAAGCTCAACAAATGGACACCTAAATAGAAGCATGGTGACGCACACAAGCAGTGTCATAACTAAAAAATTCTTAAAATTGCACAAATGATAAGAAGGCTACTGCAAAGAAAGCTCTCTCCCTAGTCTTTTCTGGTTTTTGTAACTAGTAATTTATACCACTAGTTAGGATTACATCTTTTTGCATGCTCTGTTTTGCAACACTTTTACTAGTTACTGCAAAGAAAGTAATAGTTTTACAACAGTAGTTAGGCTACTTTCCACAATATTTTTCATGCTCTATTTTGTATGATCTGTTCAACATAAATCTCAACCCCCTTCTTTCTGTATTTTTTTTTTATACCTCACCCAGTTAATAAATTTAAAATAAAATACATTACATTAATAATTAAAAATATTAGCATGTGATAAAAGCTATATTTAACAAATAATTTGCAAAAAATCAAACAAAATTATTATTCTCATCAATAAAATTAGTTAATAAAATAAAATACATTATCTCTAAATTACAAATAAAATCTCTCAAATATGAGTTTCTAATTATACCTGTTTTAATTTGTTATACCGTTTGCAAGTGGATTCTTGGGAGCACATCACGATTCTTTGCAAATGAGAGCACACCACAACACAATTCTTTGCAAGTGGGAGCACACCACCGTTCTTTGCAAGTGGGTTCTTAAGAGCACAACACAGAAGAAGTTAAAAAAAGCAAAAGTAGGGTTATTAAAAAGGGATGTTTTGGAATTATATGTTCCTGGACAATAATTTAAGAGAAAGTGACAGAGGAGGGGTGGGTTTCTACAAAAGGAAGAAAGTGACAAATCGATCGGGTTAGGGGTTTTTGTGTGGGAAATGAAAGTTGTTTGATTTTGAGTTGGAGTAATTAATTGTCTCCTCCCGGATGTTTTTTTGTTTATATACCTGTACCAATTATATACGTGTAGGGTGTTTATATATATACATATATATATATATATATATATATATATTAGCAATAGAAAATCAATTACTAAAAAATAAATTAATATATTAAAAATCAGCTATGAATTATCCGTTGCTAATATAATGTCACAGTTTACAATCACGCTTTATAAAAATCAAATTTTGTTCTTCTCTTTATCAGCATAGTCATTATAAATCGTAACATTGTATTAGCAATGGATAATTTATAGCTGATTTTTAATATATTAATTTATTTTTTAGCAACTGATTTTCTATTGCTAATATTAAAAAATTAATATATATATATATATATATATATATATATATAATTCGTTGCTAATTTATTGTTAAATTTACATCTGAAATATTTTATTGCTAATTGCCAATGCTATCGACCCTTTTTTTTTTTTTTAGTAGTAATCCACCCCTCCCATTGTCACCTTCCCATGATTAGTATCATAAAACCTTTGTATCAACCATACAACAGTTGATTTTCCTGACCCACTACCCCCAACCAAGGCCACCGTGCTACCACCTTTGACCTTTAAGCAAAAATCCCTCAACACTATAATCTCAGGCCTAGAGGGATATGCAAAAGTTACCATCTTGAGCTCGATATCCAATAGGTTTGATCTATCAATTTTCTTACCTCTATCCCGGTCACTACAAATCAATGGCTTACGATGAATGATATCAAAAATAGCAGCAATTGCAGGAGCAGCCATGGAAGTATCCGGCGCTAGCCCCGCAAGTTGTCCAACAGAAAATGATCTTAGCACAACCACGCCAATGTTTGTTTCGCCTTTGTTTTACGAGGTAGGCTCCAAACCAAAGTGTTAAGGTATACGCACCATACATGGCCCCTTGAGAGAATCCAAGTGTTGGCCTAGAACTTGTGACCTTTTCACTGATTTCTTCTTGGGCTCAGCCAAGGCTCTATCAAAGGACTCCACGACTTGGTCTTGAGCAGAGAAGGTTGTTACTGTTTGAATTTGTTATCTTCAAAGAAGATTGTAAGGGCTTCGCCTAGAAGGTAAGGAAAGAGTGAAAGTATTGCACCGGCATGCATACCCAAAAGGAAGCCCAGAAGAAGCTTGACAATCTCTGGTCTCTGAAGACCCCAAATTTCTGGGAGTTGATACTTTCTTGGCTTTGCATTTTCCTGCATTTCCTCCTCTTGTTGATTCTCTGCTTGCATTGATCTTAAGTACTTGATTTTGAGGTTTCAAATGCATTCTTAGATCTCAAATCAACAGATTTCTCGTAAATAGAGAACTCCATATCCTTGGCAGCATCCTCCTGTTTCAACGCAGATTTTGAGACAGCTTCGGAGGCAAGTTTGACAAGGGCTTAGCAGGCACCAGCATTTTCCATTAGCTGGCGATGGTCACCAATTTCAACAACAGAGCCTTGATCAAGAACAGCAATGGTGTTGGCATTTCTTACTGTCGCTAGCCTATGAGCAATGACAATGGTTGTTCTGCCAGTGGATATCTTATCGATAGCTTGCTGAACAACAGATTCAAACTCTGGCTCCAGAGCACTGGTGGGCTCATCCAAAAGAAGGATTCTAGGATTCTTAATCATAGCTCTAGCTAGTGCAATTCTCTGTCTTTGTCCCCCTGAGAGTTGGGTTCCCCTATCTCCAACCTATGTGCTTGTGCAGATATTTTACTGTAAATTTTAAGTTACGCAATAATATTGTTGTGATAGTGCTAAGGTACCTGAGTTTCATAGCCGAAGGGAAGGCCAGAGATAAAGCTATGAGCATTGGCAGCAATGCAAGCATTGATTGCTTCTTTCTTTGTGGCATTCTCCTTTCCCATCTTCACATTTTCTAGTATGCTGGTGGCAAACAGAACTGGCTCCTGCCCAACCATGCCTATGTGACCTCTTAGCCACTTGACTTGAAGTGTCCTCAGGTCATTACCGTCCAAGGTTACTACTCCTGCAATAATATGAAGAACTCAACCCCATTAGATGCTTCATATTGTCTCACTGATATAGCCTCCATTTCTGAGCCAAGTCCAATATGATGAGTACGATGATGAGGAGCTTGCCATTGATGGGATCGTAGAACCTCTCTATGAGAGCAAAAATGGTGGACTTGCCACCACCACTAGCACCAACCAGTGCAAGAGTCTTTGCGGATGGAATAACTAGATTGAGAGAGCAGAGAATTGCAGTTTCAGGACGCGATGGGTAAGCAAAAGTAACGCCTTTCAACTCGATCCTTCCACCAACACTTGACAGTATCCTCCCATGGGGGCTGTAAGGATCTATATCAGGAATTCTGTCTATAATTTCATATACTCTGGTTGCTGCTACTGTGCCTTGCGCAAATTGAGCAAAATATGATAGAGACAATGCCAATCCTCTGTCACAAAAATCCAGACAATAATTCATGTCTTTAATCATGCTTTCAGAGTTATGGATTGAAGAGATTAAAATCTCATCAGCAAACAAACATGCAGACAGCATTTGATGACGAGAATTTAAGACATGATTACCTTCCCCCTACATTGACACCAAAGCAAGCTATTGCATCACCTCCACTTATCTCTTTCCTTGCAACCAGGATAGATCCATACCAAAAGGCCAGCGCCCATGTTGAGTAGGTAACCAGGTAAATAACTCCCATTCCAGCACCCTTAGCAAACCCAATCTTTGCACCGATAGGCACAGACTTCATCAATAAATAAGCATATTTCCTGGCCAAATTATCCTCAGCAATAAAAGAAAATACAGTTCTAATTGAACTGATTGCCTGCTCAGCTACGCCACCAGCTTTCCGATAAGAAACCTACCATTATAACGAGCCAAAAACAATTGTCCACTATATTCTTCCAAGTAAGTGAAATAATGCATATCTGAGTCCTTGAACTTAGTGTCATACCTCTTCTTTTGTAGCTAGATCGACATAAATGGCCTTATAAGCAATCCCACAAAACATCGTTAATGGAGTGACTGACAAAACCACCAGAGATACCTTCCATGACCTTAAGAACCCGACACAATAACCGCAAATGAAGGTAAATACATGATGGATGAAATGTGCCATCTGCAAATATGATAAAAAGATCCACTGCATATCAGTACTATAGTCTACCATGATCTAGTCAAAAACAATTTAGCCGGCCCGTAAGCTGAAAAAAACACACTGCGGGCTTAAATTATGGGCAAGTTAAGAGCATAAAATTAGTACTTAATGATAAAGTAATCACATTATATGTATTACACATATTCCAGACAAATAACAAAGGAAAAGGAAAGGTAGGATTGACCTTCTCCCCCATCACTTCTTGGATTTGTGCAACATCACTTGAAATTCCATGCATAATATCACTAGTGATGACTTTTGTATCATAGAAAGTGATATCTTGCCTTAGAACTGCGCTCAGATACAAGTTTCTTATTCGATGAGCTGATCGTTCTCCAACTAATCTCCAACAAGTGATTTCTGTTTCACCCGAAAGAGAGAAATTATGTTTAGGCAAAGTGATTTATGTCATCTTACTTGACGATAAAGACACTGTTGTAAAACCATAAAATGGATAGCGACAAAGTAAATTGCTGATGCTGTTGTTATTCAGAGTTCATTTAATAATCTCCAACCACAACTAATGCTGCTACTCCAGTCATAAGCAGACATATCTGCCATTGCAAATTAAAACAGTAATAATAATAATCAAAACAAAAAATAATGTTAATTAATGTGCATCTGAAACCAATATTTTCAAGGCATCATAAAATTCGTCCTGCAAAGTTGTGGAAGGAGAGGAAATTGTATAAACACAAATGAAAACGCTTACCCTCTCCACTTCTTTCATCATATTATCATCAGAGTGCTTCGCAATCCTGATCACAAAATCTCCGAAAAAATAAGAATACCATGGAAGAGATCCTCCATTTATGAGAGCTCCTGAACAACCCTAAAACACAAGAACCATATCCCATTTCGTCGAGTATTTGAACAGGCTAAACAACCCTACTTGCCTTCGTGCTGCTTCGTCGTTGTCATCATCCTCCTCATCATAATCTTCATCATCATACTCCGAAGCCTGATCAAAGTCATCATATGGATTTTTACCAGGAACGTAATAACGACTGGTTGATTGATTAGCTTCATAAGCACTGAGGAAATCATCATGTCTACTACGGGATAATTTATGACCATGATGATCGTGCTCATCATGTGGAGTACTGTGGTACAATGGACTAACACCATCATCTTCCATATAAGCATGAGACACTGAATCCATCTAGAATCTTTATCACCATGGAGATTAGTGTCAGTCTGCAATAACTCTCCCTGTTTCTCAACATCCTTGCTGTCATAGTCAATCATGCCAAGCTCATCTTGATCAACCAAAGGACTTGCATTTCTGCGAGCCTCTCCCTTAATAACCTGAGAGATTGGTCTTGAAATCTCATGATGGGAATTACAGTAAGCAGCCAAGCTATAATCCCTAACATGAACTACCGACCTCTCATTATTTCTGGCAGCGTAGCTTTGTAGCTCAAGCCTACCAGCAGGTACAGCACCATAGCTAGATTGATCATAGTATGGATTTGTGAAGGCTCTAAATTCACCATGTGTACGTGAAAGATAGTAGTCATTTGCTGATCTTTGAAAAATATGTCTGTTTGATGGTGTGCTAGCTGCCCATGGGCTAAGAGCTGCTCCCAGGCTGCGGGTATCATTCCACCCTGCGGGCTGAAACTGCCATGAAAGCTCATCTTGCCATGACGTATCATTGTCCGTGGCGAAAGGCGTGGAAGGAGTTTGGCGAAGCCTATTTGGAGTATTTGTAAAGCTGAATTGTGTAAATGAACGTGAATCATACAGTGAGTTAACAGGAGTGCTGGGGCGCCTGAGTTGCCTACGCTGATGATAGTTTCGCGAGCGACCAGTGGAGTGGTAATCAATTTCAAAGGAGGAATCAGCCATTGATTCGAGTACGAGCAATGGCGTGTGAGATGTGAGTAAAGTGTTAGAGCAAGAAGGTTAGGATTTGTAGAAGAGAAGTAAACATGCCATTGCAGAAAACAACATGGTTGTACAAACTTCGTGAGTAGAGACTAGTTGTGAGTATCGAGCTGGTTGATTTAATGAGTTTCGATCATGCCGCCTGTTTTTTGTACTAAAATCAAGATACTTATTGGAAACAAAGTCATAAAAACTGGATTCTTCACCTCAGTTTTGTTGTTTTATAGTCCTCTCTGGCCACTAAATTGCCTGAAACAAAGCGGTAATTTAGTTTGTTGTTTTCTAGCTAGTTCTCTCTGCCCCCCTTGTGGTTGACACTATTTGGCTAAGTTTTGACTAGGCTGAGATTAACTTTAAGGCTTAATTTGACCAAGTTCTATTGCTAGAACTGATGGTATGAGCCATGTCAACTATGTGAAAGCAGAATAGGCACATAAGAAAGATTGCGGCTAATGCAACAGATGGTTGGCTTGATTTGCCTCTCACCAAAGGGGATGGCAAGTGGACAGTACGCTCCGCCAACAAAGCCGGCCATTTGAATGTCCATACCTAATGAGATGAGTTGTAAATGAAGAGATATCAACTTTTACAATGATTCAATCATTAATCCTAACGAGATTTTGTCTTCATGTTTCTCCTCTATGATTCTTTTCTTGACCAGGGAGAGCCTAGATTAAAATACATACAGAACAACTTGTCCTTGAGTAATTACATGTCCATACGTAATGCAATCACAAGTTCATGACATTAACCACATGACTCTATTCCATTTGTCAGCATAAAATTTAACGAGCTGCTGTTTTATCGATCACATAAATACATAATATTATATTTCTGCATTCGAATTTGATATTGCTTCGACCAATCTATTTTGAGGTGACAATATTGAGAGGGATGTAAATCCTTAAGCCTATCAGCCCACGGGGACACGCGACATAAAACTGAGCAGTTTCAGCAATCGGAAATTGAAGAACATCCCCATCCACAACAATCCTATGAGCCCAGGGGCCAACATCAATGGAACACAGCTTTCCTTGATGACACTACAGTGTGCAGAAGATGCCTATCGACATCAAGAGCATTGACTTCCTTAACAAGTATTGGCAATTCTAACACGAAACAATGACATGAAATTAATGTAGTGGAGAAGAATGGTAAAATAAAACAAGCATTGTATACAAGCTATTGCTCCGCATATAATCACATCACTCTCCTTAAGTTGTCAACAACTCTAATTCTAGCAAGAGTTCGATTTCTCATATACATCACACACGGCTGGAGACTGAGTAATAGAAAAAAGAATGCTCCTAGACTACCAAAATCCCAATAACGCCAGTAGGCGATTTTTGTTCAATACAATATACAACATATTCGAGCACATGCGTTCGTATCCTATATATAATCCCTTTACACTATCACTTGATTGATGATTCCAGGAGTAGCTCCAAGCTTTTCTCTTAAGTGATTATCTAAGCTTTGAGTCACTACCTTTGCTTCGGAAGGATGACAGAGAGAAGAATGACCGTGGTGCTGTAAAATTTGAACTTAAACGTATAAGCAAATCATCATAAATAACCAACTCCAAAACAGATAACTTTATGTAAAACGTTGTTGATCACATGAAGCAAATGAACTCAAACTCTTACTAAATACTCCATAAACAATCAACAGTTTTTTTTCCTTGTTTTCTGTTAGGTAGCTAGATTGAACGTAAAATGTCTTGAAAACTTGAAAAGTTGTTAACAATGAGTCTGCAAAGGACTTGAACCACTTGTGTGCCACTCAGATGGTCAGACTCGACAAAAATTAATTTAGCTCAATTGATCAAACATAAGCCTCTTTCTTAAGCTGTTGAGCTAAAGGAGTCAAATCTCAAAGGCTATAAACAAATTCCGAGTTCCTGAATTTCATGTGTTTTTGTAATGCTGCACCGATCAAATAAGAATCATGTACATGTGAAATATTAAATGATTAGAGTCATGCAAGGCAAATATCCATAGAATGTCTTCCATTGTATCAGAATGCATGTATTGAAAACATGCACATTCATACAGGTCCAGTTAAGTGCAAGATTGTAAGACCTCCGCCTATTGGTCCAAGGTTTTATATATTACACGCTAAAAAACACTTCATGAAAACTAGCGGCATGACAATAATCATGCAAACAAGTCTAAGGGCGTGTTTGGCATTGTGGCCAAAATGTTGTATGCCCAAAATTTGAACTTTTTTTGGCTTAAAATTAATTTTTTGTTTGTGTTTTTGAATTGTTTTGATGTGCTAATATCAAAAATGAATTTTAAAAAATAAAAAAATATTATTTTGATGCATTTCTAAGTGAAAAGCACTTGAAACGCTAACATTTACCACTCCCAAACAGGCACTAAGACAGTACATGATTCTTATTTTATCGGTGCAACAGTACAAACATGCTGACTTACACATGCTACAACTCGTTTATTGATTCTATGCAGAGCATAGGTCATGGATCACATGCCAGCTTTAACATGAGAGTATATGCATTAGACCAAGCAACCATGCTCACGAACAAAACCTACCTCTCAAACACTTGCGAAGGGGTGTTCAGTTCTGTAAGAAGATTTTGAAGAAAGCATTACCTTGAGTGGAAGTTTCATGTTCCTGAATCCTACATCAGTAAGAAACACATGCAGGGCGAATGCCTCCCCTATCATGCAGCTAGTCCCTTGGTTGGCCCCATAATCATGGAAACATATCAACCAATCAATAGCATTTTAATGCTTGCATGCAATTGAAATAGTTTAAGTGATGACCACAAGCTCAGCTCTATTAACTCACTATAAAGTCAATGAACAGAGCATTGATGCTCTCAGGCTTGTCTTCATATCAAGTCAAGCTACAGCACAAAACACCAAGGTATTTGGGCCAGCTTACCAGCTCATCTCAGTAAAAAGCATCTTACTTTACCCTAACAGATTCAGGTTCAAATTTGGAGAAATTAGAGAGGCACCTAATTTGAAGCTACTCTGTGCAATGTGCAATGAAAACGTTTCTGGAAACACATCAGATAAAGCTGGGAAGTCCTTTAAACATGACTTGACAGAATATTCAACAGACTAACATGCCAAGCAATTTATTGTGAAGAAATTTAAGAATTGAGTAACTTAGAATATTAACAAGAAGAAAACATTCACCTTTAATAGAGCTTCCAGACAAATGATCATCCCTCAATTTGAAGTTTGCTGGAGGTGCTGGTATGGAGCTATGTAATGCTTGAACTGCCAAGAAATGAAAAGGGTCAAGTCATCTATGCAACAATTCAGCATTGCAATCAAAACTTATAACCCGATTAAGAAAACCTAGGAAAAGCTCCACCATTTGGTGGCATAATATGTGCAATTTGTAAAAGAGCCAGCCAAATCTCTATTCACCTGAAGGTATTACATGAAGGACAATTTATTCAATAATACACAAGTTTCAGATGTAAAGATCTAGAGCAGAGGCCATGCTCGCTTCATTGACAATTATGTCCAAATCATGCAACTTTTAACAATTTCTGGTATATGATTCCTAAATCATTTTTATTCACACAGGATGAGCAAAGGAGGTCAACTCATTGACTACCAATTAAATATCAGCATGCAAGCAGAGAAAAAATTGAGATCCATGTATCAAAGACCAGGCACTGCTTTTTATGCCAAAAGCTCCGCGCTGATTGAGGTCTTAAGAGTTATTGAAACTCTTGAAAAAAAACACAATACAGCTGAAAAATTAGAGCAGGATGAATAGAAAGGAGGTTACTTTAAACTACATGCAGCATTTTGCCTTTATAACTCCTTGACATTCAAATAGAATCGAGATTCAGATCTGTGAATAAATTCCCCTCATGAACCAACAGTTAGGGAGCAAGAAATCATTGTCAACCTATAGAGCCATGATAGCTAGAGCACTGAGGTAAATTAAAACCTTGCTAGCATTAGATATTTTCACTTGAAAGAAATAGTTGCAAGCACTTCCTAAGTTTAAATATGAGTAGATTAAGATTCTCAGCAAAGAGACGAATAATAGTTAATCAATCAGGAAAAGCAAATATAGCTTACCTTGCTCATTGAACAGCTCACTTTCATTAAAGCCATCATCTGAAGGGTGACCCTGTGAGAATCCCATTCTTGACTTCCTCAAATCTTCTGATGACCGATTGGCAGGATCTCGCCCATCTTCTGTATCATCATCTCCTTCAGAAGTGGTAGCAGAAATCCAATCAACCAAACCCTCTGCCCCACGACTTTTCCTTCCAAACTTTAACAACCGTTTGAACCCTTTGGTCACATCCTTGCGAGACTGATTATGGGATGAATTGGCAACAAGAATAGGTTTCTGCGCACTTCCCCACTTCTTCCTCATCCGAGCTACATCAGCCTCTGCATGGGTCAGAGAATGAGAATTCCATGATGCAGGACTCCCAATTGGAGAGTCCACATAAGCATCAATATCTGAGGTCTCATGTGGGTAGGAAAATGGATGTTGCATGCGTGAGTTCCATGACACAGGGCTTTCCCCAGGTGAGTCCTGCAGAGACCCTACAGCATGGAATGTTGAAGGCACAGACGCAGGCAATTCAGCAACTGAAGAAGGATCAATTTGAGAAATAGATCTCAGAGATTCATCATTCTCAGATCCAGATGTACCCATCTTGTCTGAATCCAGGCTTAGTCTTGGTTTGCCATTATCCATATTAGCACAATCTTCAATCTCGGTTGTTTCAAGTCCCTCATCTTCTTCTTCCTTTGCCTCATCAACTGAATCTTCTGCCTCAAAGGCTGATTCTTCAAATTCTTCATTTTTTAAAGTCTCAGATGCTACCATAGCTTTCAGTTTCGCAACAGTTGCTCCAGAACCAGGACCTATGCCATTGCCCTTCCTGAGGAAAGGCTTTGACTCCACATTCTTTGAGAATTTGTCATATGGGATCTGCTCAGTTTGCTCTTTATCAAATTTCAATGGTGCCAAAACAACATCTGGGTTTACTGGGGGCAAATCCTTGAACTCAATAGGACCAGCAGAGCTTTTGCGCAGGGATTGAGACCGCTGGTTCTTTTCTTCCTTGGCCAGAGGTATCTCTTCACTGGAACTCTTGCTGCGAGCATAGGTTCTCACCTGCAAGCGATTTGCTGCTTTGCTAACTCCAGACAAGGGCTTTGTGTTCTCTTTTCTGAAATCAGAGAAGTTTGGAACAGACTGTGCAAGAGGATTTTCTGATTGTACTCTCCGCCTCCCGGAACTTGGGTTGGAAATTTTGGATGATGACCGTGGAACTGGCACTACTGTGGTGCGAGGGGTGGATGAAGATGAATTTCTGTTCAGCAAGAGCTTCTTGTTTTGAGAGCTTCTAGAAGCAATGCCCCCTAAAGACACCTCATTGAATGATCTGTCCTCTCCATAATAAATCTGTTCTGGAAATTCGGAAAGATCTTCATCCTCTTCACTATGAATGGAATCTACTGGCTGAGGGAAAAAGAAAGCCTTACAAAGGGAGCTTTGAAATTCCAATACAAGAGGCAAGGAAAAAAAAATAACAAAATTTATGCTGAAACTTATTAGCTTCAGCACTTATTTTCCATAGACAACTGAAAGATGAAATACCTGTTCTCTCTTCATACTTGAATTAAAATTGAATGATCTGAGCTTTTCTGCACATCTGTGAGTATCAGACAAGGAATTTTGTCTGTCTGCAGAGCAAGAAAACTTTGCCTTCATCTCAGCTCTACTCCGCTCAAGACTTTCCTGCATGGCCTTCAACTTGGCTTCCTTCTCCAATCTTTTTGTACCCCACTCCTCCCTCAGTTTTGCATCTCTTTTCTGCATGTACCTCTCATAAAATTTCCCTCTAGAATCATCTGAAAAACTAATCTCAGAGAAACTCTGCCTCAGAGAACTGCCACAATCCTGATAATCTACCATCTTCGTTGGTGGAGTGCTAAACTTTCCAGTATCGCTAGAACTCCCAGTTGGTTCAAGCACCGTCTTTTCCTGAAACTGAACAGGAGATATACCTACAGCTACTGGTTTTCTGTACTGTAAACTTGCTGCCTGTTCAGATTGCACTTCACTAGGCTTGCCTCTCCAAGCAGAACTGGATTGGTCACCAGGAATGCGAAGTTTGTGTTCAGCAAAAAGCTTTTCAAGCTCATTTGCCTTAATCTTCAGCTCATCATTTAATTCTTGATTCCCCTTAGACTGCCTCACCCTTTGAAACTGATCTGCTGATGGTACTTGCTGAGAACCAATGCTCTCTTGACTCTCAGAATACTTTTTACTGGGAAAGCTAGGCTTGTTGCTTCCATGAATAGATCCACTCTCATCCCTCCTCCCCTGCAGCTTCCTAAATTGCTCTGGACCCAAAAAAGGTTGTTTCTGGACCTTCATTTTTGAAACTTCAAGATCATCCTCTGTTATCTGCTCAGTGTCCTCCTTCCTTGCCTGATCAACTTCACCCTTAAACAATTTCTGCTGTGTCTGAGAAGCTGACAGATCCAAGTCAGTCACTTTATTTGGCAATTCCTTATCCTTCACTCCAAAACCACCTTCAAACTGTCCTGAAAAAGATCTAGTATGAGTCTGAGAAACCCCAGACCTTGACTGACTCGAGGACTGATCCCTTATTTTAATGTCGTCAATTCTATTCCCAGATGCCACATTCCCAACCCTGCCCAAAAAACCTCCAATCTGGGTCTGCAGATCAACCTGGTTTTTCACTGCAACAATCTCCACCTTATCTGGAAAACCTCTCGACTTCTCCTGAAAACTCAGTTGAGCTTTAGCTCCAACAGTCCCCTCTTCCCCACCTGAAGTACCCTTCAAC
This sequence comes from Populus tomentosa, assembly GCA_018804465.1. Classification (NCBI taxonomy): domain Eukaryota; kingdom Viridiplantae; phylum Streptophyta; class Magnoliopsida; order Malpighiales; family Salicaceae; genus Populus; species Populus tomentosa. Next base: position 13,971,024 of record CM031969.1, on the reverse strand, counting down.
TTCTCCAAAACCACCTGATCACCCACCACTGACTCCCCCCCTCTACCTGCAGATGACCTCAGCTGGGCCAGAGACCCTACTTGATCTTTCAAATTCACTTTCCCCTTCAAATTCACCTCCTTGTCCTTCCTTGCAGGCCCACCACCATGAGTTTGCAAGTCACCCAGATCTTTCAACCCAGAAAGGCTCTTAGTCTCCAACTTAACTAAATTTGCTACACTTTCTGTATCATTCAACCCTTTCTGGTCCTTATCATCATCTGATGAGACAGGAAACACATTACTTTTGGTTCCAGAAACAGAGGATGAAGAGGGTGTACACAAGGGGCTGTCTATATTGTTATCATCCTTCTTGTCATTGCCCAAGTCAATGCTCATATCACTTGCACCACTCCATCTCCTCAACACAGCCTTTTCAGTTGCAGTTGCAGTTGCAGTTACAGATGAAACATCAGATGATAGTCTCCTCAGCTCAGCAGATTTACCTGCAGCTCCAGGTTTGCCACCTGAGCTCTCCTTCTGCTTGTTCTCAAATAGGTTGATCCTGTCCTGAACACTGAGTCTCCTAGACGGTTGGCTTGGTAGACTTGTTGATGAATTAGTCACAGCCTCCTCTTTCTTCTTTTCTTCTTCCTTGTTATCGTTCTGAATAGTCTGTTGCTGTGTAGTGAGAGAGGAGTTGGGTTGTTGACAAGTGGAGGACTCGGATTGGTTAAGGTGGAATTGGGTTTGTGTCGTTTCTATTTGTTGTAGTTCTTGGCTAGCTTGCTGCTGTTGGTGTTTATTTTGGAATGGGTTTTGGTGGGGCCTGGTCAGGTAGGAACCACTTTCATCTTCAGTGGGGTCATCAATTGACATGTCAGATCCCCATGAGGACCGGACCACTTGATCCCCCACAATTGGCTTCCATGGATTGGTCAGGTCTGGTCTTCTCTGGCACAGTAACATAAATTTGGTACAAGCCTCACTGCACGAAATATTTAATACCTTAATTAAATTGTCACAAGAAGAAAAATCTAGCTAACTAGAGTTTGTGGGAAAAGGTAATTAAGACTTAAGAAAAAAGGTGGGAAGTACAAGGAAGCTGGAACTTTTAAAACAGAAAACAACCCTGTAACAGCTAAACCTGCCATATTGTGACAGGTGAAATTAAGAAGATTGGAATGTTTGTCCTTTTTTAATACTTAATAAATCAATTGAGATAGGATGTCAACTTTCTCTGTTTTTATAATAAGATTCCATATGCCGAGAAGTTTAAAATCTTTTCCTTTCTAATTTTGCTCCAGAATACCACCTGCTTTGTCCTAGATGGTGGAACCAGAAGGGCATATTAAAAGCCAATGTAGGGTCCACAACCAAATATGCGAATATCTCAAGTTGAAACATTCTAAACAGTGCCTAATAAAAAGTTTTCATAATGACCGGTCCCAGAGTTCAACAAGGACAACACACAACACAATCATGAACAATTTAATTACTCAAGTGTCCTTGGTACGTTAAACCAGTAACCTATGTGGTCCACTTGAAGGAATCCCCCAAAGCACTAAGATTAAAAAAAAATCAGAAGTCAGTCACAAGGAATTCTAATGCCAACAGAGAAAAATAACTCCCTAATTCTGGTATGAGCTCAATATATTTGTAAGACTCACAATTTGAGCTTAAGAGAGAAACTCAAGCAACTATACACCTTCATAATCTCAATGAATCACCAGGAGACCTACCTAAATAAGACATCATGCAGGCCATACATCAATCAACTCGATGATGTGCAATGTTACATTGGTGAAAAAGATAGGGAAAAGAAACAATATCATTTCAAACAATCCAAAAACATGTAGTTCCTTTCCATGCACTATATGATCACTTGCATGCTATGACTGTCATGCATTAATAAAAACTACAGAGCAGCATTAGCCAACAGCATCTATAAACCACATGGAGTTGCCTGAAACTTCCCCATTTTCTAAGTCATAAATAGAAGCCATGTCTTTGACTTGCCAATACATCTAAATTTTAAATTAAACTTACACTCTTAAAGTCCATGGTCATACTTCATTTTCTATTTAGCTAAGCAGTCTGATGATGCACCATATTGTGATACTTTAGACACAACAGTGGACACTAGCTGCACTATATCAGCAGTGCTACAGCTTTGACAAGTCAAATTTGTTTCTTAGGCAGAGGAGCCCCAACAAGAGCAGCTAAGAACCACCTAGAAATGACATCTTTCAATTTCAAGTTCCACATCAATAAAATTCAGATCAACACCTTGCAATTGCAGAATTTATTTACTTTTTAAGGAAGATTAATATAGGCATTTCTAATGTCCTCAAATGACCAAGGCTAAAAGTCATTTTTTAGATTTTGAATTGCCTATCAACACAAGTACACAACAGAAAGATGAATATGACATGCATTTAAACTCTGGGTTGTGAACCTCACCACACCTTTTAGGTTAATAAATTTTTCTAAAAATTCTAGTCGCAGCACAATAAACAGTTCATTTGATGGATTCACACACACCAGGTAGAACTGGGTAGGAAAAGAACAATTTATATAGAACCAAGGTTCAGTGAAAAGTGTTCAAGATTGGGTAGGAAAGCTAGACCAATGTTTCCATGTCATCTTCTACTCTGTGCTGATAAGTGGCTTGGAGGTTGTCCAATTCCACACTTAACACTAGTCCCATAGACAAGCCATCATACAACATAATAAACTTGCAGCGAAGCCTAAATTGAAATTTCACTCTCTATTTTGATCAAATTTCCCTCTTCCTCTTCATTCCTGATACCACATGTGTTTGCCTCCCAACCCAACTGAAGAATCATTTATTCCATTTCCCCAACCCCCCCCCCCCCCTAAAACCACATTAAAAGGCATCACTAAGCACTAAGTGATTAGAAAACACAGGATTAAGTTGAACGCACATGAAACACACACAAACAAACAAAAGTAACAGGAGGGAGAGAGAGCAACTATGCATGGAGTTCCCAAACAGCTTACTTCAAGCGATGGGCACCAAAGCGATCTGCGAAATGCTGGAGGTCTGGAACAGTGTCAAGGTTGAATCCAGTAGCAGATGCATTAGCATAGGCTGTGGCTAAATCCTCCCTAACTGCAGCAAGCCTCACATCAATCGCCCTTAGAAGCTCCTTCCTGCATAATAGAACGAGTAACGGCATTAAAGGAAATTTTAATAGAGATTTAAGCATGGCAAGCACCTATGTAAGCACAATATCAGACCATATCTTGCAGTAAAAGCATGTCCATTTTTATTAAAAAAAAAAAAAAAAATTAATGATTAACATTGCACTGCAACTACTTCAATAGGCAGCTGAAGATGCTCTGGCTTATGCTCATGCCTTATTAAATGATAACATCTTAATCATCTAATAAATTCAAAAATTTTGAAGACAAGATGAAGTTAACAAGCTCAAACAAATTCAGAAAACTCTCAAGTATTGACCGAACATAATCAAAAGCACATAAAGAGTGATGCCCCCCCACCCAAGCAAGCAAAACCCAGAATACAATGGAACCAAAGGTCCTTACTTTGTTGCATCAGCTCCTGCTGTGGTTCCTGTTCCATCCCTGCCTGGAGAAAATCACCCACCCAATAAGTCAGCATATGAGCAATAAATATGTTACAAAAAATCTAGGTTAGGAAGAATAATCTAGTTTAGATATTGAATGAAATTTCACATATTCATTAATAAAGGATAATGAATTCAAAATAAATCAGAGATGACCAACAGATGGTTTCAGAATTTTCTTCACTATATTTCAAATACAGCTGCAATGTCATACAGTTAGCACAGTGGTAATAAAAAAACAGCATAAACAACATTTTTGCAATGCCAGTCTTCAAGAAATCTGTTCATTTATCACCTGACAACTTAATGTTACAACACACTTCCCATTTCTACGTTTATGTACCTTTTCACATTTCTACTACTTTAGATCTCTTCAAGAGACTAAAACATATTAAGAGAAGAAAGAACAAGCCAAATGATAATTTTCTACACTGATTGTGTTTGAAATAAGGCCAACTGCAAAGTATTCAATTGTGTGCTTCTTGTGAACTTGCCAATCAATATATTCATTAACTCCAACCTTTTACACCGATGCAGGATATCGCATAAAAATACTCATGCAAAGTCTGCTTCTTTTAAATGTTGACCAAACTTCTTCAGGACTAAGCAGAAGATGACACAGCAGATCCATGATTTAGGTAACCAGCATACATATATCTATATTCACTGGCTAAATATGCCAAGAACCACAATGTTCTTAGACCATGCTCAAACCCGCTTAAGACCAGTATTAAATTAAGTGAAAGTTCAAAGGGCGAACTATCCCTATCCTACAACCAACACCTTCCATGCACTGTCAGCACCACATGAACCACTCCAAGAAACAGATCCAGGAATCTTCGCACTTCCAATTGAAACATATTTTTCTATCTCTTCATATTTCACATGGCATCCCTCTGTTGCCTATCTATTGCTTGACTGCAACCTTTTCATTTAAATGAAAGCAAGATTGAACCCCGGTTTATCATGAGAAATGCGCCCATACCACATGAACTCACTGAGCATGCAATCACTTAAAAATATTGTCCAATGCTCTCACCAAGAAATAGGGGTCACCTGTCAAGCCCAATAGGGATGAAACAGCATGCAAACTTCATCCCACTTGAGAAACCAGCTTTTACTTTTACTATCTTAACCAAATCAACCTTACAGAAGCTTTAATGTCTTATAGCTGACAACTTGCTATCTACTGTGCTGCTCCACCAGCACCCAGACGTTCAATTAACAAGTAGAAGTTCTATTCTTTGTCACTGATTGTAATGTAGCTCTATCAAGCCTTCATTCAGCTTTGCAAATGAAATAAGCACACAACTAGCATTGCTCAATATCTATTTCACATTGTAAAAGAGTAATGTTGGCTAATTCCATTATAAACCAGAAATACATATCATCCTTATTCTTTGTCTCAATTCAAGGCATTATCCATGAAAAAACCATTAAAAGTAGTAGCAAGTGACATTTCAATTTTAAAACTGGAAAGCATAAGATGTTATGTCATATCCTTAATTACTACAATAAATACTAGCTCTTTGCTAAAGATTCCAGATATAAAAGACAAGACGTCATGACTAAATTTCTGAACTTCCAGTTGGGCAAGTTTTCATTTCTAGTTATTTCTACTTCTGCATAATTTAATCCAAGGTGACATAGTACAATAAACAAATCTTTTCAAGACAGCTTATATGTGTTTATCCACCAATGCATGTGAAAAGAGTTCCTTGAATCTTCAAATCCACATGTTTGTCAAATTATAAACATTTGCTAATTACCAAGACTTTAGAAATCAACGCACTATATATGTGATAACACGTGCAGGTAATTTACACTAAACACCATGAAAGAAAGAAAATTAGAAAAAATTCTTTTAGAGCCAGGACACTAGGATATCAAGAGGACCCAAAGTAATATAGATTCACTGCTAATTCTGAAACTAGTGTAACTAGAGGAAAAGACCAAGGAAGATGCACGCAACAACATAGATTATCAAACTAAATTATTTTGACTCTGTAGCCAGTATGAGTTTCCTACTATTTAATAAGGAAATCTTCATTAAAGAATCTGATTTTAGGTACCTCTGACCAGTAAATTTGGACATATACTATAAATCTGTAATTTCCATGAGACAATATCTACTCTTATCTAAAATTTATGTATGCCACCAAAGAGGGGAGACAGAGCCATTATATACTTGGTGTTTATTCACTTTAGGGGCTGAGCCTTCATGATCTGATTAGGGTGGTTGACTTGCTTCAGGTTCCCTTGTGGTCTTGGAAGCAGGAAGAAGTGCAAGATTTCTGAAAGAGGGGCATTTGGTGTATTTTGATGGAGAGTCATGTGACAATTTTCAAAAACCATTTCTCATCAAGTAAACTGTTTTCACCAGGATTGTGTTTCAAACAACCTTGTGATGCAATGCTGGATGCTTTTCAAGGTAGTTCCCCAGCTGATATTAAGGGGGATAGGAGCGCTTTACTGTTTTTATTTTGTTCTACTCGTACTTCTTTCATGAGATGATATCTCTGTCTCCTGATTTATCTACAAAGTCATTTTCTTTACAATAAAATTCTTATTTTATCTTAAAAAACATTAATGAGAATGCATTTTCTTTCCAAGAAAACCAGTAAGTTCATTAAACAATTTCCAAGCAATTGAAAATTCATGACTTGTTATAGAGGTCAGTGAGGATGTGTGAGAACTAGGATTCTAGGGTACATTTTATAGTTCCCCAAGTTGATGGCAATAAAATCAGTTATCTAGTATGTATTTAGATGGAAGATATTATCTTTTTAGCATTACTGTATTCAGAAGAAACCGGAAAAAAAATGAGAGAAACATACACACCTAAAGCACCAGAAAGTTGATCTCCAGACCCCTGAATCAAAGGAACCTCAAATTCAGTGAGAACTGCTTTTCCAATAATTATCATGATTATTCCCTACTTGATAAAATGGTAGTCATTACCTGAGAATATATTTTCCGGGCTGCTTCTAACTGAGACATCTCTGCATCAAATGTATTGACCATCTCTAAAACCTCAGGTGAACTTACAAAACGCACAAACCTGAAAACATTAAGTGCAATCGTGTCAAAAGATGAATGAACCATTTCTTCCTACAGAAACAAATTGTCTCAGATAGCACTGTATAAAACCTCTCAAGTGTTCCCTTTGTGAACCAAGTCTCAGCATTTCTACGCCGGTCAACCTCTAGTTTAATTGACTGGACTGCCTGTGAAGCTTGTTCTTCTGCAACCTTCAAATGAGTTATAAATGGCTTTACTGGTCCAGACACAAGCTTCTCTGTGTTTCCATTGCTTGAAACAAACAAGTCACATCTGCCAAAAGGGAAAGATGAGTTAATGCATCAAAACACACACACACAACAAGCACATAAAACTTTAAGAATAAAAACTCACCGTGTCAGGTTTGGCAACAGTTCAAACACAGCATAGTCGAGAAGTGTATTGGATTTCATTTTCTCACAGTATATTTAAACTAGTTCTGTACGCTCCAACCTCCTCATATAAATGGATGTAGTCAAGCCTTGATTAATCAAGTCTCAGAAACAAGCAGATCTTCAGTCCAAAAGGAACCCAACCCACAATGCAAATTCTGAAAGTAAAAACAAAACCAATAAATGGATTACCAATTTTACAGTTTAAACTGATTAAAAACCGATTTAAACTCCACATATGCATATCAAACGAGGAAAACAATAATTTAGTACCCACATTGCAAATCCAAAAGGGACAAAACATAAAGTTACTATCCAATGGTTAAGACTTAAAATTTATTAATTGCGAAGCCAAAAAAAAAATGAACCGCGGATCTCAGTACAAAAAAAAAAGGCTACCTAAAATTAGCCATAACTCAAAAACAGAAAACCATTACTTTACATAGAATAATCAAACAAAACCCAGATCTGATTCCATCAAAATCCAACCCCGAATGCCTGACCCAAGAGGAAACCAAATTCAAAAGCCAAACAACCATTAAGACAAATACTCATACAAACACAAAAATGCACTAACTTTGCATGTAAAGAATCCAGCTTTTTAAACCCAGAAAAGAAGAAAAAAAAAGATGATGAGAAATGTGGGTTAAATCATACCTGAAGGACCAATCAGTGAGATCTTAAATGGGTGAATCGGATCCTATATTTCAAACTGGGTGCCTGCATTTGGGTACTAACTCTTTTTTTCATATATATTTGAATTTTTTTCTTTAAAGAGATTAGCTTTTCTGGGTTTCTTTATTTTATAATTTTTTTTATTTTCTTTTGCAGTTCTAAGAAAACCCTAACAATGACAAGATGGTTTTTGCTTTACTCATTTCTCAAATGCCAATCTTTTCTTTTCTTTTCTTTTCTTCTCTTCTCTTTTGGCTTTGCTTGCTTTATCTCTCTCTCTCTCTGTAGTCTGGAGTACAGGAAGAGAGAGGGAGAAAGCTAGTACTAGTCTATGAGTGCGTGTCTTTTGTTATGTTCTCAGACATTAACTTTTTGTTTGTAATTTGAAAAAAAAATTAACTACAAAAAGTTTTGAAAGACGAGTTAGTATTTTGAATTTACTAAAATGGACTTCAGGGTAGTGGAAGTTCAATTACTGTACTGCCCAGCAAACTGTTCTTCTTTTCCTCATGTCTTGTGTAGTAGCATTGCGTTTAACTGCATTTTGGTGAATTCTTAAAACTTTTTTTTATTTTAAATTAATTTTTTTTATATTTTTTAATATACTTCTGTTAAAAATTAAATTAAAAAATAAAAATATTTATTATTTAATATATTTCAAAAGAAAAACACCTTAAAAACAATATAGATTTGTGTTTTGTTTTATTATTTTATTACTTTTTATTGTCGGGTTAGTATTTTTTTGTGAGTTGATTATAAAATTGAAAAGCAGTTAGTGATACCTTCTGGTTGGAAATAGAAGTGATTGGTGTGAAATAGCTAGTCCTAATCTAGATTTTTAAATATCTTTACCTTTCAAGATAGAATGTTCTAAAATAGTAAGATGAATTTAACAACTTCTTTGCTATATATATTTTTTTGTCTAAATCTTGATATCTAAACCATCAAACCCTGATTAATCTAGTCAACTTGAGTTGACCTACTAAGAAATAAATAAAGCTCTTCTAATGATGGTGTACTCTATTTACAAAGCTCTAACTCAAGATCTTATTTAAGGTACACAAGTGTCAAATTACTTAAACCAGCTATCATTGATTCTTTGTTATATATATGTGTTACTCTTTATATTATAAATCAATCTTGTTTTGAAAAATCCATAAAATCCCTCTTATCTTATATTATAAGAAACAAGGTAATAGTGTCATTATGCATGCTAACATGCACACGCTCTCCTCTAAGACTTTATTTCAACCGTCTATAGGTACAGCTAAGGGGTGATAAGAGCTGGGTGGAAGGTTTTGTTTGTTTTATAACACAGAAGGCAAGTAAGAAGAGTATATACAGAGAAATAATAATTCATCCAAATCATCCATTCAATTAACTTTTCAACGAATATCAACAAGCTATACACAAAAATGAGAAGGGTAATCACAACGTAAATTTCTCTAGCATGCTCTAGAATGAGATGTTGCTGGAAGTGTTGTTGTTGAAGAGAGAAGAAAACGGTTCTACATGTTTTGGTGTTTTGACAGTCTTAGAGAAAATGATTTAAACTATGGTGGCAATCTTGTAAATATTTAAATAACTTTTGTTGAATTTATTTTAAGATAATGCAAAGTGTTACAGAGTGTAAATTATAAAGGTAAAATATAATTTACACCAAACTATAGGATATTAATATAATTTTTTCAAGGAATAACTAAAATCATGATTGACAATTTTCACTAAGCTTGCAACTATATGTGCAACTAAAATCGTTATTTAAAAGGTGTTTGAGAGCATTTCAACTAGAGTTTTTAAAAATTATGAATTTGTTTTTTGCTTTCGATTAATTTTTTTATGTTTTTAAATTGTTTTGATGTGATACTATTAAAAAATAAATTTTTAAATAAAAAATATTTTAAAATATAATTTTTATGTCAGTACCAAACACCTCTTTAAAACCATGCTTCCCCTTTCCTGTGTTTCTTCTCCCTTCAATTTTGGTTCATCAGCTTCCATTTTTGTCTTGATGAGATAAGGGTATAGTTGTCCATGACCATAAGGTACTGTATCCTGATGGAACTGGACCGCAGTGTGGACTGGGGTCATTTCGGTAACTCTCAATGCACAATCAGGGCAAGGTCAACCGTCTAAATTCCTCCGTTAAGAGAGATTCTAAAACTTAACGGCTCTTTTAAAAAATAAAGTTTGAAAGGGAGAGATGGGCATGTCGTGCTTTTCAAGTTTTACGCCTTTTCGGTGTTTCTAGTTTTCCAAAAATAAACAAATAAATTGTCGAATATTTTACTATGATATTACCAGAATTACCCTCCTCCAAAAGCCCACCAAATTTTGTCATGCCTTCTACTCCACTTATTAAAGTGACCTTATCGTATACCCATTTCGGTCAGCACGATTATAAAATTGAGTGTCTGCCGTACCAATAATACTCGTCGGATATAGAGAGAAGTTCGTTTGGTAAGGATGTGAATTATTTTTCTACGGTGTTATCGGATATGTATAAATACGTTTTCAAGGGAGAGGATGTTGTTGTTGGTTTTGAAATTCAATTTTAAATTTTGATTTGTATTAGAAGCTCTCAGCTAGTGGGTAAGGATGGAGTTGTTTGGTGTTATGGTTGAATTATAATCTTTAATTTTTTTGATTTTTTTAAAAATATTAATTTAATATTTTTTTATTGTTTTGATATGCTAATATTAAAAATATAAAAAAATTAAAAAATAATATTATTTTAATGTATTTAAAAATAAAAAATATTTTTAAAAATAATTTTTACCTCACTAACATGTTACAAAAGATAATGATCTTTTTGGCCACAATCTCAAAATCTAATAATACTATATTAAATGTGCTTGATGTTATGGTAATTTTATTAACAAAATTAAGAAAATAGTTTTAGAATATTTATTTGGTTAACATTATTATGAGATGGATTTTTGTATATAAAATAAAAAAATTTATATCCTTATAAGTGAAAAATAAATTATTTTAGTTGTTACAAAATAATGAAAATTATGCATAGTATCTAATGGAAAAAAGCAAAAAATATTTCACTGACCAAATAGTTTTTTATATATATATCATCGAGTAAAAAGTAAATACTGCCGTAATATCATTATATAAAATCTATGATATGTCTTTTCATTCCTATTTTTAAATTAAATAGGACACATGTCAGTTCATGTATTTAGCACCATAGCAAGCAAATATTATCCTTTGAAGGTACACTTTTAAATTACAACTTAAATAGAATTTTATAAAAAAATAATTTTTTTATATTTTAATATATTAATATTAAAAATAATTTTTAGAAATAAAAATAAAATTATTTTAATAAATTTTTAATTTAAAAAACAACTGTTAATCCAAGGAAAAGATTAAAGTGGATGAGAGTTCCAAGCTGATCTGAGCCATTCAATTTTCTATCACTATCCGGTAGTTGATGATAAAATGACCGGAATTCTATGATCACAAGACTCCATTCTTTGACAAAAAGAAAAACACGCCAATACAAGAAAGACCACAAAGGCCATATTCCTCATTTACTTCACATGGGAGGTAGGGCCGTAATGGAGCTTGTGTTTTTGACCTTTTCCCTGATGTTCATTCCTGTAAATTTCATGTGTTCATCTTTGTGATCAATGAAACAGTTTCCATCCGCACACTAATTAGCCTTACATGTGTTAATCTCAAGCATTAATGCTTTTATCTTGATGCATTAATGTTTCCATCTAACTTTTTTTTAAAAAATAAATTACTGATTTAATTTGCACGTGATGTGCTGGCCATTTAGTTGGTGGGGGGTTAATTTTCTCATAACTAGAAATGGAAATTGTCCACTAACGTTAATTTTCTCATAACTAGAAATTGTCCACTAACAAGTAACATCGCTCTTCGTTCACTTGATAGTTGAGATAAGACCAATTTGGATCCTCGCAAGTGACTTTTAAACATTATCCAGAGATAAAGAGAGAGATGTTAGAGAAAAGAGTGTTTGGAACATAGTTATTAAATCTGGACCGACCATACGGGTTGATTTAGGATTTGGTTGATCTAATGACTAAAATAACTTGGATTTGTTAAAAAACCGGCTAATGCAATAACCCGGTAAAACCCGGGCGACCCAGCAGGTAGACCCAACTTAAAAAATGTAGTAATAATTATTTTTTAAAATATTTTTTATTTTAAAATATATCGAAATAATATATTTTTTATTTTTTAAAATTATTTTTGATATATTAACATAACATTTATTATTAATTTTCGGTGTTTAATACTTCTGCTCAACAATGTCATTTTATTTAGGAGAAGAATGAGTTGTAGTTTGGTGAATAATATTATTTTAAAAACAAAATTCATTACATGCTTCATTCGTCTCACCTTTACCAGTTCTTATCACATTGCTCTTTCTATCATGTTGATTTTCAATTTTATTTTTGTGTTATTTAAACATTTCAAGAGCTTTATACTTTCTTTTAAATAAATATATATATTAATACCTTGTATAATCATTTATAAAAAAAATATTATACTTTTTTTCATATTTAGTTTGTATAAATTATAAATCATCAATACTTGAGTAAATCAAATCTAGAGGTATATTGATTCTTTCAATTATTTAAAAATAAATTTTTTACACTTGAATAATGCAAATATTACAGATAAATCGGTTTTTTTAACATCTCAGAACTTTATTTTTAATTTAGCTTCAAATATACTCATTAGTCATAATATTTTAAAATAAATTTCTAACAAAGAGGTGACTATGTTTAATGTTACAAAAACTACAGACCAAGTAAAAACAGTAAAGCTGCGCACCAATTCTCCATTCAAAAACAAAATTTTATCTATCAATTAACTAATCCATGGTGGCTAAGTGGTGCAACTCCACGCTGGCTTGTTGCAAGGAAATTCAACTTCTAAAATCATGAAACCATACATGAATATGTGCAAGCTCTTTTGTTTTGTTCTCCAGTTGTTCCCTCAAAGCTGGAGCGACAAATATTGAAGTCAGAACGATCTGAATTGGGAACCGAATAAGAAAATACATGGAAGGGCAAACCTTACCAGAAAATCAATAAATATAAATGAAAATAATGAGAGAATATTTTCATCAGTAAATTTTTGAGGGATTTTACCGATAAAAATATTTTTCTGGTATACACTGAAGGAATTACCATGAAAAAAAAATTAAAATAAAGTAAAAAAAATGATGACGTGTCATTTTTACCAACAGAATTACCGATGGACTAAATTTCGTCGGTAAATCCATTAGTAAAATATGAACATTATTCATCATGTCAATTACAAAGGGAATCACTGACGGAATTTTCTAGAGAACTCCAGAACTGTTCACTTTTCAATTTCATTGTTTATTGTTGTTCTTTACGAACAAAATCACCGACGAATTGAAAAGTCATCGGTGTTATTTGACGGTTTTCTGAAAAAATTCAATTGATTTAAAATTTTTATTTAAATATTACAGACGGAATCACCGACAGATTAAAAAATCGTCAGTAATTGTTGACGGTTTCTGAAAACTTTTTACGAAGTTGAAAATTTAAATTAAATATTACCGATGAAATAATTAAAAAATATTAATATTCAATTATCTGTCGATAAATCCGTGGCTAACGCGCCCAAAAAAAACCTGAATCCGCTTATTTCACAAGAGACAGACTCATTTCTTCTTCTTCTTCTTCTTCTTCTTCATTATATGTAAAAAACATCAATATCTATTTCTTTCTCTTCTTTTCTCTCCTTATCTCCTTCTTTTTTCCTTCATGCTCAGGTATGTCTTTTTCTTCTTTCTTCCTTTATCCTTTTAGTTTTTTTTAATTAATATACTTTACGATTTTTTTTTCTTTCTCCTTAGCTTCGCTTGCAAGTACATTAAAGTAAGCTTTTTGTTTTTTCTTCCTTTTTAATGATTTTTTTCACTATATTTGTTTTTTATTTTATTTTTAATTGTTTTTGTTCTTAATAATTGTATAAATGTTGTTGTGAGATTTTTTTTTCCATATGAGATCAATTTTTAGTTGATTTATTTATAGGATTTTTAAATTTTTAGCAATTGCAACTTCTTTTTTTTCATATGAATTTTTTTAGTTGAATTTATTTTTTTGTTTTATTTATTTGTTGTAAATTTGTTTGAGTTGATTTTCTTATTATTTTTTCCAAGCATTTTAAGTATATATTATACAGTGTTGATTTATGTTAATTTAATTATTTTATAAAATAAATTTTTTAAAAATGTTTTTAAATATTTACCGACGGATATACCGACAGAAATTTCCATCGGTAATAAAAAAATATTATTACCGACGCGTCTGTTCCGTCAGTAAATCCGTCGGTAATGATATTTTTTTATTACTGACGGATTTACCAACAGACAAAAAATTACCGATGAAAGATTCACCAACAGATAATTTTTGTCGGTAAATTAATTACCGACGAAATATGTATCTTACGTCGATGGAAAAATTTCATCGGTAAAACTGTTAAATCTTGTAGTGAAATATTTGAAGTCTCAACCTTCAATGGAGCAACATTTTTTGATTTTTTTAATTAATATAAATATTTAGATCAGATTGCGTATATCTCAACTAATCCAACAAGTCATAAGTTAATGATTATTTAAATTTCAGGTAATTATAAGGATTCAAACCTGTGAAAAGCCGGGAGTAAACTACTAAAAAGAAAGGGACAAGATCTTGGTATCTTGATGTTTTTATCGTTCAAGAACCTGAAACATGGATCATGCTTCCCATGTTAGAGACTCGAATCCAAATACTCACATCACCATTTTTTCCGCTTTGAGGTCTGTTTGTCAACTCTCTCGATCGAGAGATCGAGAGAGAGAGAGGGAGAGAGATTTAAGAAGAAAAATAAGTCAATTGTAGAGCAATCGGTAGCATGGTTGTTTTCCATTATCTCGGTTCCAGTAAAAGCTTGCCATGGCAAGGACAGTGTGGTTTTGGGCCTCTTCGACCCATATCTCAATCGATACTCATTTTCTTAATCTATTTTCTCCCTCTTTCGATAATCAGCCCGTCTTAAACGGGCTTCTGCTTAATTAATAAAGGAAGGGGTTCACTGTTCAAAAATGAAAAAAAACAAATCTATGTAAAAAGAATACGTAGTGGATGGTTTTTAATGTAAAAAGGAAAACAAACAAACACAACTAGTAATAATAAACTAGTAATTAATTCTGAGGAATATATCTTGCTCAAATTATAAGTTTGTTTTTTAAAAATCATCAATTTGAATCTTGTAAATTTTAGAATAACTAGAAATTTATATAATCGTTGATTTTAGAATTTATAGTATTAATTAAAGTGTACATAAACTGGTCCAGATACCAACATTAATAATAATAAAAAAAACAAGATTTGTTTTTTTATTCAGCAATAAAAGGTATTTTGAATCAATTTGTCTATCAATCAAGTCTGAAGTAATTATTTTATTTTTTCCAAACAATATTAAAAACATATATTTCATATCGAGCACAAGCAGACTTAATTTAGTGGTTGTGTATTTGATATTTCTGTAAATGAAGCAAGGTTTGAATATATCCGGTGGAGTTAAAGATTGAAACGGACATCTATTCTAAAATTATTTTTCAGTGCGTCAGTAAGTCTCAGTCATTCATGAGAGGGCAATATACAACCTTCATACATACCAGGTCAAAACCAAGGAAGAAAAAGACGACATTTACATTAAAAAAAAAAAAAACAAAAAAAATTCCGACATGAGCAAAATCATCAGATATCCTGTTTTCCGACTCATCTCCTCTCCAGGAAACTCCAAGAAGCAGTGGCGGCTCCTTCTATGAGAATTAATAACCGTCTTATTAATAATAATTACCAGATTAGGTCACACACACACACACACACACATACACACAGAAAGGTTTATTGTTGCCGATAGATCTCGAGCAAAATGGCCACTTCCTCCGTCAACGATCCAAAGCATTTTTCACTATCCTGCAAAACCAACTTATCGGCAAACATTAGAGACGATCCATAAACAAGGGAATAAGTTATTTCATGTGTATAAACTGAGAGAGAACCAATCGTGAACGGTCAGACTTGTAGGCTCGGCGGTTTCTGATGCTTCAACTGGCGATTTTCTGCTTGTCACTCTTCTGAAATCCCCGCGCGGTGTCCCAGCTGCATGCATACATGACCAAAGGCCCAAATTAGCATAAATACACACCAGCCAAGCTTACAACGCACTGAAAGAAGAAGAAACATACGTACGTACATACATAAATAAATAATATATATATTAGTAAAACGTTGATCAAGCAGAGAAATAGTATAGCATACGTGTTAGAGGTGTCCCAGGAGTGCTAGGTGGAGCCGGCGACTCAGGAGCTGAACCAGGCGACTCAGGAGCTGAACCAGGATCCACTGAAAGGTTCCTCAAATTCGAACTGTTTGTTCTAATAATAGTAATGCTTCGAGTTACGTTCATCTCCCCATTGCTGTTAGCTGAAGAAGCATTAACAGGAGGTGATGATCGTACAGGGAATGAATTATACTTTCGAAGTTTGCCAAGCCCAGTGTCCGGCATGGGTCCAGCAAGCGTTTCGTCCCAAAGCTTATGGAGAAATCCCATTAATTACAAGAGAAATCAGATAAATTTTCTCGTGTAACAACCGTAAGGGGCCTAAAATCAAAACAATTTTTTGTTTTTGTTTTTTCGTTTTGTTGGACCTCAACACGTACGACTGCTACTAAGAGAGGGAAGGGGAGCGAAACGCAGAGAGAAGATAAGAGGAAGTTTTATTTTCTTGGGTTTTTTTTCTGCAATGAAATTGTGGTTTGGGGTTCTTTATAGAGGAAAGTTGAGAGAGAAGAAAGAGAGGATAAGGGGGTGGATCTTGATGGTCATAATGACGCCATGGCTCCGGCTAATATGGATTTGTTAGCGGCCATCAAATCTATTTGGTAAGTTTTTAAGATCGGGCGCCGTACTTAGCTAGCCATTCAAGAACCTGAAAGATATAGGATAAAATATGCTTCGTTATGATGATTCAAAATCCAAAATGTTATAAGGGAAGTTATTTTTCATTGTATTTGTACATCACGAATTCATGTTCATTTTTTATTTTTTTATAATTAAGAATTTTAGGTGTTGGTGACAGGAGCTACATTTCATGCAAAACAATTTTTTTTTTAGAAGATTTAGAGACTTTTCAATAATTAAATTACTGATTTTATTATAAAAAGTTGCAGTAAATAAATATTAAATTTTAAAAATAAAACAGTTTATTTTTAGTTTTATGTATGATAAATGTTAAGAATAAGTTGTGAGAGAATAACGATAGCAAATCTTTTTTCTAGGTCATTCAAGAATATTTATAAACCTTTAATTTTTTTTATTACTTGAGCGGTTGTAGGTTTTTTTCTTCTTAATCTTCAAATGAGAGGAAAATACTTACAATTAACATTAATTAACATTAATACTGATTATAAATCTCTTTACATGACATTAATTATTAATAAGAGTATTTTGTGCCTATAAAAGACGATTCTACATCAATCTATATACGATGTTAATGTTGATAATATCATTCTTTATGATCAACATTAATATTAATTGAAGTATGGATGATTCTTAAAAGACTTTTTTTGCATAGTTAAGATGTATAGAGATAATAACTCTAGATTTCCACCATGAGTACTTGTATCAAGAGGAATTTTTGGTTCAAAAAGACGTTAATCCTAGCATCTTGGGTTTTGTGTGTAACAAGACTTAAGAGGGTTTGAATCTCATATCTTGCAAGATCCATGAGTGCTTGAGCTTGACGTATAACCGAGCTTAAAAAAATTGAGTTTGACATCTTAATAGACTTATAAGAGCTTGAACCTGATACGTAGTGAAGCCTAAGAAGATAGGGTCTAATATTTTGTTAACCCACATAAACTTAGACCTCGCATGTAAATGGATCCAACGAGGGTTGGGTCTGGAATTTTACGAGACCCCTCGTTATGAGCTTTCATCCTCTAATTTCAGAAAAGCAACAAGCTTATTTCCCCCTAATGCTCAAGAATATCCTAAAAGTCAAATCTGGATGGTAAGAAAAGAAATCAATCCAACGTTCATCAGAAAAACTACCAAAGTGAAGGAAGGAAAAAGTTACAGCGAGAAGCCGACCGAGTTTATATATGACGAGGAAGAAACCCAAAATAATAGGAAATGACATGGTCAAGTAATAATGAGCTCGACATGCGATCCCACAAACATATTTTGTATCCATTCTTACACGTCAACTAGATAAGGTTGCGAGTAAATCTTAGCTAGAACTACCAAAACTGGATGTCGAAGTGCTGTTGAAAGCAACATGGCGTCTTCCTATGTAGCCGCAAGCAGAATAGCAAGTGTAGATTCCTTGCAAGACCTCCTATTTTTCTGCTATGTGGCATCAATCAAATTGGGAAAATAGTTGCAATCCGAGATTGTAAATGAGTATAATTGTGATTACTTTTTAAATAATTTTGTATGTTAAAATATATATTAATAATATTTTTTTTATTTTTTTAAAATTATTTTTGATATTAGCACATCAAAATAATTTGAAAATACTAAAAAAATATTAATTTGAAATTAATAAAAAAATAAAAAAATTTAAATTTTTTTAAAAGCACTTTTAAAATGCAGAAACAAATATATCTGAGCACGTGATTCAAAGATAATAAGAAGAAAGCTTATTCATGACTAAGAGAATCAAAATTTGATGAATAAAGTTGATTAAACCTTCTAATTACATATTTTGAGGAAAAGATGTTGCTTTAAAGCTTAAAAAATGACATCTATATATATGCTTCATCACCTGAATGTATTTGATTGTTATGCTTTTTTTTTTTTTAAAAAAAAGAATTAAATCTATTTCTTTCAAATACAACATTTTAGTGGGAATGAAAGCTATAATTCTCAAGGGAACTATCAGAGCCTAATCCCCTTGAAAAACACAAGTTATGAATGATTGTGAATTGGAATAATGGATTCATGGTTTTGCAATTAAAAAAATAACAAAAAATTAGCTTTATAAGCTGAAATGATCTTTTTATAAGGTTTATTTATCATTCTAGAATTGTTTAAGGTCATCTTGGTCTTTTTATAATTTTTTGCTACTTGATTGCTCTTAAAAAAAAACACTTACTTATTGTCCAGGGACTTTTTTATTTTTTATTTTTTCAAACATAGTATAATGATCATATTATCCTTAAATTAAAATTATCAAAGCTTGACTACATGAACTTATTCATATTTTTATATATTTTTTTAATAATTATTTGTTCATAAGGAAATGTGCTATTGTGATATATAAAAAACACAACAATAAAAATTTTTAGTTGTATATGTCAGTCGCTTTGCCACCTTCAGATGGTATGTGCAACTGATTCTAATGATCAAAATAGTTGTTCTGTCATGTCATTTGATTCGTCTCGATATTCATTTTTTAGACAGTGCATCTGGTCAACAAATCTTTAGCTCGGTGCCAACAACCATTTATTTTTTTCTCTCTCCTCCTAGAAATTTGTGTCCGGCCCTTTAGGTTTGCAAATCAGCTCTTCAAGTTGTTTTTGGGATGTAGTCCCTTCTTTTTTTATTCCTTTTTTTGTTTTAATTAATTTCTAAAATTGGTCTTTTTTTTTCAATTTAATCCTCCTTTAATTTTATAATTTATCAAATTTGATCATTATTATTTTGATTGTTGTTTTTTATTTGAGATAGTTTTTTAATTTGATTTTTTCAATTTCACCATCCTTCCTATTATTTCTTTCAGATTTTATGCTTATTCTTTTTTTTTTTTGCTTCAATAATTTTTTAAAATTTAGAATTTATTTTTGATTTTATCATTTAACATTAAATTGGTTGAAAATTGAACTTTTTAATTGAATCCGGATCTATAATTTTATGGATTGTGAATGTAAAGATTAACAAATATACAGAAGATTCATCCAAGTCAGCTACTATAAATTGAAATAATAAATTTATTGTTTTGTCCTTCAAAAATTCCACACAATCCATCATTCAATTACTATAGATTAGTTAGTTTTAAATTTATTAAGGTTCCTATTGTCTTTTTACAGTTGTTTTTCATAATTAAATTATTAGAATACCCTTAAAAGAAAAACAACACTTAACTAATGTCTAAATTGTTATTTTTTCCCTGAAATTTCACTTTTCAAAGTGGGGTTTAATTACTTCATTGCTTTTAAAATTAAAAATTTTAAAACTTAACTTCATGGGCTTATTCATAATCTCATATTGGTTTTGTCATTATAATTATCTAGTCTTTTGGGTAATTTATTCTTCTAATTAATATCAATAATAATTAAAAACAAGTTGGTGCGGTTTTTTTGGTTTTTGTTTAATTTAAGTTTTTTTAATCATTAATATTTGATTTATTATAATTAGATTTTCTAATTTTTTTCAATATAGGTTCCATAATTTTATCATGATTCTATATTTCATATCACGAATTTAGTAGGTTAATTGTGGTTAATATATTATTATTTTAATTTTTTTTTAAATATATCATTCAATATATCACCATTTAAGTATTTTAGAAGTGTTTGAAGCGAAATACATTAAAATTTTTAAATACATTAAAATTTTTACTTCTTAATATCTTCACATTTTTTAAGGTTGAGAAAAAATAATTTGCCCTCGGTGCACAGCTAGTTAAAAAACTAGATAGAACTTAAGAGACGTGCTCTCCCATGGTTGGCTGAAATTTTATATTGGATTAGGAAATAAACACATAAAAGTCGTTATGGTCCCCTCCATTTCTGTATGATCATGACAAGATGCTCATGAAATTGGGCCTACAAAGACTTTGTTGTTGATGTGCTCTGTCATGGACTTGTATAAGATACTGTGGCCTTATACTTGATCGCCCTTCCAACTAATTTATTCAATTCTGTTAGGTCATGACAGTGAAAGATTACATTTAATTTAGTTCTTCATTTCTGCAGATCATCAATTTTTTTTCTAATTCCCCCCAGACAACCACTCACCAAAAACTCTTAACCATCCCATTAGATCAGTGGAGAATGATTTTGGTCCGGTTTATTTTTATATTTTAAAAGTATTTATAAAAAAATTATTATTTTTTATTTATTTTAAATTAATATTTTTTAATATATTTAGATAATTTTAATGTGCTAATTTTAAAAATAATTTTTTTAAAATAAAAAAAATATTATTTTAATATATTTTTAAATAAAAAATATTTTAAAAAATAATTATAACCATACTCTAAACAGTTCAGTCTTGATGATTTAATACTCTGGACTGCCTTTTTGTCTTTTTGTTTTTCCTAGGTGGCCGGAGATGCAAAAGGGAGTTAGTTGGCCTCCATTTCATTAATGTCACCTTTACTCTTATCTTAATTATTATTCTTTCCCGAAAATTGCACATTTGTTTACATAATTTTAATATGTGTATGTATAAATATAGTCTTTAGACAAAGGAATTAGTAAACATCCCCCTTCTACAAAGAAAAATTAACGGTTATTAGTTAGGTTTCCCACACAACATTTTGTCACGTACGTAAAGCTATGAATCCAAAAAATACATGGTCGTTGATGAGTTTTAAAATCAAGTTTGATATATTAGATTAATCTTTTAATTTAAATAATTTAATTTATTTTTTATAATTAAAGTATCTAATGATTTACTATGAAAAACATAAAAAATTACTAACCGGTAATAGATGATGTCTGGTAAGTTATGTAATTAGTAACTATATAATAGTAGTAGATGATGTCTAGTAAGTCAGGTGATCAATAATTAATATTTGTAAAATTTTTTTTTTTAATGGATGTATGATTTTTTAATAATAAAGTTAATAACTTTTTATATATAAAAAATAATATTATAGAAAAAAGATGTTTTGAATACTGAACACTTCTGCTGCATATATATATATATATATATATGCAGCAGAAGTGTTCAGTATCATGACTTTCTTTCATGCCAGCAAAGCCGACCAATAATAACCATCAGCTTCAGTTTCATATTTTCAGGGTGGGAAATGGGGATTAGTCTAAAGATTGAGGACGAATATCTTCTCTTCCATGGCTAGGTCATTTTTTTGCTATAAAATACTGTCACGAGCACGAGACACATAATTATGAACTGCATTTGAGAGAAAATCCAGAACCCAAGTGATTATTTCCAAGTATTGTAATGTCAACTTGTTAACACCACTGCATTTAAAATCACAACTTGCAGCGTGAAACGCCGTGCTCAACATAAGCTTGTACCTCTCCTTAGCTTTTGTGTCTTCCCGTTCCAAAGATTTACTCTTGACCCTTTTTATCAACACACCTTTTTGGAAAAATTAATATTCGGAGGCATTAGTTTGTTAGTATTTAATGAAGATTTCTTTTCTTTTAATGTACTAAAAGATCATAATAGAAAATTCATGGTAAGGACTTGATGTTTTCGGATGTGGAAAACAGAGCTGTCTCTGTAGGCCACGGGATGTGTTCAAGATTTGAAGATTTTCTTTATATAAAACCTCAAGATTAGAAATTATTGTATTCATTCCAGAAATGGGGGCAGACTTCTCCGAATGTTCAAGCCGTTGAATGTATATTAAGTTCCGTAAATGGATCTTGTCAAGTACAATCATATTGGCTTTTTGCCATTTCAAGAAATTTCCTCCAGAAATTCATTCAAGCAGTTGGTTTTGCAGTTCCTCAGGTATCCCCTCCTACAAACGTTTAACTATTAAACACAAATCCTAATTGTTTCATACTGCTTTTAAATTCCACTAATCTTGCAGCGGTGCATTTAAGTTCAGTGACTCAGACATCAGAATGCTAATGGCAAAACCTGCTAGCTTCAACATTCCTCTCCTCCCTCCCTCTCTCTCTACAATAATTACAGTAAAGCATCTTGCAAATAGAGCCCAAGTTGCACCAGTTGGTCCATGATTGTGGAAAATGTGGAAAAAACTAAAAAGACGACCATTTCTTGGTCATGCCCACGATGACAACCTTAAGGCTTCAGCAACTTGATTGAAATCTGGGACCCAGCGTTAGTTGCCTTCATCCAAGCAAAAAGCTTGATTAGGACAGTGTAAGGATTAGTGGGTGGTCAGTCACTCTCTACACGCACCATCAAACCAAAAAGCAGTCGAATTTGGCTTTTTCGGGTTATTACTACAGTACAGTCCATCATGCTTGGAAACACATTATGGCAGGGTCCTATACCACGTGTTGCAGGACCAGCATGCCCAGAAAGGGTCATGTCTGTCGCAACCCATCAAACAACATTGTTGCCATTATACCCTCTAATCATACGGATTTAGCATTTGTTTTTACTAATATGAAGTATGAGCACCCCCATCGTGTAAATGTGTTCCCTCCCATAGTGCCTGGTCAAACAATCCTGGTGTGCACCATTCCAGTTAAGCATGATCATGCCATTCTGTGTGTTAAAGAGCCCTCAAGAGAATTTCATTGCTTGAAATCAAAGGTATGAACATAAAAAAGGAGTGGGAGAAACAAAACTGACAATAGAGGCACTTTGTCACCATGGATAGCAAGACAGGATTATCACAATGACAGTTTCACCATGACCCTTGCCGTTCTCCACGAACCAGGTTTGGTTTTTGCGCTTCCATCATCAGCGATAATGATGTTGTTTGCTTCAACACCCTTCAACTTGAATAAAATTTTGCACATTAGTACAATTTGGCCAGCAAATGCGCCTTCATCTCTTGAATCAGCCAACGCAACGGGCGTGAATTGGCCAAAATTCTCAAGGTTGGACTTTGGAGTAACGTCAACCATTTGACTGCAACATGATTCATGAAGCAGAAATACCATGGTCATGGGAGGAGACATCATAGCCAGATGAAACTTCTTGTTTCCTGCCTTTCCTCCCTCTACCAGCGCCGGTTCCTCCTTGAACTCCTCCTCTTACTCCCTTCCCCTTCTTGAAAGATTGCTGGTGTTCCACCTGTCATCATAACACACAGAAGTAATGTATTAACAAGGCGATTGCAGATGATAATATTTATTCAAGTGGCATTTTTCTGTAATTCAATTCTTCTGCTCTTAGATTATGTTTGGGAACGCGGTTCAACCTGCGTTCCCAAAAAATTTGATTTTTTTTTTTGCTAAAATTTAATATAGTTTGTACTTTTTGGATTGTTTTGATGTGTTGATGTCAAAATGATTTTTAAAAAATAAAAAAAAATCATTAACATGTATTTTGACACGAAAAGTTATTTGAAAAGCAACCGCTACCACACTGTCAAACATGCTCTTAATCCAGGACTGACTGCCTCAACTGCAGTGTTGAATTTGATAAGACATCCACAAGAGGGCAATTAGAGATGGTAATGACACTTTCAAATAGAGGGTTCGAGATTAATTATGAAATAGTAGGATTAAAACTCGATTAATTACACCTTGTTTACAAGGATGTTTTGGGATATGATTGTAATGCCGCAACCATAAGTGAACCTGGTAGAGGCTTGTCCTAAATCCATCTCCCATAGCTCCATTTCAATGGTGCAACGATGCAAGACAATATAATAGCAATAGCATAACCTTAACATTATGTGCATTCTTACAACCGATCATAAAGAACTTACCCCTAAACAGAACTTCTCGACGTGAGAATTGAAACCAGAAGAATCATCCACCTTTGTCTTCTTCAAGTTCTTCTCGACAGAAACACGTTTATCATTTGAGTTGGAGCTTTCGCTGTACGACACACAGGTAGTAGCCTGACAGCCAATCCCAAACGAATCCAAATCCTCTTGGAACATCTCCTCAAACAATCCTTGCAATTCCTCAAAGCTCTCCTCCACGTTCTCCTGTCAACTCACATAGCAGCTGATATCAATAAATATACCTCGAGGCATTTCATTAAAGCACTGCTATGTCAAAAATTTATCATTGAGGCAGTATCATCAAGGTTTCCAACTTAACATTCGATAACCATTTCGGCCGATAAAACTCAAATTGAAAACATTTCTTGCATTAGAGCAAACTGGAGGTTTATTCAACCCTGTTATCTTTCAATGTATCGTTTTTTCCCAGATATCAGACAGCAGGTTTGGATATAGAACAAAATTCGCAAATTCTTTTCAAAAAGCTACGAAACTTTTCGTATAGAAACATAAAAGATCAATAATACTTGCATCTCAAACAATGTCTGTAACTAGGATTTTTGCATGGTCTAACACTGCATCATATTTGATCGTATTTTACTGAAAATGAAGCACACAAATCATCCCAACGTATACCAAATAAATTCTGCCTAGCCAGCCAGATACGTTTACCGCCCACCAATTAAATCACATTTGCTGGATGATGCTAACGTTCATGTGGCCCACAGGCGGAAGGACCACTCAACAAGTACGGAATAATAGCCCTATTTTGCTGTGTGGGGGACCGAATTTAATCATCAGTTCATTAGCTAGAACCTTCCTCAGTGTCTGCCCATTGAACTGAACGGTCAATGATGGGCCCAATAACATATTTTGAAGGATATGAACAAATATGGCATCATATCACAATACAGGCAAAAAGGGTTTGGAGTTTTTCTTTTTTATCTTCTCAAAAGATTTCTTTTAATTGAAAAAGAAAATCTAATTTTTTTTTATTCCAATCTCATATATTAACTTGGATTTTTTTTCTTTAATTTTTCTTTTTTTAAAAAACTTATTTTTTTAATTTCAATTATTAAATTTAGAGTTGCAATTTTTTTTTCACTTTTTTACTTTGGATTGTCTCAATTTTGTATCTCTAGCTACGTGTTAGTTGAAGTTGAATTAATCTAAGTTACACTTGGGTTATTATTTGATGCGCCTATGACATAACACAAATCATCTATCTATCATCTATCTAGTTATAGTTATAATTTTATACATACAAGTGAAAAAATAAATTGTGCTTATAGTTTCTTAGTGAAACAAATAACAAGTCTGTTTTAAAAACAAAACTGAACCGAAACTGATTTTAATTTTTTTTTAAAATTTTAATTTAATTATTTTTTTTTTAATAAAAACAAATTCCATCGAAACATATTATCAAGATAACCAAGCACCGAATGCAACAGGGGTAACGTTGACGCATGCTTGAGATAAAAATATTCCACAACTTTAAGGGCGTTTTCGTACTTCCCAACAAAGAGGCTTTTTATTGGACTCTTCACCTTTTAAGAGGCCCATTTGCATTGATTAGTCAACTAGACAGAAGCTAGGATAGCCGTCCCAAATAAAGCTAAGCATTTTTCAGAAAGCAAACCCAAAAAAAAATATATATATAAAAAAGAAAATAGAAAATTTGAATGAGACTTACATGGGGCTTTGTTTGGCTCATCATAACAGCCATTTCATTCAGAAATCCACCCATTCCCTGCGCACAACAATTTCAAGAAACCATATAAGTAAAATCACTTTTATATTTATAAATTTTTTATTGTAATGATATTAGAAATATTTTTTTAAAAAAATTAAATTATTTTTTATATAAAAATATTTTTTTAAAAAAATCATTATTAAAATAAAAAAATAAGGAGGAAGCATACATTTTCGTCGTCTTCACTGTCATAAACACCTACGTCGTAAAGAAACCTCTTGTTGGTGTCAGAAAGAACTGTTAAATAAAAATCACAAGTGTCATATCATTATCCAAAATAAATAATTAATACTAATAATTACAATAAAGGATTTTCTCCTTTTATTGGCGAGCTATTTTTATTTAAATAAATGATGCGAGTTCAAATTACCAGAATAGGCCTGTTGAATTGTCTGAAACTTCTTTTTAGCTTCGTCAACGAACCTGGAATTCTCCGAAGCTGAACATCGATCTGGATGCCATCTCTGTCCCAAACAAAAAACACAGCTTTTTCTTACTTTTCCTGGAAAATATAACTACACTCCTTGAAGCTCCAACTCACACAAAACCAGTTCCAGAAGAGAAAGAAAAAGAAAGTCTTGTTGAAGCGACTATCTCCTGAAGAAGAGAAGAAGAAATCATACCCTTTTAAGAGATAGAAAAGGAGGAGGCCCGAATAGCATTGGATTTGTTTGTTTGACACTAGAAAGATTAAAACTTTGTGACCCATTTGATTAAATTGCAAGAAATGAAAAACAGAGTGGTCAAATTGTTGCGCATGGCAAATGGCAGGAACCCAGCCAGAAATTCATTTCTTTGCCCTGGCAACCCAATAACAGAGCACAAAGATTTTGTAAACAGACGGATCATGAGTAGCTAGCAAGCTTGTTTTGCAATTAGGTAGAAAAGATGCATTAAAAGAGAAGAGGGTGGTAGTTAAGGTCTAACCAGTGCAAGTTTCTTATAAGCATTCCTCAGCTCTGTGGCAGTGCAATCCTTATTCAACCCCAAAACCTCATAAAAGTCATTGCTTTTCCCTTTCTCTTCTCCTCCATTTTCCATTCTTGAGAATACACGACGAAAACAAAAGAGCTCAGCAATCCCACAAACAAAACAACCTTAAGACCATTACCACCACAAGATTCTTTCTTGTCGACAAATTGATGATACCAACCCAAACCAAAATTCTGTCTCTCAGAAAAAGAAAAAGAAAAAGAAAGAAAAAGCCCAAAGAACCTTATGCGTATGCCTAGGCTATAACATTAAATTAAAGACAAGTCTGAATGTGCATGAACCAAAAGCCGGAACCTTAGCATTAATTTCCGCGCAGGAGAAGATTGATCGAATTGGAAAACAAAAGAAAACTAAAAGCCGCCGCACCACCACCACCCTCCTTGGTTATTCCTTGCTCTGCTAAGGTTCAAAGAAGAACTCTCCAGAAACCGGGTATTTATATAGCTACTTGCAACTTGGGTATTTTATTCAAGTCATTTTCATTCCCACTTGGGTCTTTCTTTTAGTCATTTTAATATATGTGCTAAAAATTGGTGTTTATTGTGAGATAAGGATTGGGTAAATTGGATGGTGCAGGGTGAATATGAGTGGTAGATTTGGGCGTGTCCAGAAGTTTCTGTATGTAGTGTCTATTGCAATATATATATATATATATATATATATATATATATATATATATATATATATATATATATAATTGTTTTATAAAAAATATTTTTAGTTGATGTTGGTTTCTTAAAATATATGTTTGGTTAAAATTATATTTGAATAAAAAATAGCTTAATGTATTTGATTAAAAATACTTTTCAAATTGAGGTTATAAAATAACTAAAAAAACATATATTAATATTGATGGTTTTTAATTGAAATATTGTAAATTTAACTGCTGCTATTACATCATGAAATAAACAATACTTTATATGAAGTATTTTTTATTGCTCCATTAAATTATTTGCAATTCCATCGCAAATGAAATTCATCTGACAAGAACTACAATTTCCATAGCTTCTCGAACGTGTAACAATAACAAGTAAAATACAATCAAGAATAAAATTGAGATTGCAATCAAATTCTGAAAAAGCTACGTTATCATGCAATCTCTTTCTAATGTAATTATGCAGTGCCATTGAATAATGTTAAACACTAATTTTTTGAATAAAACACAATATTTGAAAAATGTTTTTGGATTTTTTTATTTTACTGGGTCAAACCCGGTCCAATGTATTTAGGTTTGGAGAGTGAATTAATTCACTCTCCATTATTCACTTTGCAGAACAGTAAAGACGGGAGAATGCAACAAAAGAAAAAAAAGAAGGAGAATGAGATGGGGAAGAGAAATGGAGAAGAGAGGGTTGTTTTGGAAATTTTTTTGCAATGGTTTCATTATCGTTTGGCAAGAACCGAGAGAAGGGAACAGAGGGGAACGATGATGAAAATTTAGGAAATGGCAGGATTTTTCCATATCTAAATAATGGAGACGTCTCGAGTTGTTTTGGAAATTTTTTGCAATGGTTAATTATCTATAAGTGAAGGAGAGAGGAGCACATGCCCTCGTGAAAAGCAAATCCAAATTGCTTTTCAAGAAACTAAGTTCCAACCCTAGTTTCGGGTGAGACTCATAACAATAAAATGTGGTTAATAACTAACCAAACACTTATAAAAAACATTTTCCTATAAATGCAACCACAACATCAAACACGTACTTATTGTGATCAGTCCCTTTTCACGACATATTGTTGACATTTGGTCCCACCAACTTGACTGTTACTTGTTAACACAAACTTAGCAGTGCTTTTTATGGGCTTTTAGTACAGTTAGTTTTTTTTTTGTTATATATATATATATATAAATATATAAAGTAACATATTGGAAAAAATATATTTGGGAATATAGTATAATTTAACAAGTAGAAATTGTTTCTTTATGATATTGAAGTCGTAAATATTATCTTTAATTTTATTTGAATTTAATACTCAGAATCTTTTTATTTCTCTCTCTTCCCTTCTTTTCTCCCCTTTCTTCTGATAGTTACCCATATCTTTCCTTTTTTTGTCATCAACAACCTTCCTCTTTCTTCATCACAAAACACACTCAAAACATCATGATATCACTTATCTCTCTATATCTAACTCGAGATTGTCACCCCTTTCTTTCTCTCCACCACGAGTCAATGATTTTCGACCAAATCAGCCACCACCAATCACCATCATCATCTACTTTTTATAATTAGACATATATTGAACATTTTCTCTCTATCAATTTGATGTAATTTATGCTAATATGTATTAGTTTGATTTCATACAATGTTAGGGTTTTGAATTAGAGAATTTTTGAAAAAATTAGGGTTTTTTTTGTAGTTAGGTTAATTAGATATGATTTGAGTTGATAATTAGGTTATTTTGTAAAATAATGAATGATTTTGGGTTGTTGTTAATTGTAAATTAATAATATTATTTTGTTAGAGTTAGTGTTGATTTAGGTTAAATTATGGATTATACCGAATTACATCTAAAAGAAGATAATTGGCTATGAAATACATGAATTTGATTAACAATTTTGTTATGGTAGTGAAATTTGATGAATATAGGTGTTCGTCAGTTAATTTGATGAATTTAGATTTTAGTTGATTATGTTAATGTTATGGTTATATATATATATATTATGAACTTTGATTAACCCTAGGATATTAATAAATTAGAATTGTGTTTTGTTGTGTTGTTTTATGAAATGTCCGGTAATTTAGGAATATTATGCTTTCATAGTGATATCATTGTCAATACCAACAATATTATGACTTATAATGGAGAAAGCCATGAGTTCCTAACTATTATGTAAGGACATGTCCATTAACAAGTTTTCTAGAATGTTATGTGATCGCCTTAACTGTAATATATTTGAAATATAAGTTGAAATTACTTGAAAGATATTACACACCAGGGTCAGTTAAGCTTGTTATGTCAATGTTCCAATTTATAGTGATGAAAGTGTGAAATCAATATTTAGGTTTACGAGGATTAATGAGATTAATATGCTAAAGTTCTACTTGAATAACATACCTAAACGAGAAAACTCTTCTAGTATGAAGTTGACTTGGTTTTAGGTAACTCTTAGAGAACCTCACATACATCACGAGCAGCCGGTCCATCTAGGTTAGGTGGTAATGTAAGTAGAAAAATATTGGTAAAGGAAATTGTTAAAATGTCATAATTGGGTATGACATTTGCATCATATTCTTATAAGAATTTTAGCCAAGTGACGATGAAGATGATCATTATATTGATATAGTTGAGGTTGAGGAGAAAGATAAGGAATATGAGTTAATCAATACGTATTGATAGAGATGATCATCATATTGATAGAGAAGGAAGCTTGTTAATCAATACACGACTTCTTTTGTTTCTGAATTAAAGGTTGTGAATGTGGATGACCAATATAGATGCAATGATTGTGTTAATAGTCATATGCATTCAAGCTTATCAGTTGATGAGTTAGAGGTTGAAAAAAATTGAGAAAGAAGTCTAAATATATTACTATAGTAAAACAGTGACATATAAAGAATTTATTGCAATACAAGATTCATTACTCAACTAAAAATTATGTTTAGTTGCAATGTGTTCAGAAACTAGTTTGTAGATCGTATTTGCATGAGATATCACCAAAGGTATAATTAATGGGGAGTTTCAAAACTAAAAGGGTCACATACATGTCAGAACCCTCTTGTTTTACAACGTCCTCATCATATTGACTCAAATCTCATTGCTAAAGTGACGTTGACAATTATGAAGAGGGGTTTAAGTATGAATATTGCAATGATTCAAGATACTATAAAGAGGAATTATGAGCATGAAGTCTCATATTGAAAGGTGTGGATGGCTAAATAGAAAATATTGAAGCAATTATTTGGTACACATGAAAAGTCATTTCAAAAACTACCTAGAATGCTATTGGTCATCAAAGATTCAAATCCAAGAACAATTGTCACTTGGGATCATAAAATGGTTGATGGAAATAAGGCCACATTTGGGAGAGCATTTTGGGTATTTGGTGCTTTAAATGATGGGTTTCAATATTGTTGTTCTCTAATTAGTATTGACATCACTTATTTTTATGGTAAGTACAAAGAAAAGTTATAGTTGTAGTTATTTATGATGCAAATAATATAGTTTATCTATTGTGTCTTGTTATTATCAAAAAGAGAAACAATAATTAGAGTTGGTTTTTAGATTTGCTTCATCAATATGTGATTGCCAATCATACCGGGTTATGTATTATATTAGTTAAACATGCAGCGATTAAAAATTTCATGGAATGGATTTTTCCCGAGCCCATTGGATATCATTAATATTATTTACGATACTTTGTAAGTAATTTCAACTCTAAGTTCAAAAATATTACCTTGAGAAATATACTGCATAGGATGTGTATAAATCCTTTAAAACAAGAGTTTGACTTTTTATATGAGGATTTGGTAGAGACTGATGATGTGATTAGAGTATGGCTAAAAGTTAAAAAAAAAAAGGCACTGTCATATGATTCTGATGGTCATCATGATGACAATATGACCACAAATTTGTCTAAGGTTTTTAATAAAGTCTTAAAAACCATTTATGGCTTGCTTGTATTGGTTATAATACAAACAATTCTTTTTAGGTACAATAAATATTTTGTAGAGCCATAAAAAAAGATGAAGATTTTTCGAGTTGTAATGTATTGTGGTTTCTAAAGCTCTTAGTTGAATTGTTGGTTGATGCATAAATTTTAAAATCACACGTAATATCTCTATCTAATCTTGGCGTCAGGTTATTTCTTTCCAAGACATCTTTAATAGTTGGTATTACAAGAGAAGTGCAGGAAACAATTAACATCAATGAATTAAGTTATACTTGTGGCAAATAACAATTGTATCATCGACCATGCTTACATTTAATTGCATGTTGCACCTTATTAAACATGGATTATATGCAATTTGTTGATGATTTCTACTTCAACTTGTCACGCAAAAATGCATATAGCCCTTGTTTTTAACCCTTACCTGATACATCGTTATGACCTGTATATACTAGTCCACATATATATGGATTTCTAGCTGGATGGTGAATGGATAAAGGTCAAAGGAAATCTATGCATTTATATAATAAGATGGGTGCTACAGAAGGGTACTTATTTAATAAATGTGGTATATGCAGTCAAATAAGTCATAATAAAAAAACTTGTAAAACTAGAAAACATATGTCAATTATTTATATTTGTTCTAAATTATGTAAACTTCAATTATTATTTTTAATTCAAGTATATAGATGTTCAATCGTATTGCAAAAACTATTATTTTATTGATATAAGACCTCGAGGGAGGAATGATTCAAACTAGATGAGGTTTTATTGCTTTTATTAATGTTGATAGACAAGACCACCTAGTTATTAAAACAAATCCTGATGATAGATCGATTCTATATATGTAGGATCGATATCGTTCCAATGATATTTGGAGCGGAGAGGTCAGTTCCAATGATATTTGGAGCGGAGAGGTCAAATCTTTAGATTAGTAGCATTTTTAAATAACTAATTTAATTAAGCATTGTAAATTATTAAATTTTAACTCTTTTAACTATTTAAATAACTAAATTGTTTAATTTTCAAGGCAATGATCTTGTAACACCTTGATAACATACTTTAATGGAGTTGCATGAACGTGTCCACCCATTTGTTATTGAGGCTGGTTTTCTTATATTAGTCAGATGCGTGGCATATATCTTGATTGCACATTGATTACAACTTTGATTAAGTAATAGAGTTTTGAGACACACCTTTCATCTACATGTCAGTGAGATGACATTCACACTACAAGATGTCACCATGGTGACTGATCTTTTGATAAATGGAGCTCCTATGACAAGACATGGGGGGAAGATTGACATGTATATTTTATGTAATTTTCTATTAGGACATGTGACTCCAGCTAGTGCTTATAAGAAGATTGCATCAAATTGACATGGTTGGACATAAACTTTAAAACCCTCTCACCAATTGATTATGTA
Organism: Populus tomentosa; assembly: GCA_018804465.1. Classification (NCBI taxonomy): domain Eukaryota; kingdom Viridiplantae; phylum Streptophyta; class Magnoliopsida; order Malpighiales; family Salicaceae; genus Populus; species Populus tomentosa. The sequence goes on along the minus strand of CM031969.1, from coordinate 13,937,870 downwards.
TGTTCGGGCATATATATTACATATGTTTGGAGGTCTTATTTTCATGAGTACTACTGGCAATGCAGTATCATTATTTTTTCTAACATTGTTTGATGATTTTTGGGAATTCCTAATTATTGCTAGGGGGTTATGCTTGCATATCTATACTAGAAACTATGTAAAGCAAGTCTAAAAAAACACAAATTGTTGGGCGCCTATTAGTTCTTTAGGTATAATTGTTTTAAATTCTATGATTGTTATAATTAATGACATTTTAAATACTAATTTAAAATTATCAATGCTGATTAATATAGCTCTGGTCATGAGGGAATATTCATAACGGATGTCCAGAGAATTAGGGTAACAATATGTGTGATATTTTCACTAAAAAGCCACTATTTATTAGTTCTAAGTAATAATAAAATAAAACTAATTCTAATCTACAGGTTATTTATATAAATTGAATGCAAGAAATGTACTAATTTTGTGGCTTGTTATGTCAGAATGTGTGAGGCTAAATATTTAACGATAAATTTCACTCATGTCCATGAGTTCTACCTGGATGAGCTGGATGCACAACAACCACATCAAGTGTAATGTTACAAACATATTATATTTTTTGTTATCTTAATGTAAATTATTTATTTTTGAGTTTTTTTAATCTAATATAAGTTTTTCACATATTCTAATAGGTTATATGAATATCACATACAAAGGACTTGATTATTTCAGCTTCACCTGTTTATCGTGAGGGATATGATTTTTAGTTAGCACATGTCTTGTTGCACTACTTCGACATTGTTAATATGCATTGCAAAAATCAAGTAATGCGACAATTTGGATTATCTCAGCATATAACCAAATTATATTGATATTAATAACGAGCTATATAGTATTAATCAAGGGTTAGCATGAGGGGAATTGGTTGGTGATTCATACATCTTATCTAGATCTTTGGAATGTTAGGATAGATCCTATTTTTTAGAAGTGGTATCAGATGATTGATGTAAATACCTACATGAGATGGTATTTGTCCATTATATATCATTTCATTACGCTTATCAAGGTGTCCATGTAATCTGATGTATTATGCACCCTGATATCCAAGACATAATCAAATTGGTATGCATATTGTTTTACCTACAACATTTATTAAATGTTATAAATGTTATTATGAATGATGATTATTAATTAGTTCTTAATGTATGTATATAGATTCATTACTTGGTGTAGAAGGCTCGAAAAACAACAACGACTATCCGTGAAGGTGCCGATGAGATAAGATGTATTGTGAGAAACATTACACTTAATTTATGTTATGGTGGACTTTAAAAGGTTTGGGAGGCTGAGTGTATTGAAGTGGCATTTATAGAAAATAAGATTTCTTATCGTGAGAGTGTTGAGGATGTCGACTTGTTTGTGAGCATCCTAGGCTCGCTCACGAGCATCACAAGTCCATTCACGAGTGTCACAAGTCCATCCATAAGATGATATTGTTCCTCCTCACACCTACATGGATGTTACAAACCTATCTTCAAGTTGGATGAGTTGGGGTGATGCTCCAAACCTGTCCACGAATGCTTTAGGCCCTTCCATGAGTTGAGGTGATTATTAGATATAGTTACATGTTATTATATGTTATGAGAATTATGAATAAATTCATAGTTAGTTTAATGTTAATAAAATATTATGTTATGTTATGTTAATAGTTGGTCTAATTTTATTACTTATTATTGAAGAAGTTATGTGCTGCTTATGTAAATTTTGTTTTGATGCTACAAAGCTGGTTATTTGAATTGTGGTGTTTTTAGACAGAGATTTAATGATAAAAGAAACTGTCATATGATAAGTCTCTTAGTGGATTCGCGGATAATTTCAACAACTTGAGTGTTGCAATTGGCATTTGCGACTCTCGAGTCACAAATAAAGAATGCAATTATCGAGTCACAAATGTCACTATAATTCTCATGCTGTAAATGCTATATGTGTCTCAATCAAGTGTGCTAGATCCATAAATCCTTTTTTTTCCTATGTTATTTTACCCAAAAAAAAAAATAATGTGCTAAGTTCCTAAAAAACTCAACTTAGTTAGTTGTTGCCTTGAATTCTAAAAAAGTATTAGATGTATTTGTTCAATCTAAAAATTAATAAGAGAAATTAATTTGGTTAATTTTCAATTAGTATACCAAAATATAAAATAAATATATAAAAAGGATAGAAAAGTATTAAACTGGAGGAACATATATGGAAAGATACAACATGAATGTGTTTCTAAGATAATGGTTAACTTTTTTTTTCAAAACAAAAAGTGTAAATAAACATGTCTTATCTATCTCAAAACAACCAAACACTATCTTAAAAAATATTTATTCTAGATAGATTTGAAAGTTTTAATTCGAATAACATTAAGAAGACTACTTTAACATTAAATTTTTAATTTGAATATCATATTATGGCTTACTATAAAGGTTATATATTTATACATAGTAAATTTTTATTGAAAATACATTCTCAAGTTTTTCTATGATATATATGCGAGGAAAAATTCCTTAACTTTACAAGGATAATATGTTGAATTTTAGATCTATAGTTTAAACAAGAGGTTACAAGTGTTTAGTTATATATATAACATGTATTTTATATAATCTTGGTTAATGTGTGATAAATATCTTATAAAAAACCAAGCATGCATGTTATGCTTATATTGAAACTTATACTTGAATTAAAATTATATTGGGTACTTATTGTTGAAATACTTTGTAATAAATTTCACAATTGAACTGTCACTAAATTTTATTGGAATAATTAATAAGGAATGGTATTTGTAGGGACTTAATTAAAATAATGGAAAATTTATTGTCTTTATTGAATTGGTAAATGAAAACTAGATGGACTTAATTGAAAGAAAGAAAAACAATTCTTCTAAGCATATTCGAGATAGCTCATACCTATAAAACTAAAATTAATTAATCAAGCATCCCTTATAAATATTTAACTACTACTCCTAAACTTAAGCCGAGTCCTAGAGGCTTAAGACTCGAGTTTGTGCCCGAGTCGAGCATGCGCATGTGAGTTAAACCCAAATTACTTTGTTTATACTCATTTATAACTTTTCAACTTTTTACTATATATATTACAAGACAATCTTGTATTTTTTTTATGTGGGATAAAGAGCTTTGGATTTCATAAAAAAACATACCAACTATGGGTTTTTATAATTTTGGTTAATGTGCAATAAAGATCTTATAAAAAACCAAGCATGCTTGTTATGCTTATATTGAAACTTATACTTGAATTAAAATTATATTGGGTACTTGTTGAAATACTTTGTAATAAATTTCACAATTGAATTGTCACTAAATTTTATTGGAATAATTAATAAGGAATGGTATTTGTAGGGACTTAATTAAAATAATGGAAAATTTATTGTCTTTATTGAATTGGTAAATGGAAACTACATGGACTTAATTGAAAGAAAGAAAAACAATTCTTCTAAGCATGTTCGAGATAGCTCATACCTATAAAACTAAAATTAATTAATCAAGCATCCCTTATAAATATTTAACTACTACTCCTAAACTTAAGCTTAGTCCTAGAGGCCAAAGACTTAAGTTTGTGCCCGAGTCGAGCATGCGCATGTGAGTTAAACCCAAATTACTTTGTTTATACTCATTTATAACTTTTCAACTTTTTACTATACATACTACAAGACAATCTTTTATTTTTTCCATGTGGGATAAAGAGCTTTGGATTTCATAAAAAAATATACCAACTATGGGTTTTTTCAGATCAATTTCTCATATGCTTATTATTTGTTTAAATTCTGTTAATATTCCATGTTAAATAATGTTTTGTTAGAGAAAAATTACCAACAAAGTCTTAACCCTAAAAGTGAGTTAATTTAGCCTAAAATATATTAATTAACTACATTTATACTAATTTTATAAGACAAGATTTCTTATCTTTCACGTTTTAAACCTATATATATATGTGTGTGTGTGTGTGTGTGTGTGTGTGACAAGAGACATCTTAATGAGCTATAGGATTGATATCGGCAAACTAAGAAAAAACACTTGCCGTTTAGTTTTATGATAGCTAAGACCCTAACTTGTCTTCTAAATGTTATTGAGTTAAGGTTTGATTATGCTAAAGAAAATATAAAAATTATCCTAAAACATTGCCTAAGGTAAGCTGCTCCACATTTATTATTATTATTATTATTATTATTATTATTATTATGATAAAAGTACCTATTATACTTTCATGCACTAATATATGTGCACTTGCTATTAAAGACAAAATACTACCATGACCTAAGACAGGGCCTAATCCATACTTTTAAGGTGTAGGGGTTGAACCTGAGAGGATGTTGAATGATAAATTAGGCCTTGACCTTTTTACTTCTATTATGTTCAAAATAAGTCCGAAGGCCACCACTCACACTTAATGGGGCATTGTTGGATTGTGTTGACTCAACCTAAATCTACTCCTAGTGATAGAGAGTAATGTGTATCAAATTCCAAAAAAATCATAAATAAATATTCTCACGCATTGCAAAATTTTAAGTACCAATCAAATAATATTTATAGATGAAAATCAAAATAACACAATACAAGTTTTTGGATCAAATATTGTCAGCTTAAAGATGACTTTGCTAGTAGAATAATAATCTATTATATTAATGGAGGAGTGAATTAACAAGATATCGCTGCATGCACTTTTCAACTCATATATAAAGTCATACACAACACAGAAGTGTGTATGTATGAAAAAATGTGTCAACCATATTTAATACTTTTCAATTTCGAAGGAAAATGACCTGTTTAAGATTCATGTTATCTCTAGGCTGATTTCTAGAGAAAAAAAAACATAATATACATAAATCACATAAAACAAACTAAAGACCATTTTTTTTTTATTATAATATGAAAATAACAAAGACTTGGCATTTAAGTGACATGTCCAATTTAAAGATCCTACTACCATTGTATTAGTTCTTTGATAGAAAAAAAAAAACTATCAATACAAACAATCACACAAAAGAAAATGATAAAAAAACTTATTACTTTTTTTTTATTATTATAAGAAATGCTCATATCCTTTTCTTTTAAGAATATTCGCTGAAAATCATTATTTGAACATAAATTCTTTTTTGACAAAAAATACACATCCACATACAAAATCAATGTATCCCTACATAAATCAACCTAATTCGCATATAAAATAAAAAATCCACACTATTTGTAACTTGTCTTAACAACTTTGTTGTGGGGGTATTGATTTCATTTTATCACTTTTTAGAAATACATGCCCGACAACTTCGTACACTACCAGAAAATTCACGAAAACCAACAAAATTACCGATAAAATTTTTTCATCGGTAATTTTTACCGAAAAAAATAATTCCGTCTCCAATTATGTCGGTATATTCCAACAAAAAAAAAAACCGTTGGTGATACAGTTGGTATATACCGACGGACTTACCAACAGATCATATAGTTTTTTTTTGGAAAGTTGCAACGGTGTGATGACCTGGATTTTTTCAGATGATTTTACTGACGGAATGATCGGGGGATTCAAACTAGGATCTTTGTATAGTGACATGGCACAGTCACCGGCGGACTCACCGACAGGTATACCAACGAAACGTGCCCGTTGGTGATTCTGTTGGTAAAAGTCAATATATACACGCCAACATTCTATTTCTCCTCCTTCTTCCCCACCCCACCTCTCCCCTCCCAAACTGTAGCCAACCACTCATCCCGACTCTCCCCCTCTTCTCAACACAAACACTCAAGTTTGTTAAACTTTTTTACGTGGTCACAACATCCGTTCTTGTAGATTTTATCATTTTTTTATAAATAAATATATCCTTTTTAGTTTTAACATTTAAAGAATCTTATTGCTTTTTTTAGTATTTTTTTTTTTGTTAACGTATGTACTTGTTTGATTGTTATTTGTCAAAGAAACTTGTGGTATGAATATATAATATTTTTTTGTAGTGGTTATAGTTTGTTTTAAATTTTTTTAAATTATATTTGTTTGTAAATTATTGAAACTTTGTTTGAATTACACCAAATTAGATGTGTTGTGATGAAATAAATAATAGTTGTTTAACGGGTCTGTTTTAATTTTTATCAATTCTATTGCGAAGTTGTGATTTTTGTAAATTTATATGTGTATGAATTTGTATAGATGTTGATAGTTGATAATTGATAATTGATAATGAATATTTAACATGAGTGTTTTTTTAGTTTGTTGGATAATGTCGGAGCAAACCAATATTTTTGTTATGTTTATTTACGTTACATAGTTAATTAATACATGTTGTTATAATAATTTTATAGAGGTTCAATAGAAATCATGGATGATTGTTCATGGATTATTGTAACAGGGTTCGGGGTTTTATTAATTTCGCAACATATATCTCGATGAATTTTATTGATGGCAGTATTAGGTGTCCTTACAGAAAGTGTAAAATTAAAAAGTTTTTGCATCAAGATGTTGTAACGATGTATCTTATAACTAAAGGGTTCATAGAGAACTATTTGTTCCTAATGAGAGCATGGTAAAAAGGATGGTTGGGTCAACTTTTAGTACTAACAACATGCATAAAGTTGGAAATGACAACAGTAATGCTTACATGAATATGCTTATGGATGCAATGAGAATGAGTGAAGGTAATGTCAGTGAATGTCTAATCATAGAAGAAGAACCTAGTACAGATGTATCAAGGTTTTTTGATTTGATGAAAAATTTTAACGAACCATTATGGGATGGCTGCACGAACCATAGTAAATTATCGGTCGTAGCATATATGTTCACCATCAAGTTAGATCACAGGTTGAGTGAGGACGATTATGACAAGATTATCGAATGGGTGAGAAGCATTTTACCTGAAGGGAACAGGCTGAAAGAGAACTTTTATGTTGCCAAGTCCATGATGAAACCCCTCAGTTTAGGATACCAAAAAATTAACATGTGCCCTAACTTCTGTATTTTATACTACCTTGAAAATGCTGAGTTGACCGAGTGCATGAAATATGTGCATTCCCGTTACAAACCCAGAACTAGCAGAGAAAAGAGTATCGTGGCATATAAAAAACTTAGATACTTCCCCATCACACCTAGACTGCAAATGTTATTCATGTCGTCAAGGGCTGCTCAGCACATGACTTGGCACCAATCACATCATGCGGTTGAAGAAATGATGGTGCATCCTTCTAACAGCGAAGCATGGAAGCACCTTAATAATGTGCATCCTCACTTTTCAGCTGAATTAAGAAATGTGTGTCTTGGGTTATGTATAGACAAATTCAACCCAATCGGGTCATTTGCTTCTTCTTATTCTTGTTGGCCGGTCATACTGACGGTTGATAACTTGCCAACAAGGATGTGTATGAGGCCGCAGTTCATGTTTATATCTATGGTCATACTAGGTTCGAGCATTCCGGGGTGGAATATAGATATTTATCTTCGACTGTTGATTGATGAGTTGACGTAGTTGTGGTCCTCTAAAGCTTTGACTTATGATATCTCAAGGAAACAAAATTTTGTTATGAGAGTGGCTTTAATGTGGACTATCAATGATTTCCCAGCTTATGGAATGATTTCTGGTTGGAGTACGCATGGAAAACTAGCATGTCCATACTGTATGGAGAACAACAAGGCATTCACATTAACAAACGGGGGTAAAGCTTTTTTTTTTTTTTTTACTATCATCATCGTTTCTTGCCACTGAATCACATGTATAAAAAAAACAGAAATGATTTCTTTATTGGCAGAGTTGAAAAGGATGTTGCACCCTCGTGTCTTTCTGGTGAAAAATTGCATGATGTTGTGTCAGAGTACGGTGACATTGTGTTTGGTCTCCAATCAAGTAAGCAAAAGTTTCTTGGTTTTGGTTTGACCTATAATTGGGTGAAATGAAGTATCTTTCGGGAGTTTTCTTATTAAAAGACCAAATTTTCTCTGCTATAACCTTGACATTATGCATATTGAAAAGAACATGTTTGAGAATATTCAACACCATCATAGATGTGAAGGGGAAGACAAAGGACAACATCAAGGCTAGATTGGATGTAGCGTTGTTCTGTAACCGTAAAATTATGAAGTTGGTTTGTGATGGGTCACGGGTTGCAAAATCAAGAGCAAGCTTCGTGTTAGAGAAAAACGCATAATTGCTAGTCTATAAATAGCTTAAGAGTTTGCGTTTCCTCGATGAACATGCCTCGAATATATCAAGGCTGATTAATATGGAGGAATGTAGATTATATGGAATGGAGAATCATGATTGCCGTTGTGTTTATGCAAACACTTATCTTATTAGCTTTTCATGATTTGTTGCCAAAGGGGATATGGGATGCACTCACGGAGATCAGCCATTTCTTTAGAGATATATGCTCCAGCAAGTTGAATGTTGATCACATTGAAAGGCTTAAAACGAATATCATCGAGATAATATACAAACTTGAGATGATATTCCTTCCATTATTTTTTGACGTAATGAAGCATCTGCCCGTACATTTACCATTTGAGATAAAAGTTGAAGGACCAGTCCAGCATAGATGGATGTATCTATTCAAGTGGTTATATATTATAGTTGCTATGTAATTCATAATTAAATTTTTTTTCATTTTTTTAATTGATAATTTTTTTTTAATCATATATATGTAGGTATTTGTTCAATCTTAAAAAAACAGGGGTTAAGAACAAGGCATATGTTGAGGCATCAATATGTGAGGCCTATATTGTTGAGAAGATTTCAACATTTATCTCATATTATTTCAAACCTCATTTAAGAACGAGGATCAACTGTGTTCCACATTATGATGATGGTGGTGAAGTGCCTTCAAGTGAGAACTTGTCAATCTTCTTCAATCTTGGACGACCCATACCTAAAAATGTTGTGAAGGGAAGACATTTGTCTGAAATAGAGTTCAGACAAGCACACAATTATGTTCTATTTAACTGTGATGAGCTGAGACCTTTTATTAAGTAAGTAGATGTTCGATTTAAACTTTGTCAAGAGCACACTATTTATATATTGTGATACCATAAACTCATATAATTTGGACCAACCTTGCAAGCAACATTGACTATACATATTGTCCAATAACTTACAGCTGACCGAATCCCAGATCTTTCAATTACAAGATGAACAATTTACCACGTGGTTTAGAACACATGTAAGTTCTATCACAAACTCATTATCTCTTGCAATGTAATTAACTGTATGTCAATATTATATAATATTTGTTTATTGTTTGTTATATTTTTTTTCCATTAATTTTAATTATTATTTATGCATTTCTATAGATGTTAGTTCAAAATATATAGATGTTGAATTTCTATAGATGTTAAGTTGTATATAAGATATTCTAATGGAGTCATTTGGGTTGTGGTTATTGTAAAGATTGCAAGTTTGAAAACTGTGGGTAGTCTCTAGTATAGGGGAGGTGTTGCCGAATGTTTTTTTAAATAATCAAAGTTAATTATGTAATTATTCATATAAATTTATGTAAATACATAGAATGAAATCTACAGCATGTCATCAGCATACGGTTGCGGCTAGTTCTTCTAGCAGCGAGGAGGACATATCCTTAGGTGCTGATCATGTCGAGGCATCTGCGCCAATTTGTGATGCTGCCTCTTCTAGCGCGGTTTCACAGCGTAGAGCCGATGTGCCTAGTGGGGTCAATTTACTTGTAAGTACCCGGCGCAATGGAAGGACGACATCTCAATGTAAGTTTGTTTAGGTTTTAGTTTTTTAATATACTTATAACATAATTTATGAACAACTAATTAATATTTTATTAATTTTATTTAATTTCATGTTCACAAACATTGAGGCTGCCATGACAATAACATCGGCGTTTAAATCGTTGATGGAGATTTAATTGTTTCAATGGAGTCGGGTTTTCAAACATCTTGAGTGGAGACCTAATATCGATGCATGGTTTCAACGATTTCAGGTAGGTGTTAACTTTTAATTTCCAGCTTATTTTTAATAAATAATTTTTATAATTTTATATCTTGTACTATTTTTATTTTAAATGAATTATTTATATACACAACATAAATTTGAGTGGGCTAGCGTAGACAACAATATTATAAGGAGGGTATGGGAGAATCACGCGACAACTAAATAACATCGAAAATAATATTTATTTTTGATTTATAATTTTTATTCTAAATTCTTATTCATTACTATGGAAGTAGGTTGTGTGATTTTTGGTATGACACAAAAAAAAAAAAACAAAAAGATATACGAGGGATAACGGTTTTGAAGGATGAAATGAGGTTGCGGTTTGGTAGGAATTCAAATTGCCATTCATCTTAGCAGATATATGGGCGGCATATATTGAGCACGTGATGTTTGAGCAATTCTCACGATGCTCACAGTCTGGCACTGACAATCAAAATTGGCAAATTTATGGTTTAGTGACCACGCACTCACTGTCTGGCATCGACAATCAGAACCGACAAATTCATGGTTTAGTGACCACGCACACCGGCGGCTCCATCCCGTTCAGCGCACATGCGAAGCGGATAGTAAGATTAATTTAAATGAAATATATCATTAATTAACTTATTGTTGCTTATAAATATATTTAACTTGCAACCTTTTTTTTTTCCTCACAAGCTACGTCTCTTGGACGTGAGCTGAGCCCAATGGAGTTGTTTGTAGAGACGCATGTATGGAGTCAAGACCGCTAATAGGGGTGCAACAGTTCGTGGACAACCGTGCTCATCACTTCGTGGTATGTTCGTTATATCATTTTATTTTATAAGTTATTATTTTCTTGAATTGAATATGATGATTTTTTTAAAAAAAATTCAAGAGACTTATAATAGCCGGTTGAGGGATAAATATGGGGACGATCCTTCAACCCATCCAGATTTGTGGATAGAGGTAGGATCGTCTGGTGAACCCGATAAAAATCAGGTCTACAAGCTCTCCAACACTACGTCCGAAAACTTGCGGTCGGCCCGCAATGTCTCAACCGTTGGGAGCTCTCTATCAGTATCGAGCACCTAGTCTAAGGAGTTCATGACCTTGAAACAACAATAGGAACGACTCTCGATAGATTATGATCAGCTCTGTCAAATGGTCATGGAGATTAGATCAAGGATGGGTGATGATACATGTGTAGCCTTTTTTTGGCCGTACGGTCCCGGGAACAACCAGCCTCCTCCTACTTCAGCTCCACCGCTATTTTAGTTTAATTTTGGTTTTTAAACACATTTAATTTGTAATGAATATTTGGATGAATATTATTTAACATTATTTTTACATTTTTAATGTTTAATACAAATTTATTTGGTTATTAAATTTTTTTACTATTAATAAATAATTTTTTTAAAAAATATTTTAAATAAATACCGATGACTTTCCAGATGGAACCCGGCCGGTGGTATTTTACAGAGTTGCAAAAAAATTACCACCCATGCCACAATTACCGACGGATACATTCCATCGGTGTTTACCATTACTATTACCGACGGAATATATTTGTTGGTATTTGACAAAGAGTTCTGAAATATTTACCGCCCATGCCATAATCACTGATGGATATCCCATCGGTGATTACCGTTGAAAATACAAACAATATTATTCCGTCGGTAAAATTCTCATAGGAATTTTTTTTGGCACGCTTCGCCGTCTATAATACCATCAGTGTTTGATTTTTTTTATTCCAGACAGAATTAGCGACGGAATAAAAAATTACCGACGATCAATATTTTGACGGATGGATTCCATCGGTGAGGCTGTCAGTAAAAATGTTGCCAATAGTTTGCATGTCTCACACCGATAGAATGAATCTGTCGATAAAATTATTTAATGGTATAGTGCTATTCCCAAAATTGTCACGTAACGATGTTGACCCTAATACATTAAACATTCACAATACACATAAAATAAATAATAACGTTGTGTGGTGTTTGTTTCAATGGGTAGTGGTTGTTGGGTTTTAGTTAAAAGAAAAAGGGATTGTCACTGGTCCGTGATGGTGGTGGGTTGTTTGGTGATGGTAGCCGACAAAGAATGAAAGAAAAAGGGTAGTGGGGTTGAAGCCATTAGAGAGGAGAGGAGGTTGCGTGGGCCTTTTATTTTTGGTGTGTTTGTGACAATGGGGAAAGAGAAGGCAATATATAGGGTTGATTTGGTCAATGGGTGTGCGAGGAAAGGGAAATTTGAGAGAGGGATATCTGTCTTGACGGATTTCGGCTAGGTAAAGGGGAAAAAGGGGCGACAAAGTTTTTTTCTTTTTTCTTTTTTTGTTGTGTTTCACCTCTACTCCTCTTTTTTTTTTTTCCTAGTTCCCCCTAGTTTTTCTTTTCTTGTTTTTTTTTCTCTTTTTTGTGATTTCTCTTGAGAATTTTTATGTGTTTTCTTCTTACGGTATGATCTATTTATAGCTCATTCTCTTCCTATATATATATATATATATATATATATTAAAAAAGGGTTAAAAATGGGTCATTACACCATGAAAATAAAACTTTAGCTGGCTGTTTAACATCCTAGATGAGTTCGTCACTCAATTTGGCAAAATGGGTTGGAGCTGGAGATAACATGCCTCTTCTTTTTTTTTGATTTTCATGGGTGTCCGGGTTAGCTTGCGCGCACCACGACTAATCCCATGGCTCACTGAACATCCTGCAAATCCAGTGAACATGTAAGGCACCGCGGGGGTGACAGGCGAGTATGGTAAGGTTTGAACCCAGGATACAGAGAAAGAAAATAAGTCCCTTCAACCACTGGGCCAAGAGCTCGAGTGCTAACATGCGGCATTCCAGGAGATATAAAATTTGATGCCATTATGATACGGGCCCCCGGATAAAATAGGATTTCAAGTCACGAGATTTTGATTTATTCAAGACCGATTTGATTAATTTCTTTACGTGTTTGCCTAAACGGAGGGGTATGCAATTCATATTTTTATTTCATGTTGTGTTATTTTTTATATTATTTATGGCAAGTTGCGCTTTTAAAAATCACCGATTGATGTTTTTTTGTATCAATTTGTTCAGCTTGATTTCAGTTCCAATTGAATTAATAAAAGTTAAAAGAGCAGGTTTTTTTTTAATTTTTTTTTAAAGTTAATTTGAAAGTATGATTATGATTGTTTTTTAATTTTTTTTATTAAAATACATTAAAATAATATTTTTTTATTTTTAAAAATTATTTTTAAATTTAGCGCATTAAAATATATAAAAAATTAATTTTTAATAAAAAAATTAATTTTTTTTTTAAAAAATCAGGTACAACCATATTTTTAAATGTCTTAAGCCATTTTGCTTTTCTTAGATGAGTGTTAAACAACAACAAAAATAACCTCTAATTACAGTGGCCAGCTTTTGAATTCATATTGAATTTAAATTTGAATATCCCATGTTTTTTCTTTCGATTTTCATCATAATTCTATTATATCTAGCACTTAGTTCTCTCAATAGTTATGTTCCACTCCCAAAACATCCTCTCTTTCTGTAACCTTTTTCTTGGAATGTTTTTCCTTAGCAAAACCACTCCTAAACCTCTCCCACCCTTAATTTTGGAAGAACAACCATGAATTTGATGAAAAACGAACACATGGAAGCTCCTTTTGCCCATTTATGGCTGCCTGCTGTTGCGCAAGGTGAAGGAATATAGTTTTTTTTTGTGTAAATTACAAAAATACCGCTATTTAATAAGTCATGTATCCTTTATGTAACTTCGGTGACTGTTTTACATATTGTTTTATCTATTTAAATCGTCAAAATTTTTAAATTAATTCATTTGGAACTTTCAAGGCTAACCATAATAGAATCTTCCTCAAATTTTCATTACTTTCAGTCAAAATTTTGCATGATTTTATGCGGATATAATAATGGCAACCAACATTATTCACGTGTAAAATTATAAATTAATTTATTTAGAGTTCTATTCTACTACTATTATTACTATTATTATCACTTTAATTTATAAAAATATTTTTTAAAATAATTATTTTAATTGATTGAAGAATTTATATGATTTATAAATGAGCTATTATTTCCGTACCAATTTATTTTTCTACTCTATCCGGGATCTAAATAAATTTAGGGATTTTTCAACCCAATCTAAATAATTTTTCCTTGAGGATTTTTTTATTTAACTCTGGTTTATCTACTTAGGGCTGGGGTTTACATTCTGTGACTAAATTGTTCATAATTATAATCAAATTTTTTATTTTCTTTTAGTTTTTCAGTAGGCAAAAATTTATTTGTCGAAAGATATAAGAAGGCAGCAATGCAGTACTGTCTCAGGGTGAAATATATACGTTAATTTTTAGTTATTATATATGGTATGTATATTTCAAAATTTTCATTAGCAATCCTAAGATTTCGAAAAGTTTCAATGTCAAACATGACATTTTTTTTAAAAGTAATTAATAATTAATGTTTTAATTATTTTCACGCCAGCCAAAGGACACCTTCCTTTGTTTTAATTAATTAGCAACACTTTTGCTAAAATCTAGAAAATAAGAGATCACAATAACAGCAGAGGGCTTCTTGGATGAAAAATAAAATTGTTTTTTTTTTTTTAACTTCAATTTTTTTTTAATGTTTTCATATAGTTCTGACCTCTTAAGTGCTGTTTAAAATTGTGTTCTAAATAGTATTTAATAATTTTTTTAAAATAAAAAAATATTTTAATATCTATATCTATATATATATATATATATATTAAAAAACAAATAATCTATTATTTGATCCTTGTCAGCATTTGCAGTCTGTGCCACATCATACTCCGAGAAAACAGTAGAAGAGAAGATAGATAGATAGAGATGGTTACTAGGCCGTGCTTGGAAACTATTTGTCCACGTCAGCCATCAATTTCCCAAAACTAAAATGCCGTGGGCCCATATTAAAGTCTTTCTTTCGCGGCCCACGTTCCCCAGCCGGCCAGCCGGTGAACCCAACGAATCACCACCCAAGTAGCTGCTGCCTGCAAGCTAGGATTCAACAAGCAACAAAAGCAATGTAACGTCACCAGACACCAGCACTTTGCTGTGTAATTTTTTTCAGTTTTAAAAATAATTTATATTTAAAAATATATTAAAATAATAATTTTTATTTTTTAAAAGATTATTTTTTATACTAATATAATATATTAAAACAATCTAAAAATAATTTTTTTTAATTTTTTTTATAAAATACTGTTTGAAAGGCAGGTCTAAACTCCACCTTAATAGTTTGGTAATGCAATTTATAGTATTTTAAAAGATTAAAAAATATCTAAAAAATTAATTTAATATTAAAAAATATTTTTAAAAACAAATTGAAATACAAAAAAAACAATCACCCCTGCAGTTCTTAATTTGTTCATTGATGATATACAATAAAAATGCCAAGAGCATAGTGAAGCTACTAATTCGTGGTTTTTTTTTTTCTCATTAATTTATTTATTCACGTAGCACCTCTTATTAATTAGTAAAGTATTATTTATTATTAATTAAAGAGAAAAACAAGCCCACTTGCCTCCCCATGCTGGGGTGGTAAATTCATGGAACACGATTTTGCAACTTGCCACAAGAAGTCAAGTGCTAGAGGCAATTTGACGCTAGATCATGTTGTTTGTTATTCAAGGTTCATAGTCTTGCTTTAATAATTTTGGTTTTAATTTTTTGTTTTTTCCAGTTCTTGAAATGCCTCCATTGGTCAAAAGCACACATGTTGCCTATGCATTTCCAATTAAATAAACAAAAATAAAATTTAAGAGACTGCTAGTAATATTTTAATGCTTTGAAAAGCTAAATAAAAAAACTAAAATTTGTTGTTCAAATACAATATTTGTACACATAGAAAACTGAAAACTAGTTTTTTTTTTTTTTTTAATTTGTACTAAGTTTGAATAACATATTTTAGAGATTCTCTATAATTTTTCCTTATAAGTTTTTCATTATCTTCAAATGAAAAAAACACATGAATAATAAAATTGTTTTCATATGGAAGTATTTTTTTAAATATGAAATATTAAAATTACTTTTTTTTACATTTTCATGCTTAGTTAGTGTGTAAAAAAAAATTATTATAAATATAATATAAATATTTTCTTTTTTAATTAATAATATAATTTTAGGATGATTTTAAATTTGAATGAAATAAATAAATAAATATTTAATAACTAGATTATCAGCAATATAAAATATTAAGGTGATTATTATATATTATAGTTTTATTTATTTGTGAAAAATAGCTATATCTTTTATGTATTTTATTTTTTTTTGGTGAGAAAATTTCTATTCTCTCTCAATATATATATATATATATTCTTTTATTAAAATAAAAACATACTATAAAGTTTTCATATCTGGAAGCACAATAGCTTGAGTGCACAGAGAAAAAGCTCGCTAGCTTTGTTTCGTTTCTCAAAAAAATTACTTTCATACTTGTTTGTTCCTTGTCGATGAAAGGACATTTGCATGACAATATCTAGCAGCGTGGATTTCAACTTTCTACGGTTATACACCACATATCTTGTAAGAATTTTTTTTTTAAAATAAATTAACATATTAACTTAAAAGTTTTGAAAAAAATAACATGTTTTTATAATTGTTTTTTAATGAAATAATACATTTTCACCTTACCACACTTCATAAATACAATAACTTAACATATTATATTTTTGAAACACATTATATTAGGAAATTAAAATCATTTTCGTAACAAAAAAATATAGCAGAGAAAGTAACTCTCTCTAAAATGACATCCCCAACTATTATATTAATAACATATTATTGCAACATTTAAAATCTAAAATAATCTAATTATTAAACACAATACAAATACTAAATTAAATAAAGAGAAACACTTTATCCTTGAGATGGCTTTGGAAAAACTTTTCCGAGTTACATAATAATTATGATCATGAAATCCTACAATTGTATGTTAATGCATGCTAATAATTCAATTATCATATTCATTCTTACTATATTTCAATTTGAATTCAAAGTTCTATTGTATAGGTATGTTAAAGCGTGTGTACTTCACATGTTTGGTAGTATATTTTTGATGGATCTTAGTGGGATGCATGAACCCTTGTTTTACCTACCACTGCTAGAGAATTTCCAGTCCATTCCACTTTATAGTACAAGTTCAAGCATCTTTGCATGTTTGTACATGCATTTGTGTCAAGCTAATTTCAAGAAATCAAAACAAGTTGGAGGATGTTTATTACTTTTACAGATAAAATAAATATAATAAGTTTGTTATTTTGTATTATGTTTTTTTATATTTGAGTTGGTTACTAATTATTGTATGTTTTTTGTACACAAAGCTATGATCGTGGGAGTATTTATACTTGGAGTGGCCACGAATTGAGTCTACACCTGTTATGTCTATCTAGGGGGTTAATATATAACTTCCATTAGGCTACAAGTAATATGTTTTTGAACATATAAATTTTATTGTTTAGATTAAGAATATTTTTCATGAAAATCTAATTTAATAAATCTTATTGTTTATTCATTAATAAATGGTGTGGGAGTGGATATTTTGAACATAGTCCAACCCACATTTTGAAATTTTATCAAAGCGAGTTAAATAAACAATAATCAAATCAAGTATATTGGTAAATTATGAGAGTGAAATAATTATATGTGTTGATGTTGGTAAATAATTAGAATTAATTACTTGCGTTGATGTTTGAGTTTTTGGATATTCGTAAATGTTAGGTAATTATTGCATAGGTTGATGTTGAAATTTTTTATATATTTATAAATATTGAGAGATAATTCTTCCTGGGTTGATATTGGTAAATAATGAGAAATAATTGCATTGTTGATATTTCAATAAGTCGTATAAAATCCTTATTCAATAAATGATATATCAGCTACTCTTGTTATTTGCACATTGGCTATATATTTATGGATATTAGTTACCCCCTCATATTTGTTGAGCTTGTTGAGTTGCATTGCTCAAACCGGATGATGCGATAATTTGACTTTAAGCAACACATCCCATATGACATAGATACGAGCAATCAATTGTATTCCATTAGTCATTCAGGTAGTTGCATTCCATTGGTCATTCGGGTAATGATGTTAATTATAATTGGATGATTCACCATCTCCAACATATCGATGTGAGATGCACGAAGAAATTTTATTTTCAGATAGGTGTATCTTGTAATTTCTGAGAATGAATACATGGGCTGGTACCTAAGTATAACATGTTGAATCATTACACCTAACCCAGCACAAGTCCCTCTACGTGAGGAGATGGAGTATGAGCCACATGCATGACAAATTCAAAATGCTATAAGTATTTGTTACTTTTTTATAGGCTTTGAAAAAATCTTTATATTTTATTTATGAATTGATAATTTCTATTTGCTTCATATTAGGTTGGACAGTTGCTACATGATGATCGACGTGCTGCTACTGGTCTTTATGATCTTTCTGGTAGACTTGCTCGTTATTATGTATCTTCCTAGCTCGAGACATGTCGTACTGTACTTGACATGTTATGAGAGACATTGAGTATAAATGATGTTATCTCGAAGGATGAGACCAAACAAACAGGTGGAAGTCGTGCTATTGATGAAGCTGGTCCATCCACTCGTCGTCATAAAAGATATAGATAGGTTTAGATGTATTATTATGTTGTGTATAATTATGTTGTGTTATTTTTCTAGTTAAGAGTAATTTTTCTTATTACTAGTTTTGTAATATTATTTTTGCTAATTGTCATGTTGATTTTAAAGTTGTCTTATATATTATGCATTTTCATACTTGGTTTATATAAGCATGATTTAATATCGTCAAAAAATAGATAAACATGTGAACATGTTGTTTAAAATTCCAAATCATTCATTAACTTAATAAATGCGAAAATAAAAAGAATATTTAAAAAACACATATTAATTTAGGATTATAATTAACAAATAAAAATGATGTTAAAATATCACACTTTGAATTATGGATATGAAGTTTGATAATTTTAAGTCTTATCTAACTTCTTGTTGAAACTAGGTTTGAAGCATAACCGCTATTCTCAGTAGCAGTTGCTTAGCGGTTCTAAACAACCGCTAATGCATGGTAATAATAGTTATTCAATAAAATACTAATAAGAATAGTAGTTGATAATAAAACCGTGTTTTTGAATAATAATTAAGTTAAAATTATATTATTTATCAAATACTTTTTTCTCATGTGATATATTTCAAAATGTTTTTTCAAACTATGCTTAGATGGACAAAATACACGGGTTTACGATGAGACACGTGAAGAAAGGTCCCATATAACTATTTAGATGGTGGTCCAGTGATAAGAACATGGGACCAAGATGTTTGCTCCCTCTGTGGTTTTAGGTTCAAGTCCTGGGTTGCTCATATGATGGCCACTGGAGGCTTACATGGTCGTTAATTTTAGGGCCCGTGGGATTAGTTGAGGTGCGTGCAAGCTGGCCCGGACACTCACGTTAAACTAAAAAAAAAAAAAAAAAAGGTCCCATGTGATAATTTCATTGTTTCTACTTTCTTGTGCATCTATATACTGTAAGCAGAATGTCATGTTCCCCCGAGCAGGGGCTTCATATCAGAGATCTGTAATAACTCATCATGGACAGATTAATTTAGCACCACATGTGCAAGCTATTAGCATCCGCAAATGACCGCTTTGGAATAAGACCCACCATAATAAATGCCAAAATTTCTGAAAATGAAATTCAATTTATTGTAGTGAATATGCACCATAAATCCAATGTCATACTGCACGTAGAATGCTACCTGCAACAGTCAACAGCCAATTTGATATCATGCCTTGGCAGATAAGCAAGAGGAGGGACGCACGTCTGCAATATACCAGTAGTTCTCGGGTGTAAGAACAAAGGCTAGCCAGGAATTATCTTCCATTTGTCCTGGTGAATTCACCTAATTCTCGGAATAAATCTGCATTGGAAACAAATAAAGAATTAGTATGAAACATTCAGTGACCATTATGCAGTTCATAAAAAAGGATACTGCGGTTTTCTTGCTCTATATCATTACGACAGCAAAGAAACAACAATCTTACAGTGGATATGTAGCTTTGATACAGATCCATTTTTTGGTTTTATGTTTTCTAATGTAGCTTTGAGAGTGAAAGAATGCACTATGCGTTATATATGCAGCGCTTGAGGCGAAAACATGTTTGGAAATATTATTCAATGTTCATCTTCTTGGGACGAATTCCACACAAACCACTCCGACTAATATTCCACTTTGAACTCTTAGCTACATCCAATGACAGGTTACCAGAGAAAACTCCTACAAGAAAAATTTAATTTATCAGGAACTACAAGCAAAAAACATGAAACCTGACAAGCAAAAAGTGGAGCTACAATGGAAGAGGTGAAGTTAAAACAACTTCGGATTCACGAGTTCTAATTTTTTTCTAACAGTAAGCATCAACTTTCATCAAGTAGCAAGAGTTACGCGATACATAGCCAAAAACAACAAAAAAATCAAATAACTAGAAGCTTCATGATCTAATATAATAACTCCAAACTGATCTGTTGTTCCAAGTCAAGTACTATATAACGTGTTAGGCATTGAAATGATCGCAGACTGAAGAAATCTTAAAGCAGCAATTGCATTTGAAGGCATTCGAAGTAGAATTAACAAGGGATTTAAAATTTATGCAGAGTGTGATCTTCCTCAAGTAAAGAGAAACAGCAAGAAACAACCTTCAGAACGCAGTGGAGGCAATCCCAAGTTGAAGAGCTTTAGTCTATTAGTGATTGTGAATTACACAGATAAAATCCTAATTAATTCTGCCCCTACTGTCAAACAATCAAAAGCTAACTTCCCACTGAATTGATTATCCTTAAAATTAAGAAAAAAAGAAAGAATAGTGGACCAAATCTGAACCACAAAAATGAATAGTTCAACAAAGAAACATAGATGGTTTGGTTTATGCCATCCTCGCAGGTCGCATCTAAATAAAAATTACACCAACAGTTGCCCAAAGAAATTTCCTACATTAACCAAGATACCAAAGCTAATTTGGAAGATGAAGCTGTCTGAATAAGAACCGTCACTAGACATAAAAATGAACAGAAATCCAATATGACTCTTGTGTAAATCAAGAATGAACACCATGATAGGTTACACTCGTCAGGTTACACTTGACACATGAGGGACTTGAGATCCCAGTTGTGGAAGAGGATGAACCTTGTACGTGAAGTTGCCGAGGGTTGGGAACTCCAAATCTAAATTTCTTTGTTAGAATTGATCTTAAGTCTTTATAAGCGGGATCACACACCATTTTCCGTTTAGGATTTTGAAGGACTTTCAAGCGCAATATTAAATGAATAATACTGAAGTTGAAATAACAAAGCAATGAACTGATGAGTTGGACTTGGAGGGAAGGCCTTGGAATCCATCACTGAGTCACTTGTGCGAAAATTGTAAGTGTAATATGTGAAGCAGTAACAGGAATAGGCTGATAGTTTCTAGTACATTTCCCTCCTCCGTCATCTCCAAATAAACAACTAAAACTTTGATCAGTAGAGCACCCTTGACAGTATTAATTTGGGCTTCATCAGTCTATAGTAATTTACGATATATTTGATATCAATAAAGCTCATAGCTTTAACTTACAGCAATCATTTCATTTTTCTGAAGATACAAAGAAAAAGAACAAAGACACCAAGAGAACAGAGAGGGGGGGAGGGGAGGGCTTACTTCACTGTCACATTCATCATTGATGTACGTAGTTCAGGAGGAACAGTGGCAGTCACCGATTTACCATCACCGTAGCGAATTTGCGGGCTCGCCAAGGAGCAAATTTTATCCATAATTTTAAAATTCAGCCTGGCCTGGTGAGTCTATCTAGAACCTGGTTGAAACAGGACTGAAATTGGATTAGATTGATGAAAAAACTAACTAAGAAAATAGCCCAAAAAAACTCAATCAACTTAGATAAACTCAGCTAAGATCCGACTGTTTTTATATATATAAATTAAACAACGATGCTTTTTTGCTTTAACAATTTACTATCAATTAATTAGAAAATAGAATCATAATTCACGGATACCTAATCCCTACCTCTCTTCAAAGTTTATAACCATATCAGCTGTAGATCAGTTGCAAAGGAATTTAAGCCACACGAAACCCATACCAGGTAAGTCCCGTCTTTTTTTTTTGTTATAATAACAATAAAAGACCCTCAGTAACCTCTAAATCTATTTTTACAGGGTGTTTGTTTCTTTTTTTAATTTGATTCTTTTTAATTCAGATCTACGAATCAAGATTAGATGAAGCTATTATTAATTGTTTCTTTTTAGTTTTTTGTTTATGAAAGTACTTGCATGAAAATTTAAACTGGTATTTTTTATTTATGAATATATTTAATTAAACTTACTATACTTGGATTGTTTTTGTTTTTTGAAATTCTCATAAAAGCATTGTTATTTAAGATTTCTCTACTCCTATATTTCTCCCTCATAGTAAATGTAATGAATACATCAAATTTTGTGGGGTGGGGAGTGCGCGCTTAGTGATTATATAAGTATGAATAACAATATCCTAATCTATAAGATTATGTTCCTATATGTTTAATTGTATTTAAGTGCTTAATCTTCATGTTTATAGATGCAATCTTCATTAATCACAACAATTTAATGAAAATCCTGTAGCAGTGATATACAAGATTCCAAAATAGCCGAAGCCTTGAATGATTTTATTGAATTTTTTGTTACTTGATCTGTCATAACATATCATTTGCATCTGGTAATCACTTCATACATGGTAATAATCATGTATAATCAGTGTTCTGGATAACTGATTAGAATATCTTTTTTTTTTTTTAACAGATCAGTTGCATCTATCATGTATCATCTTCATGTGTTATGGATAACTGACCCGTAACCAGATCATTATACTAGGTCGATCACTAAATCGAGTTTAAAAACTATGCATGATCTTATTAAAAAAAAAACTAAAAGAGTCCAGCTTTTTTCTTAGTGTGGGAGGAGAATAATTATTGTGGATTTAAATAGTGTAATGATTATTTTCTCTTTTATTGCTCTTAACAATTATCTTGGTATCAAGAATAAAATCATTTTTTTAAGGGGATTCAAATGAAAAAAAGAAAAAACAATTATTCTTATAAGCTGAGGTATGATGAATATTTGGAATTAATATAAATGTTTTTGTCATAAAACATATACACTGAACTGACTCACATAAAAATTTTAAATTGTTATAGGTATCAATTCATTAATTTATCTATGATGGATATTTAGAACTAATATATAGATGCATACGATCTTCAAATATAGATAAATCAATTGTTGAATTGATAATAAATTAACTTACTTAATTTATTTAATCCTAGCTTATTTAGAATTATGGCTTATATTTGAGCCAACTTATTAGAAACTAATGGGTCACATATATTCATATATAGGCTACTCAACTTTGGTAAGAGATACCAAAAAATATATTCAAGTCAAATGATTCATTTTATATTACCGAATGCGATATAGTCTAGTACATTAAACATTTATATTTTTACTAATTGAGCTAGTAAATGATGAATCCAAATTTAAAACAATTAAACCATTGGGGAAGCATCCACAACCAAAATATAAATTTCCTTCAACCTTACCAATTATAAAATTTGACCAATGTAATTATATCTGTTATAATACTAAAATAAAGTACTTCTGAATTGATCTTATCTTTTAAGAATTTCAATTTTTCTTTCTTGAGCAATAACTTAAATCTTTCAATAAAATACTTGTAGTAATACCAATAAATATTTTAACCTATCATTTTCGATTATGAAAAATAATTAGATAGTCCATTATTTCATGAATTCTAACATGAGATCGATGAGATTGATATTAATTTTTTTTTCTTAGAACGTATTGATTTGACCTCGTAAGTGGGACCACCACCCCATTGCATGTTGCTGTCAGAAGCAGAACCCCATATGTCTTCTAGCAAATCTCCTAATTGTTCCAGAGCAACTAGAAATAGATTCTTTAACTAGAAAGAATTTAGTTTAGATGTCTAATACCTATCTATAAGTTTTTGCAACTCAATCATGTATGATGGAATCATCAAATATTTGACATTTTCAAACTATGTATGTAACTCACTAAAGGCTCAGGAAACAAAGAGAAGATGTGTACGAACAAGATATCCTACAACAAGAATAAGGAAAAGGATTGAGCAAAACTAGTGCCTAAGAAATGCATCTTGTATTCTAAACACAAAAGGTATACAATAAAGACAAGATTATGTCAAATATTTGGAACATACAAAACATCATACGAAAGTATTATTTAGACACAATACAAAACTACTTTACACTTGCCAGTACCTTTACTTCTACTATACACACACACACACACACACACACACACATGTTACTCGATTTGGAATTCGATGATACTCCACATATGCTTCTTAGTTTCCAACTGTGTTTTATGGCTCTCAAATCTATAATCCATAAAAAACTAGTTTCAACCAACATCAAAATTCTAGAAACATATATAAAACTAAGAAAACTTGAGTTAATATCACCTTAGAAGGCTTGGAACACTAATGAGAAAATTGATTTAATTGGCCATAATTGTAACACTTCAACTTCAATTTGTCTCTTTTCTTTGTGTTTTTATGTGAGAATTCAACATTAGCTAGAACTTAGAATTTAGAGTTTGTAAGAATTCTAAGATTGTTAAAATTATACAATATTAAATCATTATCTATTAGAGTTTTGACCATTATTAGGAGTTAGCTAGTTGATTAGTTTTCATCTTAATTAGATAAGGATAAACCTTAGTTAGATAAGGATAAAAGTCTTAGTCCAAATAGGACTTGTAAAGCTGTATATGGTCACCTTAAACATTCAAAAATATATAAGAAAGCATAAGAAAATAGAAAAAGAAAGTGCTAGATGATGTGTTTTTATAAAAATTGATGTGAGTTTTGTTTAATAATTGGTATCAGTGCCTATAGGTTGAAAACGAGGATCAATAGGATAGGAAGGAGGAAAGGCATAAACAAAGCAATATTGTCTTTGGCATATCTTTTAAAATGGTGATGGAAGCAATATTTATTTTCTAAAAGCTTAGAGAATAAACATAAGGCACCAATAACCTCTTATAGCAACAAAATAATCTAACAGTGATCAAAATTTCTTCAACAACAAAGTAGTAGATGAGGTGCATATTCACGCCAACAGCAATAGTCTTTGACCAGAAGATCACATTTTAGACAACAGAAAAGCAATTTTAACAACCACATCTTTTTATTTTCAATAGCAACATAAAAGACCAGCATTACATTAGCTTGAAACGCCAATAATAGCAGAACAACTAAGTGCATTGAGTAAATTAAGGCAACAATAAGTCTATTATAATATGATAGTAGTAGCATTGCAACAGTAGAGGATTACAACAGGTTAAAATTTCACCAACAATTGATTGTAGAAGCAACAAATCATCAACACACACCATCTAAAATAGCAGTAGCATAAACAATAATAGACACAGGAGTTCTTTAAAATTCTGGAGGGATAAAAAAACTTAACAATCAGAATTATAGTACATGGTCAACATGCATGATGTTTTACATGCAAGGCCAAGATCTATGTAAAGTAGTCAACGGTAGTAAAAACACACAATCAGCCGAAGATACAAATAACGGTCTATGCAAGTGGAAATTAAAGTTAGTAAGGCAATGCTTACCTTGAAAACCATGATTAAAGAGGATATGTTGGACCATATATGGGATGTTATAATGCCAAAAGAAGCATGAGATATCCTTACTTGTCTTTTCTAAAAAAAGAATGATACCAAATTATAACTTCTTGAGAATGGGTTATCGATCACATAACGAGACATGATGATTCCTCAATACTTTAATAAGTTGAAATCAACATGTTGTTGGATTTTCAAATTAGAACCTAAAGCTACTATTGGTGAATTGAGGATAAAAAAGAATAATGGTCCATGGTTAAAAACTTAGAGTATTGGAGTTTTGTTGTTGAAATAAAAGGATGGCTTACTCAACCATCATTATTTAAGTTCAAAAGTTCACGTATAGGTCAAAAAAATATAGCTAAACAAATCGCAAGTCTTATTGTGGGTTGAAAAAGAAGCGTTCTACACCAACAATGAAAAAAGTAAGCAATGACATACTCACAATGATAGAAATAATAGTTGGCACTCTGATGGTGAATCCAATAAGGATGATAATCAAGGGAAAAAATATCAAAGAAATGAAAGCATTTATTTAGAGCGGGTTTCAAAGAATTATGGCAATTGCTAAAGATTTGAAGGCAAGTGTCATAATTATAGAAAAAATGGTCACATGAAGAAAGATTATTGGTTTAAAAAGCCAACATAAAACAATGTTGCTCTATCAAGTTTACAAAAGAAGGTTAAAGATGAATAGGTTGCTAAGGCATCATATTTCATAGAAAAGGAAGAATTAGCATTGGCAACTACAATCAAAGATTGAATTAATTATGGAAATGATTATATCATTGACTACGGGTGCTTTAATCATATGATAGATGATAAGCAAAAGCTACAACATCTGACATAGTACAAAGGAAGTTGTATAGTGGTAACAATTAATAACTCAAGATTACAAATAACCCATATATAGTGAAATGATAATTACACCTCTCTATAAATCAAGTCAGGTTCATCTTAAGTATGTTTATCATGTCCCAGGTATAGAGAAAAAATTATTGTCTATAGCACAATTAACATTAATGGGCTATTATGTCTTATTTGGTCCATGTGATGTTAAAGTGTATCAAAATCTTACGATGTTATGATGTATAGAGCTTGTTTATATAATATAAGTAAAGACTGTATATGTCAACAAAGCAAGAATAAGATTATAGATTTATGGCATATAAAACTAAGCCATGTTAGTTATCCTAAGCTGAGTATGATGATAAAAGAATTATCACTCAAAGGGCTTCCTCAACCTAATGTAAACACATGTATACGATGTCAGTATGGTAAGGCACATTAGCTACCATATGAAGAATCAAAGCTTAGAGCAATGAAAACATTAGAGTTAATACACTCTAATGTGTTTGGAATTGCCAAACAATCATAAGCTAGGGATACGGTATATGGTGATATATATATTGATGATTTTGCAAGGTTTGTGTGGGTTTTTTTAATGCAAGAAAAATACATTCATAAAGTTTAAAAAGTTTAAAAGTTAGTTGAAGGAGAAGTAAAGAGAAAGATTCACTACTTGTGTAATGACAATGAGGGAGAATATAACGCAGATGAATTCTCTTAATACTTATAAGAATTTCATATACATCACCAGTACATTTGTGTAAATACACAACAATAAAATGGAGTAGCTGTGAGGAAAAATCGATATCTTGTGAAAATCTGTCGAAGCATGTTATATGAAGAGAATGTACTAGAAAGATTTTGGGCTAAAGTAATGAGGACTTCTACTTATATAATCAATAAAGTCCAATAAAAAAGGTTAGAGTTTATATCACCTTATGAGAAACTATAAAATACAAAGCCTACAATTACCTATTTTAAAGGTTATGTATTTATCCTTAGTCATCTACGCAACAAATTTGATAATAAATATGTTAGATGTATATTTATAGGATATGATAGCCAAAGAAAAAGGGTGAAAATGTTATGATCTTATGACAGGAAGGTCTTACACATCATGAGATGTGGTGTTTAAAGAAGCATCATCTTGGTGGTCTTTAGATAAAAAGGATGATTCCATATTCCAAAGAGTTTAAAGAAAGGCTACAATAATAGAATGATGAAAAATCTATACAGGTTCAATCAAGTTCAAAAAATCCTAAAAGAGTATATGATGATGTTATTGAAGAGCAAGAAATTAATTAGAATCCTTGGCATACTGGTGTCTACCAACAACAAATAGATGGATATAGTATAATAGAAGAATCATCTCCACAAACACATCTCAAAAGTTCAACAAGAGTTTGTAAGCTAAACTCTAAGTATGCTAATACAAGCATAGTAAAAGAAGCAAGTGAAAAGTACCTAAAAATTTTAAAGAAGCATTACATAACTCTAAATGGATTAAAGCTACGGAAGAAAAGGTCAATGCAGCAAGACAAAATCAAACATAGGATATTATGCCTAAACTAGTTAAGTGAAACTTATATCTTGTAAATAAGTTTACAAGATTAAACGTCAAGCAAATGGATCGATTGAAAGGTATAAAGCTTGTTTGGTGGCTCGCAGGTTTTCATAACAATTTGGTTTAAACTATGATAAAACATATAGTCCTATAGAAAAATTCATAATTGTACGAGTTTTACTTATAGCAAGCAAGAACTCAAGACTATGACAGATGGATGTGAAGAATGCATTTCTTCATTGAGAGTTGGATCGAGAAATTTATATGAATCAACAATTGGGTTTTTAGATTAAAGATCATCCTGAGCATGTTTGTAAATTGAAAAAAACTCTATAAATATTAAAACAAAATTAAAGGCTTCGTATGGTAAGATTGTTGAATTCTTTATTTAAAAAGGATATTCAGCAACACCTATAGATTCCATCTTGTATGTGAAAGTCAATGAATGAAAGATAGCTATTATACTAGTTTATATGGATGATTTAGTCATAATCACTGATGATGAGTTATTATCCAAACAAAGGAGAATTTGTCAATTCATTTTCAAATGAAAGAACTTGGAGAACTCAAGCATTTTTTTGGGTTAGAGGTTGATTGTAAATAAAAAGGAATATTTGTTTCCAAAAAAAAATATTCAAGAAATTTGTTAGAAATGTTTAGTTGCAAGCTAGTTCTAACACCAATGTAACCAAGCATTTGATAACTGCTCATGAAAAAAAGACTTAACAGATGCAACAATGTATTGACAATTGGTAGGTAGTTTGATCTATTTAAGCTTGAATATACTGAATATTTTATATAAAGTTGTTGTAATGAGTCGTTACATGCAGAATCCAAAGAAGTCTTATTTGGAAGCAATTCAAAAAATACTGAGATATGTGAATAGTATAATTGGTTATGGCATTTCATATAAGAAAGGTACATATTGCAAGTTAGTTGGTTATTGTGATGTTGATTATGCAGGAGATCATGACACTTGACAATCTACAAGTGATTATATGTTTAAGTATATTGTTGTTGTCCTGTGCTGCGGGCTGTTGTCCCGGTGCTCTTCTAGGTGCTGGCTGTTTTTGGTGCTGTTTGCTTTTGGGCTTTGCAGGTCTTCTTTTGCTCTTGTAGCATATTCTTGCTGGTTGCAGCTGCTGTTTTGGTGCTGCTTCTGTCTTATATGGCATGGGTTTGTGTTATCTCTCCCTCGGTTCTGGCCGGGGGTTACCCTGCATGAGGGTTGTTCATGCTATTTGTAGGTTCTGGGGAGCCTGTTCCCCTGTTTGCTTGTATTGTTATGTATATATTCTGTACTCTGCTAGTTTCCAGCTGTATTGCAAGCTTGCCTTGCTTTTTTTGATCTAATATACTTCTTACATTCGATCAAAAAAAAAAAGAGACAACCAACAATATACTTATCAACAACAAAAACAAAATATTAAGCAGCAACAATGGCAACTCAAGAAAATACTTGGTTGATACAAATGATGAATGATCTGCACTAATAAGTAGATTATGCAATAATGTTGTATTGTGATAATGAATCAACAATTTATTTGACAAAAAATCCAGTGTTTCATTCAATGACAAGATATATGGAAGTACATTATCATTTCATTAGAGAAAAAGCATTGCAAGAGGAAATTGAAATAGGTTGACAAGACAGATGAGCAAGTTGTAGATTTGTTTACAAATAGCTTGAGCACTAGAAAATTTGAATATTTTCAACTATCAGCTTAATGTAGTAAAAGAGTGACGATTGATATTAAAAGGGAGTGTTAGAATTCAACATTAGTTAGGACTTAGAATTTAGAGTTTATAAGAATTCTAATATTGTTAAAATTATGGAATACTATATATCATTATTTATTAGAGTTTTATCATTATTAGGAATTAGTTAGTTAGATAGGAATAAGCCTTAGTTAGATAAAGAATAAAAGTCTTAGTCTAAATAAAACTTGTAAGGCTATATATATAGCCACCTTAGACATTCAAAATATACATAAGTAAATAATAAAGAGAAAATGTTAGTTGTGTGTTTTTATTAGAGCAAAACAAAAGTGAGTTTTGTTCAAGATCTTATTCTTATCAAAACTTGGTAACTTCTTCTTTGACTAAGACTTTGTTTCCCTTTATTTCCCTTATAATTGCAAAGCTGCTTTCGTTCATGATAGAGCCAACTATCCTTCAAGAGTCTAGCTCAGCCATATTCATCGTGCTTAGAAGTGCGATCATCACTGAACATTCTTTCTCCATTTTTTAATATAATTTGGAGGGTTGTTGGAACTGAACTTGATATTCTCTAGTTAATTGATGCCTCATGTCTATATGTGATTTTGACTCTTTCATGCCCCATAATTTTTTATGTTTCAAGTTGGTTGGAAAAATGATTTGTTTTTTTTTTTTTGTTAAGGAAGAAACAAAAGAAGATGAGACATCATAATCATAAACCATCAAAAGAAGTTAAAATTTTTCATGGCCCTTTCTTCCATTCTGGTGTACACAATGAGTACATAGCTTGTACCTATAGGCCTTAGCTAGCTAGTATTGATTTGCTAACATATATTTTGAACCACGAAGAAGTGAGTACTCGACTTGATGTGAACAAGCAAAAACCAAAATATATCATGTCAGCATTCAAACCCTTTCGATTTTTTCTTTTTATACATATGGGCTGATGGTTATTAGAAATGCTGAAATTATTTTGAAAATATTAGATTGGTGATAATTATCAGCAAATACTTAAACCCTTTTTAAGTTCTTTATTACACCTAATTTAGGGCAAGATCATGTGCGCAAAGTTGTTGATCACAAACTCACAATGATAGTAAGATAAATGACAAACTAAATCTAGCTACAAGTTTCTAGCCTTGGAATCTCTTGTTCTCTCAATTTATATCATCTTATTGGTTAAACAATAATTAAATCATGTGTATCAATTAACTTTGTGGTCACGGCATGTGCCTTTTTATAAATGAAATATTAATATAACTGCCTTTTTCACTTAGATGGCAAGAATATCAGTAATCAACATTTAGCAAGAGCACTTAACAGAAAAATGCATTTCTTTATATGGAGCTCGAGGTGTGAAAGCTAGCAAGTTAAGCAAACTAATTGGAGCTCGAGGAGTGAAGGGACTTAGAGGTACGACTGATCCATTGCCACCTAAAGGTTATGTTCATGTTTGCTTAGGGTTTAAGAATGATGCTAGGCGATTCATTGTTTATACAAAACCACTTAGTGATGCAGATTTTTTGGAGCTTCTCTATAAATCAGCTAAAGAATATGGTTTTCATAATGAAGGCATTATGAGGATTGCACATGAAGCAAAGGATTTCAAGGAGCGGATGATTACTAGGGTTACGGCAAAGGTTATTCGGTTCGAATCCGTCAATTCTCTGGATATATAACAGCCGGTTACTTTGTCCTCTGAGGTAAATGCAGGGCAGTTTCGGCTGATCTTGTGTACACAAATTCCTTTTATGTTCATCATATGTACGGATATTACTTTCCGAACATTATGTTTTGTAGGATTTTTTGTTTTTTTTTATTGACTTTTGGTTAGATTGGTAAAAGTAACCTTCCTATGAGAACAATTTTGACCAAGGAGTTATCTAAAGATTTGCCTGATTGAAAGTTGAAACAACTCAGGTGATTTAGTGCTATATAATCACTATCATATTTGGTGGATTGTCTGGAAGACTAGTTGCTAATAATTAGAGAGCACAATTTTGGTGCTAATGGAATTAGAGTAATTTATGGATAATGGTGGATATGTTCATTTTCAATTACCATTGTTTTATGAATAGTTTATTTTCTTTCAAAGCAAAGGGTCTTTAGGTGTTTATTAATACCAGTGTTTTCAAAAATTTGTTTAGGGTTAACTATTTGTTGAAGTTAATTTGTAATGCAGGAGAAAAAAGTGTTAATAATATAAACGTATTTTCTGTATAATGAAATGTGTTAATAATATATGTACTTAATATAGTGAATTCCAAATATATAATGTGAACACCAATTAAATATTAAAACAAGTTAATTTTCATATTAAAAAAAAATAAGAAATAGATGTAAATACAAATATTGTATAAGTATAGGATAAAAAAAAAATTCTTGCTAGTTAATAGTAATATATATAATAAATTGTGGAATCAAGGAAAAACCAAAAACTCAAGAACTATTTTCAAATCTATTTTTTTTCTTTAATTTCATGAAAATTAAAATACATATTCAAAAGAGATTGAAGAATTTAAATTTTTAAGGAAAAAAGTTGTTTCACCCGTTAGAGATGAAAATTTGTTTCCTAGAAAGAGAAAGGGAGCCAATTTATGGATTTAAAAAAACAATCCTAATACATTCTTAAATTTTATTTAATTATTTATTGGATATATATAGGGTAGGTTAGTCTATTTGTCATATCTAAATTTTTTTATTGATGTTATAAGTAATTTTCTCTAAGGAATCTAGGATCTAGAAATATAATAATTAAACTAAATATCACCAGAAAAAGAATGTTATATCTGAAAAGAATGAAAAATCTCTAAGCCAATTGAAACGTTTTATATTTTATGTAACTCCAATCTAAAATTATAAAACTTGTCTTGTGATATCACTAGTAATTATAATAAAAGCTAAATGATGTGAGGAAATCATTGTAAATCAAGAGATCTTTTACCGTGAATTGTAATAGTAGTTTTATTTTTAATTTCTCAGCTTTTTGTGAGATGTTTCTTTGGCTTTCTTTTTCTTCTCTGACGAGTGGGTGGTGCCGCACTATTAAGGAAGCGCATGTGGTGCTTCTCAGTGACTAAATCTGGTCATCTGTCATCTCACTGGAAATGTAGTTGTACCATCTTCTATATAGTGTGACGCGTGTAGATAGATAATGGTTAAATTGTCGTCTGTGATCGATTGTTTGTGTTTTTTTTTCTTTTGTTTCTCCCATAATTAAATTGCACAATTGTCCTCTTTATTTCTTGTTTGTCAAATCAGACATGTTTGTCATACCTAAGCACTTTGGGTCTGGCATGGTTGTTAGACCCATCCCACTTAAGTGTGGAATGGTTTGTCAGATACAAGTACCTAGGTCAAAACATTTAAAATTTTTCAATAGCATGATTGAACTGCAAAAACAAACATTGTCTCATTTAAGTGGGATTTCTAATTCATATGTAATAGAACTTAACTGTAAACTATTTTTTATTTGTACAACTTATTTTATAAATTTGTTGTATTCAAAAAG
Organism: Populus tomentosa; assembly: GCA_018804465.1. Classification (NCBI taxonomy): domain Eukaryota; kingdom Viridiplantae; phylum Streptophyta; class Magnoliopsida; order Malpighiales; family Salicaceae; genus Populus; species Populus tomentosa. The sequence continues at coordinate 13,904,526 of CM031969.1, read as the reverse complement.
AAAAGAATGAGAAAAAAATATTGAGTTCTAAGTGATTTATTTCAAGTCTTCAAAAATAAAGTTCTTTTTTTGCATGTATTGTGGATGAAAATATTAATTTTATGTTTTCATCTAAGTATTGGACGACTTTTTAAAGGGTTCATACTTTTTAAAATTTGAGATGTTGTTGAATGAACTAATTGTCAAGGCTTGTTACAAAAAGAGTTTATTTTACATTATAACTATTAGTATATATGAAAATTTGAAATATATGATTATAAAAGAAAACTTTTGAATTGATATATTATATTGTAGAAAAAAATATTGTATATGTAAAACATTGAAGGCTTAGGATAGGGCTAATATTATCTTTTTACATAAAGTTAAATTATTATTTTGCGTTTTGGTTGAAAAAATTAAAGCCCTTGTTGTTGGAGTATTTTAGTATTTTTTTTATAGGCTAATTGGTCATTAAATGTTTTAGTGAGGGTATGATAGTCTTTTCATGATTATTTGTATAGTAAAATTATTATTATACCCTTAAGGTTAACAAAATTAGGATTTGATATCTAGTGGTTTTTTACTTTTCACAATCTATCAAATAGTTAAAATATATTTTTAGTCTTAGAAAAGATAAAAAATAAGCTTTGTATATAAAGTATTTTTGTTCTTTTACAGTGTTTTTTATGTAATTTTTTTATAATTATAGGAGACGTTTTAATATTTTAATATTGTTTTATTATTTTTAAATTATAAAAGTTGTGTTAGATTTATATTTTGATAAACAAGCGAGATATAAATTACTTATTTGTCATATCCAAGATTCTTGCATCTGTTATTAATTAAATTGTTTTAATATTTTTTTTTAAAAAACTATCTAATCTAAAGCTTAGACTCTGGACTCTCTGTCTTCCATTTTATGTAGGATAAGATGATCCATCAATCAATCTCTTGGCAGAGAGGTAAGTGATGAAGTCATATGATATGAAAATGAGATCCCATATCCTCCCAATCTGTGCAAGTAGCTTCCCACTTATTTCAAGACTCGATGTGTACACGAGTTTTAACAAAATTATTTTTTTATTTAAAATTAATTATTTTATTATCTTTGAATTGAATATCAAATTTAAAATTTAAAAATCAGCAATTTCAAGCCGTTTTTAGAGGGTGTTTAGAAATATGGTTGTTGTTGTTTTTCAAAGTGCTTTTCGTACCGAAAAGCATGTCAATAATATTTTTTTATTTTTTAAAAATTATTTTTGATATCAGCATATCAAAACAATCTAAAAAGTACAAACCGTATTTAATTTTAATAAAAAAAAAATTAAATTTTTACCAAAAAATAGTTTCAAACTCAATGCCAAACGCTCACATAATGTCGATTTGCTATCAATTAATATTTTATGTTCAGGCGGCTCTACTAGATAACATATCTCGTGACCAAAAGTCGTGGCTAAATGCAGCAGTGATTGATTGAGATTGATGCGAATAGACATGCCGACGGTGACTAATAAGTGAAGACGAACAAACAACAAATTGACAGCTTACCTAAGATTGCAGCTGGCAGACCAGTCGCTGTCACTCTGAAGAGCAACAGAGTTCAAGAACACAAAATTACAACCCAGCAGGTTTGGCAAATTCTGCGTTTTCAACACTTCGTCCTGAGTTCTGAGTCCACCCAGGAGGCAAAAGGGTGAACCCTGTGGGCTAGGCCCGTGGTAAACATGCCACTGAGCACACAGATTACAGACTGCCTCCTCCTCCTCCTTCGAGCCCCTCATGGCCCCATGTCTCCCTAGCAATTGATTGAGCTTTGTGTTTCTGCTTTCATGCATCATAAAAGGGGTCATTTTCACCTTGGACCCATCTGCTTCTCCTCCTATATTAGTGATTTCAAATGGGAAAATGTGCTCGATCTTCAGCAGAGCGAGTAGTTGAGGGGTTTTTTTTTATTGTGATCTCAGCATTTACTAAATTGACATGGAATCTATGAATATGAACAGAGAAGATGAGTGGTGCTGAAGATTCCACGTATTCCTCTCTCACTACAAAATTTGTGGTAATCTTGAAGATCCCTTAATCAAATCATCTGAAAAATCTAATTGTTTTTTGTTTCACTAAAACTGATACATAGATCTATGGCTAGCTGTTGGTTAATTAGATGGGGTGTTTATGAGACACCTTGCCGCACGAGGGGCTTGCTATAGGAGGCGTCCAGCTCCCCTCCAGTTTCAACTTTCAAGTGCATTCGTTTTTCTTAAAAATTTATTGCGGATGTGATACGCTTTCTTATAAATATCTGAAAATGAAACGTTTAGTAAATGGGTGTCGGCAATGTTTGGGATTATAATATGGGTTGTTTTATAAAGTGTTTTTTATATAAAAATATATTAAAATAATTTTTTAAAATTTATTTTTGATATTATTACACTAAAACGATCTAAAATTATAAAAAAATAATTTAAAAAAAATTCATAAACAATTTTTTAATGCAAAAAAAAACACACTCCCTAATATACTTTTCATCTCCATAAAAGTTGAAAGCGCTCTGATAATATCCATGGGCGCCACTTATATTTGAGTTTGAGAGCACTACTTACCTAGTATTTGTGTGTGTTTATACTAGATAGGTGATCCACGCTATAATGTAGGTCAATCTATGATTTTTTCAATGTAAAAAATATATCAAGATGATGTAAACATTCTTAAAATAAAAAAAAAAAAGGAAATTTGAGATTATAGTCATTGACTTGAATGGATTTAATAAGCTCGGTTAATTTAATAATATAATTAGAAAATAAGATGTCAACAACAAATAAAACAGAAAAAACTTAACAACAATTTAATGCAAAAGATGAACGCTTGTCAATATTATAAAAATATATCCTTACAATATTACTAAAACATCTCAATGATTTTATTTGTTAACAAAGTAAAAATTAAATGAGAATAAGATGATTTCATAGGAAGAAAAATAAAAAAAAAATACATGAATTTCAATTCCCAACAAACAAAATAACAAATGACAAAGTTGAAAAGAAAACAATTTTCATAAACAAAAAAAGAAATTGGCATGAGTCTATCCGAGCCAGCATATAGGTGAATTCTTAAGAGACTAGTTATATCCTAGTATACCCAAGACTGAAAATAGCATGACTAAGTTTTTCATCATCACACAATGATAATATAAAGTAGTAAAGCATATTTCTATAGTTTTAATAAGAAAATGCTCAACATGAAGAACCTACTCAAATTAATTGTCATTAAAGCTTTGATCACTTATAACTACTATTTATAAAAATGATTAGATATGTTCCCTAACTAAACTCTCTTCAATGTTAAGTAGTAAATAAAAAACTATATTTGAATAAGAGAAGTAAGTGTGACCAGATAACAAAACTTATATTTACAAAGAGAAAAATCTTTTCAATACAATCAATCTCTTACAAGAACATTCAAGAAAAGCACTAAATGATCTATTCATGGTTGTTTGACATTTCCTGAGCTCATGACCACATCTCTTACCACCACACATGTTAAGGTGGTGGTTGCCATTAAGGGAAAAGAATTCAAGCAATAATTACCTCCAATGAAAAGTGGCGCATGAACACAAAGAACCTTACCAAGTTTTGTCACTTTCACCACGATCATAGTTATGATATTGAGGAATGTTATGCCCTAGAAAAAAAGATATAAAAATTGATCTTTAAGGGATTCATCCAATAATGTGTAATTATAGAAATGTAACCTGAAATAATAGGGAAAAATCCAATGATGCAATATCCAAGATCTGATAATTTTTAGAAATTATATTTCCATTATCTTTTGAAGTTTTCAATAAAATAAGTAATACATCTCCATATCTCCAATGTCTTCAATGAAAATCTTCACAATGAGATCTCCATATCTCTAGATTTGTCTCTAATTTCTCCAACAAAAATATCTATGGTGAGATTTCCATTGAAATTTTCATGTCTCCATACATTATCTTCTTAAACAATGCTTACACATTGCTTTCACATAAAGTATTCTCTACTTTATAAATAATAATTTTCTCAATTGTGAGAGGCATGAACAAACTAATCAAACCCTTGTCTCTCTTATAAATAAACATTCATCTCTCTTTTAGGGACGTTAGCATAAATCAATAAAAGATAACATCAATTGTACAAAACAAGTAAGTTTTTTCCCCTGCTTTTGATGTTTAAGTCTTTCAAACATGATTATTTAAAATATTTGGAAGTGTGTAAATGATAATGTGTGTGTGTGTGTAAAAATAGTTATTTGGACCGGCCTAAATAGACATACATGCTAGTTATTTGACCCGATCTAAATGAACAACCATCTTTACCTTTTGGCCCCCCCTCCTCCCTCTTTCTCTCTCTCTTACACTTTCTTCCATGCACAAATATGATTTCTCTCTCACATTTTTTCTCCTTCTCTGTATTTTTTTTCTCAAACACACCTTTTCCCCATTAAACACCTTATTTCTCTCTTTATTTTTGTATTCTTTTCCTTTCTTGCTTTTTTTCACCCTCACACAAGGCACACACATCAATATATTTATTCTCAATATGTTAGCGCACATTATTGCACATTATTAAATGCACACAAAATTTTATATATAAAGAATGCATCATTTTTGTCACCTAATTGATATTGTTTGCTTTTATGTAGAGCTATTAATCACTAACTTCTTCACAAATAGCATAACAAGTGCGACAACCAATGCGAACACCAAGTTCTTCATTAATAATATCACTAAAAAAAAAAAATATCACTCACTAGTAAATGTAACTTCACACATTATGTTATATACAAGGTCAACTAACATGGTCAAAATCCATATATGCTTTGATCACAATGTAAGTAACTCCAAAATAAGTCAACTTGGGCCATTAGAAATAGACTTAAAAACAATTCAATAAGTTTTAGACATAAACACCCATCATTCACAAATATATTTTTTACAACTTTAATTTATTTTCTCTTCTTGTATTTTATTTTTCCCTTCTATGTTTTATTAATTTAAGTAATGGATAGTTTATATTTCATGAGGAAATTTGTGTTGCATGAAACATGAGTCTATAAAGAGAGGCTGACATTTAAACTTAATCACCATAGCCTAAGATGCAACCCATGAAAAAATTCATTCTTGTCAAAAGTTTTCATGACTTCATCGGCGACCTTTTAAACTAGAGGGGAGCTTAATCCCTTAAAGACAAGAGACCGCCACATCCACATGGTCCATAAACCCAGTGGTAAAATCTAATTGTTTTTATTATTTATATATATAAAATATAATTTTATAATGGAATCATTTGCATGTCCTTATATATTAATGATACTATCCCATATATTTCTCAAGAAAAAAAATCAAATACTTAAATTTATATTTATTTCAATATTTTAGTAGGTTTATTGTCACATATTGTGATGAAATTAAATGCATCGAAAACACTGGAAAGAAAACTTATAAAAATGACAACGAATCAAAATATGTTTTCTATGTCGGTAATATAAGTGTTGCAATGGTGCAGGCTTTGCAGGTTTTTCATTTATTTCTCGTGTATCATTTTTTTTCTAGGATTTTTTTTTTCTAGATTTTTCAAAATTACAATTTATTTTGGTACGTGTTTTCAGTACTTGTGACGGACATCTCCAGCATAAAACAAAATTAAAAAAATAATAAAAAAAGAGTACCGAAAGGGTGCACATGTTGTGATATTGGATAGCATTTGAATATATGATGACTCACTTGATTGTTTTTTTTTTTTAATATTAGTGGGAGAATTAACCTACAACATCAAAAGAAATAGGATTTTTTTATGGTGTTTTATTATTTATATAAAAGCATTTTAATATATATTTTTAATTATTTTAGAAAAAAATTCAAGTTTTCAAGAGTTTGGAGGGGTACCTATTTTCTAGATTATGGTTGAGGACTTGTTGTTTATCAGTTTTGTTTTTCAAAAAACAAGGGGTAAATAACTTATTATTTGTCTTCTTAATAAAATATATATATATTAGACGGATAAACATTTGTTAGATTCACTTACTTTTTAGTTTTAATATGATTGTTAAATAAAATTATAAATTTTAATTTAATAGTATTTTTCCAATTATTATGTATTTGATCTTAAAATAATAGTACTAATAATATATTTTTTTATGAAAATTTAATTGAAATAATTTTTTTATTATTAGAATTTCTAAATAAATTTAGAACATTATTTTATAACCTTTATGATTTTTTTTTAGCTTTCAATCACACAAATTATTAACATACTATTTTGATTTTTTATTTAGCTTACTTTAATAATTATAATTTAAAAAAAACATAAATAATATTTTCAGATAAAACCATTATATTGGGCCATTGGCTAAGATAAACAAGATATATATTAATAGGAAATTTTATTTTAAAAAAATAAAAATCCGAAAAAAGTATCAAAAAATTAAACTCCCCGCAACATAGACGGGTCGACTATTAACCCTTGACAACAGAAGCTTCGAACACAAATTCTGTGAGTCCTTGGTTAGTCTTTGTCAACAACGTAATTATTTTCCTTAAAAACATGACCAAACCACATATAATAGCAATTGGATTTTCCTTAAAAACATGAATTAGCTTTTGTGAGTGTGATTTAAAAATAATGTGGATAGCTGTGTTTACTTGAATTTAAATATATGTTTGGTAAAAATTATAATTGAGATTTATGTATAGTTAAACACATGTATAAAATATTTGGTTGTAGTTGCTTTTTAAAAGTTTTTTTTATTTGAAAAAGCATTAAAATAATTTATTTTATATATAAATTATTTTTTATATTAGCGCATCAAAATGATATGAAAATATTAAAAATTTAATTTTAAAAAAATAAAAATAAAATCAATTTTTAAAAAACTATTTTTGAAACGCAAAAACAAACAGAGTTTTACAAAACTCAGTTAAAAAATATATAAAAACTATTTTATAAAAACTATGTTTATTTAAATTTTTGATACACCGTGTAATATAAATCATAGTTTAATATATTATAAAATATCTAATTATTTTTTAACAGCAAATACAAAAACTACACCTAAAAAAAAACCCTTAGTCTTTGTCAAAAAGGTAATTATTTTCCTTAAAAACATGACCAAATCACATATAATAGCATCATCAAGTATACAATAATCATTGTGGATGCTTAAAGAAGCATCTCTAACCACCCAATCATTTCCATTTATATTATATATTTTTCTAACTCTTTTTCCTGTAGCAGTTAGCAAGCCCGGCGTACACTCAACAAACTTATTCACATTTTTAGTGCCTTTGGTCCACATGTTTAATCTTGCCTTCTATCCCTTGCTTCCTAAGACTAATAATTAATTATAAATACTTGCTGTATTTTTGGTGCTTAGCCAATTGTCCCAACTTTTACGTACGGAGTAATGAGTATAATAATTAACATTTGTTTTCCAATTTTTTTCTACAATTGTATGTATTGAGAGCAAACCTAAATATGCCACGGTTTTTAACCACTGTATATATGGTATTTAAAAATATAATAGTAGTTATTTTTTAAAGTATTTTTTTATATATATATTAAAATAATATTTTTTTAATTTTTAAAAAATTATTTTGATATCAGCACATTAAAACGATTCAAAAACATTGAAAAATATAATTTTAAACAAAAATAATTAATTAATTTTTTAAAAAATATAGTCAGAAATACAATTTCAAATGGCCCACATGTATAGAGAAATTTTAAAGATATTGTGGTCCAGGACGTATACTCCCTCTCTTAATATTTTGAATTCAAATTTCGAGATTAGTAGTTAAAAAAATAAATTATTTAAATGTACAGGTCAATATAAAAAATATGCTTTTAAAATTAAAAAAGAACTTAATCTCGTGTGAATTAATTTAAGAATACCCTTTGTTATTAAAAAAATTCCAAGTACATAAAATAAAGTTATTACCCACCACACCCACTTCATGCTGAAGGAGTAGGTGAAAGGAAGTAAGCGTTTACAACACAAGTCTTATTGTATTATTTTTTTATAAAAAAAATATTTATAATTTTATTAATAATAGTACATAGTTATTAGAATTTTGATAAGATTCAAAGAGAGACCATAAGATCACTATAGAAGGAACCATTGACCTTTATAAAATATATCAGCTAACCAATCCACTAACTCTATCTCTTCAATAACCTAATTAATATTATTTTTTAAAATATTTTTTATTAAATAATATTTTTTTAATTATTAAATTTTAATTTTTATATCAGCATATCAAAATTTGTTGACACAAATATAATATCAAATAGATAGTATATTTGATATTATTTTTTCATTAATAATATTAAACGAATCTAAATATGTTTATCCCATAAGGAAATTTTGATTGGGATTTTATATTGATATAGTTGCCATAGCAGCACTAATTAAACTGATATCTAAGAAGCTAAATCAATAATAATAACAATAATAATAATATCAATGGCGTGGACGGAAGTAAATTTTCCACAATGAAAGAGATTCTAAAACACAATTCAAGATTCGTTTCCTGTAGCAGGGCCCAAACGAAGGGGGACCACTAAAGTGGCAAGATTTTTATTTTTTAATTTAAAAAAAAATGATTAAGTAAATTACCAGATGCAACAATGTATTGACAATTGGTAGGTAGTTTGATCTATTTAAGCTTGAATATACTGAATATTTTATATAAAGTTGTTGTAATGAGTCGTTACATGCAGAATCCAAAGAAGTCTTATTTGGAAGCAATTCAAAAAATACTGAGATATGTGAATAGTATAATTGGTTATGGCATTTCATATAAGAAAGGTACATATTGCAAGTTAGTTGGTTATTGTGATGTTGATTATGCAGGAGATCATGACACTTGACAATCTACAAGTGATTATATGTTTAAGTATATTGTTGTTGTCCTGTGCTGCGGGCTGTTGTCCCGGTGCTCTTCTAGGTGCTGGCTGTTTTTGGTGCTGTTTGCTTTTGGGCTTTGCAGGTCTTCTTTTGCTCTTGTAGCATATTCTTGCTGGTTGCAGCTGCTGTTTTGGTGCTGCTTCTGTCTTATATGGCATGGGTTTGTGTTATCTCTCCCTCGGTTCTGGCCGGGGGTTATCCTGCATGAGGGTTGTTCATGCTATTTGTAGGTTCTGGGGAGCCTGTTCCCCTGTTTGCTTGTATTGTTATGTATATATTCTGTACTCTGCTAGTTTCCAGCTGTATTGCAAGCTTGCCTTGCTTTTTTTGATCTAATATACTTCTTACATTCGATCAAAAAAAAAAAAGAGACAACCAACAATATACTTATCAACAACAAAAACAAAATATTAAGCAGCAACAATGGCAACTCAAGAAAATACTTGGTTGATACAAATGATGAATGATCTGCACTAATAAGTAGATTATGCAATAATGTTGTATTGTGATAATGAATCAACAATTTATTTGACAAAAAATCCAGTGTTTCATTCAATGACAAGATATATGGAAGTACATTATCATTTCATTAGAGAAAAAGCATTGCAAGAGGAAATTGAAATAGGTTGACAAGACAGATGAGCAAGTTGTAGATTTGTTTACAAATAGCTTGAGCACTAGAAAATTTGAATATTTTCAACTATCAGCTTAATGTAGTAAAAGAGTGACGATTGATATTAAAAGGGAGTGTTAGAATTCAACATTAGTTAGGACTTAGAATTTAGAGTTTATAAGAATTCTAATATTGTTAAAATTATGGAATACTATATATCATTATTTATTAGAGTTTTATCATTATTAGGAATTAGTTAGTTAGATAGGAATAAGCCTTAGTTAGATAAAGAATAAAAGTCTTAGTCTAAATAAAACTTGTAAGGCTATATATATAGCCACCTTAGACATTCAAAATATACATAAGTAAATAATAAAGAGAAAATGTTAGTTGTGTGTTTTTATTAGAGCAAAACAAAAGTGAGTTTTGTTCAAGATCTTATTCTTATCAAAACTTGGTAACTTCTTCTTTGACTAAGACTTTGTTTCCCTTTATTTCCCTTATAATTGCAAAGCTGCTTTCGTTCATGATAGAGCCAACTATCCTTCAAGAGTCTAGCTCAGCCATATTCATCGTGCTTAGAAGTGCGATCATCACTGAACATTCTTTCTCCATTTTTTAATATAATTTGGAGGGTTGTTGGAACTGAACTTGATATTCTCTAGTTAATTGATGCCTCATGTCTATATGTGATTTTGACTCTTTCATGCCCCATAATTTTTTATGTTTCAAGTTGGTTGGAAAAATGATTTGTTTTTTTTTTTTGTTAAGGAAGAAACAAAAGAAGATGAGACATCATAATCATAAACCATCAAAAGAAGTTAAAATTTTTCATGGCCCTTTCTTCCATTCTGGTGTACACAATGAGTACATAGCTTGTACCTATAGGCCTTAGCTAGCTAGTATTGATTTGCTAACATATATTTTGAACCACGAAGAAGTGAGTACTCGACTTGATGTGAACAAGCAAAAACCAAAATATATCATGTCAGCATTCAAACCCTTTCGATTTTTTCTTTTTATACATATGGGCTGATGGTTATTAGAAATGCTGAAATTATTTTGAAAATATTAGATTGGTGATAATTATCAGCAAATACTTAAACCCTTTTTAAGTTCTTTATTACACCTAATTTAGGGCAAGATCATGTGCGCAAAGTTGTTGATCACAAACTCACAATGATAGTAAGATAAATGACAAACTAAATCTAGCTACAAGTTTCTAGCCTTGGAATCTCTTGTTCTCTCAATTTATATCATCTTATTGGTTAAACAATAATTAAATCATGTGTATCAATTAACTTTGTGGTCACGGCATGTGCCTTTTTATAAATGAAATATTAATATAACTGCCTTTTTCACTTAGATGGCAAGAATATCAGTAATCAACATTTAGCAAGAGCACTTAACAGAAAAATGCATTTCTTTATATGGAGCTCGAGGTGTGAAAGCTAGCAAGTTAAGCAAACTAATTGGAGCTCGAGGAGTGAAGGGACTTAGAGGTACGACTGATCCATTGCCACCTAAAGGTTATGTTCATGTTTGCTTAGGGTTTAAGAATGATGCTAGGCGATTCATTGTTTATACAAAACCACTTAGTGATGCAGATTTTTTGGAGCTTCTCTATAAATCAGCTAAAGAATATGGTTTTCATAATGAAGGCATTATGAGGATTGCACATGAAGCAAAGGATTTCAAGGAGCGGATGATTACTAGGGTTACGGCAAAGGTTATTCGGTTCGAATCCGTCAATTCTCTGGATATATAACAGCCGGTTACTTTGTCCTCTGAGGTAAATGCAGGGCAGTTTCGGCTGATCTTGTGTACACAAATTCCTTTTATGTTCATCATATGTACGGATATTACTTTCCGAACATTATGTTTTGTAGGATTTTTTGTTTTTTTTTATTGACTTTTGGTTAGATTGGTAAAAGTAACCTTCCTATGAGAACAATTTTGACCAAGGAGTTATCTAAAGATTTGCCTGATTGAAAGTTGAAACAACTCAGGTGATTTAGTGCTATATAATCACTATCATATTTGGTGGATTGTCTGGAAGACTAGTTGCTAATAATTAGAGAGCACAATTTTGGTGCTAATGGAATTAGAGTAATTTATGGATAATGGTGGATATGTTCATTTTCAATTACCATTGTTTTATGAATAGTTTATTTTCTTTCAAAGCAAAGGGTCTTTAGGTGTTTATTAATACCAGTGTTTTCAAAAATTTGTTTAGGGTTAACTATTTGTTGAAGTTAATTTGTAATGCAGGAGAAAAAAGTGTTAATAATATAAACGTATTTTCTGTATAATGAAATGTGTTAATAATATATGTACTTAATATAGTGAATTCCAAATATATAATGTGAACACCAATTAAATATTAAAACAAGTTAATTTTCATATTAAAAAAAATAAGAAATAGATGTAAATACAAATATTGTATAAGTATAGGATAAAAAAAAAATTCTTGCTAGTTAATAGTAATATATATAATAAATTGTGGAATCAAGGAAAAACCAAAAACTCAAGAACTATTTTCAAATCTATTTTTTTTCTTTAATTTCATGAAAATTAAAATACATATTCAAAAGAGATTGAAGAATTTAAATTTTTAAGGAAAAAAGTTGTTTCACCCGTTAGAGATGAAAATTTGTTTCCTAGAAAGAGAAAGGGAGCCAATTTATGGATTTAAAAAAACAATCCTAATACATTCTTAAATTTTATTTAATTATTTATTGGATATATATAGGGTAGGTTAGTCTATTTGTCATATCTAAATTTTTTTATTGATGTTATAAGTAATTTTCTCTAAGGAATCTAGGATCTAGAAATATAATAATTAAACTAAATATCACCAGAAAAAGAATGTTATATCTGAAAAGAATGAAAAATCTCTAAGCCAATTGAAACGTTTTATATTTTATGTAACTCCAATCTAAAATTATAAAACTTGTCTTGTGATATCACTAGTAATTATAATAAAAGCTAAATGATGTGAGGAAATCATTGTAAATCAAGAGATCTTTTACCGTGAATTGTAATAGTAGTTTTATTTTTAATTTCTCAGCTTTTTGTGAGATGTTTCTTTGGCTTTCTTTTTCTTCTCTGACGAGTGGGTGGTGCCGCACTATTAAGGAAGCGCATGTGGTGCTTCTCAGTGACTAAATCTGGTCATCTGTCATCTCACTGGAAATGTAGTTGTACCATCTTCTATATAGTGTGACGCGTGTAGATAGATAATGGTTAAATTGTCGTCTGTGATCGATTGTTTGTGTTTTTTTTCTTTTGTTTCTCCCATAATTAAATTGCACAATTGTCCTCTTTATTTCTTGTTTGTCAAATCAGACATGTTTGTCATACCTAAGCACTTTGGGTCTGGCATGGTTGTTAGACCCATCCCACTTAAGTGTGGAATGGTTTGTCAGATACAAGTACCTAGGTCAAAACATTTAAAATTTTTCAATAGCATGATTGAACTGCAAAAACAAACATTGTCTCATTTAAGTGGGATTTCTAATTCATATGTAATAGAACTTAACTGTAAACTATTTTTTATTTGTACAACTTATTTTATAAATTTGTTGTATTCAAAAAGAAAAGAATGAGAAAAAAATATTGAGTTCTAAGTGATTTATTTCAAGTCTTCAAAAATAAAGTTCTTTTTTTGCATGTATTGTGGATGAAAATATTAATTTTATGTTTTCATCTAAGTATTGGACGACTTTTTAAAGGGTTCATACTTTTTAAAATTTGAGATGTTGTTGAATGAACTAATTGTCAAGGCTTGTTACAAAAAGAGTTTATTTTACATTATAACTATTAGTATATATGAAAATTTGAAATATATGATTATAAAAGAAAACTTTTGAATTGATATATTATATTGTAGAAAAAAATATTGTATATGTAAAACATTGAAGGCTTAGGATAGGGCTAATATTATCTTTTTACATAAAGTTAAATTATTATTTTGCGTTTTGGTTGAAAAAATTAAAGCCCTTGTTGTTGGAGTATTTTAGTATTTTTTTTATAGGCTAATTGGTCATTAAATGTTTTAGTGAGGGTATGATAGTCTTTTCATGATTATTTGTATAGTAAAATTATTATTATACCCTTAAGGTTAACAAAATTAGGATTTGATATCTAGTGGTTTTTTTACTTTTCACAATCTATCAAATAGTTAAAATATATTTTTAGTCTTAGAAAAGATAAAAAATAAGCTTTGTATATAAAGTATTTTTGTTCTTTTACAGTGTTTTTTATGTAATTTTTTTATAATTATAGGAGACGTTTTAATATTTTAATATTGTTTTATTATTTTTAAATTATAAAAGTTGTGTTAGATTTATATTTTGATAAACAAGCGAGATATAAATTACTTATTTGTCATATCCAAGATTCTTGCATCTGTTATTAATTAAATTGTTTTAATATTTTTTTTAAAAAACTATCTAATCTAAAGCTTAGACTCTGGACTCTCTGTCTTCCATTTTATGTAGGATAAGATGATCCATCAATCAATCTCTTGGCAGAGAGGTAAGTGATGAAGTCATATGATATGAAAATGAGATCCCATATCCTCCCAATCTGTGCAAGTAGCTTCCCACTTATTTCAAGACTCGATGTGTACACGAGTTTTAACAAAATTATTTTTTTATTTAAAATTAATTATTTTATTATCTTTGAATTGAATATCAAATTTAAAATTTAAAAATCAGCAATTTCAAGCCGTTTTTAGAGGGTGTTTAGAAATATGGTTGTTGTTGTTTTTCAAAGTGCTTTTCGTACCGAAAAGCATGTCAATAATATTTTTTTATTTTTTAAAAATTATTTTTGATATCAGCATATCAAAACAATCTAAAAAGTACAAACCGTATTTAATTTTAATAAAAAAAAAATTAAATTTTTACCAAAAAATAGTTTCAAACTCAATGCCAAACGCTCACATAATGTCGATTTGCTATCAATTAATATTTTATGTTCAGGCGGCTCTACTAGATAACATATCTCGTGACCAAAAGTCGTGGCTAAATGCAGCAGTGATTGATTGAGATTGATGCGAATAGACATGCCGACGGTGACTAATAAGTGAAGACGAACAAACAACAAATTGACAGCTTACCTAAGATTGCAGCTGGCAGACCAGTCGCTGTCACTCTGAAGAGCAACAGAGTTCAAGAACACAAAATTACAACCCAGCAGGTTTGGCAAATTCTGCGTTTTCAACACTTCGTCCTGAGTTCTGAGTCCACCCAGGAGGCAAAAGGGTGAACCCTGTGGGCTAGGCCCGTGGTAAACATGCCACTGAGCACACAGATTACAGACTGCCTCCTCCTCCTCCTTCGAGCCCCTCATGGCCCCATGTCTCCCTAGCAATTGATTGAGCTTTGTGTTTCTGCTTTCATGCATCATAAAAGGGGTCATTTTCACCTTGGACCCATCTGCTTCTCCTCCTATATTAGTGATTTCAAATGGGAAAATGTGCTCGATCTTCAGCAGAGCGAGTAGTTGAGGGGTTTTTTTTATTGTGATCTCAGCATTTACTAAATTGACATGGAATCTATGAATATGAACAGAGAAGATGAGTGGTGCTGAAGATTCCACGTATTCCTCTCTCACTACAAAATTTGTGGTAATCTTGAAGATCCCTTAATCAAATCATCTGAAAAATCTAATTGTTTTTTGTTTCACTAAAACTGATACATAGATCTATGGCTAGCTGTTGGTTAATTAGATGGGGTGTTTATGAGACACCTTGCCGCACGAGGGGCTTGCTATAGGAGGCGTCCAGCTCCCCTCCAGTTTCAACTTTCAAGTGCATTCGTTTTTCTTAAAAATTTATTGCGGATGTGATACGCTTTCTTATAAATATCTGAAAATGAAACGTTTAGTAAATGGGTGTCGGCAATGTTTGGGATTATAATATGGGTTGTTTTATAAAGTGTTTTTTATATAAAAATATATTAAAATAATTTTTTAAAATTTATTTTTGATATTATTACACTAAAACGATCTAAAATTATAAAAAAAATAATTTAAAAAAAATTCATAAACAATTTTTTAATGCAAAAAAAAACACACTCCCTAATATACTTTTCATCTCCATAAAAGTTGAAAGCGCTCTGATAATATCCATGGGCGCCACTTATATTTGAGTTTGAGAGCACTACTTACCTAGTATTTGTGTGTGTTTATACTAGATAGGTGATCCACGCTATAATGTAGGTCAATCTATGATTTTTTCAATGTAAAAAATATATCAAGATGATGTAAACATTCTTAAAATAAAAAAAAAAAAGGAAATTTGAGATTATAGTCATTGACTTGAATGGATTTAATAAGCTCGGTTAATTTAATAATATAATTAGAAAATAAGATGTCAACAACAAATAAAACAGAAAAAACTTAACAACAATTTAATGCAAAAGATGAACGCTTGTCAATATTATAAAAATATATCCTTACAATATTACTAAAACATCTCAATGATTTTATTTGTTAACAAAGTAAAAATTAAATGAGAATAAGATGATTTCATAGGAAGAAAAATAAAAAAAAAATACATGAATTTCAATTCCCAACAAACAAAATAACAAATGACAAAGTTGAAAAGAAAACAATTTTCATAAACAAAAAAAGAAATTGGCATGAGTCTATCCGAGCCAGCATATAGGTGAATTCTTAAGAGACTAGTTATATCCTAGTATACCCAAGACTGAAAATAGCATGACTAAGTTTTTCATCATCACACAATGATAATATAAAGTAGTAAAGCATATTTCTATAGTTTTAATAAGAAAATGCTCAACATGAAGAACCTACTCAAATTAATTGTCATTAAAGCTTTGATCACTTATAACTACTATTTATAAAAATGATTAGATATGTTCCCTAACTAAACTCTCTTCAATGTTAAGTAGTAAATAAAAAACTATATTTGAATAAGAGAAGTAAGTGTGACCAGATAACAAAACTTATATTTACAAAGAGAAAAATCTTTTCAATACAATCAATCTCTTACAAGAACATTCAAGAAAAGCACTAAATGATCTATTCATGGTTGTTTGACATTTCCTGAGCTCATGACCACATCTCTTACCACCACACATGTTAAGGTGGTGGTTGCCATTAAGGGAAAAGAATTCAAGCAATAATTACCTCCAATGAAAAGTGGCGCATGAACACAAAGAACCTTACCAAGTTTTGTCACTTTCACCACGATCATAGTTATGATATTGAGGAATGTTATGCCCTAGAAAAAAAGATATAAAAATTGATCTTTAAGGGATTCATCCAATAATGTGTAATTATAGAAATGTAACCTGAAATAATAGGGAAAAATCCAATGATGCAATATCCAAGATCTGATAATTTTTAGAAATTATATTTCCATTATCTTTTGAAGTTTTCAATAAAATAAGTAATACATCTCCATATCTCCAATGTCTTCAATGAAAATCTTCACAATGAGATCTCCATATCTCTAGATTTGTCTCTAATTTCTCCAACAAAAATATCTATGGTGAGATTTCCATTGAAATTTTCATGTCTCCATACATTATCTTCTTAAACAATGCTTACACATTGCTTTCACATAAAGTATTCTCTACTTTATAAATAATAATTTTCTCAATTGTGAGAGGCATGAACAAACTAATCAAACCCTTGTCTCTCTTATAAATAAACATTCATCTCTCTTTTAGGGACGTTAGCATAAATCAATAAAAGATAACATCAATTGTACAAAACAAGTAAGTTTTTTCCCCTGCTTTTGATGTTTAAGTCTTTCAAACATGATTATTTAAAATATTTGGAAGTGTGTAAATGATAATGTGTGTGTGTGTGTAAAAATAGTTATTTGGACCGGCCTAAATAGACATACATGCTAGTTATTTGACCCGATCTAAATGAACAACCATCTTTACCTTTTGGCCCCCCCTCCTCCCTCTTTCTCTCTCTCTTACACTTTCTTCCATGCACAAATATGATTTCTCTCTCACATTTTTTCTCCTTCTCTGTATTTTTTTTCTCAAACACACCTTTTCCCCATTAAACACCTTATTTCTCTCTTTATTTTTGTATTCTTTTCCTTTCTTGCTTTTTTTCACCCTCACACAAGGCACACACATCAATATATTTATTCTCAATATGTTAGCGCACATTATTGCACATTATTAAATGCACACAAAATTTTATATATAAAGAATGCATCATTTTTGTCACCTAATTGATATTGTTTGCTTTTATGTAGAGCTATTAATCACTAACTTCTTCACAAATAGCATAACAAGTGCGACAACCAATGCGAACACCAAGTTCTTCATTAATAATATCACTAAAAAAAAAAAATATCACTCACTAGTAAATGTAACTTCACACATTATGTTATATACAAGGTCAACTAACATGGTCAAAATCCATATATGCTTTGATCACAATGTAAGTAACTCCAAAATAAGTCAACTTGGGCCATTAGAAATAGACTTAAAAACAATTCAATAAGTTTTAGACATAAACACCCATCATTCACAAATATATTTTTTACAACTTTAATTTATTTTCTCTTCTTGTATTTTATTTTTCCCTTCTATGTTTTATTAATTTAAGTAATGGATAGTTTATATTTCATGAGGAAATTTGTGTTGCATGAAACATGAGTCTATAAAGAGAGGCTGACATTTAAACTTAATCACCATAGCCTAAGATGCAACCCATGAAAAAATTCATTCTTGTCAAAAGTTTTCATGACTTCATCGGCGACCTTTTAAACTAGAGGGGAGCTTAATCCCTTAAAGACAAGAGACCGCCACATCCACATGGTCCATAAACCCAGTGGTAAAATCTAATTGTTTTTATTATTTATATATATAAAATATAATTTTATAATGGAATCATTTGCATGTCCTTATATATTAATGATACTATCCCATATATTTCTCAAGAAAAAAAATCAAATACTTAAATTTATATTTATTTCAATATTTTAGTAGGTTTATTGTCACATATTGTGATGAAATTAAATGCATCGAAAACACTGGAAAGAAAACTTATAAAAATGACAACGAATCAAAATATGTTTTCTATGTCGGTAATATAAGTGTTGCAATGGTGCAGGCTTTGCAGGTTTTTCATTTATTTCTCGTGTATCATTTTTTTTCTAGGATTTTTTTTTTCTAGATTTTTCAAAATTACAATTTATTTTGGTACGTGTTTTCAGTACTTGTGACGGACATCTCCAGCATAAAACAAAATTAAAAAAATAATAAAAAAAGAGTACCGAAAGGGTGCACATGTTGTGATATTGGATAGCATTTGAATATATGATGACTCACTTGATTGTTTTTTTTTTTTAATATTAGTGGGAGAATTAACCTACAACATCAAAAGAAATAGGATTTTTTTATGGTGTTTTATTATTTATATAAAAGCATTTTAATATATATTTTTAATTATTTTAGAAAAAAATTCAAGTTTTCAAGAGTTTGGAGGGGTACCTATTTTCTAGATTATGGTTGAGGACTTGTTGTTTATCAGTTTTGTTTTTCAAAAAAACAAGGGGTAAATAACTTATTATTTGTCTTCTTAATAAAATATATATATATTAGACGGATAAACATTTGTTAGATTCACTTACTTTTTAGTTTTAATATGATTGTTAAATAAAATTATAAATTTTAATTTAATAGTATTTTTCCAATTATTATGTATTTGATCTTAAAATAATAGTACTAATAATATATTTTTTTATGAAAATTTAATTGAAATAATTTTTTTATTATTAGAATTTCTAAATAAATTTAGAACATTATTTTATAACCTTTATGATTTTTTTTTAGCTTTCAATCACACAAATTATTAACATACTATTTTGATTTTTTATTTAGCTTACTTTAATAATTATAATTTAAAAAAAACATAAATAATATTTTCAGATAAAACCATTATATTGGGCCATTGGCTAAGATAAACAAGATATATATTAATAGGAAATTTTATTTTAAAAAAATAAAAATCCGAAAAAAGTATCAAAAAATTAAACTCCCCGCAACATAGACGGGTCGACTATTAACCCTTGACAACAGAAGCTTCGAACACAAATTCTGTGAGTCCTTGGTTAGTCTTTGTCAACAACGTAATTATTTTCCTTAAAAACATGACCAAACCACATATAATAGCAATTGGATTTTCCTTAAAAACATGAATTAGCTTTTGTGAGTGTGATTTAAAAATAATGTGGATAGCTGTGTTTACTTGAATTTAAATATATGTTTGGTAAAAATTATAATTGAGATTTATGTATAGTTAAACACATGTATAAAATATTTGGTTGTAGTTGCTTTTTAAAAGTTTTTTTTATTTGAAAAAGCATTAAAATAATTTATTTTATATATAAATTATTTTTTATATTAGCGCATCAAAATGATATGAAAATATTAAAAATTTAATTTTAAAAAAATAAAAATAAAATCAATTTTTAAAAAACTATTTTTGAAACGCAAAAACAAACAGAGTTTTACAAAACTCAGTTAAAAAATATATAAAAACTATTTTATAAAAACTATGTTTATTTAAATTTTTGATACACCGTGTAATATAAATCATAGTTTAATATATTATAAAATATCTAATTATTTTTTAACAGCAAATACAAAAACTACACCTAAAAAAAAACCCTTAGTCTTTGTCAAAAAGGTAATTATTTTCCTTAAAAACATGACCAAATCACATATAATAGCATCATCAAGTATACAATAATCATTGTGGATGCTTAAAGAAGCATCTCTAACCACCCAATCATTTCCATTTATATTATATATTTTTCTAACTCTTTTTCCTGTAGCAGTTAGCAAGCCCGGCGTACACTCAACAAACTTATTCACATTTTTAGTGCCTTTGGTCCACATGTTTAATCTTGCCTTCTATCCCTTGCTTCCTAAGACTAATAATTAATTATAAATACTTGCTGTATTTTTGGTGCTTAGCCAATTGTCCCAACTTTTACGTACGGAGTAATGAGTATAATAATTAACATTTGTTTTCCAATTTTTTTCTACAATTGTATGTATTGAGAGCAAACCTAAATATGCCACGGTTTTTAACCACTGTATATATGGTATTTAAAAATATAATAGTAGTTATTTTTTAAAGTATTTTTTTATATATATATTAAAATAATATTTTTTTAATTTTTAAAAAATTATTTTGATATCAGCACATTAAAACGATTCAAAAACATTGAAAAATATAATTTTAAACAAAAATAATTAATTAATTTTTTAAAAAATATAGTCAGAAATACAATTTCAAATGGCCCACATGTATAGAGAAATTTTAAAGATATTGTGGTCCAGGACGTATACTCCCTCTCTTAATATTTTGAATTCAAATTTCGAGATTAGTAGTTAAAAAAATAAATTATTTAAATGTACAGGTCAATATAAAAAATATGCTTTTAAAATTAAAAAAGAACTTAATCTCGTGTGAATTAATTTAAGAATACCCTTTGTTATTAAAAAAATTCCAAGTACATAAAATAAAGTTATTACCCACCACACCCACTTCATGCTGAAGGAGTAGGTGAAAGGAAGTAAGCGTTTACAACACAAGTCTTATTGTATTATTTTTTTATAAAAAAAATATTTATAATTTTATTAATAATAGTACATAGTTATTAGAATTTTGATAAGATTCAAAGAGAGACCATAAGATCACTATAGAAGGAACCATTGACCTTTATAAAATATATCAGCTAACCAATCCACTAACTCTATCTCTTCAATAACCTAATTAATATTATTTTTTAAAATATTTTTTTATTAAATAATATTTTTTTAATTATTAAATTTTAATTTTTATATCAGCATATCAAAATTTGTTGACACAAATATAATATCAAATAGATAGTATATTTGATATTATTTTTTCATTAATAATATTAAACGAATCTAAATATGTTTATCCCATAAGGAAATTTTGATTGGGATTTTATATTGATATAGTTGCCATAGCAGCACTAATTAAACTGATATCTAAGAAGCTAAATCAATAATAATAACAATAATAATAATATCAATGGCGTGGACGGAAGTAAATTTTCCACAATGAAAGAGATTCTAAAACACAATTCAAGATTCGTTTCCTGTAGCAGGGCCCAAACGAAGGGGGACCACTAAAGTGGCAAGATTTTTATTTTTTAATTTAAAAAAAAATGATTAAGTAAATTACCCTTACAATTAAAAAATTCTTAAACTGGATTCAAGGGTATTTTTATTTTTTCATTATGGTATTTTTATTATATCCAGGTTCATTTATACGGTATTTGCTAATTTAAAAAATATAAATATTATTAAAAAAATAACTTGGATAGTTGTGCAAAGTCATCCATAATTAAGTACCATCTTTCATAGTAATGTTTGAATCATCTCAAAGTCTCATGAATGATATGGTAGAGTGTGTTACCAATAGACCTCCGGGTTTGGTGGTAATTACCTTCTTTTATTTTTTTTATTTTTTATTTTTTTTTCTTCTCGTGTTCCACACTTGCCATTCCAAGATTTTGAAGTAGCTCTTTAATTTATTTATTTTTTAAACTTCGTTTTTGTTCTTTTGATTATTATTTGTTTTATATAAAATAACTTATAAGATTAATATTTTTTAATTTCATCTGGTTTTAGTTTTTTATATGGTAGATTTAGTTCTTATTTTTTTTATTGTTATTTTTTTTTATTGAAGATAATTTTTAAAATTAAATTTTTTTTGTGATTTAATCCTCCTTTGATTTTTTTTTTTTTTTTGCCTATCAAACTTGATCCTTGTTTTTTCGATTGTTATTTTTTTATTTTGAAATTTTTTTTAAATTGATATATTTTTTTTCAGTTTTATTTTTAACATTAAATTAGTTGAGAATTGAGCTTTTTGATTAAACTCAAGTCTAGGATTTAGGAGTTGTGAATTTGAAAGATTAACCCAAGCCTAAGAGATTTGTCTAAGTTAGCTTGATTTTTTGTTGTTTTAAGCTCATATTTTTTTAATTTTATCATTCAACATTTATTTAATTAAATATTGGTTTTTTTTTATTTACTTTCTATTGGATTTTTCACTGATTAAAATGGCTCAGGTTATCTCACCCTTCAACACATAAAGTTGTTAGATAATTAAGGTTCATAGTTTTATTCAATTTGCTTTCGACATGGCTACCTTAATATCACAACTTAGTCATAGATCTTGCATGTTGACCCGGATGGACTCGAGTTAGGTTTATTTTACCTTTTTTTGGATTCTATTCTTTTCTTTAATTTCAACCTTCATTTTTTATTGGTTAAAAATTGAGCTTCAAATTTTTTTCATTTTATTTTTTATGAGGTTCTCGTATTCTCATTTAATGTTTTCTTTGTTATCTAAATATCCTTCAACATTTGAATTTTTTTTAAAAAATAATTTTTTATTTTAATTTTATCCTTCAAATTTTAATTGATTGGGAATTGATCTTTATGTTTATTTTTTCTTTTCTTTGAGATTATCTTAATCTTATAACTATCATGTGGTTAGCTGTTTAACCTTATTTGACTTAGTTTTTTTTTATCATTTTTTTAAAAATAAAATATAGTTTCACCCCTCGACATTGAATTGTTTAATAAATCTTATTCATAATTTTATTCAATTTACTTTTGATATAATTACCCTAACATCACAATCAAGCTACATATTTGGTATATTAACTTAATAAGCTCATTTCAAGGTTTTTTTTTATTATTATTATTAGTTTTTTTTGTCTTTATTTATTGTCATGATATTTTTTGTGTTATTAAATTAATCAAATTTATTAAACTTAATTTACTCAATTATTGGAATCTCATTTTTTCTCTCTCTCTCTTTTAGAAATGTATACATTACCTTAGTATTTTCTTCTTTATTTGTTAGAAAAAAAAATGGAATATAGGCGGGCCACCATGTATTTATTCTGGAGAAAGGGACAGTAAAAGCTGGCGTCACATCTAAGGGAGCAAACGTGCCCCACCACCCTCGAACCGCCCTGCTCATGGCTTCTAGAGATCTTGGAGAGAGTAATTTAACAGTTTCCACTACAAGAAGATCCTATTGATTTGATTGCCAACCTGAACCATACATATTGCCGTGGTCCTGTTGTGATTCATTTGATCTAACGCTGCCTTCAAGCATAAAGATAACGTACAGGAGATAGCTAGGGAGTAGATTAATGGCTTCTCGAAGCATAAAGAGATAAAAACTTGATTTCATGACCTATGACCTAATCTCTGTATACTTTTAAAAATTTTAGAAAAAAAAAAAAAAAAACCTAGCTAATCACCGTCTTTAACAACACAATCCACCATTAAGCAAATGGGTTACCCTCACAATCAAGCTCAATTAGTACAGTACTTGATTATTTTCCTTTGAATGCCTCTAATATTCTTTTACTACAGCAATCTTTTACCATCACCGTCATCATCAGCAAGTGTAATAGAACTCAGCAAGCTCCTCCATGGACCCCAACTGAGAGCCGCCACTCTCAAGCATCCACAACAAGTGCTCAAACAAAACAACCTCACAAGCAACAACAACTACTTGATTATCTTCTTCATCACCAGAACCAGCGCCTGACCTGTCCATTAAACCTTGGAAAAGAGGATGACAGATGACATCGGAACGTACGAGATACCTCCTCCTTGACTTTCCAACATAAACTGCATGAAGTCCATTTGAAACCTTGCCATCGACGTGATCATCAGACTGATCGTACTGATCATGATCGTTGTTAAAAGCAGCAATGGAGCTATTTGTGCGGCCTGTCTTGGTGAAAGATGGCAATCTCTTTATGGCGGACTTGAGCTTTGTTAACTTGGAAAACTTTTCCATTTATCTATCTGTGTGTCTTTGCTTTTCTTCGTATATCAAGAACTATTAGAAAGGCAGAGGATTTTGTGTAGGAAGAAAATCAAGGGTCTGTGAGAGGAATTGATGAGGAGAAAGAGAAGGAAAGGTTCCTATATAAAAGAAGGGGCTGGAGGAGAGAGAAGAGGAACAGGCATATACGTGCATGGCCCACTGTTTGACACATAACAGCTAAGAGATTGCTGCTTTGTTTTGGCCTTTGGTGGGTGCTTTTGGTCAAGAAATCTTTATTTTTACTTTCCTTTTTTACCCGCAGACATATCTCCATTCTCGTGTATTTCTTTTTATATATAAAAAAAATTATTTTATTTTAAATTAATATTTTTTTAGTATTTTTAAATTATTTTAATATGTCAATATTAATATAAATTTAAAAAATAAAAAATATTATTTTAATATATTTTAAAATAAAAAATAAAAATAATCATAATATCAATTGATTATTACTACAGTTTTGCTAAGAAATTTTGTTGTGATTGATTGCATGAATTATAATTGTGTGTATCTGATTGTATTTATTTTTTTATTTTAAAATTATTTTTAAAAAAATTTAATTTTTTTTATTTTTTTCTTTGTTTCAAATTAATATTTTTTATATATTTTTAAATCATTTTAATACGTTGATTTTAAAAAATAAAAAAAATATTATTTTAATATATTACTAAATAAAAAATATTTTAAAAATTAATTGTAACTATAATCTAAAATACAGGGAGTCGTGGCAGTTGCAATCCCACGTGAATGAATCTTAACCTAGTGGTTCAAGATCATATAATTGCCCTTTTCTCGTAATGTTTGATGCTGCCACTTAATTATGTGTCTCCTCACAATTAAAAGCAAAAAAAAAAAAAAAATGAAAAGTTTAATTAAATCGATAATTGAGATCAGAAGCAAACTAGCCAGTAGGGGTGTTGGTTCTGTTTTAATTCGTCAAATATCATTTGAAGCTGCTTGTTGGTAAGAAGCCAATGGTTCCCATCTGTAACACCAACAGGTTCTGTTCTAAACACCAACTAGTTCTGTTCTAAACACCAACTGATTCTGTTCTTAACACCAACTGGTTCCCATCAGAACAGAACTTAAAATGAAACTCATGCCTAATTTGTTTGGCACTTGATAATTTCAACTGATTAATGAAGTTCTTGTCTCAATCTGTCTTGATTATATATTTTGATTGTCGACTTCTGATTTTGTGATATATAGTAATATTGATATTGTAGCTAGATATTAATTAATTTACAGGAGAAAAATTAATATCACTCTTACTAAAATTCAGTTACAGAAAATTTTACTTTGGGCTTCCAATCTAGTTTTTATTGAAAAATTCACATTAGTACTTGCAAAAATTACCATTCAAGGAAAAAACTAAAACGGAAAGGAGTTTTAACAAAGTCAAATACGGTAACTTTATATATATATATATAGTGGAATGTAATAGTAAATTTTTTAGATTTAAATATTTTATTTTTTAATATTAAATTGGCTGAAAAATAATTTTTTTAATTGAATTCTAGTTCAGAATTTTCCAAGTAACAAGTTAGGATATTAACTCAGGTTTAGAAAATTCGTCTAGAGTTGATTGGTTTGTTTTTATTTTTAAGTTCATGTTTTTTTTTTAGTTTCATCTTTCAACATTGAAGATTGTGCTCTGTTATTTTTTTTCTTTTTATATGATTTTTCAATAATTTTGAAAATGATTCAGGTTATTTTGGATCTTTTTTATTTTTTTTATTTGGTTAAATTTAGGTTTTTTCTTAAAAAAAATTGTTTTTGACTGTGTATACAATCTCTTTCAATGTTGTCATGCAGCCTTTCATTGTAGTGTTAAAAACATCTTGATGAGCTTTTTATAATAGTGGAGTAGTGTTTACGGTGGAGCGATAGTAAATCTCTAACAGCTTTTCTTCCTTCTTCTCCCTAGTATAATACTATCAATTTATTTTTTATAGTTAATTATTGTTTTTTTTTTATTTTGTTTGGTATCATTGGTTTTTTTTTTAATCATGTTATTAAATTAACCGATCTTATTGGACTGAGTTAAATAAATGACACCAATCTTATCTCTTTTGTATTTTTTTTAA
Organism: Populus tomentosa; assembly: GCA_018804465.1. Classification (NCBI taxonomy): domain Eukaryota; kingdom Viridiplantae; phylum Streptophyta; class Magnoliopsida; order Malpighiales; family Salicaceae; genus Populus; species Populus tomentosa. The sequence continues at coordinate 13,878,000 of CM031969.1, read as the reverse complement.
AATATTGATATTGGTTGAATATCTTTTTTACTTCTTTAAAAATGTTGATATTGTTTGAAAAAAAGATTAAAAAGGAAAAATCGGGGAATCATCTTATTCTGATAAAGAAGAAGAAGAAGAAGAAGAAGAAGAAGAAGATTAATGTAGATATCCAGGGGTTATATCATGTGCAATGCAAGATATCATGAGCTCCTAATCATTGTCAGATCATGCTTAAGAAGATCATTAATTAGGAGCACATTCATAAGAAAGAAGAAGAAGAAGAAGAAAGAAAGAAGAGCATTATGCTGTTTGAGAGCTTTAAAGCAGACATGAGATCAAACACACAGCTGCATGTCGACGATTCCGATGTTGCATATACTGAGGAACACAGATATTGTGCTGTGGGGAACCACGAGATCGAATCTGGTCCAGGTTGTGTTTTCCATGTGATCTGCCGTTAATGTTGTAGAAAATAGCCCGAGATTTAAAAAAAAAAAGAAAAAAAAAAGGCCTTTTCCGTTTTCGGAAGAAAAAGTAAAAGAACAAATTTATACGAGGCCAAACCCAAGACGCCATGCCAAGAATCAAGAGGGGTTTTTATATTACAATTACTTTCACAGGAAAAACTAAATGGTGCGGTGGAACCACTAGGTATTGCACGCTCATAATTGAAACATTGTAGATTGATGTGGTGTTCATATATATATATATATATATATATATATATATATATATATTTTAATTTAGTTATTTTGATCATTGAATTTTTAGCTTTTATATTGTATTTTAGTTGAGAATTAAATTTAATGAATTGTTTTGATTTACTTATTAAAAAGTTTTTGAGGTGCCAAAACAATATTTCAGTGTTGAATTAATGCTTGATTTGGCAAAATTGAATTACATTTTATTGCTTATAAAAAAAAAAAAAGACTTTGGAAATCAAGTTTGACTCTGAAGTAAAAATGCAGCCTTCTTTTTTTTATTTCTTTTCTTGCAATTTTTCATCAGGCATGTTTTTAAAAATTTTGATACCTAAACTTTAATTTTTCGTTTGTTTTTAGTTCATTTTGTTCGAAACTTTTATCTTTTGGTTCAAAACTTCACTTGTTCACATTTTAGTCTATGAGAAGAAGAGAGAGTCATCAGTTTTGAATAAAACAGGGAATAAAAAAAAAGTTATTAGTTTTTCACATTCTAATAGAAAAAAAAAATCTCCATATCAATGGATTCTATTTTCTAAGATGGGTTCAATTTAAGTGTTTTTTTACCTCTTATTTTGCTAGAAAAAATCCAGGATCGGGAATGTTTTTCATTCAAGTTGATTTTTTTAATTTTTAGAGTGATTAAAAGTTGTTTTGAGGTTAAATATAGGTTTATTAAGATTTCTGAGATGCTTCTTAGGTGTTCTCAAGTGAAAAAGGGGTTTAAAATGGATTTTTTTTATCAAAAGATTAGAGCTCATTTATACAATTACACAGAATACGTTGTATATCCATTTTAAGAAAAAGAAAAAAAGGTGTTGCCAAACATGTAGTCCTGGCCTTGCAAACCTACACACTTGCTCTTCTTCTTAATGGGTTAGTTGCCTAACGGTTGTATATTTTTTATATTTTTTGTTCAATTTTAATTATAACTCATGAAAATAAATTTATTAAGATTTATTTTATATGTTATTTTATTTTATTAAATACTATTCAATTTTAAATGTGTTTATGAATAAGATTATAGCATTTTTCTTATAACTTTAGCATGCCATCTTTTAGCAAGCACCCGTGTACTTTTTTTTCTTAAAATTTTATTTGGTGGTTTGTCTATATATATTTATTTTTGTTATTATATAATTAAATTAAAAAAATATTTTAAAAACAAAATTATTAAACTCAACTAAGTTTATGACCTGGCTCACAGATTTGATAGGTTAATTAGGATTAACCTAGATTATTCTGAAATATTGCTATTTTAAAAGGTTAAAATAATGTTGTCTTGAAAGGGTTTTTTAAGTTAAAAAGAGTTTTTGACCGAGTCATGTTTGGACCCGTCATTACTTTAGGTTAATTCTTACCCAATTTACTTTAAAACTTGGGTCAAATAAGGGGTCAAGATAGGGGTTTTTAGGTTGACTCTTCAGGCAACGCCGATTTAGTAAAATTGATAAGACATTCATAGCGACAACGCGTGGACAATATATTATTATTATATTTTTTTAATATATTCCTGTCAAAACTATTATAATTTTTTTAATTAAAACTTGCTTTTATGATTATGATAAGATATTATCTAAAAAACAAATATTATGGTAAAAATGCCAAAAAGAAAAATAGAGCATGTTGATTTAATTAGAGAGGTATCTTTCTTATTCTTATTACAAATCATCATCATTCTTCTTCTTTTTCTTCTTCTTTTTTTTTTTTTGGTTCTGATTGCTTTTTATTTTTATTAAATAAGGACCATAAAACAAGAGGTCATAGTTCTTTTTAGGAAAAAAAACATAATAAAAAAAGAGGAATTATAGTGACGAGTCATTTTGTTTCAATAAAATTTAAATCATTACTTTTAATATAAAAAAATTGATTGTCATATAATTAAATTTAAAAAAAAAAATTAAAATACTCCTCATAATACGAGATTAAAAATCTTAATTGGCATCTATCTTTCAACTTCTTGATTTGATTTTTAGTTAATGTTAACAAAAAAAAAATTAATATTTATTAATATATATAATTCTCAATTTATTTTACTAAACAAAAACATTAGATTTTTAATTTACAGTTAAAAAAATATGCTAAAAAAACAACAACGCTTCCACATTATTTTTTATGTAAAATTGTTTTTGATCCAATCCATAGTAGGACCCGATTCAACGACTAGTTTGATATATACATTGTAGCTTAATTATTTAAAAGGTGCATTCATGGCAAGGGGATTTTTTTTTTGAAATATGAAATAAATTGGTAAAAGCTTGGGGAGAATGACATGGGTTCAAAAAGTATTTGGGAAATGGTACAATTAAAAGTTTGAACATAACTGTATTTATAATATATATATATATATATATATATATATATATATATATATATATATATATACAACTGCTATTAGAAATAACGGTTATTTAGTTAAAACCAAAATACATGTCTCGTGCAAGTTAATTAACATGTATTAAAGTCAATCTAAAATTTTATAAAAATCTACTGGCAAGAAAGAGATAGGAGATAAGTTGATGTGACAGGAGAGATAAATATATATATAAAAAAAAAAAAGAATAGATCACCAGGGATACACTGGAGCTCTATTTTCGACACACCCGGTATTGTTAAAAAGATCTCAACAAGATAATTTTAACCAGACCTGAGAATATCAAACACGAGATTGTAATTAATTAGGTGTTTTGTTTGGGGTTAATTATAACATCGTTTGGTGATCTTTTAATGTGTGGTTGAAATTATCTTATCAAAATATTTATAACGGTACAAGGTATGTCGAAAATAAAGCCTTTATATGCCTTTAGTAACCCATTATTTTTTTTTTTTTTCTTCATTTTTCTTTCCTGAGATTTTTTTTTCTTAGTTATTGGATTTTGAATCTCATGTTTTGTCCATTGAATTTCTTAAGATTCTGGAGTTAACTTTTGTTCATGTTAATTTTTGCTTTTACTAAACAACCATTATTCAGTACAAAACCAATATAAAAATTTTATTTAAATTATGTTAGTACTCAAGTATTCTTTTTAACATATGTATTCTCTCAAAACTTTTACTAAATTATGTTAGAATGGTAAAAAAAAAAAAAAACCGTGGTAATGGTAAGGGTCCATCTTCTATAGCATTTTTTTTAAGCCATAACATGGTTCTAATTGACCGCGGTTGCAGTAGGGGAAAAAAATTGCAGTTGCAGATGTTATGTAACAATCACGTTTTTTCTTTTTAATTCTTTTATTTGAGAGGAAGATAATTCGAATCATTTACGTATAAATCAAAATTAAATATGCTTTTCTAACAAAGATTAATCTATTGTAATGTAATGAGCAAAATATATATATATATATATATATATATATATATATTAATTTTAAAATTTACATTCAGTAAATTTAAAAATATAGAAATACTAACTTTTGGGGACATGTAATGATCACGTTTAATTACTTAAAACTCATACCAATATATTTAAGGTTGGTAATTATGAAAATTCAATAACGTAAAAAGTGAAAATTGTAAAGTTTTTGGTACATCGTACAAATTAAGGGAGGGATTTTGAGAAATGATTTGTAAGAACATTGAGATAATAAATTTAGCCATCACAGCCAGATTTGTATCGCATGGACACGAAGGCACTTTCAAAACCCCCACGGATTTTTCCATGCTCTTCGCTCTCCAACTTTCCTCTCTGCTTTTATGTGTGTTCATATGTATGTTCATTCCACTATTTTCCTAGTAACCAAACAGTTTAAGTCAGCCTCCTGCCAGTAAACTTTCGTCTTTCTCTCATTTTGTCTCGTCCAACTTTCACAAGAAACAAGCACCCTTTAACTTACTACTAGAAGAATTTGTTGAGAAGATGAGCAAGAGCAATAATATTCCTGTCGACATTTTGGATGCTCCCAAAGAGTACATTTCTACATGGATGAACCTGGATTGTCCAAGTCTGATATCCTGGTACGTATAGCCAATGTTCCATTTTGTGCTGTAGTTTTTTAAATAAAAACATCTTTGTTGCTGAACCAATTTTATTGACTACAGGTGACTGTTGAAGATGAGAATACTCTGGTGCTTAAAAGTGCTGGAAAGAGGAAACGCGAAGATGGTGATGAGGAAGGCTGCAAGTACATCAGGCTTGAAAGGAAGCCACCTCAGATGCTGCTGAGGAAGTTCCGGTTGCCCGAGAATGCCATTGTGTCTTCTGCCATTACTGCTAAATGTGAGACTGGGGTTTTGCCTGTGGTTGTTGAGAAGCATCCTCCACCACCCTAGACAGACAGTTGCTATTACTATCTCTTGAAATTAAGGAGACTGAAGAATGAAGAGAAAATTTGTGGAAGATAGTGAGTTAGGTTAACGAGCTCTTAATTAGGGTTTTGTTCAGTTTGTCTTCTTGATGTATATGATTTTGCAAGCATCTTAGGCTTAAGTTATGGTAAATGTGGATGATGATGGTGCAACGAACCCGTGCTGTGTCAAGATTTGAAACCTATTTATATAATCGTAGTTGAAACGCGCTCAGCTTTGTTTGCAATGCTATATGGTTTATAAACGTGTTGAGTTCGGCAAGTTTAAGGTTGAGCCGTCACCAAATTTTGATGCTCTGCGGTTTGATCGGCCATGGCAGAGCAGAAGAGCATTATATGGAATCGAATGCAATATAAATACAAAAATCACCATATTTGCTAGATGGAGAAGAGGCAAAGCAATGCATCCCTCCATCAAAGCATTCTAGTCAAAGATTCAAGGGTAACAGCGGAGGCCTAAATTCCCAGGGTACAGAGCAGGAGAGTTTGACATGTTTTAGAGAGCTTGTAACAGCAACAATTTCAGTATCAGGTAATCACTTGGCAAATTTAAAGAGCAGAACTCGAACAAAAAAGCTTAAAATTAAATATATTTTAAATCAACAATCCTGTCGTGACCAGTTTGGCCATGCTGCTTGATCTACCAAAATTGCCTGGTTAATAACCTGGCGAAAAGTTTTGAAGCGAACGAGGAAAATGCACCGACAATACACACCAAACTCTTACGTGGTTTCTTGGGGATTTGAAGGCACATGACAGTACAGAAAAACCAACAACGTAAATTAGGACTATTTAGATGATTTTCTCTTCTTCAGTGATTTAGGCTTTTTCTTTCTTTCTGACTTCTTTTTTGTTGCACTATCTTCGTTTAATATATGCTCGTATTCCTCAAGACTTGCAAATGGGGACGCACCTGCCTTCCCTCTAGACTTCCGCTTTCTTTTCCGTTCAAGCCCATCCTCATCAGTACCATCATCTGCATCCCCGACATCAACAGCATCATTGTCACTGTCAACAATGGTGTCAAAATCTTCTCCCTCAGTATCTGTTAGGGCATCCACCTCTGCATCATCAACTAAGTCGTCGTCATCTTCGTTAACAACTTGGTCCAAGTCATCATAGTCATATTCATTTTCTGCTCCGTGACTAAGATTGGTAGAGTCTAATAGATCATCGATCTCTTCATTGTCACTCTCATCATCACCAACCACATCATCATCATCATCGCCACCATCACCATCACCATCACCCACATCAAACAAGTCTTCAGCAGCTTCCTCTTCAGCTGCCTTCTTATTTTTCTTTTTCTTTGGTTTTGAGGTATTCATTTTATTCACATAAAACTTGTGAAAGACAAGATCTTCTGGAGGTACATCTACTTCAGCCAATGAAAGAATTTCAGGCCCGATCAAATGCATGTTCATGTCAAGCTGAAAAAAATGAAAAAGTCAGCGATGATACAAAGGAACTGATGCTTTTGTTGCTGCTGACAAAAAAACAAAGCTTCAAACCCTAAATGACAGGGAAATCTGAAATTCATTATATATATAAACACTGCAAACACAAAAGGGCAACAAAAGTAAGTGCCAGTTATGATGGCTAACCTTCTTGGCTGGTTCAATTTGGGAGCCACCATGCCATGCAGTCTGCTTGGGTTTCTTCTCCATAAACTTGTCTAGGAAAGCAGTAAGTGATAGATCATTCAGTGGATTTCCATTGTAAACAATATTAGCACCAGATAGAAGTGTCCCAGCCATGGTAGCAACAGATGGATGCGCATGTGAAGCAAGTACCATCAGCTCCCACCAGCTAGCACGATCTGCATTGCTGTTAATAAATAGGAAAATAAAGTCAGAAAAAACCATCAACACCTTGAAGTGATGGTAAAGAGGCCCATAATTCCTTTTTGTTCTTTTTTATCCAAAGAAATGAAAAGCATATATACCACATACACATTACATGATGCAAAACCCAAATGCACCCATTTAATTGTAGAAAAGACAACATACCAGTAAGAAGGTTCCCTGTGACGTGGATCATATCCTCCAGGCAGGGAAGACCCTGAAGAATTTATTTGTGGCTGGTTACCATTATGATTAGATTGTGGTTGTGATTCTTGAAGTTCTTTTGAACTGTCTTCCATTAGCAACTCCTCTTCATCTGAAACATCATCCTCGGAGCTAGAAGCGGGAGAATCATCTTCATCTTCTGCAGAATCACTTTCAGAGTCAATCTTATCACCATTTTCAACTAAATCAACTTTGATCTCTTCTTTTTTGGGTGTTGTGGAAGGTTCATTATCAGTTTCTTCCATTATGTCTTCAAAATGTTCAAGATCTTCATCAACTGACTCACTTTGGAGCACCATGTTCCTGCAGGATAGAACAAGTTAGCAAAACATGGAAAAAAAACTAGTAACAAAAAATAAAAATCAATATTACCATAAAGGTGGCCGTGCTTTGAGAACTTCCGAGAGGAGAAAAAGGCATCCACAGGAATACTGAGGTGGCTGCTGAAGGGCAACCTGTCCAAGTATCTAAGGTCAATCTTCGTTTCAAATGCATCCCAAAGAAAGGTACTAGACTTCCAGAAGATAAGGAGAAAAGAAACCTACCGGTCCCCATAAACTTTTTTCTATAAAAAAAATCAGACTGAAAAATTCAAAATATAGTGTGCCCTTTTGAATGCTCAAATGACCATGTGATTAAAATAAATCCTCAAAGACATACATAAGAAACACTAATGCCTTGTTCTGTCATTCTACTAGAAAGAATAGAGAGATATGTGAAGCAATTAATGCCGAATCTTACACAATAAGCTATTATGGTGAAACAGGAATAGGAAATCAGAAAAAAGAGTTGATCAGCATTTATAGATAGGTCCAACTAGAATGATAGATTATTAACCTGCAATAGTCGCTTTGAAAAGGCAGCAACCCGCTTCAGATTTACATCACTTTTCATGGCTCTTAGAAGGAGTCCAATAAACATTTCTGCCTGAGGTGCAAACCATACAAAAGGGAAATACAATAAAACGAGAGATTCCAGGTCAATTTAAATCATAGACAGGAATTGGAAAAACAAAACCCAGCCTGCTTAAACACCATGAGCTGTTTTGAATGGTTAAATGATATAAAAGCAATAAAGGGTACCAACTCAAAGAATTGAAGCCGTATATATATTGAGAAAATAAAAATAAACGTCATCTCCTAGCAAAGAAACACTGAATACTTGCCTTGGATGAATTCATAACAGCTGGAAGTAAGAGCTTGGAGTACAAAGAACGGTAAAACCGGTCACTGACAATCTGATTCTTCAATGAGATTTTATCAAGAAGCATCAGTGCCTGAATCCCCACATTGAAATTCTTGGAGTGAACCTGCACAATCAAATGTATATATTGCTATTAAAGCACAGCATGATTCCAAAATTGCCGTTTACCAATCATTAAGTAGCCAAGTTACATCACTAAATGGAGTTCTCTTGCAATTGAATGGTAGACCAGGGGATTACCAGTTGGAAGAGCGTTGGTGTTTGGACCTCAATAATGTCATCCGCCTCAGCACTTGAAACATAAGGAAATGCTCTATTAACACCCTGACAAGATGGCAACACAAAGGAAGCATAAATTCTGAAGCTGCTGCCTTAACAGAACAAAATCTTCGCAAAACTAAAATGTTGGAGAGTTCTAAGGAAATCCCTGCATTCATTTGACTTCTCCTATATCAAAAACTTTCCTCTAAACATAAAAATTGTTAATACTGACTGTTAAAAGAGCTGATAGAAGTCGTGAATCCAATTCAATGTGGGATTCTGGTGAACTTTTTATCTCGTTCTCTTTAGAAGAACCAAAAGTATTTCTCTCTGCCTTGCTGCTTTTATCCATCTTTTTGCTGCTGCCTGCCTCAGTTATCAACACCTGTGATTGTGGTTTGTCGACATTATTCACAAAGGAGAGGTCAAATGGGAAAAGAACACGTCAGATATGAAGGTCATTAATACCTTGAACAGTGCAAAGTATACATCTATCAGATGTTTAGCCACTTTTGGTCCATCGCCTCTATGACCAAGACGAATTTGACTCAGAAAATTAACCTGCATATGTATAAGAGCTGAAAATTAAACCAGATCAACTGAGCTGCACAGTTTTGCTTAAGTTTTGAGTTCAAAACACATCTCTTCCAGAACTAAAACAGAACGCAGATTCTTGAAAAGGTGTAATTCAGCAACAATTTAGTTAAGCATCAGGGTCAGGAAATAGAGAAAAATAACTACCCAATTTGGTAGGAAAACTTCAAACAACATCAATTACATGCAAGAACGATGCAAATAAATCATTTGCCAAGACAACTGAAGCATATTTATAAATGCAAAAGTAATAGAATATGACTTCTCTTTTAAGTTTAACCCTAGTAAACATGGGTTTCACAGTTCACAGATGCAGCATAAGAATGAGTCACTGATCAAAACTACATCTACTGCCTTAATTCCTTCTTTTTTCTTCCCTGGGTATTATTAGGAAGAACAAGAACGAATATCACAGAACAGGATGACTAGAGCACAAATGTATCAAACGCATATAAATGTGATAACTATGGCCTAGGATGGCAATGGCAAGCTTTAAAGATCTACCATGAAATATATCACAACATACAATAGCAATGGTAATTGGAGTTGAATGAACAATTTCAAAATCAAATAAAAATTAAGAGTGAGAAGGGTTCCATGAGCATAATCCAGATCATTAGCTAGCAATTAAGGAGTGTGTTTGATTAGACATACAGCATGGTACTTTGATCGTAATCCCAAATGAGGTCGAAAAAGAAAAGAGTCCACTTCATCAATCACCACAGCCTGTAAAATAAAATGGCCTAAAGAAGTCAACTAAATAAATTCTTAAGCCAAACAACATATAGGAATAAAAGTAGCTATATTTAAAAGTTGTACCTTCATGTTTGGGTGGTCAGACAAAAGGTTGGACAAGTGAAAGTCAGCATTGGATGCACTTTTATTTTGGGGATCACCTAGCTGTAATATATAGTCTAGGCGTAAGATATATACACTGGCTTCATGAAACTGTATCGCATTCAAATAAAGAGCTTCCAAAGACAATACATTAATTCTCTAGACAGGTAGAATCAAATGCTAACTTACTTTGTTAACTAATGCAGAAAGCAATCTGCGCTCCTGCTCTGATTTGCTCTTCAATAATGCATACATTATCTGTAAGAAAATCACAAAGTGCTAATCATGTTCACATACCCTAAGATGTAACCTATAACATCAGAGAGAAGTAAAACCAAAGGAAATGGTGATTACTTCTCCTTGTAAAAAAAAATCAAATACATCAATTGTTCAAATTGCATGCTGTATCATGTCATACTTTTCAAAATCTATGCAAGAACACAAATCATTTGAGGACTAAATGAGAAGGCCAACCTTCAATGCCTTGTCTTTTAGTGCAGGTAGCATATCTCTTGATGCTTCCTCAAGTGCAAAAACAAAACGTTCATACCTGAGATATTAATGCATGTCTAATTAGGATTGAATTAAGGCATGCAATGCATTGTCAATGCAATTTATGAAAAGTTGAAGACATGCTGTTTCCACATGATTGATAGGAGCAAGAAAGAGGCCTACCTCTGCTTTAAACAGTCCTCCCAATACCATAAAAGAAGAAGAGAATAACCATCTTTTGTCTCAGGAACATTATTTAGAGGCCTCTGTAAAAGGGTCTTCAGCTTACGATCAGGTAGCAAACTGGTTAAAAGGATATGAAAGGCAGATTAGCACACCAATGAGTAACACAACATAGGGAAACCATTGATAGCTATGACAAGGAACACGTCTCTGATAATGTGATATCATCCATCAGGATAATACCAAACAAAGAGGAAAAAACATCTCATCCTCACAGATTCACCATTAAATCACAATGAACAAAGTGCCAACAGTGTGAAATTCATAATTTTCCAAATACAACCTATATCAGGCACCAACACAGAGAGGCAAGTGGCCAGAAGCAGACCACACACAACTTCCTAAACAAATATAGAAAATGAAAAGGATATAAAGCGAGTAAAAGAAAAGGGATAGAGAGTGGTAGGAAAAATGACTACGTTGAAATAAAAAGCTCTTTCAATGCTTCAAATCCTGTTAGAGCATGCCGCTTCCCCACTTTGGATGTTACCATTCCTGTAATCAGTATTACATCCAATCAGGACATGGAGCTAAATCATATTCAACAAAGAAGTACTTAGCATTTAATTACACTATAATCTTCACATACTAATCCACTTAAATCCATAAAATAGTTCTTCCACATAAGCTAAACCTAAAGTGAAATGCAATGCTATGGCTACAATACAAGGAATGATTCAAATGTTTCATATCCCTATAATAAGAGGTCAGACCCAAATACTATCCTATCGTTGATCAAGGAGAGAAACTTTTGTGATCGTAGTTCATTGAAAGCCAATTACAAAGGCCAACAAGAAACAGGAAAGAAACACATTAAAAAATATAGAAAAAGAAACATAAAAACAGCATTAAAATCCAACAGAATACCTAAAAGTGCATCAAGTGACCTCAAATTTCCAACAGGATTGTCACCAATAAGCACAGAAAAGGCAGACACTTTATCAGCATTAGTCCCAGACCTCTGTGTAGCTAGCAACATCTTAATATCCCCCTTTTGACCTCTACCCTGTTCATAATCTTTTCCATACTGCCACATCAATCTCTCCCCTAACTCTCTTTTCTTCTCCACAAAGCTTTTCCATTCCCCAACACCCATTTTAACTTCCAACTTTCCTTTGCTTTCTTCACCCAAAACTTTGTTCTCCAATTCCATTAAGTCCACATGCCACACACCCACTGCACCTGCCTTCACTAAAGGCAACTTAGGGAGGTTCTTGTACTTGTCAAATTTTCTTGTAATGTTACTGTTCTTGTCATCATCACCGGCATCAAGTGACAAAATTGGAGGCTTTGGTGTTGGTTTTGAAATGGATTTTTGTGATTTGTCATTTTTGTTTCTAAAAGTTGGAGGCTTATTTGAGGTTTTCTTATCAAGATGGGGTTTTTGAGAAGGAGGAGGAGGAGGAGGTTTGTCTTCGCTTTGATTTTGTTTTGGTTTTGGTTTTGGTTTTTGTTTTGGTTTAGGGTTTCGAAAATCAGTATCGTTGAAACCAGTGTAGGAGGAAGTGGAAGAGGCGAGGCCTAAAGAGGAAGCAAAAGAGGCTACCTCTGATTTCAACGCCTCTATGCTGTCCTTTGAGGGCTTCGTGCTTTTTTCTGTCACCATTGCTTCTCTGCCTCTGCCTCTGCCTCTATCTGCTCGTAGAAGAGAGTTTTAACTGTAAGTAGTAGGGTTTTAGCTTAGGTGGGCGACATGTCGCATGTTTGTTTTCTCGCGCTCCTTTGTACCTGACGTCGCTTCTTACGATAATTAAAAGTTTTTCTATCATTGTTCTAGTCAATTTTGGAAGAAGAAAAAAACACTAAATATATAAAAATCAATTTTATGTAATTTTGTAAAAGATATAAATAATAATATTTTTGTTAAAAAAATTGAATCCTTTAATTATTTTATTTGTGAGATTTTATATGTGAATTTTGCATCTTTTACCTTAAAGATGAATATTAAAAAAATAATTAATTTAATGTTTTTAATTTAAAACATTCTAGTTTAATGCTTTAAGAATCAAAAGGCTAATTCAAACACATTTTACTAGATTCTATGTAAACCTACACCAAGGTTAATAAACAGGGTCATAATTAAAAAGTTAATAATATCTTGAGAATATTAATTTTTTATTAAATATATTATTTAAAAAAATATATAATTAATTTGGATATAAATTGTTTAATTAAACCAAACTATAAATGGAATTGGTTACGGTTAAAAATACGGTGTAAATCATGTTCTATAAAAATTTAAATTAATTTTTATTAAAAATTTAATTTTAAATTATTTTAATAAATTGATCTTAAAAATAATTTTATAAAATAAAAAAATATATTATTTTAATATAAAAAATACTTAAAAATATAATCACAACAATACTTTCAAATAAACTCTTCAACTTCATATACGAAAATTAACAGAGAATAATTGAGATGATTAAAACGAATTAATTAAATCTTTTATAAAAACAAAATTACCACATAATATATTTTATCCATTAACCTTAAGACATATCGAACGCAGACATGTCGTTCGAGTAGATATGGACCTAAAATATATTTGTTTGGGCCCTAAAAAAACCCCAGTGGTGGTAGCAGAAGCTTTCTATCACTCCCTTACTCTCTTAAAATAAAAAAACCCTAGCCCTCATCTCTCTCTCTCTCTCTCTGTCTGACAGGCTGACACAATCTCAAGCAGTAAACCATGGCGACAGCAACAGGAGCAGCTGCTGCGGCAACAGCAAAGGCACTTTCGCAGACAGAGCTAGACATTCAGATGATGTTGGCTGCTGAGGTTCATCTTGGCACCAAAAACTGTGACTTCCAAATGGAACGTTACGTTTTCAAGCGCCGCAATGATGGTACCCAGTACACTCTCTTTTTATATACATATCTGTTTTGGATGCGTAGATCTTATATCTTGAGGAGATAGTTCGTTTTTTATGGTCTATTGTGGATGTTGATCTATTGAAGGTTGAGTCTTTTTGTTTGTTCTTTTTTTTTATGGATGTTGGATTAGAGTTGATTTGTGTTTTTGGATATCGAGTAGTTGCAGATACTTGCTTGTTTGTTAGTTTTGGTGCTGAAGTAATGAACTTGAAATGGTCTGGAGATGTTTGTTTTGGAAGATTTGTTTATGTTGAGATCATTGGTGGGAGAAAACCTGTGGAATGAAAGTTAGTGGCTCTATGTTTTTTGTCATTTGTTATTGAGGCTTCAATTTGGCATCTGCTAACTGTATTAGATGCATGGGAGTTATAATTTTAAACTTGTTTGTTTTAATGGTCAATTGTGCTTAATGTTTGTTGAATCATGAATTTAGTTTTTTATTTGTCCTTTTTTCGAATATATGTACAGTGTGCTTATTATGGCTACTCATCCTTGTAATGCATCTGACTGGAAAAGAGTATTTAGCTTTAACTTGGTCATGTTTAGCTCATGATTGTTTCTTGTTACATTTTTTGGTGTTTATTGCACAGGAATTTATATCATCAATCTTGGGAAGACATGGGAAAAGCTTCTGCTGGCTGCCAGAGTTATTGTTGCAATTGAGAACCCCCAAGATATTATTGTTCAATCTGCAAGGCCCTATGGTCAAAGAGCTGTCCTCAAATTTGCCCAATACACCGGTGCTCATGCAATTGCTGGAAGACACACTCCTGGTACCTTCACTAACCAGATGCAGACTTCATTCAGTGAACCTCGTCTTTTGATCCTCACTGATCCGAGGACTGATCACCAGGTGAACCGAAATTCATCAATACACTGAGCTTATTATGCCTATTGGTCCTTTTGCACTTTGTTGTTTTTTCTGTCTTCAAATTTTAATCTTTATCATTCATGCCATGCAGCCTATCAAGGAAGCAGCTCTTGGAAACATTCCTACCATTGCTTTCTGTGACACTGACTCTCCGATGCGGTTTGTGGATATTGGCATTCCTGCTAATAACAAAGGCAAGCACAGCATCGGATGCCTGTTTTGGCTGTTGGCAAGAATGGTTCTACAGATGCGTGGAACTATTCCTCAAGGACACAAGTGGGATGTTATGGTAAGATATTTATTTGAAAGCTGTTTCATATTCTATCCCTTAAGCCCCCTTCTCTTCACTTTCTGTTTTTTCTCTCTGTGGACACCAAACTTTCCATAGCAAAATTTCTGTTATGATTTACCTGCATCGGATGCAGGCATTCATAATGCTGTATTGTTTAGTATTTTAATGCCACATTCTACTGCCTGGGATTGCCTTTATGTATTATTCTTGGCAAGTTTTACAGTTTCACATTAGCTATTTATTGTTTAGGATGTTTGTCATTTCTTTGGACAGGTGGACTTGTTCTTTTATAGGGAACCTGAAGAAGCAAAGCAGGAAGAGGAGGAAACAGCTCCAGCTGCTGATTATGCACTCCCTCCAGCTGACTACGGGGTTTCTGCTGGGGAATGGAGTAGCACTATAGCCGATAGCCAATGGACAGCTGATGCTGCCCAACAACCCATTCCTGCGGCCAACTTCTTCCCAGAGCAAGGTAATAACATTTCATTCAGACCTACGAGTTACATATCTTTCAGTTATTTTTTGCACCAACAGTCTTGTTTCATCCCATCACTCTATTCAAATATCAGGTGGACTTTCTGTTGAATGGGGTGCAGCTCCTGCCCCTGCTCCTGCTCCTGCTCCTGCTCCGGCTACAATACCCCTTTCAGCTACTGAACTTGATGGTCCTGCCCCTGCTGCTACTGGCTGGGACATTTAAATTCCGCAGGAATGTTAATGCTCACAACAGCAATGTTTTGCACTTTATCCAGAATCATGAGAGTTTTTGAGGGGGGTCATAAACATCAAGTGGGGACATGTTTTTCTTGTTTCTTTTTGGGCTCGGTGTAGTTGTAGACGTTAAATTTGTTAAGAGATCATAAACATCATAGCTTTTTGACACTGATCGGGGTGGGGTATCCATAGCAATGCTGTGTTTTGTCATGTCATTATTTAAGCTTCTAGTATCTCCGTTGCCCCCTGTTATTTACACGTCCTGATTCAAGTGAATTTTGATTGCCCAAGCCGCTGCATCCAGCCATTTTGTCTCTGCTCCCACAAACTGTGGGGTGATTCCTCCGCAGGAATTGATTTATTCCAGTTACTTTAAAACCGAGGAATTTCTGTGTAACGCTGGTCAGTGGAGACTGGAGAGTAACATTTGATTGAATGTAACAGTTGAGAACTGCCCGTTCTATTCGCTAGATATATGTAGATATATACAGGTGGTTTTGAAAATTATTCTTTTGGGACCTAAAGGAAATGTACTCGAGAGATCCAAATGAATTTAGCGCTCTTTACCCTTGTGATTCCTCAATCATGCCTTTCTGGAGGCGTGCAATTGAACAAGATGCAGCGAGTCTTTACACGATCCGAGAACTACTTTCTGCTTCAATAAACGATATCTTTAGGTTGATCCTTATTTTCTGTGGTGAAATCCACATCCTTCGGACGGGATTCAATGGATTATGGCTCAAATGAATGATGTGATTGAAAATTGGAGGTCAGCTTCCATGGGACAGCATCTCCCCATACAATACCCACCGCACGAAATGGTCTGAAAATCCACCCTTAAGGTCATCAGAAGAAAGATAGGTCCCGGTTTTACTTGCTCCCTGAACAAAAGGAAGCAGCAGATTAACATTGTGAAACTAACGTAAATCAGGAAAGAAAGTGACGAAACATGGAATGGCAAAATTGTATGGGATTGGTGTGCACAACGTAAAATATATTTGATGCTTAAACATGTAGGAGATTGATCAGGCAGTTTTAAGCAATTTAATAATCACATGGCGGCAATTGAGTTAAATGCTGACAAATAACATGATTGCTAATATGTCATACACCAGAAAACTGCAGCAAAGCCTGCCATATACACTGTAAACAAGTTGTGAGTGCAACCCAATCTCCGTTCTTGAAAGCCAACATTACGTCCAGACTCCAGACAACTCCTTGTAATGGTCGCCATAAAGGCACCATGCATGATGTGACACTGCAACTAAAATAAAACATACTGACCTTCAAGCTAGATCCGGACTCTGTAGCAGATGTTCTGGTTTCTATTTTCAGATCATTTACAAGATTCTCAGACGATAGGCCAGCACTAGACCTGCAGCCATTAAAACAATCGGTAAGTATTGCCTTTGGCTCCTCAGCTGAAGCACTTGATAGGAAGCACAAAAACTACCTATCAAATAGATCTTCACACGAATTCCCAGATGAGGAAAGCCACCCCTTATCAAGGAAATTTGAGCAGCTACAAGCATCCCCATGTTCATCATAGCAAATATGATCACTTTCAAAGTATTGGCATTCCTCATCTTCAAATATCTTCCTGCAAGGCATTGAGGGAATGTACCTAGAAAGACACCCAACATTAATCAACATCTCCATAGGTGCACATCAAATGCAACAACTGCATGATATAAAAGGGTTTAGCATGCATCCAAACATCTCCATTTCTAAATGAAAATTACATGATGAAATTTGAGTGAGGACAGCAGCCAGATTTTGTAGCTGCAGCCTTTATAAATATACCTCACCTATCCATTCCCATGCCTACATTTTAGATGAAAGAGTAGATGTCACTACAATAGCAGTGGAATGACAACTTATCTCCTAATGGATAAAGAAGTATATCCTTTTTAATAAAGAGAAGCCTTTTCAATTACTCACCAACTATGCACCTCTAAGAGGAATGATGAATGCAAATCAGATAAATCATGGGCCTGTTTTATCAAATAGGGTAATAAAGACATAACAAGCATGAGAAGCATTAAGCAATTTAAGCAGACCTGGAATATGATATGTCAATGTCACAAGCTGGTATCTCCGGAGTTGAGTCCGAAAGACCCTTATTAACTCCACCCTCCTTTTCAGATAAAGTTTTACTGTATCCAACACCGGCAGCTGATACAAGCGACTCACTTTCACAGGGAAGATTGCCATCAGAGAGTGATCTTTTAATGAGTGACCTAAAGATAACAAAAAAGAAATGTTTGCATAAAAGTTTCCCTCAAAATGAAATTCTAGGTTCATAATATTTATGTCTCATCATTACATGGTCAAAGTAACCCTGGCATTAAGCTCACAGACAAGCATGGCTAAACACACATAATTAATTCGGAAAAAAGCCCTTCTGTTCAAAATCATTTGAATCGAAGATATGAAATGAGAAATTCCAAAATCAAAGTTGTAGTTATGATTTGAAAAAAAAAAATGACACAAGGAATTACATTTACTGGAAAAAACCATGTTTAAGCTGGTGATTTATTTGCAACACAACATTGAAACCAGATCTACATCATATCAGAAACATGCACTTTCTCCAAACCAAGGTCTTTCACCAATATATCTTCTTGTAATACAGTTTTCCAATTCACAAAAGTGTCCCTGCATAGTTCTTATTCACAGAGAAGTCCCCAGATATGAAGTGTAAAACTTGTCAAATGCAGAAACTGAAATTCTCAACACAATTCTCCTTCCTTTCATGTGAAATCATGGTCCATGCTGACTCTTAAGCTCAGTTAAATGTTTTTGCATTGTCAATGATTACCTACTTTTATACCCCATTGTCCAACGTAATGTTACCCCAAAACCCACCCAGACGAAGTGGTTACCTAAACAAGTGCACCATTTCAAGTTAAGCTATAATTATGGAACTGAGGGAGTTACATGATTATAGAAAAGTTCTTGAGATATAGCATGTTACACAGAATACATTACCTAGCATTCTCAACTAAATCAGGACCACGCCTTCCAACATCATAATGCTGATCTGAATCCAATTCCCAAAGTGCTGGTTTTCCCTGCTGAGGCTGGAAATGACCCAGGAACCTGACCAAAAGTTAAGGCAAATATCACATCAAATGCATAATCCATCCCCTGCAATGAACCCCTACCATCGAAACATACTATTTTAAAACTCCCTGACCTTGGATGTTCTTTTCAGAGAAAAGTAAAGATGGCAGTGAAGAACAGAGCTTATTTAACTTACACATTAATAGCATCTTGTTTCTCAGCATCCATGTAGGCATTGCTGTAATAACGTTGTAGAGTTCTAAAAAATTCCTGGGAATGAGTTGCTGCTTTCCACTGACCTCTTCTCTCAGAAAATATCTATTTAACATCATCATTGCAGCATAGTGAATTAAACATCCAGTGTATTTTAGAAACAAGGATGTTTTGCTTTTTAAGCAATGAGCTGACAATTTCAATGATAAACACATCAATTTCAAATTTAACTCCTGAGATAACTTACTTTCTTCCCATGGTAAGGATACCAAAAGTGATTACCTTAGTTCCTTAACATCGCAATCAAAGAGGTGATGACATGCAAACTTAAATTTCTTAAATAAAACTCCAAAGTAACAGAACTAAAACACAAGTTTGGCATTTTTTTTCCATACGCTCACCAAAAACACATGCATCCAAAACTAAGAAACATCAACAAGCTCATAGATCTTTCTTTCTGATTTCAAAAATCCTACAAATCAAATCATCTAAGCGAGCAACAGACCCATCATACTGCAATTTTCAAATTGAATAAAGTAAAACAATCACACACCTACAAGCTCCATAATCTCATGTGAGAAAATACTTGGTTTTTTCCTCCAAATTAAAAAAATTCCAGGGTAACAGCTAGCTGTGCCAAAAAATGTATTCCATCCACACATTTATGTCCAATCATATTTTAATCATATAAGCAAACAGTAGGCCTCCCCGGACCCATGAGGATTACCTTGTTGTGAGCAGTGGACCCACCATACTGCAGTGCAAGTGTGTCGCCCATTGTCTCGTAAATCCTCATTAAATCCTCTGCTAAAGGATTATCCAGATCAATATTTGGATATTCTATATATCCAAGTGCATGCAGCTGATGTCCAAGAGCCACCAATCCATAGGCATATTGTGCAACATTTGTGCGGTCTAAACAGTCTATGCAATTGGTCCTTAAAACCCCGTTTTGGAACATTGGAACCTTGATGCTCTGATTTCGATTTGCATCACAATCAGCTTTGGTAATTTCTGAATCCAACTTGCCAACATTGCCATTGCCATTTTCATTGGACGGGTTTTCAAGAGAATAGTCACCATCGTGTTCCCTGCACCAAATTTGCATTGCTACCATCGTAAGGAAGTTACAGGAATTAGACAGGAAGCAAGGGAAAAATCATGGCAGTGTACCCTAAAATGAGTAGTTACTAAAAGGGTATCATTCGCCATAAGATTGCATTTTCTGAGTCTTTCCCACCTCTTTTTTAATGATTACAAAGCACAAATGCAAAAACACATATTCCACAAGCTGCTCATTAATGATAAATGAATTCTGAATCAACATATTTCCTCAAATCATTTGAAATTCAACAAAGCAAAAGCAAATACACATCAATTAAATGAATTTACAAAAAAAAATAAAAGTAGCCTGAAAAGCAATTGTGTAAATACATTGTAAAGTTTAGCAGTGCAACAAATTCTCAGAGGAAGTATTTCCCAGAGTGGTTATGACAAAAAAAAATACCATGTAAAAAGAGTTGGAAGCCTTTTGCATTAACTTACTCAAAGCAGGACCCATTTAACAATCCCTTGGAGCTTGAACTTGGCATGACTTGACAATAAAAGATCCCAGTTAAATCCAATGCATAGGCAGTGACTCTTCCAAGAAGTGCTAGGACATTTGTATCTCTGCTGAAAATAACCAAACACTATTGACTTTAATCATCATAAATTAATGTGAGAAAGAACAGTATGGGGTGGGCAAGTGAAGTACTTTCTAGAATGTTTATTCAAATCCCAGTGTAGGAACTTCAGACGATTCTCCTCAGATAAACTTTTATTGATAACTCTGATGGCATTTGCAAACTCAGCCCGAAGTATTGTTTCACGAGGCTTCTTTTCACGCGACTGCCAATCACCAACATAATTGCCAAAAACATACAACAACAACAACCAAGCCTCAATCCCAGACAATCACTAAATATAATAATGAAAATAATAAAAACAATAACAAAAATCATGAATCAACTTTCATATACAAGAAGCTTAAAAAGATCTCATGAGCACAGGCATATGGAGCAATCCATGTCTTGGTAATTGCAGCAACCTACCTTTATTAAATTTAAAATAATTATTGGATTTCCATATCTCTTCACAAGATTTTCAAAATGAAGTTTTGTTGCCTCAAAATTTTGGTCCTTCCTTGATACTGCAAAATGATAACAAATGAATAACTTAGGAAAGTTATCACTGAGAATAAAAAGGTTCAGAGTACCGAGTTCATACACATAATGTCAGGTTTAAGATTCAGTCGTGAGGATTCCTGCGACCAGAAAAGCGGAATTGAACCCCGATTCTGCACAACAGAACTTATTTGCACTGGCTGTTCTTCAGAAACATCTTCAAACACAACCTGTTCTGTCTCGACATCATTAGCTACTCTACCCTTATCATTGACGCCTCGTTTTAGATATCTAGATAGAGAAGAGAATAGTAAAGTCACAACAAAAATCATTGTAAGTTCAGCAGCGATCAGGGGGATAAAACTGGATAGTGGCCTTTTCATAAAGTCAGCAGCAGACTATATGAAGAGGTTAATATAAAGATTGAATCAAAAGCATTTGAGTTAACATGTTCAAGGGCAAAAGATCTAAGCAGCCAAGCATAGATGAGGAAATCCAGCTAGCATGTTGTTCAAAAGTTTTGAAGACTATCCATACCTTGTGCCAGCATAATGCCGTGATCGTCTAGCAATTAGAGCCAATTTAAACTCCCTGCCAGATACTGAAATTTTGACCTGGATACCAACACAGGAAACAATAAAGATCAGGTTGAAGTCTCAGAATAGTTCAGACAAATTTGCATCAGCAAGATTGAGAGGATATTGTGAAGGCAAGATAAATGTGGATGATGTTAATCTTATGTTCAACTTACAAAAGGAGCATGTTCTTAATTTAGTTAATTTCCCTCTCCAAAGATATTGATAGAGGAACTTCAACTCCTAACTCAAAATGGGATATTATAATAAACTCGATAGCTTTGAAAAGAACCAGACTAAATGTAGGAAATTAGAGAAGATGGCAAAACATAACACACACCATCATATTTGGTAATGGACATTTTCTATCATGGACTGTTCTTTACTTGCATCAAATGTCTTTAAACACTTTTGTATGGTTGGTGACTTGAAATAAGATGCACCTGTTTAAAGAAGCCATGTACTAATGCCACCGTCCATAGAGTATTCTTGAGGTTGTTTCGAATTCCTTGAGTTAAGAATTCATTCCAAACAAACATTGATTCATAGTGAATTTGTCCTGTCTCGTTAAAAGATAAATTTTTCTGGAGACTATGCATGACATTGTAGGAGTAGCTGAAAAAGAAGTCTCTTGTAAGGTCCACCGTGCATAGGAGCTTCTTGTATCTATTTCATCAAGACAAAAAAAAAATTGAAGGACAAATCAGTATGCATTTAATAATGTTACAAAGAGAAAAAGGATACTATGAATTGTTAGTCCAACAAATATCAGCCAAGAAACTAAAGTAAAACAAATAGAAAATAAAGAAAGAAAAGTGAATTTTCCCCACAAACCCTGATGATACCGTGTCTCATTCAACATGTTCTATTAACATCACAACAGCAATGAAGTTTGTCCCTGTACATATGCAGGAAATGAACTGGAAATAGCCACTACACAAAATTATCAACTACGAAGGACACGGCAGTAATATTTGCTATGCATACCTTAGAATTAGATGCCCTACATGTCTCATCTCAAAAACAAAATTAAAGAAAGAAAGAAGATAAAACTATAACTACAACTACTAGAAGAACCTGAATAAGTTTGAATCACAGTAGCCCGCATCATTAATTAACAAGGAAGGGTGTGATGACAAAAATAGTCAAGAAATTACCTCCAGTGTTGAACCAGTCTACTTCTAACAGAAAACACACAACTCAGACTAATTGTCCCAAATAATTAAATGAAAGAAAAATACCAAACTATTAATTTAAAAATCAAGCCACCACAACCATAAAAGAGCCATCATCTAATTACAAATCAACAATGGCAATTCTTATACTAGTCTCTTAGATCTCCGTAACGGTGCTGAGTACATATTACATTTACATGCAGAATGGACAAAAGACCTGTTCTCGTTCTTAGAGCTAGTCATATTGGACCGCACAGCAGAATTTGGAATAGGAATCATCTCGCTCTTGGTTATAGCATAAATTGTATGGCCACAAATTGCACCAATCTTCCTTCTTTTGGTTATCAGCAGCATGTAATAGGGTCCCAAAAATTTAATGAACCCTATGTTGAAGAAAAAAGAAAAAATGAGTTTAATAAAGAAACAGATTAAGTGCTTACATAGAAGACCTTGCATATAAAACATACCAACAATTCCGTAACAAATAGTGACAAATTTAAGTCCACCCGTTGACTTGTTGCCTTCATGTATTCGCCTTAGCAGATCACAGCATTCACTTTCTGAATATGTTGTAGAATCTTCAAGAACAATGAGTTCAGATGGCTCTAAACGATCAATCTTTAACACCCTCCAAAGGGTTCTGTTCTTGTCTCCTCCAATCATATAAAAATTCTGTCACATAGTAGATGTTGGATTAGAAGTTGCTGTAATGATGATTTGAGAAATTGGCATGGATAATCATTAAATATAAATAAAAGAACAATGAAAATCAAAATGTTCTGACAAATAAATTCATATTACCAAAGTCACTTTACTATGTTATAAAATAAATTGTGAGATAAATGAGAGAAGCAACAAAAAGTTTCATCGAACAAAAGTGGGAATTTTTCAAATGGGAAAAGTACATCATTCAGTTCATTGAAATTCAGCATGACAGGAAGGAGAAAAAGTTCTATGCAACTGGTTTCCTGCTTCATCATCATAAGGATGCAACTCGTGCAGGAGGACTGGTTGAGCATAGTTTTCCAATGTGGTAGTGACTTCAGGGTTCAGTGAGAGAAAGGGCTCATATTACCCATAATAAATTGAACATAACCCCCAATACTGAAAAATATAGGACAAAGACATGATGGGATAACAGCTTCATTATAGCGTACTAAAACCAGCACAGATTACTCCCTTCATACTTCGAATAAAACAACAAGAAAAAAAAGGTCTGGTAAATTTTGGGAAATTAATGTCCCGTGTCTGTAATACTCTATCTTTATAAGATTCACTGAAAGAAAAGATGGACCATGCTTGACCACCTTATTGGAACAAGATTAATACAACGAAGTTACCCCATTGATTGCATGCTGAAAAGAAAGACAAAAATCTTTAAAATTCAATAGACAAAATATGCCTCAAAAACATGATACTGTGCAAGAAAACATGAGGAAGTAATCAAAAAGTTGAGTGAATGTTGGGGGGAAATTTTGTATGGATGCATGATTAAAATGTTGATCTCAATTTATGCAGAAAAGGAGGAAAGAGAAGGAAAAACAGGCTAATTCATGTAAATGTTTTTACTATTATTAACCTTAATCCTACTATTTGATTTTAATAACATCAAAGAATTGTGCAACAAATGACACCCAAATTTGGCATAACATAGAAGTATTCCGAGGAACAAGCTTGCCGACATGTCAATGAGCTGCTAATGTATAAAAAACCGAATGGAATCTGAGCAAAATACATACTCTTCTTTCCATTATTTTGGGGGGAAAGAATAAGGAAGCAAAACAAAGTATAACAAAAGTGAAATTTGGACATGTGTACCTCCCCACTTTTTTGCACAAATTCCACATCCCAACTTTTTGAACAAAATCATTCTATGACATAAACCCAGCATGCTTTGAGATTTCAAAATGAACTAAGCAAGACAAAACTAAAATAAACTCAACCAATTGCGGACTAAAATCAAAGAGACAGAGTACTCTATTCGAAACATTATCTTCAAAGATGAATTGCCAATCAGGTCCACACCACCACCTGATCAAGTCAAAAACCTAAATCCAACACCATGCGAATCATATCCAATGTAAACGATCACCCCAGCAAAATCATCAAAATTTTAGAATTCCTCACTTTAGGGAGGCAATCACAGAAAAAATCAAACGAACAAGTGCACAGACAAAAGAAAAGAGAAAATTCAATATCCCAGAAATCACAATCAGGAACTACAAAACCAACAGATCATAAACCTCAAAACACAAAAAAACGAAAAACAAAAACCAACAAACACAACAACATAAGGATAACGATTGAAGAAAAGTGAGCGAGTGATTTATGTGTATACCGAGCGAGTCTCATAGAGTCTGAATTTCTGCAAGTAACGGGAATCGGAGGCACCACGAATCATGTTTGTTTCCATTTGGGATCCCACCTTGGTGAACCTCCTGAAGTGGAGTCAACTCCACTGCAACAAAAACTCCTCCACTTCACAAAATCTACACTCAAAGCACACATCTTTAACTATTTATCTGTCTGGCTTTTCATCATATGTGTAAGCGAACACGCAGAATGAGAGTTATGAAAAACAAAAGAAACAAGAAGCAAGCAAGCAAACCAAATCACTCAAAGTTTCAGTCTTTCGTTTTTGTTTTTTTTTTTTTTTGCAGTGAAGATTAAAGTTTCGTTGGAGAGAAAGCAAACCAGAGAATGAGCTAAAGACGTTTTGGAGCAGATAGAAGAGAGGCCACAGGCCACAAACAGAGAGAGAGAGAGAGAGAGAGAGAGAGATAAATCAAAAGGACAAAAAATGTAGTTGTTCGTTTATTTTGTTCAAAAAAAATGTTAAAAAAAAATACTTTAATTTATTGACACTGTTGCTTTATAAGTTGTCAGAAATTCAGGAGTATGCGTGAGTTGTCTTATGAGTTATGTGACTTACACTCTCTGGATCCGTGTTATACTTGTTTTCATTTTCTTACCGTTACTGCCTGTGTTTCCTTTATGTTTTTTAAAATATTGCTTTTGTTTTTAAATATATTAAAATTATTTTTTTATTTTTAATATCATAATCATAATAATTTAAAAACATAAAAAAAAAATTAAATTAAAATAATTCAAAATTCAATGAAATGTCAATTCAACAATGGCCTCAAATATAGCCTAGGAAAAAAAAACAAATTATGTCCAAAACACGGGTTACTTTTTAAATGATGGTGCTCGACATTGCAACTTTGCAATTAAATCCAATTTATTTTGTTGAATATTTTTATTTTAAATTAATTTTTTAATAATTTTAGATTATATTTAATGTATTGGTATTAAAAATTAATTTTAAAAAATAAAAATTATATTATTTTAATATATTATTAAATAAATAATATTTTAAAAAATAATATAATACAAGCCCTATAAAATATTTTGTAGATTAAACTACTTTTATAAATAACAAAGCATACGTTTAAAGAAGCATATTTTATAATTTATTTTTGTTGGGTTTTATACATTGATAACAAAGGTTAAAAAACAATTATGAAATGATAAAGAAATATATTTTATTAACTCTAAGGAATATAATTTAACTAGTCAGATTTTAAATTTATTTTTTAAAAATAACCAGTTTAAGTATTATAAATTTCATGATCAATAAAAACTTACATGATCGTTAACTTCAAAATCAATAAAATTAGTTAAAATATACTTAAACTAGCTGAGCATCCATATTAATTAAAAAAAAAATCACTTTATTCTTGTTTGTTTTCAGAATCCAAATCTCATACATGTATACATACATAATAAAATAAAGCTATCATGGATTCTCTAGTAGAAAACTTTCAAATATGAAATATAAATGAATTTTACGTTTTAAGAGGCATCTTTTATAACTTGCTTTTAATGTTATTCGTTCATGATAAAGGAAATGAGAGGAGAATTTTGGACATAAAATTCTCTGAAGACATCCCTTGTGTTCACTTCACCAAGATAAAAACAGAATTTTTTATATATATAGTTGGATTTCAAAGAATCAATCTTCTCTCTTGGAAATCAGTATAAATTCCCAAGAAACTGTTCATTTGCAGGAGGATTGGCGTATTTTATTCCCACCGTGAGGCGGAGCTTATTTAAGGTGGGTTCGAAATTGTATTAGTAATGCTGGTTTAAAGTTTTTTTTATTTAAAAATATATTAAAATAATTTTTTAATTTTTTAAAAATTATTTTGATACCAGTATATTAAAATAATTTAAAAATATAAAAAAATTTATTTTAAACAAAAAAATTTAAAATTTAAAGAAACACGATTTGCATCGTGTTTCCAAATACACTATTAATAACATGGCTGGTAACGTGTTCCTGTAATTTTTGAGTTTTTTTAGATTAATTTTTTTTTATTTTTAAATTATTTTAATAAACAAATATATTTTAAAAAAATAACTTCAAATAAAAAATATTTTTAAAAAAATATATCGCGCGGTAACCAACAAGCTCATAGTAAGGCCCATTTCAAATAATTCTCCACCTTCTCATAGGAAATATATTTTATTTAATTAATAACATATTATAGGACGATCTGATGGTGTTAGTGAATAAGAATATGCTCGTATCATATTCTTTTTTTGGCCCAACTTGCTTGCAAGCACATAATCTCATAATAATATTCCATAGAAATGTGGAATATTTGCAGTGACGGAACTCTCGTTTTCCATCTTCATCGCATGACAATATTATATTCGCCTTGATTGACTTGCCAAGATGCTAGTCGTGCTTCCGTGCATCTCTATTTATTATTAATTAAATTACTATTTTTTATTAGAGAAAAAAAAAGATAAATAACAATAACCCTCTCCCACGTATCCAATATGCAAGTTGGTAACTGTAAGGAAAACTCAAGCCCATCATACACACAGAGTCCAAGTGATGGAATTAATATAAATAAATAGAAAGGAAATCGATGAAAATCATTAAGCCCGGTTTCAAAAATTAAAAAAAAAGAGAGTGTAGAGATTAAATTAAAAATGAAAATTAGTGTAAAAAAATAAATTCTAAAACCAAGACCTATATTAAACTCATGAGTTGGATTATAAAAATAATATCATACTGTCAAGAAAAAATACAAAGTTAAATTTTTAATTAATACCAAGTGGAAGGATGAAAAATGAAAAAAAAAATAAATAAATCAATTTTACAAAAAATTCTAAAACAAAAACAAAATAATAATTAAAATAATGATAATCAAATTAGATACTAAAATTGAAGCACAATGCTGCCTTTAAATCCACCATTAAAGGCCTGATTTGATGAGCCCGCAAGCGTCACTATAGTGTTATAGCCTTCTTTACTCTCTGATTTGTGTGTTGCATGAGCTAGCCAATCTTACATTGCAAAATAATTACAACCCTCCTTATTTGTTTTGGTACCAATTTTAATTTATAAAGCTCTAGTTGTTTTAAATAAGTAAAATTTAAAAATATTTCGAAAAATCAAGCACCGAATCTTTCCCCTACATTATAAGACCCCAATATCTAGAAAACCATAATAAAAAATTTAATAAATTCTCGTGCAATCTAGTTTTTAACAGGACAAAATTAAAAAAACACAATAATTTTTAAAGTCTCAAATTAGATCTTCAAACCTTTAATTACTACAAAAAAAAAAGTTTATTTTGTAAAATTAAACATTCATAGAGGAACATAATATTTCATCGACACTCGAGGTTTGCATAAACGAAAAAACAACCCGCAAAGCTCAAACTCACATGATTGCAATGTCAATGGGCTAATTTTTTTTTAAAAAAAAAAACTGAAGAACCAGAACATAAATTACTAAAGGAGCCAAAAAAAAAAACAGAAGAAAAAGAAACCACTGTGGATTATTGCTCTAATCCACAATGATTACGAAGAGAGTGTATAGTAATTTCACAAGGAGACTTAGTTTTTTTCTATAATTGTAATTTTACGTCTCCTTTTTTTCTTCAATAAAACAAGTTAATGGATCCAGTAAAGGTGACTGAGGATAGGAGGGGCAAGTGCTTGGTGCCTTTAATGCCTTGAGCTGTTGCGCAGCAATTCTATTTTGTCTGTTTGAAAATTTAATTATAATTATTTTTTAAATAAATTTTTACTTAAAAATATATTAACAAATATATTTTATTTTTTAAAATTATTTTTAATATCAGTACATAAAAATAATTTTAAAATATAAAAAAAATATTAATTTAAAGTAAAAAAATAAAACAAAATTTAAATATTTTTAAAAATATTTTTAAAATAAAAAAATAAAAAAACATCAAATATATATATATATATATATATAGAAGAGATAAGGTTTAAATCAATATCATGCGATGGAGTTGCGTCTCAATATGTTTTTTCAAGGTGTAATTATTCAGTCTTGGTGTGATTTTATACGCGTTGACTTTGTTAACATGAAATTGATGAATCATTACTAGCCTAGGATGTTATTCTTATCTCAGTGAATAATAAAATTGTTTAATATATAACTTTATTATATTCAAAATATTTTAAAAAACATCATATTTCTTCTTGTAATTTTGCTGTGTATTAATTATTTTTATTATTCATAAATTAATAAAAAATAAATAAATTGTCACTAGGCATTGTTCTAAGGATGTTTCCTAATGAATAATAGAAGTGACTAAAATGTCACTCTTTACTTTTAAAAATAAATAATAATAATAATAATAATTCATTTGTTGTTTGAATTTGTTTTTATTATTATTTTCATGTTGTAACATGTTAATATTTATCTTTAAGTTTTATTTTGAGACATTCTTCTATGATATAGTGAGTGATTTTAAACTAAATTGATATGATTTATATAAGTTTATTCATCGTGAGTAGCAATATTCAAACTTATATAATATGAATTTTTATCATTAAAAACAACACGTAAAAGAGAATTAGATATAATATTTTAGATTAATTTTATCTTTTGTTTATAATAACTAATCATTTATTTATAACATCTGAAATATTAATTAGAATTTTCTAGTTATTATAAAATTAAATAGCAGCTTTTTTATTATTTTTACTTTTATTAATCATAATAAACTCATTGAGATGTCCTAGCAACATAAAAAAACGTACACTTAAATCATCTAAAAAGGAATTTAATCTTTAATAAACGTTACTTGCCATCAAAATAAAATAAAATAACTCTACTGGTCAAGATATCACATGCTTCAACTAATATATAAATACTATGGAAAATCTTATTTGACAGCCATAATATGTCATGCATTTTTATATAATTGAGAACCCCACAAAAATGATTACATAAAACAAGTCTGACTCGTTAAAAGACAGCAAATGGAGAGAGTGGTGGCGAAGACGTGTGGATACATAAAAACTTTACTTCTCATACAATGCAACCCTCGCACGATTTCAAAGGCAGGCGGAGACATTCTATTCGTTGGACTTTCCACCCAACCTTATCTTATTTATTTTTATTTTTTTACAATATTACCCATATACAGTATAAGGTTAATTTCATCTTGATTATTTTTAATTACAATGTTACTTTGTTCCCTATTGTTTCTATTTTTCAATACACAAAAATCTATTAGTATTCATATTAGTATAATGATGATTTTATATTTTTAATCGAGAGAAATATTGTAATTTTATATTATTTATTAGTTATTATTAAATTTTCAGGGAACAATTAGATCTTTTCATATTTTTATAACATGATAAAATTATTCAATTACTTTTAAAAGAAAAAAAATATTGACATCTAGGATTTTTTATTTTTTAAAACATGGTAAAATAACTAAATTATCAATTAGAATCAAGAATTTTTTAACTTGGGTCTAGGAACTTTTTTGCATTTTCATCCTGGTTGACTGTAGGAATGATTTAATATTTTAATAATATAAAATATTATTTTAAAATTAACCGAATTTATTTAACTTAAAAATAATCTTCATCACATATTTTTCTTATTTTTTTAAACAGTGACGTTGCCTCAACATTTATTTATATATATAAAAACAAATCTTAACTGGCTTATCACAAAACGCCGGCCACCTGAAAACTAATTGAATAAAAAAAATTATATTATATTTCAATCCGGTAGAATTAGCAAAATTTAACTTCGATTAGTTTTACTGCTTCTAGGCTCCGTTTGTTTACAGAAAAATAGTTTCCTTTTAGAAAGTGAATTCCAAGAAAAGTGAATTCCAGGAAAGTATTTTTCAATGTTTGGCAGTGTTATGGAAAATGAACTGGAAAACACTTTCCAGTGTTTGTTTGTGTTATGAAAAATGAACTAGAAAATAATTTATTAATGAATTAATTTTTTTTCAGGTTTATCTAATATATATAAAATATTTAATCACTTACAATAAAAAAATGAAATCTAAAAAGTATAATAATGAATTTTTTATTATTATTATATGCTATATTCATACATAGCTTATTTTATAAAATATAACTATATATGTCATATCATATTATATAGAAATAAGCCTATGAAATATTTTTTAAGTAAAACTTATTAATATATTTTTTTTCAATTTTAAAAGCTTAAAATAAGTTTTTTTGTTTTTTCATATGAAGAAAGCCAAATTAGTTTATGGTATTAAAGTAAGAGTTAGATATTTGGGTTTTTTTGGTATGAAGATTTTTTAAAAAGATAAATAAAAACAAAAATATTTTGATGGGTTGTTTGGACAAAGATTTTTATTGTTTTTTTTACAGGTATAGGCAATTATCCCTTTAATATCCCCTTAATATATATCAAATAAGCATTTATAAATAAAAATAAATATCTTACATAAAACAAAAGCATGCATAAATATTAAGTTTTGGTTCAAATTCATACATATTAGTTCAAATTCACAAACATAACATACTAGACTGAATTAAACAAGTAAACATACTTGCCAAAAAACAAACATAAACTCTCTTATCATAGTGAAATCATCTAGCAATCAGGCCTGTAGCAGTGTTGGTTCACAAAATTATGAACCCAAATTTTCCTCAAATTAGCATTTTTTACCAAAAATGCTTTTGCCAACATTTCATTTTGGACCAAGTGATCAAAAGCATCACCAAGAGCGATCTCCTCAAAGCCTTCAACTTTCATCACTTCTGTATATAGCTCATTAACATTAAGTTGATTTTTGCTTAGGCTTTGAATTGCAAACGCTACATCTCCAATCTTTTTAGACAACTTTTCAACACTATCATCTTCATCCGTTCGATATCTCTTCTTATGTTGCCTCTTTTGGGTATTAGATGAAGATGTCTCTTTACCTTTTGAAGTTTCTTCATATTCTCCTTCATTCTCAATTGAAATAGATTGCACTACAATGTTCTCTTCCAGGTTGATATCAGCATATGATTTGGCATAATTTCCGGTTGTCATGTCTTTCCCAACAACAATTGTCATTGCTTCATACATATCAAGTTTTTTGTTGAGATACTTGTCATGATTCGGATGTGCCTGTTCATGAAAATTAGAATATATAATTTTCAGTTCCTTGTATAAAGTTTTGGAAACAAAAGTAAATGTAAAAATTACATAGAATACACTATTTATCATACATTTACTTCTTCATCATATACATCTTTCGAAACCGTAATCATCTTCAAACAATCATCCCAACCAAAACCACTTTTATTTTTAAGTTGGGTTATTATTCCCCATTCTTTTTTCACAGTTTTGAGATGATTCTCCACATGCTTCTGCTCGCATGGCACGTTGAACTGTTGACTAATTTCTGTAGCTACCTTTGCAAAAGATTCCGCTTTGAAGGTGGAAGAAGGCTTATTTCCTTTAAGTGCCTCCTCAACTAATATCTGAAGTAGTATGTGAGACATAGGCTTTGACCATGTGAAGTGCTTACCTTTACATTTTTCATTCTTCGTAGTATTCATTTCTACAAAAAAAATTCACAAATTTATACAAAATATATAATATTTAGATTGAACTAATTTTATACAAAAAAAAATACAACTACTATTTAAAGAAGAACACATGAAATTCATAATAAATTATAATAAAGTCAACAAACAATACAAATATATAACAAAAACAATACAAACTCAAGAAAGACATAATAAAAACAAACACATATAATTAACACTCAGTTACTAGTTTCTTTAAGTGTTATAATCATTCCACATGGTTGATGCAATCATTTCTCTTTTTGTAATCCACTCCCTATTCTCTTCCCTCTTCTCCCGTTGGTTTAAGCTGATTGTTCTTCTAATTGGTTCCCTTTCCGAACATATTTCTTCCATAAGAAAGTCATAAGGATCAACTCCCATTATGTGATTATGAATAATACAGCATGCAAGCACAACATTCACTTGTGTTTCATAAAACCAAAAAGGTTTTTCATCAATTGATCTAAAACGACTCTTCAAAATACCAAACCCTCGCTCAATAGCGGTTTGTAATGAAGAGTGTCGAAGATTAAATAACTCCTTTTTATTTTCCGGTGAATGATCTGTAAACTCATTCAAGTGGTATCAAACTCCATGAAAAGGAGTAATGATTCCTTTTCGAATACCATAACCAGCATCACCAAGATAATATTTCCCTACAAATAAAAAATAAAACCTATTATTATCTTCATGTAATTAGACAATTTACATATTTATTGCATATTGTAAATATTTAATTTATACCTTCTGGAATTTTTAGTCCACTAGGTCTTGATAGTGCATCACCTAAAACCCGGGAATCATGTGCACTTCCTTCCCATCCAGCTAAAACATATATAAACTTCAAATCAAAAGTTATAGCTGCTAAAATATTTTGTGTTGTTCCCTCTTTTCGACCTTGGAACTTTCCTTGAATGTCAACAGGAACATTTGCAAGAATATGGGTACCATCAATTGCTCCCACACAATCCTATATAAACATGAAAAAATTAATTTATAACATTTTATTCTAGATATAATTAATTAATATATAAAAATATTAATATTGTTCTCATACCTTAAAATAAGGATAGAATCTGCGATTATTCATTATCTCCGCGGGAACTGTATCCCCTGGGTCTTTGATAAGGTGTTTGTATAACTTAAGAACTGCTTTTAATACAATTCTAAAGTAACGATGGATAGTTTCAACAGACCTATAGTATATACCACTAATGAAATGAAATCTTTGGTTTCGACCTATAATTTGCAAGAACACAATTACTTGCTCCCTAATAGACACATTTTGAGTTGATCGTAATAGGTTACGACTTGTGAGAACATCACATAAATTATATAACACAATTGGTTTCATACGAATTTGTTCTACGCAATGTCTAATACCTCGATTCAAAATGCTATCAATATATAATTCTCGTTGAGCAATTGCATTTATACGTGGTTCTCTTGGTATATAAATTCTACTTCTTTCTCGTTCAATAATAGCTACTCCTGCAGCTATGAAGTTACAGCTGCTCTCATACATGTTGCATGATTAATCTTACTATCCATGATAAGAAAGTGAAGTTTTCTGATAATGAAACCTAAAAAATATGGAGAAATAAATATTCAAAATGCATATCAAATACTTACACAATCAATATATTTAGATAGCTAGAGATACTTGTAATTAGATGTCATGTTCAGTTTAATTATATAGTTTAGATGTCATTGAAAGTAAAAGCAAAAACAATTACAGATAACAAGTTTTGAATCGAAATCTAACAATCATCAAAACATGCATTCGTATATATGGACTGCTGCTGAAATATAAACACATGAAGTTATAGAGCATGACAATAATTCACAACCACAGTTCCTAAATTATTTGTTTAACTTTTTAGATTAAAAAATCTCTCCCTTCAAAACACACGGAAACAAGAAACACCAGCATCACAGAAGCAGAAGCACAGAAGCAGAAGCATTAATATCGGAAAGATTAAAAGAGAGCAAAACAAAGATTAAGACACATGAAGTCATAGAGCATGACAATAATTCACAACCACAGTTCCTGAATTATTTGTTTAACTTTTTAGATTAAAAAATCTCTCCCTTCAAAACACACGAAAACAAGAAACACTAGCATCACAGAAGCAGAAGCACAAAAGCACAGAAGCAGAAGCACAGAAGCAGAAGCATTAATATCGGAAAGATTAAAAGAGAGCAAAACAAAGATTAAGAGAGCAAAACAAAGAGGAAAACCATTGAAGCTGCACACGGATACGATGTTAAAAAATAAACCATCCAGAGCTGACAGTTTAGAGAAAGAAACAGGGGGATCGACATACATGAATTACATAAATTACAGAATAAATTCAAACAATGGCAAAGAAAGGAGGGCTTGCACGGTGACAATTTTGCTTGTTCTGCCAATTGGACAACAACCTAATTAAACAACCAGTTTAATACATATATAAAAAAACCCATCCCCACCGCCCCCTGTTTTTCCTTTCTTAAGATACTATACTAACACAGCAAAAAAATCCATCCCCGCCGCCCCCTGTTTTTCCTTTCTTGAGATACTAGACTAACACAGCCAAAATATCCATCCCCGCCGCCCCCTCTTTTTACTCCATCCCCGCCGCCCAGTTTTGACACCATCTTTATCATTTTCCCCTGCCCATCCTGTTATGAAAGTCTTTTGTGTGAAGCAAGATTTCAGATCAGTGAATAAACCGAAACGAAGGAAGAGATGTTTCTCGCTTGGCACCTAAAGTGAGCTGGTTAGATGCGTGGGACAGAGGGCTTTCTTGTATCTGCTAGCGCAGCTATACAGTGGAAGGGAAGGAGCCTAAATCTACCCCCTTCTCTGTTTTTTATTATCAGGGTGTGCCGTTTTGAAGAAGCTTGAAAGAAGCTTTAAAATTAACTGGAGAAGAAGAATGGAGAAACACGAGCAAGCCACGCTCTCTCTTCTCAGACCATTACCCAGAAAATATGATGTCCTAAATGGCCTTCAATTATATGGACAGAAAGATTGAAAAAGTGTGGTGGAAAAATAATGTGGCGATGGCATGAAAAGTTAAAGACTATCAAGATCTGATATTATCAAATACGCACATTAAACAAGCAAGATCTGAGATTTTATACAAAACAGAAGATGTAAAAATTGTTCTGATTTTTTCCCAAGCTCACAAGATTTCACAATCACAAAAATCCAAATAAAGAACAGGAAAAAAAAGAGACAAAATAATATAGAAATATTTAAGGAAAATAATTACCTGAAGATGATTCTTTGCTCCAGTAATGAGATATGAGAAAGGGAGATGCACGCAAATTTTTTTGAAGAGATCAGTTGTAAGAGAGCAGCTTAAGAGAGCAACTGAGATATTTGTTTCATTGTCCGGAAGTGAAAAGGGAAAGGAAAGTGTTTTCCAAGAATGAAAAGGGGAAAACACTTTCCAAGAATGAAAACGCAAATTTTCCATTAACCAGAATGTAATTTCCTTTGACTATCTTTTCATGTATTTGCCAAACATTGGAAAGTGAGGAAAATGGTTTCCAGGAAGATGAATTCCTGGAAACAAACGGGGCCCTAATGTCAACGGTTTTTCCAGAAAGTTTGTCTACAGCAGTGACAAGACTTGCGATTAAATAAGCTCTCCCCCCCTTCTCTCTCTCTCTCTCTATATATATATATATATATATTAAAAGAGAGAGAGATTCATAAAAAAATAAACTTTTTTTTCTATCATTTTTATTAATTTAAAAATAAGATAATAATATTGAGGAGTGAATGCAATTGTAATATGATAATTGTATTCATCCCTCGTATAATTTATTTTTTAAAAATTATTATTTTAAATTTTATAAATTTTAGAATTATTAAAAATTTATATAGTTATTAATTTTAAAATTTATATAATTAATCAAGATATATATAAATTAGCTTAAATATTTATATTAATAAAAATAAACTATCATGTTCACAATGAAAACAAAAGCAATAATAAAAGTGAAAAATAAAGAATAATTATTAGCTTACTAACACAAAATTCACGCTCCACCTCGACGAGATAAGACATGTATAAAGATTGGGTCAATACCAACCAAACAAATGATTATACACCTTATTTAAGGTGGCCAATCATTCTTTTTCGGTAATTTGTTGTTAGTTTTAATTTTTTTTTATTAAATTTTTTTTATTTTTAAATTTTTTGTTATATATTAATATTAAAAATAAATTTTTAAAAAATATTTTAAAAAACAATAAACCATTTATCACATTTACATGTGACCTTAATCCCACGACAAGCCATTTCACGCTATTTATTTTGTCGAAGTAAGATGAAGAGCCAGCTACCTAACATTGATTGAAAAAATAATAACGTGTCCAGAGGAGGTATAGGTAAAATATAATAGCATTTGTTCAACCTCTTCTATCTAAACTTGACTGCCAATTCATCCGAAGCATCTGGACCTTCTTATTGGATAAATACTTTAGATAGGGTTTTTGGTATTGTGTAAACCCTCTTTCGTCTCTCTTCTTTCTCTCCCTCCCCTACCTCATGCTTTTCATTACTTTATTTAAAGAAGAATATTATCGGATCAGTAAAGTGAGCTTCTGTTTACCTGAAGCTGCCTCTATCAACATGGATCAACAGTAACTGTTGCCATGTTTTGACCATTTGCCAAGCCTTTCTCGTTCTCTACCTGTCTATTTTGATGATCGTGCGTGGTTCACAACTTTCAATGGCTGTCCTAATGCTTGGCTAGCAAAATACATAATCATGGTTGGTCACAGGCTGCTATCAGATATAGCTGTTGCTTTCACTCTGCTATATTTCAATTTCATGGTGCCCAGTGCTCACTGCATGATTCTTCTGTCACTCTCATCATCTTGACATGCCATTTGCAAATCATTGTTGATTGTGTGGTAAAATCTTTGCCTATAAAGTCATAATCCCTTAAGTTTACTGGTTGTAGAAGGACTTGATTTCTTAAGATCGACCAGCTTGCTGTTTATACGCCAGGTTCTTTGTATTGCATCTGGTTCTTCACTGGGCTAATTCTGTTTCTTGCCTTTTTTCTGAACTTCCTGGCCTAAGGTCCCTTCATGGGTGAAAAGAAAGGACCCATTACGTTATTTGTTAAGTTTGTATTAGGTGATTGTTCGCTGAAAGTAATTTTATTTTAAATTGTGGTTTTTTTGAAAAATAATACACATAATTAAAAATGCACATAATAAAAAAACTATATTTATAAATTGAAAAATGAATTATTTTTCTATATGCGTAATATTATAAAAAATAAATTGAAAAATATTTTTCAATATTTTATTATATCATGGAAAATAAGTTGGAAAATAAATTGTAAATATTTTTTTTTCAAGTTCATTAAAATAATAAGAAACAAATCTTACAAATTAAAAAGTTGAATGAGAATAAAATTAAAAAATATATATAATTTCATAAATTATCTCAAATAAAATAATAACAATCAAAATAATAGAGATTAAATATAACAGATAAAAAAGTTGAAAGATGATGAAATTAAAAAAAATACAATTTCATAAATTATTTTAAATAAAATAAATAACAATCAAAAGAATAAAAACCAAATCTGATGGATAAAAAATTTCAATTAAGAAAATGATAAGAGAAAAGCAAAATAACAATCATAACTTAGGGATGAAATTGAAAAAAAAAGATTCAAAACAAAATATTTAGCATTCAAAAGTCTGATGATCAAATTTGATATAATCAACAAATAATATGACATTTCTAAATTTTTCACAACTTCTGGAAAGTGTTTTCCACTCAAAATAAAAGAAAAACATTTTTTTGAAAATCAAGCCAAATTTTTATTTACTGGAAAGTATTTTTTGTTGACCAACTTTTCTAATAACAAATAAACGCATGAAAGTTTGAAAAGTGATTTTCAAGAAATTACTTTTTGTGAAACAAATAATCCTTTAGTTTGAGGACCTGAGTTCTTTTGGGCAGTAAAATAGTTTGATTTTTTCTATAAATCCAGTTAAAATTAAAATAACTCAAAATTAATTTTGACAAATATTGATATATTCCAATAAAGTAAATGAATTATAAAAATTAATCTTCAATAAGATCAAAATAAATCTCAAACACACATATTAAATTGACAAATAATTAAAAAAAATTACTATTAAGAAACCAATGTAAATTTAGACTATTTGTAGCAAGAAAATGTCCTTAAAATAAATCCCAGTGCATGTTTAAATTTCAATGCTCTATTATATAAATATATGAATCCTAGGCTTTTAAATTTCCAATCGGCTAATATCTATCTATCTATATATATATATATACACACACCTTTCTCTCGTTAGAAAGATAACATCTCTACTTTATTCTTAGCATTGACATCTTTCACACGCAACATTCCCATAATATATCAGCAGAGTTCAATCTCATAATGAAATTCCTTTGAGTCATCTACGTCATGCCCTAACTCATGATAGAACTTGCAATAATCTTGAGGGTCCATAATGGCCTATGTTGTCAATGGCGGCCTGCTATAATTTATTTTGGATAGGTATCGAGCAATCTAGATCACTGGCGATCACGTTTATCCTTCGTTTCCCTGTAGTTGCAGGAGCTTGCATTTGAGAGTGAAACAACTATCAAAATTATGCATAGTAACACAGATATGGTATGGTGATTGAACGTGATTGGTTCAAATCTCACCCAAGGGTAATGAAAGGGATGGCAAGGTTTCCTGATTTCTCAAGAGCTTCGACAAGGGCTGGCTGTTTACCCCCGACCTGGTTATACAAAGTTGGTTGACCAGAGAGCTACTGTCTTTGAAAGGAGTTCTTGGGATGATTGTTAAGGAACTGTGAAGATAGATTTACGTTTGCAATTGCTGGGGAATTGGTTGGTGTTGATATGAATGAATGGAAGTTGATGCTGCTGGCACGATCCTGTTGGTTGGATTTCCACAAGCTATTCCATTGTTTTCTAGGCTGGAAATAATCAATCTCCACATTCTGCACGTCGGTGTCTTTCTTCTTACCTGGAAATCCTTTTTTTCTTTGACTTGTTCCTAACTTCATCCTGTTTTCATGGCCTGCTCAACATTTCTTTGAAATGTTGTGTTGAGCTCAATGAAATAAACTCCTCAAAATGGCCCAGTTCCACAGCATGCTGATCTCCCTTGCTTGAAACCTTTATGATCCGAGTTTTTTAATTAAATCAATTCCCATGTTCAAAAATCACCGACATTCAGTGGAAAAAGGGCCTGGTGGACAAGGTCCTTGAAAACCTTTCCGGCAGATGGATTAACCTCTTCAACATAAATCATTAATGTTAGATATGCAATGGGCCTGTTCGTTTGCCAATCTATACCATCTCCCTTTAATGAAATCATTATGCTTTGCTTAGTTTTTTTGTCTAATGTCGTGAATTTTAATTGCGTGTTTATCATCATAGCAATCCTTTTTTTTTTATTAAAATATTTTTTACTAAAAAATATGTTAAAATTATTTTCAAGAAAGAAATTTTCAAAATCTTGATGAGCCGCAACACTAATGACAAAGAGAATGGGCTCACAAAATCATCTCCCCGCAATAATTTGGGTTAGACTTAGAGCCAACAAATCCAGCATCAATGAAAAACTGAAAGGGGGGGTTGTTGATGAGCGTAGATCGCAGTACATACCAAATCTGGAAGCATGATTGATTCTTTGTTCAAGAAAGCTGTTGAGGTCAAAGCGTGAACGTTTGAACCACATTACTTTCTTTTCCAGTTCACAAAGGAGCTTGGAAAGAGCTTTGTCGTGAAATGTTGCAAGCAATGACGCAGTTTCTTTCAAGCTGCTACCATTACTGTCTGATCTGTCTGATAGCGGGCAGACAACCCAATGGTGGCAAACTCATAAATGCAAATTTCCTGCCCCCTATCTTGTATATTTCCTGTCAGATCAGCACCAACATATAGATTCATATGGTCATACATAAAATTCAGAAAAAAAATGGAAAAGAACAGAAGCATTGAATATGTACATATAATGCTAGCATGGTAGAAGGCAACAGCATGTTTCTTTGGATGCTCGGATGTTGCTTTGCTCCTTGGTGAAATGAGGAGTCCAGCACAGAAGGATGGCAAATACATTGAATTTTTCCGTGGCGAAGATTAAATAGCAAATTCTATGGTGAGATTGAGTCCTATGACATGGCATTTGTTTCTGCTGGACCTTACGTTTATTCATCAATTATTTGTTAGAATATGTGTGTGTGTGGCTGTGTGGGCCTAGAATTTCCTGGCTTCATTTTATTTTTGTGCGATTCTTTCTGAACTCAAGTGTGCATTCATATGCATCATTAGCAAAAATTAAAATCATATTTGTTGCTGAATATAGGTCACTGGTGAACTTGATAAGTGAAGGGTTTCTATGCTTATTGCTTGGTGAATTCTGCGAATTCTTCCATTTCACGTATCAAGCTTGGATACAGAGTGTCAGAATCATAGTTAGCACTTCTCTGAAAGTTCTTGGAATTGAGCTGCAGTTTAACGTATTCTTAGTTAATATAATTGATATCATCTTTCGCGACTGGTTAAAGAGTCAAAAAGTTAAAGAGAAAAAATAATACAGTCCAGTATAGATTCCAATTTATCATGCCTGTAAATTCCGCTGTCATAATCCACGAAATGGAGATGGGGTCCCCTGCTGCAGCATTATGGGATTCAGATTTTAGGCGGAATAGAATGAAACAGTGTGCTTGGAAGATGAAGGAAAATTGAACACTTATTATGTGAGATGATGATATATGGAAACGATCCATTGAATCAACAAATGTGATCAGAGCCCATTAATGAAGAACAATCATAAGATGTTACAGAAATCACTTGCTTGATCCCTGTCGGTAGACATACATATCAACACAGTAACATTTGTGTGCTTTTATCTTACATGCCTGAGTCCTTGCTATCGAGTGAAATTCACCATCTTTATAAATAGAAAGCTAATTTACACTTCTTGGAGACTGATTCAGATTTAACGGGAAAAGATGCCTGAAAAGCAGAATTGCAGATTGGTTATCTGAAAAGATAAGATGCTTCTACATCATCAGTAAAAATTGAGAGGTAGAACATGATGAGAAAAATACATACTATAAGATCTCGAACTACTTTCAGGGAAAAAAGCTCGTCTTTGAATGAAAACTCTGTGTAGTTGAAGACTATGTCACATTCCAGGGCAACCTACAAAAACAGAAGTTGATTAGAGGGTTATAAGATAAAAGGGTAAAATATAAAATCATTCTCTGAACTTGGATTTAATTTGTGAGCATTCAACAACCGACTGTGCTAGCTATTTATCAAGAAAATGAAAACCGACCATGCTAGCCAGGGAAGCAAAATCCTCTACAGTTCAATTATTTTTTGCAACGAGGACAAGGAGATAACTCCCCTATCATTTCAAAGCCATTTGACAACCTATTTAATTAGGTTCACTTGATAAAATACTATACAGAAGAACAAACCTTGATCTTGGGCAATGTTAGATGAGATAACAGCAGGTGCAGTCTAGCATCGCCTAATATTTTCATCTGTACGACATTCTTCCTTGTCTTTTCTTTTGAGACACCTTGATCAAAAATTCTGGAGACATTTAAACGAGGAAGAGAAATCTGTGCTGTTAAACCAACGTTGTCACTATGAGCTGGCTGATAGAACTGAGGAACACGAATTAGTCCTATTGGGATTCCTTGATGGAAAATATGAAGCCTGGAAGGGCTATATTTTATGCCAACTTTGTTGTGGTTTTGAGCGTTTAGTAACAAAGAGACAACAGATGAAATCAACAGTGTTGAATTGGAATAAGCATCGAGCTTGTATGAATCCACTCTTATCGTCTCCAGAGAAAATCTTGGCTCTTGAGGTTTCAAAATGAAGACAACAACCAATGCAGCTATCCCGATGGCCACGAATAGGAACAGAAAGAAAAACAATACAGATAAAAAGCAGGTCTTGGAAGAACATGCATTATGGAATGCGGGACAACAAAAACGACCTGGATTTTTTGAAGAAACATCCATGTCATGTCTTCATGATGGTGTTTACCCCCGCAAAAAAAACAAAAAAGTATGGCTGTTATGCTACTTTGGCATCAGTTATTGTCCCTGTTTCTGAAGGATCTTGATGTTTACTTCCTAACTACAGCATTCCAATATTCCTTTCTTCGGATGACTTCATCAATAGTTTTCAAAATGTAACTTTGTGCTCAAAGAAAGGATCACACTTTCCCTAAAGTTGTTTCTTCAATCCCAATTCGTAGAGGCACAGTAACCTGCAACATGTGGTGGGCTGCGTAAGCTCTCTTGCCATTTAATGGGTCATAGGTGGCCCAAGAACTTGTTTCCACAATTCATTTTCTCCACCCTTAACTCCGTACTTGGATTAAAGAGGTAGAATCAGGCTACTTTTTTTTTCCTGTCAAAAAGCCACCCAATCTGAACTTGGTTGTGAGATCCTCGTGGATTCTATGTCAAAAGCCGAAAGTTAGGGTTTTTTAGAAGCTCCATTCTGAAGCTTTTATACTTCTTTTTTAGCTTTTTCTTCATATTATCCATGAAACAACAGCTATTTTAACCAAATACCTTGTGTCTCTAACCTTCAATTCCATCAAACAGTGTAGCAGACGGTTAGTATTTATGCATAAAAGCAGCATCAGA
This sequence comes from Populus tomentosa, assembly GCA_018804465.1. Classification (NCBI taxonomy): domain Eukaryota; kingdom Viridiplantae; phylum Streptophyta; class Magnoliopsida; order Malpighiales; family Salicaceae; genus Populus; species Populus tomentosa. The sequence goes on along the minus strand of CM031969.1, from coordinate 13,834,773 downwards.
GATACACTGACCAATGCAGACATCCAACAGTTGGCAGAGGCCACAGCAGTTCTCGTAGTTTTCCTGATCTGGGTATGTGACAACAAAATTAACTGACGTTTCAGGTTTTTGGGCTTTTCCCTGTCATCTGTTATAGTTCCATGCCTCAATCATGAACACTGAAACGGATCCGCAAAATAATAATAATGAAAGAGCACCGAAATTCTTCCAACTCATTTTAACCTCTAATTACAGTTTCGATGACGAATAGAGTGACACATAGCATAGGATCACTAGTCTTTGGAGCTCATCTCTCCTGTTGAGCATTAAACATCATAGGAGTTTATACATTTCATCATAGGAGTTTATACATTTTATAGAGCATTAACAACAAAAACTATACCGTGTGGCTATTCTACTGTAGCAATTTTGCTATCCATTATCTCACAAATCACCGTGAATTGAAAGTTATTTTATTAAAATTTTCAATTTAATTTTTAATTTTTTGTTCTACAATTAACTTCTTTTGAGCCTAAATTTGCATGAAATTCCTTTTTTTTTTTTGAAAGAGAGTTGAATTAAAAGACTAAGAATAAAGTGAAAAAAAAAAAAAAACATAAGTATCGACTTTAAGATTTTCTTGAAAAGTTCATTTTAATTCCTCATCTTTTTTAGCTAATAGGTAATCGGTCCTTCTAATTTAAAAAATTTCAATTTTGGTGCCAATCTTCATTTTTCTTTTTTCTTTTTTCAGTTTTTTTTTTTGTGGAGGAAAAAAAGGGTTGTTTTATTCCAGCTTAAAGAAAAAAAGTTTCCGTTGGCGATGATTTAAGCCTCTAAAATGGTCTATTTTTTATGTCAAACGGTTTCATATGATGATGAGAGTTAAGATTATATGTTTTCTTACATTGAAATCACTTAAAAAAAACTGATGTGGGCTCAAAAAGACTCTTTTATTTTGAGTGAATTATAGGTTTTGGGGTGGTTTTTTTAAAAAAATCAATTTAATCCTCAAACTTGTTTTTGCACAATTGAAATTTTTTTAGCCTAAATTTGCATCCAATTGCATATTTTTTGGGGGGAGGGTTGAACTGAAAGACAGAGGACTGAAGTGAAAAAAATGGGTAACATAGGCGGTGACTTTGAGATTTTCTTAAAAAGTTCATTTTAGTTCCCCATATTTTTTTGGCTAATAGGTATTTGGTTCCTCTAATTTACTAATCTTATTTTTCCTTTTTTTTCAATCCTTTTTTGGTGGAGGGGAGAGAGGGTCGCTGAATTCTAGCATAAAGAGAGAGTTCTTATTGGTGATGATTCAGACCACTAAAACGGTCTATTTTTGTGTCAAACGGTTCCATATAATGATGAGAATTGAGATTATGTGTTTTCTTATCTTGAAAGTACCTAAAAAAATAGATCTAAGCTTAAAAGTTTTTGGTTTCGAGTTCATAATAGGTTTTGGGGTTTTTTAAAAAAATTCAATTTGGTCCTCGAACTTGTTTTTTACACAATTGAGCCTTTTTAACCCAATTGCATATTTGGGAGGGGGGGTTGAATTGAAAAACAAAGCACTAGAGTGAAAAATATTCGTAACATAAGCGGAGACTTTGAGATTTTCTCGAAAAGTTCATTTTAGTTCCCTATTTTTTTGGCTAATAGGTGATTAGTCCTTCTAATTTTAAAAATCTGATTGTGGTACCAATCTTTATTTTCCTCTTTTTTTCAGTTTTTTTTTTTTTTGTGGATGAGAGAGGAGGTCGTTGGATTCTAGTGTAGAGAGAAAAAAAATTTATTGGCGATGATTCTAGCCACAAAAACAGTTTACTTTTTTGTCAAATGGTTACATATAATGATGAGACTTAAGATTACGTGTTTTTTTACTTTAAAATCACCTAAAAAAACAAATTTGAGCTTTGAAAGACATTTTGTTTCGAGTTGATTATGGGTTTTGGGGCTTTTTTATGTTTTTGGAGGCCATTGAATAGTTTAACAAGATTCCAACGGTATTTCCTAGGTGTTTTGGGTAAAAAATGGTTTGAAAATGAGTTTTTGAGTTGAAAGAACAAGAACCTCTTTTTTCTTGCCATTTATTTTGGAGAATGATAAACAACGTGTTTTCTATCAATACAGATGATGCATCGTCTATTTTTTTGGTCCAATAGTGGGACAAATAACATGCCATCCGCACAGGTGGGCCAAATGCTTGGCCTAACTTGCCAAGACCACAACGTCTAACTTCATTCTATTTTTTATTTTTTAAAATATTATTTTTTATATGTATTTGTTAAAATAATTTTTGCATATATGTTTTGATTAGTAGCCCCTCTTTGAGATTGTTTTGGATTATTTAGTCTTTTTTTAAATAGCAATTATTTTTGTAATTATATTGAGTGTGTTTAACTTTTTTATGTGGTTAGTGTGATTCATCTATAATTTTTTTATATTTTATATAGATTAAAATTATTTTTAAATATAAAATAAAAATTTATTTCTTACAATAATTTTAGTATGTGTAGCTTTGCATAAAAAAATCTTTCCTTTTATTTTATTCAATAAATTTTATGTGTGTGTCGATTTATATTACAAATTAATTTTAATAAATAAATTTATTAAACACAACTAGGTAAATGTTCCATGTTGCGATATTAAATATCTTGATCTATATTTGTCTTTTAATTTTTTCAATTATGTTTTATTTATTGTTGATAACTTTTTATTTATTTATTTACAAAATAGTTAGTGATTGATTTAATTAGATGTTTGCATAAGTTTTTTGATTTAGATTTAAGAATTTGTTTTTGTAAAAAATATGTCAAGAAATTCTACATGCTAATGTTTTTATCAGAAATTGATGTTTTTAATTTGATCCATATTTTTTTTATTACTTATTTGATCTTTGACCTTTGTATAAAAGTTTTATTGTTTTTAATTTTACCCTGCAATCCAAGTTAATTGTGTGTTTTTTTCCCTCATTCTTTTGTTTTTTTCCCTTTTGTTAATTTTTTTATTCTTTTCAATTGAACTCTCAAAATGAAAATTTGTTGTTGCCTTTTAATTTATTTTTTCTTTTGATTTTAACCCTTATTTTTTAATTGCTATTTTTTTGGATTGTTATTTTTTTGGATTGTTTTGTCTTTTTTTTTTTCAAATCATCCTTCAACATTTCATTTCCTTGGACTTTATGAATTTTTTTTTTCTTTTATAGTGCTTCCAATATGATAACTTAAAATACAAGTTTGAAAAGTTAATAGGAGTTAACGTCCTTTTTTTTTTTCTTATTTGTTTTTCAATATCATCATTTGATATTTTTTTTATTTAAAAAATAAATTTATGATTATCTTTAATTTCTTTTGCTATTGAATTATCTTGATTTTATAATATAGAGTGTAAATTTACCAGATTAATCTAGATTAGCTCGTCTTTTAATATTTATATTAAATGTCTATCGTGTTGATTTGAATCGGCTCATATTAACCAATTTTCTTTTATTTTACCTTGTTTTGTTTTTTCATGTTTAATTAATTAAAAATTAAACAACATTATCATTTTGTGCTCGGATAAAGTTTGTTTTCCCTTTGTTATCGTGATGGCTTTTATTATCCTTCCTTTTTTTTTCAATATTAATCAAGTAAAATTAGCATATTTAATTTGTCAGGATTATAACCTGAGTAATTATATTTTTTTAAAAAATAATATACTTACAACACTTAAATATTTTACTAAAAAAGTAGTGTGGATCCACGGAGTGTCACGGGGAATAGTTGGATGGTTTCTCATGGGATATTTTTATCTGATTAATTACTTTCCAAGAAGACAAAACATATTTATTTGAAAGAGACCCCGTATCGGATTGTTCATTGTAATGGCATCAGATTTCCACGTTAGAAAAATTATATTTGCTGGCTCATAAAGATATTTTTGCAATTATACAACCTTTGACCTTTTATTAATGAAAAAAAAAATTTCCTTGTCATTGAGAGAAATTGCTTCTAAAATCGAATGAAATCTAAATCATGATTTGTGTCATGATTATTACTAGCTATTTTTATATTTTTTTAAAAAATAAACCTTTTTTTGTTTTTATTAATTTTAAATTAATATATTTTCAGTATATTTAAATTATTTTAATGTAAAAATATTAAAAATAATTTTTAAAAAATAAAAAAAATATTATTAATATATATTTTAATATAAAAAATTATTTAAAAAACAATCATAAATATTTTTTTGCTACAAAAGTTGTAATATCTTTAAAGGGAACCGGCTAGTTGTCTATTCAATAGTTTTTTTTTTAATAAAAATATATTCGAGCTTGGATTTTTATTTCTTAAAAAAGAAGGGGGGAAAAAGCTTTTTTCTGTGCTTGAAAAAAGGGCAGAGAGGTCAAAAATTTTCTAGACATCAGTGGCACGTGCTTGATGGCCGATGCTGCTCGGCTCAAAAATTGTTGATGAAAAAAGTCACGCGACGGTGACACCTCCTTACACACCGTCCAATCCCATTCATTTTCTTTTGTACGGTATTTTTCAGTCTCTGAGAGAGGGCTCGCAAACCTAGGTGTCGTGATCTCCAAGAAATATTAAAGTGGGGCCCATCCCTCCCCCAATCCTCGACATCAATTTTGGAGCCACTGGGGGGGAGGGGGGGATGATGACAAAGCGTCTTTGTTTTTGTATTAGAATATGTTTCTTTTTTAGTAATTTTAAATAGTTTTAATGTATTAATATTAAAAATAAAAAATAATTTAAAAAATATTATTTTAATATATAAAAAACAACATAGCACTCGACAGACCTTTGAAAACAACTACCATTCACGCGGAAGATGGCTGGGAAATTGGCTGTCTCCAGAGCTCGAGTCACCACTCCCTGCCAGGCAGACAGGTACATTACATGTGCTCTGTGTTATATATATAAAATAGTTTTTTTTACCCCGGTTACTCCGCCGAATATTTTTCTTTTAAATACATTATAAAGTAAAAAGATTTAATGCGTGAAATCATATATCAAGTTCAATAAAAAAAACCAATTCAAATCCATTACAATCATCGCTTGAATGCAGTATAGCGGCTTACACACACCCACTTCTTTTTTTATTTTATTTCATAGTTCAATAAAAATACCAATATACCAAGAGGAAAGTACTAATAAGCTCTTAAAAAAAAAGGATAATTTTTTTCAAATTCTAAAGGCTATATAATCTTTACACCATGTCTAGAAAATCAAATTAACAAAGTTTTTATTTATAAGGGTATTAAAATAAAGTAACGACATATAAAACCTATGAAAAGACCCAATTATCCGAAAAAACAAAAACCTTCAGTTTTTTTGTGGTTAGAAAGGCAAATTTATCCCTCTACTATTCCAGTGAATAGTGATTTCTCTCTTTGGCTACAGGATTTTTAGCAGACAATTTATTATATGTTAGTTCAAAGCAAAAGAGATGACTACGAATGATCCATGTGCTGCTGTGTGTGTTTAAGGACATTTTCTGTGAAGGAAAAGATGATGACCGATGACGGACTCCATCACTTTTCCATCTGCAATTGCAAGCAAGAAAAGAACACATCATTTAATAGAAGAAAAATAATAAAATTGGCCCTAATTTGACTGCATTCATCATTCTTTGCATTTGGGCGTAAGGAGACTATTCAAAGTAACCTTTTCCTTTCAAAAGTATATAACCGAGAAGAATTTGATCGATCATGATTCAAAAATGATGGCCATGACAGAAGAGTTGAAATTTATGGATTTAGTCTTAAACACAAATCACACGATATTGTCGCTTACAGTCATCATATCCAACATTCCCAAGTTCAATGACTTCAAATGTAACAAAACGAGAACTAAATACCCAACTCCTACTTTCATATGGCAAAAGCTCCTGAGAATGCTTCCCCCATACTAAGGCTTATGCATGTTCAGCTGTGTTTGTACTCCAGCCCCATCTCAGATAAACAACCATCCCTACAAGCAACAAAACGTATAAGGCAAATTATAGATATGCTTCCAAGAAACTTCATCTGTAACTAAGAGCCAAAAAATAGAGATGAAACTCACAAGCATGTAGCCTTGTTATTTACAGAGCCTAGCAAGCACAGAAAGTTGGCTCAATAAACTCCCCCAACCATAGAGGGGAAGTCATCGAAGCTCCACAAGTCCATTGCATTTGTGCCATCCAGAGTTGTCTCTGCATTAAGGAAGCTATCAAGAGAAGCCTCCCAGCTACTACCCTCAGCATCTGGCATCTGAAGGTATTTCAACTGACTGTCAAACGCCAGCAACTCTTCAGACAGGGATTTTCCATTCTTCTCTTCAACAGGCACTGCATTCTCGGAGTATGATTCCAACTCCTCAGGAATGGCAAGGAGAGATTCATCAACTTCTGGTGTAGCTGCAAGAACAGTCAAGCTTTCAGGAGTCATTGGGGTTTGTTCTCCCCACCCAAAGTCACAATCAAATGAGTTGCTCCCCTGGTCAGAATTGAAACACATAGCACTGTCAGATGGAGCTAAGGTCTTCATCCCAGAATCTCCATTGACTGGAAAAGAATTCATTGATCCAAACTGATTAACTAGTGGTTTCTCTTCCACAAAGCCCATAGTATTATAATTCAGTTCTGGATTGCTCAAGTAACTGAAAGACTGGCTTGAATTTGTCTTTGGAAGTGGTTTCCGTGAGTTTTCCTTAATTGACTGCTTTGATGAAGCAAGTGGAGCTTCATCAGGAAAGTTCACCTTAGCTTTCTTGCCACGAATTCTACGCGCCTCAGCATCATACGCCCTTGCAGCTTCCTCTGCAGTATTGAACGTTCCCAGCCAGACACGCACCCCTTTCCTGGGGTCACGAATCTCAGCAGCCCATTTTCCCCATGGGCGCTGCCGGATTCCTCTATACTGATTCTTTCTCTTCCTCTTTGCTGATTTTTCAGCTTGCCCACTGAATTCAGCAGATTTAACAGGTGCAGAACCTTCGATAGGAATAGGAAAAAAATAAAACAGAGAAAAAAGGGAAAGATATTAAATACACTAGTACACTGTACAGTTACTTTCAATGTTCATGAGTAATGGCTATAAAGATATCAGAAAAGAGAAACAATATTCATCAGCGAACTTCATTTCACATCATAAATAGAAAAGAGGCATATTAGGAAAAAGGCACCCAAACAGACATATAACCTAATTTTTGATATCCGTGATATTAGGATCATTTTATAAGAAAAAATCAATCGAAAGGCTGAACGCAAACAACAGCAGGAAGACTGTTTTGGCTTTAAAGAGATAAGAAAAAAACAATTTATTTGCATTGAATCATAAATGACATTAAAATTCGAAGTAGAATTTCTCTAACCTGGAGTCCTATTGCGATTCAATGCTTTTATACCACCCAGAACTTATTGTTTGACAAGATAAATGAAAAGGCTCGTTCCACAAATCAAAGTACTAGATTTAACAACAACAGCAGCAACAATAAAATAAAACTAAATTAATAAGAAAGGAACAGCCTTTAATCTAGATAAGTTTACTGGTCAAAGCAATTAACTACAAGATCTGGATCATGAGTATATAAAAACCCTGGGGAAAAAAATGAAAACAAATCTAATCCTGCAAAAATGATCAGTGAACAAGCATACACGACTAGAAATTTGTTTCATATCAATATGACCAGAAACCAAAACCCATAAGCCACCTCAATAAATTATCATCAAAATAACAAACCATATATATCTGGATCAATTTCAAAATTACCAAAACAATGACCTTCAGGACACAAAGTCTTTTAATATGAAGTATGAAACTTAGAAGAAGGAAAAAGGCCATAAAAAAATTAGAAAGCATAAGCCCAATACTCTAGCATCGATCACCAAGAAACTTCATTCCCAGAAAGAAAATACAAAACCCAATTTCTTAACTACACCAGCTAACCCATAACCGTAATAATTAAGCAAGAAGAATTAAGACAAAAAAAATAAAGGAAAGAACATAATAACCCCGAGAGAGCTCACGTTTCTTAGCAGGGGCAGAAGCAGGAGCAGAGAAAGAAAAAGGCTTGGCATCAACAAAGACATCATAATTCTCATCGACATCAGACTCATCCTTAAACTCTTGGAAGTCAGCCTCGAAATCATCGTCAAGATTAGTAACAATTGGCTTCGAGTACTTCTTGTTGTTGAAGGGTTTCTTCATACCAAGCCACTCGAATCCCTCCGCCAACCGCCGAGAAGATCGAGCGGTGGTGGTCGGAGGTATGAAGTCAGAGATGATAGCACCGCCACACATGATGCTGCTTGAGGTTGATGATGCTGGTTGTTTGCTTCACAGGGGTGTAAATGAGATTTTTTTGAGAGAAAGTGGTCAAATTGTGATTTTCCTTTTCTTCTGTGAAAATGATTTTTGGGGTTCGGTGAGTGGAGAGTAAGTTGGAGAAGGAGTTTTATATGGAGGGAGGAAATGAGAAGGTGGGATGTGAAATTACTACTTTGGCCTTTTGATTGTCCTCGTGAGATTTTCTTTCTTTTTTGTTGATTCAACAGGATTGTAAAACACGTAATCTTATATTGTTACTCATCTTTTATTTCCTCATCCACATTATTATTATTATTATTATTATTATTGATTCGTTGTTATGCGAAACGTAATTATAATACATAATTAAGAGGCATAAAATTCTCATCTATTTGATAATTCTATCATAACTGATTTTGCTTGATTTATAATTTAATTTGATGATGAATATTTATATAATAATTAATAATTTATTACAATTTGTATATCTATTTCATAATAATTTATTAAAATTTTTTAAAATTTCAAAGAACCTAACTAGATTTATATTTGGTTCTTTATCTACACTTCAATATTCATATGCATAACCTTGAATCATTTATATTGCATCCATTATCATACTCTTATAAAGATTATTATGATCATTTACAGCTCCATAAATATTTTTAAAACTAAAAATTGAGTCAATCATCCTTTCTATTATAATTTCATAAGGACATATAGGGTTTTCCATGTACAAACTAACACAAGTTTTTTTTCACGAATTCTTTTTATAAAAGATGCATCATAGCAATATTTGAATCAATGAGTTTTTTATTTTTACAGCTCTTACATAACTAATAAAATTCTCAACCCCATTACAATAATTTATCAATTCAATTCTTTTGGTAAGACTCGATACATTAAAGAACAATTATTCATATAGGAAACCTATATATAATATTGATGATAACATATATTGATTATAATAAATTAAATAAAATATTAATACCTAACTAATTAGCTATTATTAGTTCAATTCAAATTTATTCAATCTATTTTAATTGTACCATTTAATCATTATAAATTTTCTTTTAAAATTCAAATTTATCAAAATTTATGAAATTTTCAACTTAAAAATAAAATTAATAAAATGTGAAACATACCCATTAAATAACCCATTATTCTTTTTAATTATAACACCTAAGTTACAAAATCAAACTTTATTTTATCAAATAAAAAGAAAATATATTTTTTTTAAATCTCAAACAGCTTTAACATGTATAAACCATACATTTATGTAACAAATTTCTATATGAAAAAGTTATAAAATAAGCAAAAGCACAAACAAACTACATATACTTCATAAAAATACCAAAACAATTAACATAAAAATAGATTATAATAAAAAAAAATAGATAGATTTGCTTACTCAATATGACAAATCTTCAAAATAAATTGAACCATGGCAGAGATACTGCCAACCTCATTGTTGTTGTAGTTAGATTTGTGATGATGAGGGACTAATTTGTAATAAAATAATGACAAAGGTTGTTGTTTTGTAGAAAGAAAAAGGAAGACTAAGAAGAAATAGGGGAGGGGGGTTGTTATGTTGGTTATGACTTTAATGTTACCAATGAATTCCCCAACAAAAATTAGCTAGAATAAATTATCATCAGTAATTCTATTAGAAATATTGACAAGTTAGATTTGCTTATGGAATTAACGAATGAATACTTGCCCTACTTTTTCTTATTTAAATCCCACTAGCAATCCCCTATATATTCACGGATAAAAAGTTTTTTGTTGGTTATTATTAACAAAAATAATGTTGTGATTTTTATCGGTAAATATCACTGTAACTTATTGTTGGTATTTTTTTCATTGATATTCTCATTTGTATTTGATAGTTTCTTGGTAGTGAGTGTACATTGAAAATAATTTTCTTTTCTATTATGATAAAATTTATATGATCTAATATGTATATTGTATAATATAACATGTTAAGTATTATAATATATATTTTTAATAATATTATATAAATTAAAACATTTTTAATGATAACTTATATACACTAATGTATTAAATTAATATAATTTGTGTACATTATACATAAATAAATCTTAATATAGTACTATTTCCTAAAAATAGTATAAATATATAAATTATTTCTTAATAGTAATTCATTATTTTGCAATAACATTATATATTTTAAAGTATTTTTGTTAATATATTAATAATTATACTTGATCATACAAAATGTTGAATTAAATTATACCATATTATTAAAAAAAAAAATTGAATAACATGAAAGTAGAGTTGCAATGGATGAGTAGAAAGAACACTATCAATGTAACGACCCAACCTTTTCAAGGCCAAAGTCACTGGATTTTTTTATTTATTTATTACATCGTATCGACTTATTCATAAATTCACATTCTTGTTCTAATCTCGTATTATCACGAGTTCATACAAAAGTGTCAAACAACAAGTTACACAACTAGTACTCTTGTGATCCTGACCGCATGTGATTCTTACAACATGACGTCCTCATTAGATGAATACCTCGTATGAGTATTCATACACTTCGTATCAACTTGTTCATACATTATTACCCGTATTCCATTTCAATATTTAATTACTAGTTTTTACAGAAGGGATCGAATGACTAATTAAATTATTTACATGTTCGTTCATGCAGAACTCATATCACCCATAATATGCGAATAGATAATTCTTTTTCAAAATGTGTGAGCCATGAAATGAATTTCTTTACGCATCATATTGGTATTATGTCCGTGTTACAATACAAGGAAATTTTAAGCATTATAGGACATTTAAGAAACATAATAAAACAGGATTAAAGTCACATTTTATTTATGGATCAAAAAGCATAATTCTTTAATTTCCCTTTACTTATGTAAATACCACCGTTAATAATCCATCAATTAACGAGGCTAATTTCAGTACTCAAACCCGATCATTCATCTCGAATGTCGTTAGCCGAATTAATGTTTTTCTTTGGTTAAAGCATAACTATTATAGTCCTTTCATATACTTAGTATATACGAAACGTAGTATACATGACCACATCAGTTCTTCTTAAAACTAACTCATACACTCAAATCCGACAATCCTCTTGGGAGGCTATTAGTCAAAGCCAATCATTTATTTATCTTGTCATTCACTAGGGTGTCACTAACCGTAACTACTCATATTTCTTCTTCTTTCTCTTCTTCTTCTTCTTCTTCTTTTTTTTTTTCATCTCGGTCATCCATTAGGATGCGATTAGCTGAAACTAGTCATTTCTTCATCCTGATTATCCATTTGGAATGCTATTAGCCGAAGGTAGTTATTTATTCATCCCGATTATCCATTTAAGATGTCATCAGTCGTAATTAATCATTTGTTCATCTCGATTATCCACCTGGGATGTTATTAGCCGAAGCTAGTAATTTATGCATCTTGATTATCCATTTAGGATGCCATTTACCGAAGCTAATCATTTATTCATTCTGGTAATTCATCTATGGTGTCATTACCATAGCCAATCATTTATTAATCTCGATTATCCATTTAGGATGTCATTTACCAAAACTAATCATTTATTCATTCTGGTAATTCATCTATGGTGTCATTACCATAGTTAATCGTTTATTGATCTCGATTATCCATTTAGGATGCCATCTACCAAAGCTAATCATTTATTCATTCTGGTAATTCATCTATGGTGTCATTACCATAGTTAATCGTTTATAAATCTCAATTATCCATTTAGGATGTCATTTACCAAAGCTAATTATTTATTCATTCTGGTAATTCATTTATGGTGTCATTACCATAGTTAATCGTTTATAAATCTCGATTATCCATTTAGGATGCCATTTACCAAAGCTAATCATTTATTCATTCTGGTAATTCATCTATGGTGCCATTACCATAGTTAATAGTTTATTAATCTCGATTATCCATTTAGGATGCCATTAGTCGGAGCTAATCTTTGTTCATCCCAGTCATCTGCTTTGGATGCCAATAGCCAGAGTTAATCAATCATTTACCTCGGTCATCTATTCGAATGCCATTAGCTGAAACTATTCAATCATTTGTGCCAGTCATCCACTCGGATGCCATTAGCCGAAACTAATCAATCGTTTGTTCCGGTCATCCACTCGGATGCCATTAGCCGAAGCTAATCATTGTTTCATCAAACAATTCATGACAATTTAACATTCCTTGCAACATCAAAGCAGACCCGTAGGGATACTCGTACCACCATTTCCTAGTAGTTTATCATTCCATAACACGATGATGATCCTTTGTAATGCAAAACTAAACATCCCACAACAGTTTAGCATTCAATATAACACAACACAACGGTACCCTTATCCAACCATTCCTGACAGGTAATGTTCAATGCAACACAATAATAAATCCCCCATAATACTCACGCCACCATTTGTGGTAATTAACCATCAATACGATACAACGATAGGTCTTTCATAACACTCATACAATCATTCATCATCATTACATTCAATATAATAAATGATAGATCCTTGGTAGTACATTCATCACAATTACATTCAAGATAATAAAATAGTAGATCCTTCATAATACTCATACAATCATTCATCACCATTACATTCAATAAGAGTACAAAAGTAGATCCTTTGTACTACACATGCTACCATTCATTAGTAGCTCAAATTCATAACAGCCCCAACATCACATTCAGTTTAGTATTCATCACAACTCAATAAGATGTTCACCTCAAATGGGTCAGTTTAGAACTCTAACATTTTCACCATTGTTTCAACATTCATCAAGAACTTGTTCGACATTTCATAGTCGTTTCGACAATCATCAAGAATTTAATCCAACTCTTCTTCGTCGTTTCCTCTTACAACAAGGATTTAATAAAATATCATCATAAGTTAATCCTTTCAAAACATAAACATCAAAATGGGAAAAAGGTGGAAACCACCTACCTGCTCCACTTGTGGTCTGTCCTTGTCCTGGTAATGGTCCGATCCAAGCCACAACACCTAAGACACCAAAGACCACAATCAATTCATTTGTATCTTCAATTCACATTCATCACCACACTTATTTCAAGAGTTTATAGGTTCACATTCAAGTGTTCCACATTTTACACCATCATACTATGAAATTGTTACTAGAATTTAAGTCATTTCTGCCTAGAAGGCCTATTGTAGAAATCGACAGCGAAAACTGGCTCGTTGCAGGCTGCCCAACTCAGTAGCTAAAACTGGTTCACTGCAGGCTGCCCAATTCAGCAGCGAATACTGGTTCGCTGCCGACTGCCATTTCGGCAGCGAATCACAAATTTGCTGTAGAACACAAATTTCGACAGTAAATGCTAATTCGTTGCAGACAACTCAATATCGGCAGCGAATCTCAATTTCGTTGTAGCCAACTCAACTTCGGCAGCGAAATTACAAATTCGCTGCAGAACACAAATTTCGGCAGCGAATGCTAATTCGCTGCAGACAACTCAATTTCGACAATGAATCACAATTTCGCTGCAGCCAACTCAACTTTGACAGCGAATCACAATTTCGCTGCAGCCAACTCAACTTCAGCAGCGAATCATAAATTCGCTGCAGAACACACATTTCGGCAGCGAAAACTAATTCGCTGCAGACAACTCAATTTCGATAGCAAATCTCAATTTCACTGCAGCCAACTCAACTTCGGCAGTGAATCACAAATTCGCTGCAAAACACAAATTTCAGCAGCGAATGCTAATTCGCTGCAGCCAATTCAACTTTGGCAGCGAATCACAAATTCACTACAAAACATCAATTTCAGCAGCGAATGCTAATTCGCTGCAGACAACTCGCTGCAGCCAATTCAACTTTGGCAGCGAATCACAAATTCACTACAAAACATCAATTTCAGCAGCGAATGCTAATTCGCTGCAGACAACTCAATTTTAGCAGCGAAACATAATTTTGCTGCAGCCAACTCAACTTCGACAGCGAATCACAAATTCGCTGCAGAACACATATTTCGGCAACGAAAACTAATTTGCTGCAGACAACTCAATTTCGCTGCAGCCAACTCAACTTCAGCAGCGAATCACAAATTCGCTGCAGAACACACATTTCGGCAATGAAAACTAATTCGCTGCAGACAACTCAATTTTGCTGCAGCCAACTCAACTTTGGCAACGAATCACAAATTCGTTGCAGAACACATATTTTGGCAGCGAAAACTAATTCGCTGCAGATAATTCAATTTCAGCAGTAAATCTCAATTTCGCTGCAGCCAACTCAACTTCGACAGCGAATCACAATTTTGCTGCAGAACACACATTTCGACAGCGAATGCTAATTTGCTACAGACAACATAATTTCAGCAGCGAATCATAATTTCGCTGCAGCCAACTCAACTTCGGCAGCGAATCACAAATTCACTGCAGAAGACACATTTCAACAGCGAAAACTAATTCGCTGCAGAAAACTCAGTTTCGACAGCGAATCACAATTTCGCTGCCCAACCCACATTTTGGCATGAACACACACCACACGTTGCAACAACTCCAGTATATAAACTGTCACTAAGTTCCAGCAGAACACACACATTGAAACCATCATCAATTCCAACATATAATTTTTTAATAAATTCCAGCAGAACACACACATTGAAACCATCAATTCCAACATATAATCTTTCAATGAATTCTAGTAGCATACACACATGGAACCCATCAATTTCAGCATATAATCTTTCAATAAATTCAGCAGAACACACACATGAAACCATCAATTCCAACATATAATCTTTCAATGAATTCTAGCGCCATACACACATTGAACCCATCAATTTCAGCATATAATTTTTTTTAAAATATTCTGGAATCAGGTCCCCCATCCAGCCCCGTTTTTGTCCCTCCTTTTAGCTTAGTTCTTTTCCATAACAGTTGGAGTAAAGTTCATAGGCCATGCATCCATATTTTTATTCTTCTTCTTTTTGATTTTAAGACCTTAAGAACAAGTGGAGAAAGACATGGCTCATACCTCACGGATTTAGCATTTTTGGGAGGGGTTTGACAACATTTATCCCCTTCTGCTCCCGATTGTTTCTTCCTCTTCCTCTCTTTCGGTTTTTCTCCTCCTCTTATTAGTTCCCCACCGATTTTTAGGCCTCTACTCCCTTCATGTTTGCAGTTGTCCAGCCTCTTGTCAAGCTCTCCCTTCTTTCTCTCACGTCTAAGGAGGGCACTAGCAGCTGGGGTTTGGTCAAGCTCTTTCCTTGGAAAGGGAAAGTGGGAAGGGGACAAGCATCTCATTTTAGAGAAAAGAGAAGGGGACAAGAGCATGCAGCTCACTTTGGGGAGAAGGAAGGTGATAAGAGCATGCAGCTTGTTTTTGGGGACGGTGTCTCCCTCTCTCTCTCCTTGCTGCATTTATACCCCTCCTAAAAGCAAAATGGGGGGTGTTTGGATGTTGGACAAGGCTATCCTAATCCTCCTTTTGGGTTATCCTTGAGCTGATTTTCATTCCCCTTCTCCCCCATAGGATAGGTCGGCCCCACATTAAGTCCTTTATTTATTTATTTATTTATGTCGTTGTCGATTCTGAAATCAGCAGCCTCAAACTGTGTCGCTGCCGATTCAGAAATCGATAGCCTCAAACTGTGCTGCTGCCGATTCAGAAATCGACAGCCCGAAACTGCATCGCTTCCGATTCAGATATCGGCAGCCCAAAACTGTGTCGCTGCCGATTCCGATATTGGCAGCCACACTGCGTCGCTGCCGATTTATAAATCGACAGCCGAAACTGTATCGCTACCGATTCCGATATCGACAGCCCGAAATTACATCGCTGCCGATTTATAAATCGGCAGTCAAAACTGCGTCGCTGCCAATTCCGATATCGGCAGCCTGAAACTGCTTCGTTGTCGATTCCGATATCGGCAGTGATGGTGGAGTCATTTCGGTTCCACTTCTTGTTTTTTTTTTTGAGGGGGTTTTACAATCAAATTGTACACAAGCCATGTGTATAATGATGAGCCTAACCAATGAAGTTATCTACTTTCTAATATATCTAATACTCATACATAAATTTTATTCTAATAGTTGTTTAGTTAAACATGTCGAGTTTGTTGAATAATAAAAAATTATTCTCCTTTTTATTTTTCATTTTTTCCTTATTTCAAGTTTTTTAATAGTTATTTATTAATAATGCGAAGTGATGCTTTTCATTGAAGAAATAAAAAATACATCAAAATTATAGCTATTTTCATATATAATAAAAAAAAACTAAACCATAATTTATAACAGTCATCCTAATTAATATTTTCTGGTTACGATAATCTAATTTTAAATATTAATTTTATTTTATTTAAATAGAAAATTATAATTTATACTTATTAACTGAAAAACAAAATCTTGTATATTAGATTTATAATAAATGTAAATAAATTAATAACACTAGCTAAACATTAAAAAAAATACTTTTAATGATTTACAATGCTAAAAAAATCTTTGTGCATATAAAAATGTTTTTATTACTTTTCACTTTTTTTTTTTTACATTTATAAAATATAGAAAATCCTGTATATAAAACCCATGAAGAATGTCAATTTTTTTAAAAAAATTTGAATAGAAAGACATTTACATTTGAATAAAAAAATTTAATTTGTATTTCTTATTCCAGTCTTCCTAAAAAATAAAATATCACTTCATTCGTTTAGTTCTTACTGGATGTTGTCTTGTAATGACAAAATATCATTTGAATGTTGAGACAACAGGGCTACTCGACTCCACTCCGACAAGCCGACAACCGCTACATCTGGGCCATATGTAGTGGGCCTAATAATATGATTCGCGCTTTCAAGTTAATTTGTTCGGGTCGCCAATTGTTGAATCAAGACAAGCAAGCCTGTTCACTCCATCAGCTATTGATCCCACTCAGAGTCCGCGTTTCCTTGAATTATATTTTTTTATTATTAAAAATTAATTTTTTTATATTTTTATATCATGTTAATATATTAATTTCAAAAATAATTTTTAAAAAATAAAAAATATTATTTTAATATATTTTTAAATTAAAATATTTTAAAACATAATTATTATCATAATCTCAACAAACTACCTGATAGATCCGTTGTCTCTTGATTTTGTTCCTTAATCCACTAAAAAAAAATAAAAAATAACACGCCCTCCTCCTCCTCTAGGTTTGGATCAAATTGTTAGGCCTACAAGTACAGCTCCGGAGAGCATTGCACGCTCTAAGCTTTTGACAAAACTGTATCTTTTTTTACACAAGCAAATAAAATTATTGTCCCGATTTAATTTACCAACTCGTTAATAAATGAGTCCCATCAAAACCAGGTATCGGAATAAAAAGTTCTATAAATCCCACATGGTAATCTATATGTTTTATTTAGATGTCTTCTCTCTATTAAACTATTTACTAAAATATATAAACAATTAACTAGTTAATATTATTTTTATTTATTTGGTTAGTAGCTTTGTGGAACTAGATGATTGATATACGCTATGCTGAAAATCAAGTTGGAATTTTTTAAATGTAAAAAAATATTCAAATGTTGTTAATTTTTTTTCCTAACAAAAATAAATAAATCATGTGAGGGTTTTGTTGATTTAACCTGATTAATTTTATTGGTTTAAAAACAACTCCTATAACATGTGAAAACAAATTTTAACTAAATAAAATTTTAAAATAATATGTTTTATTAATATTAAAATAACAACATATTTAAAAAAAATAAAAGCCAGCCCGACTCTAGCCTGCATGCCTAAGCTTTTTAAACTTGGCTACGTGGAGCACGAAGAATGAACTTTCTAATTTTTTTAATTAGCATTTTAGCTTTATCCTTTAGTTTTCTTTTCCAATCCCATGTTTTAATGTTGGGGTTTTATTTAATTTTTTTATTTAAAATTAGATTGATTTTTTTTTTTATTTTTTATCATATTATAAAATAAAAAAAAATCATTCAATTCAAAAACCTCTATAGCGGATTACAAGTGTTTTTAGCTCTCCTTTTTTAAAAAAAAATTTTTGTTTTTTTTAATCTCATTTTTTAATGTTGAGTTTTTAGTTAATTTTATCATTTAGTATTGAGTTGATTATAAATTGATTTTTGTATTTTTTTATTATATTATAAAATAAAAAAATTAATCCAACTCAGTAAAATCAATAACCCAAGTTGCAGGTTTTGCAAGTTGATCAGGGTGAACATGACTTGTTTTTTTTTTTTTTTGATGTTTTTCTTTAGACCTACCTAATAAACAAATTATATTAGAGCAATTCTTACAAAATTTAATTTAAAACTCATGTTAAGCAAATGATTAGGTTAAAATTTTTCAAGTTTAAACTATTATATCAAGTTTGATGATAATATTAAATTTTTTTGGATAATCTAAATATTATTTCTTTCCATTCCAAAACATTTATTTCCAACCAACAACAAAGAGGCATGCAATAAACTAATTCTACTACAAACTAAAAGAAACGGGGTGCATGGTTCAAATTGTGAACCTCGTACACGTACCTCATGTGCTATTCTTTATTTTTTTAATTTTCTAACTTTTTTTTTCCACCAAACCCTTCTATAGCCTAAATAAAAGATATTAGGCTTGAAATTATAATAATTATATAACATTTAGAGATAAAAAACTAAAATATAAAATATGAAGAAAATTTATGATTAACTCCTTATTAATGATAATTTAAATTTAAATTTAAAAGTTTATTTTATTTGTTTATTAGTTTTTGAATTAAAAAAAGAAGAAAAATCACTGGAAAACATCCTAATTATCGAATTGCCACAATCCAAACAATAAAAAAGAAGGATCCTTGTGTAATCGAGTTTCTCTTCCTAAACGGATTTTAATGAATATTATTTTTTCCTTAAAATATTATGAAAAAAATACTCTGGTTCGGTTTGATCTAATATACAACAATCTCAATATTTTTTCCAGTTAAAATATAGTAAATTAGGCACGTATATTAAATTCTTGTTTTTTGTTTTTTTAATCCAACTCACATAGCACCGCGTGGTGTAAACTAGTCCATAACTAAATAAATATAATATATCGATTTCTGTCACATTCCAAGACGAGTGACTGAAGGTGACATCATTATTGTGGTGTGCCGACAAGGAACGCAAATACCGTGTTTCAAATTCCAAGTACACGTAGCATAGAAGTTGCTTTCATCAGAGGGGCAGTTATGTCCTAGACTATGATCCACTAATTTGCACGCTCGCCCATCTTCAGGCGTGCACATACGATGTGTTCACAGAAGTAGAAGTATGTATGTCTATGACTTGGATTACGTCACAATCAATTTCATATATTGAAAGTAATGAATTATTCATGCCGCAAATCATCATCATTAAGGCACCGTTTGGAAAGCAGTTTCAACCATGCTTATTAAACCGATATGAGATTAACCCAATCAAAAAATCAGGTCTTGAATTTTATAAAATAATCCAAATTAATTTAGAAAAATTAAAAAAAATAAAATTTTAATATTTTATATAAAAAATTTTAAAAAATCCATATAAATATAGACTATACATATCATAAATAATAAAGTTTAAAAGAATATTTTTAAAAAAAAATTATCCCACATTAAAAAGATATTATGTTAAGTTTTTATATTGAAGTATTTAAATCAAAAGAATTTTTTTTATCCCATATTAAGAAAAACATAACTTTTTTCTTGAAAATATAGAGTATATATACTCATTAAAAAAATATAGTTTTTTTTTTTTGTGAAGATAGAATATATAAATTCCACATTAAAAAAAATAACTTTTTTTTATTGAGAACATAGATTATATATACAAATTGGTTTCAAATCTCAGATTAAAAAAACATAGTTTTTTTCTTGTGAATATAAAGTATATATACTAATGGGTTTTAAATCCCGCATTAAAAAAAATAGTTTTTTTCATGTGAATATAGAGTATATATACTAATGGATTTCAAATCTCACATTAAAAAAGATACTATATTATCATTTTAAGTTGAAGTATTTAAACTAAAAGGTTTTTTATCCTACATTAAAAAAAACATAACTTTTTTCTTGGGAACAT
Source organism: Populus tomentosa (assembly GCA_018804465.1). Classification (NCBI taxonomy): domain Eukaryota; kingdom Viridiplantae; phylum Streptophyta; class Magnoliopsida; order Malpighiales; family Salicaceae; genus Populus; species Populus tomentosa. The sequence continues at coordinate 13,814,435 of CM031969.1, read as the reverse complement.
AGAGTATATGTAATAATAGGTTTCAAATCTCATATTTGAAAAAAAAAAAAAAAAAAGGTCTCGCCCGGGTCATGAGTTGACCTGTTGGGTCAACCAGGTTTGGTCGGGTCGTTGCATCGGCCAGTTTTTTGACAAACCCGGATCGATCCAGCCCCCGGGTCAACCCGTAAGGTCGATTCAGATTTAATAACTATATTTCAACCTTTTTTATTTTTATTTTTATTAAAATTAATTGTTTTAGTACTTTTATATAGTTTTAATGTGTTAATAAAATATTAAATTTTAAAAAATATTTTTTAAAATAAAAAATATTTTAAAAATTAACTATTACCGCACTCCATAATAATATCAATAATAATGGAATTATTTTATAAAACTCTGTGACTTTTTTTTTACTATTATTTTTCTTATGTGTGATTTTTTTTTTGCTATGAAAAAAATCAATAATAATTTAGAGCATCACTCTAAAAGTAAAAAATACATAAACGAAGCCAAAAGAAGAAGAAGAAGAAAACGAAAAAAACCCTACTGTTACTAGGATCTAGAGTATCTTCGAGAGCTAGAGTATCTTCGAGAGCTGGAGATCATTATTACAACGCACAATTGGATGTCGACAAAATATTTACCTTGTTGGCTTTCTCCTTGTGTGGTGCAATTAAAGACAGAAACATGGCCTCATCTTTATTTGTCCTGCTGACAAAAAGTTTGTAACCTTTTCCTCTTTAATTGCTCAGAAGATTGATAAAATATCTTCAATTTTTTTTTTTTAAAAAAAAAAGCTTAATTACATGGGTTTCTTCTGTTTAAGTCGAGGCAAAACTCCAAAATATTGTCATAATGTCAAGAAAATAGAAACCAAATTATTGTCATTATATGATGTCTTTGTTCTTCAGCTCCTCAGCTCACACCCAGTTACCTAGGCTAGGAAAAACATTTCAACAAGCAACGATAGGCATCTATTTTCTCACATGCACATAGTGCATGCACTCAAAGATTCTACACCAAAAAGAAAAGGGAGGTCTTTTCATTATGTTTTGGCTTAATTCTGAGTCCATACACGCAGCATTTTCTCAACATGCATATTCTTGATTCTACAAAGATTACACCTTCGATCTTCACCTCTTTTCCCAGGCGAATTATGCCTTCACTCTGCGTTCCAAATCGACTCCGCTCGCTTTCTGATATAGAAAACCCCAACACATTTTCATCTTACAGAGATACATATAATATATGATACATAAAAAAAAACCCTTTATAGAGAGTGAAAATAGAGCAAAATTCCTAAAACCCCAAACCCCTAACGGACCAAAGTGATTAAAGAGGTTGCTGCATTGTAACAACTACGGGGCTAGTGACAGTGTGCTTTCCATCTGCCCAGATTATTGAACCACTCTTCATGCTAGAGGCCCCAGGTGCGAGCTTCACTGCTGTGGTTTCCACTCTAACAAGGAAGTTCAATTTCTGCCCCACCCTCCTGAACACAAGCTTCTCCGGCTGCACGGTGACCGAAGTCCCACTAGGTGGCCTAATTGTAACTTTGTAGACGGAATTTGCATCCCCGACATTAGTCACTGTCCTAATAAAGTGTGTGGACATCTGATGCTTGCCATATTGTTGGAACACAACAGTTAATGAAGGGTAATTCAAGTTCCCTGCGTGGCCTGCCCTTTTCGCTCCACTGCAATCTGCATTCCTCCTAGTGACCACTTGAATGTTGGTGAGTGTATAATTTGAATTGCAAAGGAAATCCATATAATCAAATGATGAAATATCATAGACCAACCCAGGATTCATGGCCTTTTGCGGGTGAACATGACCAGCACCGAAATCTAACACGGTAGAAACATTTCCAGTGGACTCGTCAATCATTTCTTCGCCTCGATTATCAACAGTATACGCAGTTGTCATCAGTGCCGACCTTATCGCTGCCGAACTCCATTCAGGGTGAGCTGCCTTTAACAAAGCGGCTAATCCGGAAACATGTGGACAAGCCATTGATGTGCCTGACAGAATGTTAAACTCGATTTTTCGCCGGTCAGACGGAATCCCAGAGGGTCCGACTTTATCAGGCCAAGCAGCAAGTATGTTCAAACCAGGAGCAATAACATCAGGCTTCAAAATTTCAGGGGACTCGGGATTTGGCCCTCTAGCTGAAAATGAAGCCACCACTGGTGCAGGCCGAACATTAACTCTAGTCCCTCTAAAAACAATAGTAGCAGTAGGTGGTGACGACTTTGATTTAGAAGCCGCAGACATGTACCTCCTAATTTCATCACCACCAGAAGCACCAACAGCAGTAGCAGGCAAAACATGACAATCAGCGACTAAACCTTCACCATCGAAAGCTCCATTTGCCAAAATCATCCCAACCCCTCCAGCTTTCTTCACAACCTCACCTTTAGCAGGCCTTGAATTAATCCCTCTATCACACAACACAATTTTCCCTTCAACCAACTTGGGATCTAAAGAACCATCTAAACACAATGAGCTAGAATACTCGTCTCCACCTCCACTACTCCCAGCATAAACCACTGGATACATCTTCCCTGGAGCCAGACCTGGCCCACCATAAAGACTTACACCAGAAACCACTTTCCCGTTTCCAAGCTTAACATCAGCCGGAAAATCCCTATCAATCGTCCCAGCACCAACAGTAGTTACCCATGGAGCTACATTAGTAACAGTTAAACCTCCAGGTCCACCGTTCCCAGCACTAGCTGATACAAAAACCCCACGGTCCACTGCTCCAAAAGACCCAATTGCAATGGCATCTAAATAATAAGGCACTACAACGCCTCCAACACTTAACGAAATAACATCAACCCCATCAGAAACAGCAGCATCAAATGCAGCTAAAATGTCAGAATCATAACAACCGGCATTCCAACACACCTTATAAGCAGCAAGTCTAGCTTTTGGTGCCATTCCTGCAGCAACCCCACGTGCATACCCAAATGTTGATGCCGGAAACACGTATCTTCCGGCAGCAATGGAAGCAGTGTGAGTGCCGTGGCCATCAGAGTCACGTGGCGACCGGTACTCGGTCGTTTCATTCATTTTGCCGTTTGCTGCCTCGTATCCATTGCAGAAATAGCGAGCTCCTATTAACTTTCTATTACAAGAACTTGAAGCGAAGTCTTTGCCACTAGCACAAACCCCTTTCCATCTTGACGGGACAGGACCCAAATCCCGGTCATTGAAGCTCTCCCGTTCAGGCCAAATACCCGTGTCGATAACTCCGATCACAAGATCGGACCCAAAGTCCGACTCTTTGAGCAAACCAGCTCCGTCGGTTGTTTTCAAGCCGAGGAATTGAGGGGAGCGCGTGGTGTGCACGTGACGCACTCGGTCAGGGATGACAGCAATGATATGAGGGAGAGTCTGGAGCTTGAGAGCTTCAGTAAGGGAAAGCTTGGCAGAGAAGCCATGGAAAACGGTGTCGTAAGTGTGGAGTAAAAGGGGAGTGGTTCCAGGGGAGATGGAGGAGAGAGAGGAAGTGTACCATTGCTGGTGGGTGGGGAAAATTAAGGGTTTTGAGTCATGCTGGACTTGGACAATGAAGGTTCTAGGTTGCTCATTAGTTGAAGAAGAAGTTGCAATAGCGAGGAGAGACAGAAAGGAGAGTAGAGAGAGCATCGTGAAGGAATGGAAATGGGATTGATTTTGAGTTCTGCTACTGACTGAGCTTAAAGTGAAAGTGGTAGAAAAGGAAGTAGGGGGGGAGAGAGAGAGTAAGCATGTCCCATTGAACAAGTTGGGGTGTGTGCAAGCAAAGAGACAACAAAGTTTGTGTCTTTCTAATGGGGTTGTGTGCCTCTTGGGAATTTTTGATTTTGGATTATTGTTATTATTATTATTATTATTTTATTTGAGTGTCACATGAAATATTTTGGTGGAGTGTGTTTGATTTTATTGTTTAAATTGTTTTTTATTTGAAAATATATTAAAATAATATTTTTTATTTTTAAAAAATTATTTTTGACAATTAAAATAATTTAAAAATACTAAAAATATATTAATTTAAAATAAAAAAAATAAAAAATATTAATTTTTTTAAAATATTTTAAAACATAAAAATGTAAAGCTTTTGTTATACGGGTGGATAAAAGCTTCGTTTCATAGACAAGTGTAACATAAAATGCCCTGATGGGAAATTTTCTATGTTGTTCCTTTGAAATTTGTGGAAGGTTGTCTTTAGCATGGATTTTTAAGCAATTACTATGGAAAAACCTGTGGAATATTTGATCAACAGGCAAGAAGGAAAAAGATCATTTCATAAATTATTAAAAGAAAACAGTGGAGTCTGCGCTCTTTATGCATAATATATTTTTTATATAATTTTTTTTTTGAATATTCCAGCTTTTTCATGGCATTGTTGAATGTGAAAAAAATTACAGAGATATTTATATACGCATTTAATTAAGAAATAAATGAAATATAAATATTTAATATACAAAATAAATGTAGATGGAAAGAGAAAAAATACGAAAATGAATTCTAAAAACATATTAAAAAATAAAATTAAAAAAAACTAAAACAATTAAAGTCAGTCTGTGTTAATTACTTAAACTTGTTATCATTGTCATGAGACCGAGACTGGCTGTATAAAAAGTAAACCTAGAAAAACAACAAAACAAAAAACCAAATAAAAAAAAAATATTAAGTGGTGAATTTGAAAAAAATAAAACAAAATTGAGTCAGCATAGGTTAATCTATTGACATAAACATAGGATTGGAATAATCTTACAGAAAGAAAAACAAAAAAAAAACACCAAGATTAATTAGAAACAAAATTAAGTGTTCAACAATGAAATTAAAAATAAATCAATTATATAAAATGACTTAAAAAATCACCAATATCAATTTGCATTAAATTTTAAAACTCGTGTTTTTAGTCATGAAACTATGAGTAACCCTATAAAATGCTTTTTCTTAAAAAAATAATGTTGAATGTCAAAATAAAAAAAATAAAAAATATATATATTCTGATTGAGTTACCCTAGATCTTTTCAACTCTTGCAAATATTTATTTTACTACCCATATAATTTATTAAAAATTAGTTTTAAAAATTTCTTCAAGCATCAAATCTAGTTACTAATATACTAAAACATCATGGACTTTAACTATTAAGCCTATTTTGGTCTTTAATTTATCAAATTTTCATATTTTATCCTTGTAGTTTCAATGAAAATCCATATTAGTCTTTTAAATTTCTAAAAGTCTTATATATGATTACTGCCATCTTATTTATTTTTTAATTCTAAACTTTATTTTCTTATATTTCAATACTTGTTAATTAAGAAAGGAGTGAGAAAGTAATTGAAAATGGATAGATAAAGAAAATTTTAGATCAATCATAATTCAATAACAAAAAAAACCAGTTTTACCATTAATAGATATGCATTGGAGAAGAGAGTTTGACAAGGGTGGTTTTACCCTCTAACCATGCTGAGAAAAATATATCATAATCTTGAAAGTTTTTTAAAAAAAATTTTAGATTTTAGATAAATTAAAGGGAGAATTTGGGTTGGAAATAAATTTATTGAAGTTCCTACCATAGTTCTTAAATTCATAGCAACCCATTAGGGTGACTTATTGACTCGAGGCTTAATAAAAAAGGTTATTGAAAAAATTTAAACTTTTTTTTTTTAAAATGTGATTTTAGATTTGAGATGGGCATAAATCCAAGGTAAGGATGAGTAGGTTAACTTGGATTAATATAGAATTTAAATACAATTATTAAAATGATATATATATAACTATCAAATTATTCCATAGTTTTGAAAATAAGATTGGAGCTCTCAATGATAATATTAACAATTATTTTATGAATAATTATATATGAATGTAATATGTATAATTTTTTTAAAAAACTTTGCTCGTGAATATTCAATAAAAATAAAATATTTATTTTTTTAATTTATTATTGTTATTTTCTTATATAATTTTATTAAATTAACTATTCTTTTAGTTTTTTCAATAATATGTTTATAAAATTATCCAGTCATGTTTTTTTTTATTGAAACTTGCTTTTCAAATTATGATACATTGTTATTTCAAAAATAATCCTTCGGATATATAAAAAAAGTATTTTCATCAAAATAAAAGAAACTAAAAAAATAACAAAGTTTCTTATTAAAGAGATATGTTTTCTTCCTTAATTTAAATTATTAAAAGTATTTATTTTATTTTTTATTTTAAAAACTATATTTCTAGTAGAAAAATATGTTTTGTTAAAAAACAATACATGAATAAAAAATATTTCTAGTTAAAAATTTATTTATTGTCCAAGATTTTGATTGTTTATTGTTTTTATAAATATCTATTTTAATTACTATAAAATTAAATAAAGAAGATTTTAAAACGTGCTCGTGACATCATGCAAGCATGCTTACTAGGTTCTTACTATGAGGGTGTTTGAGAGTGTGGTAGTGATTGCTTTTCAAATAGTTTTTCGTGCCGAAAAGCATGCCAATAATGTTTTTTTATTTTTTAAAAATTATTTTTGATACCAGCACATCAAAACGATCCAGAAAGTACAAACCGCATTCAATTTTAGCAAAAAAAAAAAATTGAAATTTTGCAAAAAACCGTTTGGACCGCAGTACAAAACGGCCTCTATATATGACGCTAAAATTCAAGAAATTCAAAGAAGAAGAAAAGGTCACATCCTTTTCCCTTGATCTTTTAAATAAAACAGTTATTTTTATTTTTTTTATTTAGAACTCTTAAAATATTTAAGAAATAAAAAAAAATCTCAAAATTCTCCAATAATTGATTTTTTAAAAATCTGGGCCATAAAATTTTGTTAATTTTTTAGAAATTAGAAGTTAGTTTTTAATTAAATTAAGATTTTAAGAAATATTCAAGAAATTAAACAATTTCAAAATCGATGAACTATTACAATTTTAAAGTTTTTTAAGAAACAAAAATTTAAATATTTTTTTACTAATTAAACTCTTTCCTTAGTATTAGGTGTTTTTTCTAACAAGATCCCATATTTCTATTAATCCTATTATATGTTAGTACAACGATTCAAATGTGGTTATTGAAATTATTGCATCCAATTCATCAAATTTATATTGGAACAATCATGCATAGTCTGTATGGCCGTTAATTATAATAAAAATAATTGATAAAGAGATATATTAAATAAGGAGTGTTTTTTCTGTGTGAAATATTTTTTAGAAAAATATTTCCTTGATTTTTTGTATTTATTTTTTAAAAAATATTTTTTAGATAAACTGGTTAACATAAAATATTTTATAATTAATATTTAAAATTAATTTATTTATTATAAACCTTATAAAGCTCTGTAAAATATTTTACAATAATATACCTCTATTAATAATATCAAACTATTTTTAAATTGCTATTATAATCTCTATCATCATCATCTTCATTACTGCTATTTCTGCATCAAGTATTGTTATCTTCATGCTATCATTATCACTATCACATTAATAACTATTTTTGGTATTATGATAACTTTTTTATAGTTATGATTTGAAAAAAAAAACAAGTTTAAGAAAAAATAAAAAAATATTACTATTTTTTAATCAAAGTTTTAAAAGAAAATTTTTATCATCATTGTTTCTATTACCATTTTAATATCATCATTATATCTATCAATGCCACTACCTTCATTGCAACATCATCTCCATTTTCATCACCATTATTACAAGCATATTATCATTCACCAAAATTTATTATCATCATCGTTGTTGTTGTTATATTTTTCATATCATTATTATTGTATAAAATTTTTTATTTGTAAAATATTTTACACAAAACAAATGCCTACTTAAAGAATGAAAATAAATTAAAAGTTATAATTGATTGATTTTATATCAAGTTATTTTTACATGAGAGTATAGTTGAGAAATGATATAATATATAAAAATATATTAATGAATTTATTTTTATACTAAAACAACTGAAAATCATTATACAGCTTCAATTTTCATATAAACAGTGAAAGCCCCTCATTTGTTTTTCAATTTAACCCTCCTCCCCTTTCTTTTCTCTCCCTTTTCTATTTCAATTTTGTATTATTTTATTTTCAGTTGCATACTTGATTTTTTTTAACTGGGTTGCTTTTGGATAAACCAATTCAATCGAATTATATCGAGATAACATTTACATGATTTAATTTAAACCCAGGCTAAACAATGAGTTGAGCGGAGATGTATTTTTTTATTCCTTTTTCGTCAATTTCATTCTCAAACCTTTTTTTAACGGTCGATCAGGTTACGTTCATATTAACTAAGTCAATTGAGTCACATCAAGGGAACCCGCACACAATTTAATTTTAAACTCAGACTAGATAAGAAATTGGATTAAAAGTTTTTTTTTTTATGTTAATTTCATCATTTTCTCTCAATTTTAATGTTAAAATTTTTTTACCAGTCAATCAGGATGTCTTTGTACCAGTTAAGTTGACTGAATCACGTTGATACAATCTTTACTTGATTTAATCTTAAACTCGAGCTACACTTCAGATCAAGAGACTCATGGTTAACATATTGGATCAAATTTAATAAAAATACTAAACAATTACCTATTATCTAAATATTTTTTATTAGGTTCATAAAAATTTGATTTTATCCTTAACATGACGCATACCTGTAAAATAGCTTCTTCTAAATTACGGAATAGTTTGTAGCTAGATTTTTTTTTTAATTGTATTAATATCTCTTTATACTCTAAGTATACTAACAACTAAAACAGAATGCGGTTGGTTACTATACATATAGTAGCATTTTTTTCTGTCTTCATTTTTTTTTTCAATTACATCCTATATGCCCAATTTGTCAATTTTTTTTAAGAAAGGAAAATTTTAATAAAAAGAAACCAAAGTGAAAAACATGAAGAATTATCATGACTAACCTAAAATCATTGGATTCTGATTGAGAAGAGAAAATTATTAGTTAACACTTATTCTAGTTATAAAAAAAATTCATTTTAGTGTTAAGGGATTCCATGAGAAAAAGAAAGCTTGACAATAATTGTTTTTGTCTCTAAACATTCATTAAAATAAAAACTGAGTTCATTTGATTTTTTTTTTCCAATTGATTTTGGTTTTATCAAGTGTTTTTTAAGTTTTTTTAGTATTATTGGATGGTTTATAAAGATTTTATGGTGATTTTTTAAAGTATTTTCAAGTAAAAAATAATACTTTTAATAAAAAAATTATTTTCTTGATTTTTTTTTTATATATTATCTATAGTAACTGGATTCTGGAAAGTAGAGGACAAGTCTTCTTGTCTTTTTTTGAAATAAGAAATGGTGCTATGACTAAAAAAGTAAACAACCAAAGCCAATAACCTACCACATCGATTTGTCTCCTCTTCATCTTTTTCAACCTTCAATTTTGGACGTTACAAAAAAATTGAAATCGCTAAGGTGTCATCCATTAGCTCTTTCAGCTTTAGCCTTTGTGGCTTCATATCAGCCGAAACTTGAAAATCATTCAAATTCAACACATTAAATTGGTATTTTTAAATCTTCCTTCGATAGCTGCAACTGATAAAATCAGTGAGCTGATGCCAAGTCGGAGTATTTTCGGTTAAAAGAAAACGAAGAAGAAGAAGAAGAAGAAGAGAGAAGATATCCATCCAAAGAAATAGGATAATGGGCGTATTGTTAGAAAATAATAAAAATTATATTTTAGAATTTTATTTAATAATTTAAATTATTGAATTAAAATAATTTTTTAATATGATATTAAAATTTTAATAATCAAGCAGTTATGGGTTTGAATCTCATCATTTCTATTTATTTAATAAAAATTAAACACAAGGTAATATGAATCTGTGTAAGTTTCTCAAGTCTAAAGGGTCCTCACTTAAAGAAGTATGTTAAATAATAATATAAATCATATCTTGGAATCTCACCTAACAACTTAAACTATTGGGTTGATAACTGCAAATATATATATATATATATAATTACTTATAATTTTTTTTATTATAATAACGGTTGTTTTTTAAATTAAAAATATATTTTTTATTTTTTAAAATTTATTTTTGATATAACATTTTAAAAGAATTTAAAAATAAAATAAAAATAATTCAAAAGCACTTGAAAAAAACTATTTAACTATGATGCAAATGCCATCCACTCCCTCGACTTGATTACACACCATAATAGCTTCTAAGAGGGTCGCTAATTCTTCCATGTACATTCTAGATTTTGTCGAAGTTTCTTGTAAAGTGGTTTCTTTTTCATAATTGAAGATAAATTCTTAAGGTGGGACCAACTGCCCATGTCTAGGACAGTTGTCTATGAGGTTGAATCATGATTGAGTTTTTGAAGATTGGACAAATGCTGGGCCTTTTTCTGCTTCACATCACGAAGACTTTCAACCAAACATGAGATGGTGGGGAAGACACATTTCTACAGCGCCTGCGATGGAGAGATCTTCGAATTTGAATGGAGAGCACAGGGAAAAGCGAGCATGGGCAGTGCTTTACTGGCTAGAGGCGAGAAAATAGAGAAAGAGTATGCCATGATTTGTCAAAAAGAAGGATCAAATATCTAAGATAATTTAAAGACGGAAAGGAGGAATTACGAGGAATGTAGTATAATTGATTAGATTTAAGATGTATTTTTTTAAAAGGTTATTAATTTGATTTTTATAAATTTTAGGATTATTAAAAATTTATATAATTATTAATTTTAAAATTTATAAAATTAGTCACAAGCTGTCCTGAATAATTATGTTAATAATAATAATAATAAAAAAATAGAAAAGAGGAAACTTTAAAATTAGGATGCCGGGAGAAGGCAAGTGAGGCCGATGCATTTTACATGCAATTATTTAGGGTTTCGTTGTTTGCGGGAGTAAAGATGGGGAGAAAGGTTGTGGCCTTTGTTTGATGCTTCAATCAAAGCAAAAAGCTTTCAATAAATCTTAGGAACTTTTCCCATTTTTCCTATTCTAATCTCTTTTAAGCCTTTTTCTTTTTCCCCTGAAGCAAATTGAAAAGCTAAAACAGTGATGTCAAAGCAGCATATGAAGGGAAACGAAGGAAGCGCGGGAAACTTTAAAATAATTAAAAAAATATCTTTAATTTTTTTTTAAAATACCATTTAAAACCCAGTTCTAAACAACTTCTAAACCTGCTTGCTTTATTTTTACCTTTCAATAGCATATACATCAGAAGTCCGTGGATTTTCCCTCATAAATATGCTTTTCTTTTCTTGTTCTTTTTTCGAATAGAATTCTAGTACAAGAACAGTCAAATATTTCCATATTCAATAATGAATTGACAGCAAATCTGAGAAAAGAAAAATATTTCTACGTGGACCTGTATGTTTGTGGGAAGAGAGCAAATTAACGTTTTATATGGTCAAAGGTCAATCGAATTGATTACACAAGAAGAAGCAATTTAACCCCCCCGGGGGGGGGGGGGGAGTGGTTTGGGGACCCATGAGTTTCTTTATTTGATTGATACAAACTGTTTAAAAGTAATTTACAACAGTTTTTTGGACATCACAATAATTTATTTATTTTTTAATTTTAGTTTCACCCCATTTTAATTTTTTAGATGAAACTAGTTTGATTCTCTGCAGGTCTACGTTGAATATAATAAATTAAAAATTATATATGTCATTTTTCTTTCTTTAAAATTTCCTTTTTTATTATTATAAATTTCACCAATAACTCATTAATTTGGTCACAAAAGATTCCATCATTTTGTTTTTTTAACAAAACTAAATTTGATTTTGTCAAATTGCGCATTAACTAAATTTATTTCCTAACATCACGAGGATCCAATAATAATAAAAAAAAGGATGTGCATAAAAAAATCTGACACCTCAAGGATCCAGTTAAAAAAAAAGAGAAATATATACAAGTTAAATTAAAATAAAAATTGAGGTGGTTCATTGTTCCTTAGATTTATTTGGGATTTGGTTTAGTGATTTGTTTTGACTAAGTTTAGGGGATCGCATGGTGTTAAGAAAAGAGTTTGTTGCTTGGTTGATGTTTGGTTTGTTGAAATTAAATGAAATTTTATTAATTTTAAAAAATATTCAACTCCTTTTTCTTGCTAGCACTGGGGATTGAATTGCATGGGAAGGGAAAAAGTCCAACTCATTTTTTTTTTATCACTGAATTTTTTTTTTTACTTGATCATTTTACATTAGATTTATTTGAGATGAAACTTAATTATTTTTTTTATTGCTTATATATGAAAATATTGTAATATCAAGAAAAATTCTGGCACTCAACTAATGCTTTATTTTTTAAAATAAAATAAAATTTTATTGATTTAAAACAATTAAGATTTGAAAGATTAAATTTAATATAAAAAATTGTGAGCGATCAGAGTGATTAAAAAGTATCAAACTAGATAGTGTGTGCAACCCTTACACTATCTTGTGAAGGAATCCACCATTCTTCGATGGAGCGTGTGGTTTCCTTTGATGTTAGAACACCATCGTCTTTGCTGCTGTTGGAAGCTATTCGACAAGGTCATTTATGGGAGGTGATGCGTGATGATAGATGAGGCAATGAGGGTTCAACAATCTTCTCTCTCTCTCTCTCTCTCTCTCATCTCTCCTATCATCTCATCAATTATCACTTTCATCAATCCAAAATTGCAATGTAAAACTTGTGTTAAATACCAAAATTCCTAATAAAAAATAATTTTAAAGGAAAATATTTATCACTGTAAGTGGAAATTGTCATATTAAGTAGTATAAAAACTCGGAAAAAATAAAATAAATCAATATGTTAAAAAAGATTGATGATTGGGGATTAAACATAAATAACTTGTGGGAATTTAATGAGTGATATTTTCATAAATAAAAAGAAAATTTTCTTCCCTTTCTCTTTAAAACAGCTGATGGTAGGGGGAGAGAAAATTTGAGAATTTTTTTTCTTACTCCTTCAATTCTTCCATTTTCTCATAATTAGATTATAAAGAGGATGCAAGTTACATGAAATTCTATCAAGAAACACAATCAAAGTAGAAAAGTTAGAGAAAAGGAATGAGAATGGGAGCTGGGGAGGATAAAGAGAGAAGTTGTAGCAAGTATGATTTCAATAGAGCAGATGTTAATAGTCTCTAGAGATCAATAAATAATTTAACAGAACAAATACAAGGTATGAAGGGTGTGTTGATGGCAAGTAAGAAAGAGAGATAGGGAATCAAATAAATGCATGATTATTCATCATTAACTCATCATTCTATTACATGTCTTTATAAACAAATGTAAAATGTAACTTATTCTTAAGGTAGAACCCAGAGAACTTCAAGAACTTTAAGACAGTTCCCCTCTCTCTGTCTTCTCTTATGATAGCTCCTGTTCTTTTAGATCGACCTTATTCTTAAGGTAGAACCCAGGGAACTTTAAGCAAGCAAATTCCCATGTTGCCTCAGATGGTGGCAAGTTATTCCAGTGAATCAAAACCTGAGTAGCATCCCAATTTCATTTCTTAATCATCCTTCTATGTAAAACAAATTGAGGCAGGAACTCAGGTTCACCATGAAAATCGGGCAAATTCTTCTGCATAATTAAGCTTCCCACATGCTTCTTCAACTAAGATACGTGAAAGACAAGGTGTATTGTTGTAGATGAGGGCAAGTTCAGCCTATAAGACATAGTTCTAATCTTCTTCATAACCAAGTAAGGGCCATAATATTTAGCTTCTAATTTCTGTTTATGGGGTTGTAGTTTAAGGTAAACTAGATCCGTAATTGAAAATGACCTCTCACTCCTCTTCTAGTTGAACCAATCTGTGTTAGGCTGCCTGCAAATTGCTCCTTGTAACTTTCAGCATCCTTTTTCTTCTTGTCAATAATCTATCTACTGCCTCATTTACTGAATTTGTCCACTGTCAATAATTTGCTGCACTCCCTATGCTAGATCAGTCACTTAATTAAATGGAATTTTCCCTTCTTTTTCTCCTTTAAGGGCCAGATTAATCTGCAATCAATCTTAAAATGATTGGCCATAAAAGCCTTAAATGTCCTGTGTTGATCAGTTGATGTTCAAATACAGAGCAAGAGATGGAAACCACTCTGTATAAAGAGTATGCTTCAGATTAAATGGAATGGCAAGGGAGATGTAAAACTGATGGCTCACACTGCCAGGGAATGGCCTCCATCTTCCGCACATAGGAACAAAATCTAGATGTATATCCAACACCATAGCCCACTGCTACAGTTAAGAACAAAAACTAACAAAATGACCCAAGTAAAGATCATACCTTTGATTTACTAATCCATTTTCCATCAGCCCATTCCAGATGAGGCCTTATCTTTGAATGACGAAGCTCCTTGTCCTCGTGTCCCTGCTTCAGAAAGTCATTGCATCTCCTCCCGGATCTCCAACCAAAGCCATAACATGTATCTACCCTTTCCAGCAACTCGTATTTTCTGTCTGCATAATTAGGAGGTGCGGTTTGAATGCAAAGAGAATCCACGATCGTTTTCTTTGTTCCAGCCTCATCACTATTTCGCGAGCTTAGACACTTCACCAACAAAGTCTTATCCTCGTTTTTTTATGACAATCGCAGGCAACCAAATATCACGTATATTATCTTTTTCAAGGTTCACTTCTACTTCTGTCCTTGAGCTTAAAACCGAACCTATTGTTTGCCGCTGCATTTTGAGTCGGACCCAGTTGTCATCGACCCAATCCAAATGAAGCCTTAAATCTGTGGCATCCAATTCAAGAACATCACTTGGGTTATCAAAATAAACTATAAGTCACACTCCCCATCAAGAACCTTCTTTACTAAAGTTTTGAAACCTGGTCTGACTCGATGGGTCGACCTCGAACCTGGAGTTAGAACTGAGCCAGGTTTAAGAAAAAATAAAAAAAGAAAAAACTTGAGCTGACCCGCTGAGTTGACCTAGCGACCCGATTGACTCGGTAAAAAACCTGGCTGCAACCCGTTGATTTTTTTTTTCACTAAAATGACGTTGTTTTGATTTTAAAATTTTTTTGACCTGGACGACCCGGTTAAAACTCAACGACCCAGTCAAAACTCGGAACCCGGGCCTTGGGTTGGGCCGGCCACCGGATCGAGTTTAAAAACTATGGCCCCGTTTGTTTGCTGGAAAGTAGTTTCCTTTTGGAAAATGATTTTTTTGGAAAGTGAATTCCTGGAAAGTGAATTATTTTTCGATGTTTGGTAGTAATATGAAAAATAAACTGGAAAACACTTTCCAGTGTTTGATTATGTTATGGAAAATAAACTGAAAAATAAATTATTAATGAATTTTTTTTTTCAAATTTATCTAATATATAAAAAATATTAAATATAAATATTTAATCACTTATAATAAAAAAAATAAAATCTAAAAAGTGTAATGATGAATTTTTTTTTATTATATCTCATATTCATAATAGCTTATTTTATAAATATAACTATATATGTCATATAATATTATAGAGATATAACCTTGTGAAATTTTTCATAAATAAAACCTATTAATACATTTTTTTTCAATTTAAAATATTTTTTTTTTCATATGAAGAAAGCCAAATTAGTTTATGGTATTAAGTAAGAGTTAGATATTTGGGTTTTTTTGGTATGAAGATTTTTTAAAAGATAAATAAATACAAAAATATTTTGATGGGTTTTTTGGATAAAGATTTTTTTTTACGGGTATAGGCAATTATCCCTTTAATATCCCCTTAATATATATCAAATAAGCATTAAGAAATAAATATAAATATCTTACATCAAACATAGTCATGCATGAATTCACAAATATAAACATGCTAGATCGAATTAAACAAGTAAACATACTTGTCAAAAAACAAACATAAACTTTCTTATCATAGTGAAATCATCTAGCAATCAGGCCTGTAACAATGTTCGTTCACAAAATTATGAACCCAAATTTTTCTCAAATTAGCATTTTTTTGCCATAAATGCTTTTGCCAACATTTCATTTTAGACCAAGTGATCAAAAGCATCACCAAGAGCAATCTTCTCAAAGCCTTCAACTTTCATCACTTTTGTATATGGCTTATTAACATCAAGTTGGTTTTTGCTTAGGCTTTGAATTGCAAACGCTACATCTCCAATCTTTTTAGATAACTTTTCAACACTATCATCTTTATATGTTCGGTATCTCTTCTTATGTTGTCTTTTTTGGGTATTAGAGGAAGGTGTCTTTTTACCTTTTAAAGTTTCTTCATATTTTCCTTCATTTTCAATTGAAATAGATTGCACTTCAATGTTCTCTTTCAGGTTGATATCAACATATGATTTGGTATAATTTTTAGTTGCCATGTCTTTTCCAATAATAATTGTCATTGCTTCATACATATCAAGTTTTTTGTTGAGATACTTGTCATGATTTGGATGTGCCTTTCATAAAAATTAGAATATACAATTTTCAGTTCCTTGTATAAAGTTTTGGAAACAAAAGTAAATGTAAAAATTACATAAAATACACTATTTATCATACCTTTACTTCTTCATCATATACATCTTTCGAAATCGTAATCATCTTCAAACAATCATCCTAACCAAAACCACTTTTATTTTTAAGTTGGGTTATTATTCCCCATTCTTTTTTCACAGTTTTGAGATGATTGTCCACATACTTAGGCTCACATTACACGTTGAACTTTTAACTAATTTTTGTAGCTACCTTTGCAAAAGATTCCGCTTTGAAAGTGGAAGAAGGCTTGTTTCCTTTAAGTGTCTCCTCGACTAATATCTTAAGTAGCATGTGAGACATAGGCTTAGACCATATGAAGTGTTTACCTTTGCATTTTTCATTCTTCACAGTATTCATTTCTACAAAATAAAATTATACAATATTTAGATTGAACTAATTTTATACAAAAAATTACAACTACTATTTAAAAAAGAGCACATGAAATATGTAATAAATTATAATAAAGTCAACAAACAATCCAAATATATAACAAAGACAATACAAACTCAAGAAAGACATAATAAAAACAAACACATATAATTAACACTCAATTACTAGTTTCTTTGAGTGTTATAATCATTCCACATGGTTGATGCAATCATTTCTCTTTTTGTTATCCACTCCCTATTCTCTTCCCTCTCCTCCCGTTGGCTTAAGCTGATTGTTCTTCTAATTGGTTCACTTTCCGAACATACTTCTTCCATAAGAAAGTCATAAGAATCAACTCCTATTATGTGATTATGAATAATACAGCATGCAAGCATAACATTCACTTGTGTTTCATAAGACCAAAAAGGTTTTCCATCAATTGATCTAAAACGACTCTTCAAAATACCAAACCCTCGCTAACCCTCGCTCAATAGGAGTTCGTAATGAAGAGTGTTAAAGATTAACTAACTCCTTTTCGTTTTCCGGTGAATGTTCTGTAAACTCATTCAAGTGGTATCGAACTCCACGAAAATGAGTAATGATTCCTTTTCGAATACCATAACTAGCATCACCAAGATAATATTTCCCTACAAATAAAAAATAAAACCTATTATTATCTTTATCTAATTAGACAATTTACATGTTTATTGCATATTGTAAATATTTAATTTATACCTTCTGGAATTTTTAGTCCACTAGGTCTTGATAGTGCATCACCTAAAACCCGAGAATCGTGTGCACTTCCTTCCCATCTAGATAAAACATATATAAACTTCAAATCAAAAGTTATAGCTGCTAAAACATTTTATGTTGTTTTCTTTTTTCGACCTCGAAACTTTCCTTAAATTTCAACAGGAACATTTGCAGGAACATTGGTACCATCAATTGCTCCCACACAATCATATATAAACATGATAAAAATAATTTATAACCTTTTCTTCTATATGTAATTAATTAATGTATAAAAATATTGATATTGTTCTCATACCTTAAAATAAGGATACAATCTGCGATTATTCAATATCTCCGCGGGAACTGTATCCATTGGGTCTTTGATAAGGTGTTTGTATAACTTAAGAACTGCTTTTAATACAATTCTAAAGTAACGATGGATAGTTTCAACATACCTATAGTATATACAACTAATAAAACAAAATCTTTGGTTTCGACCTATAATTTATAAGAACACAATTACTTGCTCCTTAATAGACACATTTGAGTTGATCGTAATAGGTTACGACTTGTGAGAACATCACACAAATTATATAACACAATTGATTTCATACGAATTTGTTTGACGCAATGTCTATCACCTCGATTCAAAATGCTATCAATATAGAATTCTCGTTGAGCAATTGCATTTATATGTGGTTCTCTTGGTATATAAATTCTACTTCTTTTTCGTTCAATAATAGCTGCTCCTGCAGTTATGACAGTTACAGTTGCTCCCATATATGTTGCATGAATAATCTTACTATCCATGATAAGAAAGTGAAGTTTTCTGATAATGAAACCTAAAAAGTATGGAGAAATAAACATTCAAAAAGCATATCAAATACTTACACAATCAATATAAGAAATTATGATCAAACTGACATAATCAATATATTTGAATAGCTAGAAATACTTTTAATTCTAAATGTCATGTTCAAGTCAATTATGTAGTTCAAATGTCATTGAAAATAAAAGCAGAAACAATTACTAGATAACAAGTTTTGAATCAAAATCTAACAATCATCAAAACATGCATTCGTACATATGAACTGCTGCTCAGATATAAGCACATAAAGTCAGAGAGCGTGACAATAATTCACAACCACAGTTCTTAAATCATTTGTTTAACTTTTTAGATTAAAATCCACCATGTGGAGTACAATGGAGAGAAATCCCTTCAAAAGATACGAAACAATAAACACCTACTAAAGCATCATATAAGCGCAAGCATCAATATAGGAAAGATCACTTATCATCCATTCTCTTAAATGTGATACTGCAAAAAGAAAGAATTATGGAGATGAACCTGTGACCTCCCTACGGTGCAGTGTACTGTAAACTAAGAATGAAGGAGAGATTAAACAAAGACTGACTTTTTTCTATTAAATAATTATACAGAGTATTCCGTTTGAGGGACTCATAAATGTGATAGATTAGATCAGGGCATCCAATCACAGGTAAAAGGTATTAGGGGTTCTTCCCCAGAAAAGCAGAGTCATTAACTTGCTATCTTAATTCGTCCTGCTTTCCTCCTTTGACTAACGCTTGGAAAGACAAAGATTTCAGTTTAAACATAAAGCCCTACTATGGGCTTGAAAGAGCACGCACTGGGAAAACAGCGACCCGACCACTAGTTACAAAGCTCTGAAAAGGTATCGAGAGGGCAGCCAGGTGCGAAGCAATTAGCCCGCATTCCTTGCTTCATGGGTAGGAGCGAACCGGAGAACTCTAACAAAGAATGTAAGGAAAGCTTTCTTTATAATTAATTTCTTTCGTGACTGCCCAGTGGCTAAGGAGAGAGCTACATGTCCTACTAGTTAGACAAATTAAAAATTATCCAAATTTTGACCCTGTCTTTTGATAAAAGTCATCTGCCTAAATCCTTATTCAATGAATCTGTGCTATCATTGGAAAAGCTATTGAGACGGGAAAAGGCATTTGTAGACTTGAGAATGACGATTGATGACCTCCCCACAGCCGAACCCCAACTATATAGGAGAAGAGCTCTGCAAGAAGGAGTCCACATAAGGGAATACTCATCGAATTTCATAGCAGCCTAAGTTAAAAGTAACACAGATAAACTGCCTCAAAAGCAGAGACTGTGGATCGAAAAGAGAGAGACGAGTTCTGATTGGAATTAGGTGGTCGAGGGAAAGAGATCCTATGTTTTGGTAGTGGATTTTGAGTGTTATCCCGTACCAACAACAACCAAGACAATCTTGGGGCATGAAACAAAGATAGAAGCCACGCTCTCTCCTCTTAGAGCAATACCCAGAAAGAATGATGTCCTAAGTTATTGAGTTTTGAATTCTATTGACAAAAAGATTGAAAAAGTGTGGTGGAGTAGAAATATGACGTGGGATGAAAAGCTAAAGATTATCAACACGCATATTAAACAAGCAAGATTTGAGATCCTATACAAAACAGAGCATGGAATTGTTCTGATTTTTTCCCAAGAATTAACGAGCTCACAAGATTTATACCACAATCACAATAAAAATCCAAATAAAGAATAGGAAAAAAAAAGACAGATAATATAGAAATATTTGAGGAAAATAATTACTTGAAATAAGATGATCTTTGTTCCAATAATGAGATATGAGAAAGGGAGATTTACAGCCACGCAAAGTGATTTTTTGAAGAGATCAGTTGTAAAATTAATAAGAGAGAAGGAGAGATTTGTTTCATTGTCCATAAGTGAAAAAGGAAAGGAAAGTGCTTTCCAATAATAAAAAGGGGAAAACACTTTCCAGCTATTAAAGTTAACATTTTCCTTTCACCAGAATTTAATTTTCTTTGACTAACTTTCCATGTATTTATCAAATATGGGAAAGTGAGGAAAATGGTTTCCACAAAAGTGAATTCCTGGAAACAAACATGGCCTATGTTCTTTACAACATCAAACCAATAGCCATTTTTAAGACTTGTATCAATTATTAGATAATAATATAAATCATATCTTGGAACTTCATCTAAAAGCTTAAACTATTGGGTTGGGATGATTCATTGACATGGTATCAAAGCCTTGATGACCAAGTGATCACGAGTTCAAATTTCAGAATCCTTATTTATTTGATAAAAATAAAACACAAGGTAATGTAGCCTGTGAAAGTTTTAAGCTCAAAGAGCTTTTGCTTGAGAGGGTATGTTGGAGAAAATATAAATTATATCTTGGGACTTCACCTAAAAGTTTAAGGTGTTGAGTTGAGATAGTTCTTTAAAATCAATGACTTCGTTTTCATGAAAAAAACCCACCATTTTCCAATAAATGTTGCGAGGCAAAGGCCTAAAGGGATCAGGGTCAACTTATTCTACAAGTGGAGCGAAATCATCTTCACTAACCAAAGTTTTATATTGAACAATCGTTTTCTTTTTCTTTTTTAAAGCTAATTTAACAGTTGCTTGTGGTTGTGGTTGTGGTTGTGGTTTCGGGAATTCTAAAATGGTAGCTAAATACCAAACACCCCAAAAACCTTCCTTTGTTAAAAATATTTGAAAGAGAAAAGTAAAAATGAAAACATAAAAAGTATGGTGAAAAAAAATCTCATTTATATTACATTACTCTCCTAAGAGAGAGAGTCCCTATAAACTTGGATTTAGACTTACAATAATCTGAACATATATTTATACTAGTCTAGGATAATTCAAAAAACTTAAAGACAAATACATCTTTAATAGTTATATGCATATATCTAGAAGAACTAAAAGACACTTAGAATGAAAACTTCAAAATTAATTTCAACACTCCCCTTTAATTTTGAAAATGTCACAATTCTTAAAATTTGAAATGTGATAGAGGATTTTTTACGATAATTTTCAATACCTTTTTTTATTTTTTTTATCACATTGCATCCATATAATTAATTTTCTGGAATTAACTTCCATCTTTATTTTGGGAAGATCTCTCTTGCTTCTTTGTCTTAGCCACTCCTTTCATCATGACTAGCTAATGACATTTCATTGTCATTTCTTTAATTTTCTTTTCTTCAATTATTGTCTTTGTCTAAACATGGCTACTCATAGTCATTTTAATTTCTCCTTTTATGGTCGTTGCCATAATTCTCTAGCCTAACATCTCTTTTCAATATTTGGCTCTTCAAGTTACCATTTCATTTCTTCAAGCTGCTGCTTTCTTTTTGTTATGGCTCTTTGATCATTTCTCATTTTTTATAGGAAGAGTTCTCTTTTCTCTTCTTCATGTGTGGTCTCTCTTATACCACATCTCATATCTTCTGCAAGAAATTGTTAACTTGCACTAAGCCTTTTTCTTAGGCCTTTTTTAATTTTTTTTTTGATACAAGGTTCCAATTCTCTTGTTAGATACTAACATCTTGCCCTTTTATTTTTCTTTTTTAGAAGTCACTTGTTGATCCACTCTATTTTAGGATTTCACACTCTTTAGTCCATCTAAAAGCTCACTAGATCGAACTAGCTTTGATACTATATTAAAAATATTTTAAAAAAAACAATAAAAAAAAACATGGAAAGCATGGTGGAAAACAAATCTCATTCATATAAATATTACTTTCCTGAGAGAGAACTCTCAATAGACCTGAACTTTGGCTTACATTACTATGAACATATATTTATACTGTTCATATTTATATTAGTCTAGGATAATTCAAAAGACTTAAAAGATAAATGTATCTTTAATAGTTACATGTAAATATACTTAGAAGAACTAAAAGACACTTTGAATAAAAACTTCAAAATTAATTCCAACATCCTTGTCACTGCTTACTTCTACTTCCTCACTTTTGTTGAAGAAGATAATCTTGTTTTGCTGTTGAGGGTTTTCTTAGGGTTGGGGATTCAAATCTAAACCTTGTTAAGCCTCCTGCTGCTGCTAATAGTAGAAAAAAGAAGCCCGTGGTACCAGTTTGCTATTGAAAACGAAATTTAATGCCACCATAAATCTTTCTTCACTCATTAACATTATGATCTTCAACGATTGGTTTGTCACCGATTAAAATCATTTAGGAACTTCTAGTCCTCATGATTGTATAAATGTTCCAACCCCGAAACAGTAAATCTAGGTTTGAGCCATTAGAAGTTCTCCTGTAGCTAAAGTTGGTTGGTTAATTTAAAGAAAACGTTTCTCTCAGCCATAACTTTTGTAGAAATAGATATTTTTGTAATTTTGGGTTGAAGACCAGCTAACCAACCCTAGGCTCCTTCTGGGGGCTTATGGCACGTTTTTGCATACTCAGTGTGTGATAATCATAACTTTTTAGTTAAGTTGAAAAAGATATTTTGATAATTTTATGCTATGAATGGCAAACCAGCCAACCAGAGGCACCTTTTTGATTCCCTGTGGTATGTATTTGCATGCCGTACAAAAAATGATTAGGAGAAATATATGTTTAGAGAGAGGATTCAACAAAACAAGACTATAAGATGATTGAAGGATAAAATTAAGTCACAAGGTATCATGAAGTCTTCTGCATAATCCAGGAAACTGTCAGTATACTATCACCTTTTTCTTTCTTTCTTTATTTTCCGGGAATGTTATATTTTCGTTTATGTATATCAAAACGTAAAGCAACAATTAATTAAATGCCGCAAATTAATAATAGAACTTGTGGGGAAAAAAATTTAGAGAGAGAAGAGAATGACAGCAAAGTATCTGCACTATTGCCATTCAAAATGGTTATGATTTGATTCCATCTATACACTTGTCTTTTACTCTTATCGTAAGAGACAAAGGAATGATGGTGATGGCGGAGCAACGCTCATCTAATCGAAAGATGAACAAAATATCGTCTTACAGATCGTTTTTATCTGCTGTTTCATTTGACATCTACCCCACTGTTTACTTTCTCATGGCACTCTACAGTAACTCTTTCCATTGAACTTTCCGTCCAGTACAAACTCAGGAAGAAAGAAACAAAAGGAAAACTAGGAGTAAGAAAAGTTATGAAGACTAGGAGGCTATTGCCCAGTGGTTTTGACGAGGAAGTGGTCTATGACGCCGGCGGAGGTCTTCTAGGACTCGGCGAGTCTCATGCCGGCCGGCAGTAGTACTACAGTGCTTATAAGATTTTAGTCTTTCGTTGGTAGATGCTTCTAGTTCTCTCATTTCATCCAAAACTATCTGCCTATTTCTGCACTCTATGCTACAAAAGCCTTGATCACCCCTGCAATCACAAAGATTCAATAGCAACTTTCAGAAAGCTTGTCGAGAAAATCTTAAATATTGGAAGAATACAATTTAAGTCGTATGAGATTAATCCATATGGCGTTGCTATCTAATCCCAAGGAATGGTGAACATCGTATGGTCACCTGTACATGTAGATATCTTTGTCTGGGCTCAACATCTTGTTGCACAAGTTACACGATATGAGGTAGCAATATTCAATGGTGGTAGCCTGGACTCGAAGAAGCTGTGTTTTCAGAGCAGATTTTGTGACAACATTAGAATCTCCTTCTAGTAAAAGGCTTTGCAACCCAGCAACCACCAAGCCCTTCCTCGAGCTTGCACATGTGGATTTTGCCATGGCTTCCTCATTGAAACATCCTTCCATTTTGAAGGCAATCTTGAGTTTTGCAAGCATTTGCTGTGAAGAAGAAGATAGGAAAGTTAGTAGTAATGTGAAACGTGAAGTGATGGAGAGATATGGTTATATAAAAGCAGATTGTGGCCACCATGTCTTTAAAATAAATAATAAAACACCATATAGTACAAGAAATAGCAACAGGAAGCTTAATTTTCATTACTGTGTGTTGTTTTTAGTGCAATTCACATGCTGATATAACCTTCCCGCGTTTGTTTGCTTTCTCAAAAGTAATTTATTGTTAAATAACTTGGGAGTTAAAGCCTTCGAGCATGTCTGTGACCCACCAGGACTAAAGACTCAGCTTTTTGTCTGCTGTCCACTATAAGAAACGTGAAAGTTGTGAAAATAACAAGGAATAATGGATTCAGAACTACTGTTGACTAATAATTTAATGGCATTGATCGGCCGGAAAATAAAAAAAGATAAAATCACACTGCTGTTTTTGACCTCCTGAACATGAGGCATCATGGAAATGTTTGGGCTAAGAACTTGCAGGCCAGTAGTTTGGGCTGATTACTGCATCTAGGCCACCTTAGTATCCAACAAAGTCCAGTCCAGAAGAATATCTTGCACCTTTTGGAACATGCCACGGCTCCGTTAACAATATGATCACCACCTCTCAGGAAAAACGAAGATGTTCATAATTCCAGATTCTGGAAAAAGGATAATTTTTTTAATACAGGATAGAATAACTATCAAGCACATCTTCAAGTTGATTCCAAAATGATTAAATTGACAATAGATTATCTGTATAAACGTCAGTGATATGTACGTGCCACTAAATAATGCAAAGATGCTCTGCCTAAACTTCAAGAGCATACTTAATTAGTGGAGTATAAGGCTAGGTAGATTACCACGTCTGCTTTTGCCATTAATTTCCAAAAAAGTTGTTTTAAAAGAAAAGAGAATTATTACTGTTCAAAGGTATTTTCATGACAAAATATATATCCTCCGGTTGTGGGGAATATCTGCTCGTGTTTCCACAATTCGATAAATTACACGTTTTTTTAGCTTTGCTGGCTTTTAAAATTGAGAATCAGCGGGCTTTTGCAATTTGCATTGGAACAATTGTCTGTCAAGCATAATTATTGAAATTTAAATAAACAATGAATGAATAAAATTAATCTTAAATTTTTTGTGATTTTTTTATTTAAAGAACCCCTAATTTTTTAAAATTTAATTATTAATTTATAGTGATTAATAAAAGGTTGATAATGATGTAAATTAATTCTTTAATTTTTTAGATTTTATAATTCACTATAAAAAAGGATGAAAGAAGAGTTTTAAATTTTAATTTTTTAGATTTTTATATATTCTTCTTCACCTCATATTTTAAAATATATTTTTTTTTCATTTAAGTTCTGATTTTCATCTCAAATTTAGAACTTAGGTTCATCTTATTGAAAAATATTTGAGTTTCATGTTTTTTAGTTTTAATATCTTGTTTAGAAAATGCATTTAAACTAAAATGGTGGTGTTGAAATCTTAAAAGACATATTACAAATATTCTAGTTGCATGCATGAAGAGCAATACAATTTTAAGGACAAATAATTTATCATTAATCGTTAGTATCTGATATTGTGGTAGCGGTTGCTTTTTAAAGTATTTTTAGTTTGGAAATGCATCAACAAAATATTTTTTTTAAAAAAATTCATTGTTATCATCAGTACATCAAAACAATTTAAAAATACTAAAAAAAATTATTTTAAAGCGAAAAAAAAACCTCAAATTTTGACAAAAGCACGCCCAGCCATATAGCTAAATGGGCTCTTTATAATAATAAGTTAAATATCTTTTCTTACTATTATAATATATTCACAAACTTTGATGTACACTAATTTCTAAAACTGCCCTTTCTCACCTCCAACTTTGCAACAAAAATATAATATTACCAGCATAAGCTATAGATTTAGGGGTTGTCTGAAAGTGTGGTAGATATTGTTTTTTAAAGTGTTTTTTGCTTGAAATACATCAAAATAATATATTTTTTAAAAAATCTATTTTTGACATCATGACATAAAAATGATTAAAAAACACCAAAGAAATAATAATTTGAAGCTGAAAAAATTAAAAAAAATAATTAAAGTGCAGTTGGATCGTAATGACAAACTAGATATTAAAACCCATCATTAACTGATTTTGTATTCAATTTCTATAATTACAAACGAAAATATCATTACTTTAAATCCAACCAAAATGTTAATGATTAATCAAGTTTTAGATACTGATGATCGAAAATAAAATATCCATCGTTCTAAATGATAGAAGAATAAGAGATAGGGAGACTTTTGCTCATATTAAATAATTACGTAGTTGAATGCCGATTGCATATGGCTAAAACCAAATGCTTTGGTTTTAATCAATAATCAACGGAAGACATTTGATGAAATTAAGTGATGATTAAAGCAACTTCATTTATAATATGAATCTCCTTAAAACCAAAAAAAATAAAATCAAAAGGTAAATATGTCAGCTAGCCAGTGATCAAACATTGTTGTGCGCCAACGATTAGCCCACCTTTAATGCACTGTTAAAGCATGCTGATGCTAAAAGTTTTTTTTTTATATAAAAATAACACTAAGAAAACAAATAATTGCATATTGGAATGTTATCAAAAGGATTCAAGAACCCATTCTAAAAAAAAAAGCAAAGAGAAGCAAAAACAAAATGCTATTAAGATCCAACCTTTTCTTTTTGCAAAAGTGAAATGTGTGGAAAGAATTTCATCAATCATCCATGCCAAAACTAAAAATGGATGCCTAAGAATTTGGATTTTAATTAATAGTTGATTTTAGATTTAAATTGATCCTAATAAAGTTAAAAAGAAAATATTTACCTTCTCTAGTTCTTTTAATCATCAAGTACATACCAAAAAAAATAATTATATGAGGTTTTCTTGAAGTCTTTTTTGCGACCATAGCACGATAAGAAAAATTAGGGAAACAACACAACCCAAAAAATATTTAGAGATCTAGCATAATCTTACAAGTTCCAGTTATTATTTATGACTCACATGTCACAATTGATATATGTGAAACACGAGTCACAAATAACAATTGCGACTTGCTAAAGAAATATTTTCAGTAAGGGTGATCATTTTCGATTTGGTTTGGTCTTTATAAAAAAAAAGTAACCAAACCAATTTTTTTTAAAAAAAACTCGAAACCGGTTCAAATTGACCGGTTCGGTTTGGTTTTTTAGGAAAAAAACCGGTTCGGTTCAGTTTTTTTGATTTTAGGTTTATAAAACTAAAACCGAACCGATTGGTTTTTTTTTAATTTTAATCGATTTAATCATTTTTTTTCATGGATCGATTTTTTTGGTTATTTTTTTTTGTTTTTTTAGTTTAATCAGTTTTTTGGTTTTTTTAACTCACCCCTAATTTTTAAGGTCAATTTTTTCAATCTATAATCTCTGCCTAAAAAAACCATAATACACAACAATTCACAACACAATTTAGCCAACTTCAAATCATAATTTACATAAGCAGCACATTTAGTTGAACAAAAGCCAATCCTAACTAACATAGTTAAACACAAATATTAGCTTGGCATAACATTTTATTAAAATTACATCTAATTATCTATTCAAAATTATCATGACATATGATGTAACTACATCTAATAATCGATCCAAGTCGTAGATGGTCTTAAAGCACTCTTGGATGGTTTTGGAGCAGCACTTCATCTCATTCAACTAGAGAATGGGTGTGTAGCATTCGTGAAGAGTCAGGAACAATACCACTCTAGCTTTTGAATTGGCATGAAATGCTCGTGGACGAACCTGCTCCACCACCTCAACTTCTCCAACCCGAAGACACGTCTATAGCATCCATGTAAGGGTTAACACCAATATCATCCCAGCTCGTAGAAAGGGCCTAGAATGCTCATGGAAGGACCATCATTCTTAACACTCCCACAATAAACAACCTCATCTTTTATTAATTTCACTTCAAGACATTCAACCCCCACGACCTCTTAAAGTCCATCATGACACAAAAATACAAGTAGTTAGTACCTTAGATTCTTCCTATTAGATGCTCTATGGAATTGAATGTCATATCTTAAGGAACATATGCTTCATTTAAAACCTTACAAAGATCCTTTTAGTGTGGTTCCAAACTGAAGATGAGAGAGTAACAATATTCAAGATGGGGTTTTATTTAGTTGGTGAACCATGTTGTAGTCACTATATTTCATTAATTTGAGAAACTTGGTAGCTTGTTCATTACTTATTAGTTTGTTGACTTCATCATCCTTTGCAAGCTCTTCTATTATATTCTATTTTTCCTTCCTCTACCTTTCTAGCTCTTCTAAAGTAAAACTCCTCTCACTTCTTATCAAACCCCCAACCTTAGTATGCATGATTATAAAAGGTATGTCCATATTTTTAAAGTAAAGCATGATAGTTTCTAGTGGTCATGTAAGCTTGCACAAAGAATTTATTAGTCTTGAGAATAAAAAATACATAGAGGTGTGCGTCAGGGCAAGGATAGTCTGGAAGGAAAGAAAATAAAAAAGAGAGGGGGGTAGAGAAAAAAGAAGAGATAGGCTAGTTTGGGCTAACTGTCTAGGCGTGGCCTAAATGACCTTTTTCTTTTAATTTTAGAAATCATCATTTGTCCTTCAAAGCCTTTTAAAAAAAAAAAAACATGTTTGGGAGACTTTGATTAACAAAAATAAAGGAGAAAAATACTTATTATACAAATATTATCTTTTTATTATTCTTGCATGATAATGCTACAATGGTTGTGCCTTTGCCTTTGCCTTTGCCTTTACTAGAAATAAATGATTTAATTTTGTGGCTTTTGTTAATATTTCTATATGAGATTTCTTCATGTAATTTTATAAATGTTTCTACAAGAGAAATGAGAGTTTTAATTTTTTTGCTTGTTAAATAAAGCATTCTATTAATAATAACAAATAGATAAAAGTAAATGATATGGTTTGTGTGTACATTTAAGGACACATGAGCAGTCATATAAATTGAAGAATAATCTTTGATTCTTTTAGAGATAAGTGGTTAGGAGGTTTGAAGAAGGATCCCTAATTATTTGGTATTTTTAGAGTTAAGTGATCAAAAGATTTGAAGAAGGTTCCTAATTTTATTTTTTTTAGATAGGTGGTCACAAAGACTTAAGAAAAATTTAACATAGACATGAATATTTTATCAAGATATTTTTATGGAGAAACACTAATTTATTAAAAAATTCAAATGATGAATATATAATTCTACAGATAATCCAAAGATTATCTGATTTCATTTAGCTCATATGGAATGTGCAAATTTATTTTCCTTTTTATTCAGGTTGCCTCTCCTTGATAAATTATTGGAGACATCCTTTAATGATCAATCTTTATAACTCTTTTTAGGGTATGATATTTCTTAGTGTCATGCTCATTGTCATAATGAAGGAGATAGAACTTGTTAGGTTTTTTTTTTTTTTTTTTAAATGTTTGAACCACTTTTTATAAGAAATAGATATTGCACAAAGTATTTTTATTTAATGGTGGTCAATACCTCATCATATGTGGTGATGAGAGGTATAGTTAGGCAATCATAAATATTCCCCCTAGTATTCCTTTTGGATGCTTTAATGGGAGATGAATGGCATTGTGTAGCTTTTACTTTTTTAAAACGAAGGTGGCCATACTTATTCATGTTAGCTTCCTCTACTCGAATATGATTCTCTATTAGTTATTTTATTATAATAAGTGTTATGTCATAGAGATTGTATATGTTTTCCTATAAAAAGTAATTATAGACTCTACTAATCAGGGCTTTAGTTATGATAGGTTCGATTATTTTTTCATTGAGTCTCTAAAAGCATGCTTTGGTGCTTTCATCCTTTTATTTGGACATGATGAAAAGCTTTGTCATGCTTTTTTGGTTGGAATACTTATATTGATACCACACTCTAGTATATTTTCTTTTAGTTATAGGCAAAATCTTGCACATAGCCTTTATAATTCATCAAGGGGAATGGGCTTAAAGCCCTTAAAAGATGAAAGAGTGTAGATAGTAGTCATACCTAGTTGATTGGAGATACCAAAATCTAGGTTCAAATGAAAAATTAAGCCACATAATATTTTTGGTAGCACTAAAAAATTATTATTTCCTACTTATTCCTATAATGAAATAAGTGTTAGATGCAGCGTGATAAAAAATAAGCTAAGCTCTTAATGATTTTTATACCTTGATACACCAAGTGAAGTATAACAGAATACTCTTAATAAAAGATCACTTATAAGAATGAGAAATGTTGCTATTTCTTTGAGAATTTTGATAAAGACTAGATTTTTTAAAGTACTCATGAATTCAAGAGTTGTTCAGGGTGAAAATAAACACAACAGTGAGAACCAAAGGAAATCTCTAGATAGAGGACTATGTGAGTATTATTGTCTTTGTTTACACAAAATGTTAAATAGTTCAAGACAACGCGTTTATTATTTAGCCGAGTAAATCCGATGGTATTTTACTAAAAAAGGTTCAAAGTCAAAAACTATCTATCATGATCTAGTAATCTACCAAATCATTATCTCTCAACAAATCTTTAAATTGTTTTCAAACTGGTGAGACAATTTCCATTCATGGATGGGATTATTGAAAATTTATTTTAGTTAACATGATTTAAATAAGTTATGGGTGAATAAGAAATTAATCTCAAATAACCTTTGGTTTTCATACACAAAGAACCCTTAGTTTTTCTAGATTTAATTCTTGATTTATGGTAGCTAATCAAAGGTTGATAATGGTGGGAATTAATTCTTCAAACTTTTAACTTCCAATATTCATTATAAATTTTGGGGCCGTGGGGGTGGAGGAAGAGTTTTCAACTTGGATTTTTTAGATTTTTACCTACTCTTCCTTGCCTCATTTTAGTGTTTTTCTTCTCCTTTTATGCTTTGATTTTTCTTTTAAATTTAGAGCTTATGTTTATCTTGTTAAGTGATATTTGAGTTATATGATATTTTATTTAAAGACCTTGTTTAGATGTATTTTTGTTGGAATCATGTGAGGCATATTGTAAACATCCTAATTACATAAATAATAAGTAATAAAACCTTAAAGACAAATGATTCATCACTTTAAAGTACTTTAATAAGTACCCTTCTTGTTTTTATTTAAGCATAGTTAATTTTATTATTAATATGCATGCTAGCATTTTTATTTTATTTTATATCAATTGCAAGTTTGAATATATTCCTAGTATGCATGCTAATATTCTATTACTATTTTTATATTAAAAGCATATTTGCAATTAGTTATGCTTTTACATGCTTATAGTTCTAAAAATATAATAAACTCTAGGATTTTGTTTGAGATCTTTTATTTAACATATTTTTGTGATGGTAAATTAAATATTTTTTCTCACTAGTCTAATATATATATATATATATATATATATATATATAAAAGAGCTTTGATTTACGGTTGATTCTGGTGTCATGCTTGCTCATTGATAGAAATGTTGGTAATGGCGTATGAGAAATAGCGTATGCATAGAAAAGTTATGTGCGCAAAAAGAGATGGTGTTCATGAAAAATTTGTTCGTTAAAAAGAACTCGTTGGAGCTCATACGGGAGATTGACAAGTAAGAACCCAGAAACAGGACATTGATATTGCCTAGACATTCTGGACTGCATGCAGTAGCATTAGCTCTTCTACCAAACCAAACTAATTTTGATAAATTTCAAATGCGAGTGAGCAACGAAGATTTAGGTTGTACCCCAAAACTTCTAAACCCATCATCTATGGTCTGTACCCCAGATTGTGAAAACAAATGCTTCATTTCTCTTTACCAAAAGTTCAGCTACGTGTTTACTACTGCAACTTTATTTTGATCCTGTAGCAGTGTATTTTTTGAAGAATTTCTCCAAACAGGTGATATGAAACTGCAAGAACAAAAAACCAAAAAAATAGAAGGAAAAGATGAGAGAAGTTGCCATTAATAGAAGGGCTTGGTTGAGTTGATGATTGACCGGACCCTTCATCGGCTTTTGCCATTTGCATGATCGAGAAAATTCTTTAAGTTGCAACCCGCAAAGGACTTGATCTCATTTGCTCTTGATCATCCAATTCGCCTCCTCACCA
The DNA here is from genome assembly GCA_018804465.1 of Populus tomentosa. Classification (NCBI taxonomy): domain Eukaryota; kingdom Viridiplantae; phylum Streptophyta; class Magnoliopsida; order Malpighiales; family Salicaceae; genus Populus; species Populus tomentosa. The sequence continues at coordinate 13,782,223 of CM031969.1, read as the reverse complement.
AAATTTCACCTAAGATCGAACTTGGGAAATTACAACTTTGCCTCTGTGAATCTACTTGAATACTCGTGCACTGAATTGTCAAAAGTAAAATACAAACGTATCCAAGATATGCACCGTGTCTAAAATTACATTCAAATACGACTACAAGTATAGCTGAATGAGCTCATCACTGACTACAGATGGAGTCAATACACCAAGATCAGTGAAGAGCAAAGTAAGATACTGAGGAGGAGTATAATCCCAAGCCGAAGTCTCAACCTCGACCTTTGATGGAATAGGAACCCCGAAATCAATAGGGCGTAAAGCAGGACCCATGTCTTTCTGGTCCAATGGATAGAGACGAGCAAACTGCAAAATCGAGTGTCAATATGTAACTATAAGAAATTTGAAAACCAAACCCATAGGCCAAACTCCAATGTTAAATTTCTGTTGATAATAAAATACTGGTTCAAAATATGTGCTGCCTCCAGCTGATTGATTACCAAAGAGTTAGCGTTGAACGAATATCTATTTAACCCTAAAGGTACAGATTAGCATACCTTGTAGCTTTCAGCAGCCACGTAAACAGGCTTATTCATGCTGTGGGCAACCAATGCAATCTGGTATGTTCCCATCATGTTAATTATACCCCCACTTTCAACCACTCCATCTGCTCCCACAAACACCATGTCTACCTCATCCATAGTATATGCCACAGCAGAGTCTATAAGGAGTTTCACAGGAACATCAAGCTTGGCCAGCTCATTGGACACCCGTAAGCCTGTCCTATCAGGCCTTCCCTCTGCAATTTACAAGTATGAAAAGTTAGTAAATTGGTAGCCCAGTATAGAAGCACATAAAAGCAAAGGTCGGTCTCAAATCTAAAGGCCAAAGACAGAGCAGCTATACATTAAAAACAAAATAAGTAGGTAATTATGCTGAAAATGAGCGGCACCAGTTTCCTTTCTTGAGCCCTTCACCATGCTTAACAGATGGGCAAAGAACATTTCAATTAAGATTTTTGTTTCTTTTTTTACTCATGCTTTTTACGAAGCAAATGGCGATGAGAAAATATGCAATATGCAAGTTACAAGATTTGCGCTAATAAATGTTCAAGGTGATGTTAAGTAAGATAGGGACACTCTAAGCAGGTGCAAGAGTGTTGAGAAACAAAACCTGTGCAGAAAACTCTAAACAGTTTTTTACTTTGAGCCGCTGTTTTCAGAACTTCCATCACAACTCTGGAGAAACCATGCACCAAAATAGTGCAACCATCAAAGATAAAATCTTGACTAAGCATGGCAATGATCCTGCGCGCCTGCAATATCAAACCACAATTCCTTCTACTCTCAATATTCATATGAATAGCAGCATATGGAAACAACCCGGTAGCGAAACAATTGCGACATAAAGCTGTAATTAGCTAAAATACCTTGCAAGATATCTCTCCAAACTTCTCTGCACGTTCAATCAACCGAGATTTAGCTGAATTAAAGTCCTCGTATTCTAAAGCAGAAGTTCTGGTCACATACCGCATGAACAGATCGCAACCTGCTGTCAAAGATATGGAGGTTGTGTCCCACAACTGGAAACAACTACCAGTGTAAATCATCACAAGCAAACACTAAAAACGAATCACATCTATAAAATCCCTCTTCGTTGATTAAAAATCATTGTTAATTACAAAGTGTAAAAACTTTAATTTTCAATTCTAGGCACATAGCTGTTCTTCAAGATCAAAACTTAATCACAACATCACAATTAGCACCAAATGAAAAAAAAAAAACCCTTAGGAAGCAACAAAACACACTCACTTTAAGCGAATCAGAGGCCTTTTTAAGCTCAATCTCAAGCTCCATCATAGTAGTAGCCTGACAGTTCCTAATAACAGCCGCAAGCGCCCTAATCGCTGCCACAGCCTCCGCCAAGTCAGGCTGCCTCCTCCAGCTATTAAACTCATCGATCACACTAAACGGCTTTCCAGCGACTGTGGGGACAGCGGTCTCCGGCGCGCCGTCCGGGTCACTGCCGGCCGCGGCCTGGGCCTGGGCGAGCCAGTCGCTGGTGACGACAGCGTGGTGGGCGGCGCGTGTCTGGTAATAAGCGGAGATGTTGTTTTGAGGGTTAGGGTTTTGGAGAGTGTCGGTCATGGAGAGAGGGGGTGGAGATGGGGGAGTGAGAGTGTCGGGCCGGTTGCGTAGTTTGGGAACGGCGTCGTTCTGTTGCTTGTCGAGAATGAAAGACGCCGATCTCCACCACATTTATGCGAGTGTGTTTTTGTGTGTCGTTTAAGTTTTTATCGGAGGGGATAATTCCGGTGAGATGTTATTAGAGTACAGTAAACTAATAAATTATACAAGGATAGAAGCTGACGCCGTGCACAACCCTTCTCGTCTCATGTTCTGGCCCTTCAGGGAGGAAAAGATCAATTTGGATTCTTTCAACGCCCACCAAATCCCACCATAAATTGTACAAAAGGTTTGGAATTTGGATTAAGAAAGTATTCTTCTTGTAAATCCATTTATCTATAGATAATTTAATTTTAATCCAAAAACACTCCTATTATGTTTAATATTATTTAATGAAACGAATTATGTGATGCACTCGATAATGTAATAATGTATTAAGATGAAAATAACACTTTAATTCTTGAAAACTTCACAATAGGCCCTCCTTTTTATTGTTTTTACAATCCTTTTTTTTTTATATATATAAATATGTTTTACTCCCTATGTTGAAATGATTTTACAATTAAGTCCCTTTGTAACCCATTTAAAAAATCATGCTAGTTCATTACCAAGTTTTATTAGATAATGTGACATGTATGTGATTGGGTTATCATAGTTAGTGATTCTCCATATTAGGTTCCGTTCGTTTTATATAAAATATCTTGTAAATTAAAAATATTTTGCATATAAAACGTTTTCTTGTAAAATATATAAAATAAATTTTAATATTAATAGTAAGATGGTGATGATAAAAAAGATGTGATGATTATAAAAAAAAATAAAATGAATATGTTAATTGAAATACTTTATAGAGCTTTATGAGCTAAAAATATTTTTTAATAAATAAATTATGTTTAAAAATTAATTAAAAAATATTTATTATAAATTAATTTTTCTATAAAAAAATAAAAAGTATAAAAAATTATCTAGATACAAGCCATTATATAATCATTTGCATGACATGTCGAGTATTTGTTAGCGTTTGGAAGCATATAAGAAGTTTAGGCAATGGTCAATTCAAGTCCAAAAAACTAAGAACAAAGAAGCTCCAGCTTAAGATAAAAATTACTCATAATATTATAAATGAAAAAAAAACTAATCCCCTTGGTGATATTATTGTACCTTAAGATATATTGCTATTCATTATAGTAGTGTAATTACTATTATGTTTGTTGGTCATTTTATATTTTTCATTTGCTTGGACAATAAAGTGATTTTTTTATTGTGATATAAATATCTTTTAAGAATTATGTGATTTATTTTGATAATTGTATTTTTTAATGAACACTAAAATTACTAGTATAAACCTTTAATAAAACAATCAAATACCTTACACACATAAGTGTTTTTGTATTTTCATATTTTATAAAACAATATAACTACTACATTACCTTTATCCTTTGAATTTTTTAATTTTGATTTCAGGGGCTTAATTGTAATTTCATCATGGTTGTTTATTATTATTATTTAATTCTAAGAGCATTTTCAATTTTGTACAAAAAAAAATGAAAAAGATGATGATGCATGCCTCTCACGTGTTAACTGCTCCATCGCCTTTTAATAGCACGTATAACTGGCTTTAGTGATTGTAATCGTGATTCCGCTGCATCATTTTATTCATCTTGACATTTTCTTTCTCTTTAAATGGTGCATATATAGTGTTTCAGTGTCGTTTGACCTGGAATTACTTTTTTTTTCTTTTTTTTTTCTTTTCCTTCTTATTCTTTCTCGGGTTGCATGTTGATCATGCAAAAAATTATATCAACCTTTTAATTTATTTTTTTCTTTTAATTTAGTCCATCTTCTCTTATTTGTAATTGTTTTATTTACATTGATTATTTCTAATTGGATTTTGTTTTCGATTCCATCCCTAGTTATTTGAATTTTTTGATTAATCTTCAAATTCGGTCCTCATTCTTTTAATTATTATTTGTTTTATTTTGAATTATTTTCTTGAATAATTTTTTTTTTCAATTCCATCCCTACACATCTATTTTTATTTAATATTGGTCATACTCTTTGACTAATATTTAATCATGTGTAAACATCAAGAGATGAGGGTTATACATCCCTTTTGATGTTATCCCTAAATTATCAATTAAGTCTCTATTATTTTAATTTGTTCAGTTGAAACCAAATTATTCAATTGCAAGCAATTAAACTTGTTGATGATCTGTTAATTTTTCTGACATGACATTTAAATATATAATTTTTTTTCTGGTGATGTGGTTCTCCAGTTAAGCAAGTCTTGCTTCAAAGATTTCTGATTTTCCCTAAGACCTTTATCGTTGTATACACCCTGAATCATTGCAGAACAAATCTCCGCAGCTGTGAATCTTTGATCACTAATCTTTAAACATAAATGATGGAACAAACACAAGAATCCTCCATCGCTGTTTGCTTCGATGGCACTGAAATCACAACCTGAAGTTCATAGTGTTAGGATTATGGATGATTGAAGAAGTATACGTGAACTGGGATGAATAGAAAATTATATTATTCAGCAAGAACTCTTGGCTTTATATAGCCTCTAATACATGATACCAGAATAACAGAAAAGTAACAAACTCTAACAGAGAGGTTGCTAACTGTAATTTGCAATGCCCTGTAAAACTAGGACTCTTCCTTCTAGTTTGTTACTTGTACTAACAGACTCTAACAACCAGAATATGGTTCACGAGAAGACTACTTCATTCCATCCCTTAAACTAAATGCTTCTGAAGCAGTTAGTTTATATTATGGTAGTATTTCACATACTCCCAGTAACTTCCGAAGCTTTTGAAACACTTCGAGCTTTAATGGCTTGGTCATTATATCTGCGATTTGATCCTGACTCCCACAATGAATTAACTCAACTGTACCCTTCTTAGTAAGGTTTCTTAAGAAATGAAACCTCACATCAATATGCTTACTGCAACCATGCATTACAGGATTTTTAGACAACTTAATGGTTGAACTATTGTCGCATATTATGGTTGTACAACCTTCATCTGAGTGTCCCAGTTCCTTTAAAATTCTCTTCATCCATACTCCTTGATAGGCACATACTGCTGCCGCCATGAATTCAGCTTTCGTTGTTGACAAAGTCACAATAAGCTGTTTCTTCAAACACCATGAGACAACACTGGAACCCATTAGAAAAACATAACCAGATGTGCTTTTCCTATCTTCCATATCGCCAGCATAATCACTATCCGTGAATGCTAACAACTCTCCTTCTCCCCCCCTTTATAATGAATCCCATAGTTCACAGTTCCTTTTAGATATTGAAGAGCTCTCTTAGCTGCTTGTAGATGAATCTCCATAGGTCTCGTCATGTATCTACTTATGAGGCAAATAACGAACATCATGTCGGGTCTTGTAGCAGTAAGATACATTAAGCTACCCACTAACTATTTGTAGTAGGTTTCATCAACAGTATTTCCATCTTCATTTTTGCTTATCTTGAATCTTGGAACTATTGAACTTCCTATTGAATTACTTTCCATCATACCAAATCTTCTCAAAACCTCCAAAGCATACTTCCTTTGACATAAATAAATGCCATCAGACTTTTGTAACACCTCAATTCCAAGGAAAAACCTTATTTTTCCCAAGTCAGTCATATCAAACTCCCTTAACATAGAGTTTTTAAAATCAGATAGCATTACCTCATCATTTCTAGTAAAGATTAAGTCATCGATATAGATACTCACAATGATGATTCTTCCTTCTTGGGTTCTTCTTGTAAATAAGGTCTGCTCACTTTCGCATCTCTGAAATCCTTCGCCAATGAAATGTGCTTCAATTCGACTAAACCAAGCTCGTGGAGCTTGTTTCAAACCATACAGTGCTTTGTGTAGTTTGTAAACCAGATGCTCGCTCCCTTTCTTTTCATATCCTCTTGGTTGCTCTATATAAACATCTTCACTTAACTCGCCATGAAGGAAAGCTAATTTGACATCCAGCTGAGAAATCATCCAATTTTTGTGCGCAGCCAAAGCGATAATCATTCATACTATATCCATTCTTACTACTGGGGCAAACACTTCTGTATAATCTACACCATATTTTTTAGAATACCCTTTTGCCACCAACCGAGCCTTGTATTTGTTGATTTTCCCATTCTCATCGTATTTGGTTTTATAAACCCATTTCACCCCTATTTTTTTGTTCCCGCTGGTAATTCAGTGAGTGTCCACATTTTATTCTTCTCAATAGATTCAATTTCATTGTTCATAGTCATCCTCCAATCTGTACTCTTCACAACTTCTTCATAAACCGAGGGATCTGTTGACACCTCAAGTGCCATATTTGTTTCATCCTCATACAGCCCTTCACCACTGACATAATCTCCCATCCACGTGGGAGGCTGCCTACCACGTAATTGTCTTGAGCTTCTTTCTTCAAGCTGCATGATTTCACTGTCCCTCACTCTCTCGTCACCTTCTCTGGAATTTATTCTGTCACCCTCTTTAATTTCACCATCTCTTACTCTCTCGTCACCCTCTCTGCAATTAATTATTTTAACTCCCGTATCACATGCTTCTTCATCACCCTCTCTGCAACCTTCTCTGCAATTATTTCCACCAGGTTGTTCTACATCATCAATACCATCTCCTCTGTTTCTATTTTCCCTCGCCCTTTCTTCATCCTCATCACTCCAGTCTAAACTTTCCACTGATTGTTGGTCACAGCTCTCACCCCATTTCCACAACTTTTCTTCTTCAAAAATTACATCTCTACTCACAATAATTTTCTTTGCAACAGGATCAAAGAGTCTGTAACCTTTTGACTCCTCACTAACCCCCAATAATACACAAGTAATGCTTCTGTTATCAAGCTTTGTTCTTCTCTCTTCTGGAACATGAACGTGTGCTATGCAACCAAAAACCCTAAAATGATCTATCGAGGGTTTCATCTCACTCCAAACTTCCTCTGGTGTAACATCCCTTACTGCCAATGTGGGGCACCTGTTAAGAACATAAACAACCCAGTTTACAGCCTCTGCCCAGAAGGTTTTGGAATGTTTTTGTCAGATAACATGGATCGAACCATGTTCATTACGGTTTTGTTCTTCCTCTCCGCTATACTGTTTTGTTGCGGGGTATAGGCAATTGTCATCTGCCTTTTAATCCCATTGTGTTTGCAAAATTCATTGAATTCATTGGAAATGAATTCTCCTCCTTTGTCAGTGCGAAGACATTTAACAAACAAACCTGTTTGTTTTTCAGCCATGGACTTAAAGCTTTTAAATGAACTGAAGGCCTCTAACTTCTCTACCAGAAAATATACCCAGGTTTTCCTACTATAGTCATCTGTAAATAGCAGAATATACCTCTTGTTGCTGTTGGATGTAGGGGTGATCGGCCCACAAATGTCAGCATGAATGAGTTCCAGTTTTTGAGATGCTCTCCAGGTGCTTTTCTTTGGAATGGGATCACGGTGTTGCTTCCCTTTTAAGCAATCAGTGCAGGTGACATTTAAGGTAGAGAGTTGAGGAAGACCACACACCATGTTCCTGTATGTTAGAGTTCTTAAACCTTTGTAACTCAAATGTCCATACCTTTGATGCTAAAGATGGCATAAATTTTGTGTTCCTGTGTGAAAGCATTGATCAGCTTGTTCTTGAGAAGAAGATTGGGAATCAGGCAACAAAATGAACATCTGATTTATGCTCATAGTGGTTTGAATTATTAATCCCCTTTTTGGATGGAATATCTTGCAGGTTCCACCTTTGAATAAGATATCTAACCCTCTTTCTTGCAACTGGCCTATGCTCAGGAGGTTGTTTCTCAAATCGGGGACATAATATACTTCAACAATAACATGATTAATTCCAGTCAGCAGTATCTTCACATTTCCTTTACCCATTATATTCATCCTTGTGTTATTCCCCAACTTCACAGAATGTTGAAATTCTAAGTTGAGATCACTGAACATGGCTTTATAACCACGCATGTGGTTAGAACATCCTGAATCAAGAAACCATGCATCTTCTCTTCTAGCTTGATGTTTCTCTACATAAGCCATCAAAAGCATTTCCTCCTCCTCATCAAGCTCTGCATAAAGTGATTCTTTGTTCACAGTGGGACATTCATATTGGAAATGTCCAAGTCGATGACATCTGTAACATTGAATTGTTGCTTTATTGAAGTCTGTTTGTCCTCTTCCTCTTCCTCTTCCTCTTCCTTGATAGGAAATTCGACCACAACCTCTGCCTCCTTCATATGTCACCTTCAGAGCTTGTTCCTCACTCTTATGTCTCACAAATTTCTGCTTATGGATGATTAATGAACTCTGTAATTCATCAACAGTGAGAGCATCATTGTCCTTTGACTCTTCAATAGAACATACAACATAGTTGAATTTCTCAGTCAACAAACGTAAAATCCTCTCCACTACTTTAACATCCTGCATGTCTTCTCATAAATTCTCATTTATTGGCCACTGTCATGACTCTAGAGAAATACTCTGTCACTCCTTCACCAAACCTCATTTCAATTGTTTCACACTCTCTGCGGAGAGCTTGAAGGTGAGATCTCTTAACCCTTGCATTTCCTTTGAATTTCTTCTTCATTGCATCCCATATATTTTTGGCAGTATCTTTCTTGAGAATAGTATCAAGAACTGTTCGATCAATTGCCTGAAAGAGATAATTTTTAACTTTCAAATCTTTCAGCTTCATCTCATCGTTTTTCTTTTGTTGTCCATCAGTTTGCATTGATCCACTTGCCTCAATATATCCAATCTCCACCAGTTCCTGTATTTTCTTGGATTAAAGAAAATTTTCCATTAACATGCTCCAATGGTCATAATGACCATTGAATCTTGGAATAACTGGCTGAACAAAACTTCCCTTTGTAGTCATCTTGCTATGCTGCTGCAAAGGATTTCAAAGTCTGCTGCTTTGAATTTCAGGCCTAGTGGAGGCTCTAATACCAATTTGTTAGGATTATGGATGATTGAAGAAGTATACATGAACTGGGATGAATAGAAAATTGTATTATTCAACAAGAACTCTTGGCTTTATGTAGCCTCTAATACATGATACCAGAATAACAGAAAAGTAACAAACTCTAACAGAGAGGTTGCTAACTGTAATTTGCAATGCCCTGTAAAACTAGAACTCTCCCTTCTAGTTTGTTGACAAACTCTAACAACCAGAATATGGTTCACGAGAAGACTCCTTCACATAGTTCATACTGCGCGCAGCTATCATCGCAAGCGTTTCTATGGCTTGAATATTTAATGTTCATAAATTTCATGATAAAAGGATGATGATGTCGACAACGATAGTAACAGAGGCATACAGGAGACGAGGAAGAGCTCCTTGAGGTAGAAAAATAGACAAGTTCTCAGTTTGCTTCTTTAGTCTCTTAAGAGAGAAATCAATTGATGTATTATGATTGAAATCATGATTTATGTTATCTAAAATCCTGTTTTTTTTTTTTTTTATTTCAAAGGTGATTTTGAAAAAAATTATTAATTATTTTTTTGTTTTAAATTAATATTTTTTTAGTGTTTTCAAATTATTTTAATGTGCTGATGTCAAAAATAATTTTTAAAATATAAAATAAATATTATTTTGATATATTTTTGAGTAAAAAACATTTTAAAAAACAACTACAATCACACTCATAAACAAACTTGAAGTAATTTATCAAAGATATTGTAATTAAATGCCACATTACAAATTTAATGACTACAAGAAAAATAAAATCTTAATTAACCAAGTTGAAATACCACCGATATTATCTTTGTTAAAAAACAAGAGTTTTAATCATTTATAAACATAAAAAATTATTTTTGTTTTTAAGAAGTGTTTTTTTAAAAAGCAAAACTCATCATATAATTTTAGTAAGACAACATGTTTTAAAAAACTTGTTTTATATGGGTGCAAAACACATTATCATATAGTCACTATATATTGAAAAAAAAAGGAGTAAATGACCAAAATTCTCGTCTCCTAAATGATAGGAGATAGGTGTCATGAAAGCTAAGTTTTTATATATATATATATATATATATATATTTTAAAAGTGTTTAAAAAAATTTAAATTTTTTTTGTTTTAAATTAATTTTTTTAATGTTTTTAAATTATTTTGATGCGTTGATATAAAAAATAACTTTTAAAAAATAATAATAAATTATTTTAATATATTTTTAAATAAAAAATACTTTAAAAAATAACCATAACCATACTCTAAATATTCTTTTAATTAATGAATTTGAGAATTTATTATATATTATTATTATTATTATTATTATTGTGACCATAAGCAAAACAAACATTCTACGTGCTTACTTTGCTTGCTAAAACAAAAGGGGCATGCAATGCGTCGCGTCAGCAAAAAGCAAAAAACGCGTTCATGGGAAACAACAAATCTAGAGAGAGAAAATAAATGTCTGGAACAAGAAAATAAAGCAAAAAAGACACACACACAGTTGGTATAAAAAGTCAACAGTCAATACAAAAATACCATTCCCTTCTTATCCACTATCTCCCCAACACTTGCCCACTCCTGACGAAAATTTGAGGGCATTCTTGAACTTTTCAATTTTCAGCTTTTTTCGCTCATCGAACCATTTTTTTTTTCAGCCGTGGAGTTCCTTATCAGAACAAATTAACAATACACACACACATGCACATCATTAACCCTATGTCCTCTGTCAATATACACACAAATTTATTTATTTATTTCCAA